>JARHVA010003058.1:662500-1862500 GCA_037957365.1 Torreya grandis | reverse complement strand
CACGTGGTGTGCCCTACATCAGTAAGACCGGCATATCCTTTCAAACTAAGTTTCAAAAATGTGCCCAATACTTACAACAATGTAATAAATTAACCAATCAGTGTTGGAAGAGCATGAGTACAAGAATTATCACACTTTTATCATTGGTCATGTTATGATCCTCACTTTGGAGTGGCAGTTCAAAGATAGAAATATTAGAGAAACTATGACTATTTAAAAATGAGCTCACAATCTAAACAAGGATGATCGATACAAACTTAGCAACACATGAAGACCTCTTATCCATAAACATTACTCTAATTAGGGAGGTTTTAAGTATTTATGATATCTATTATACCATTTTTTTATGATTCATTTAGTGATTTTTAACTAGGAGCTAAGTAGCTGACTAATTCATTCATTCATTTAATTGTTGGTTGATCAATTAACCCTTGATTGGACAATAAATTATAATATTTTTATTTGTAAAACCTTATCATTATACACCTCCCCTTTGTGCATATTGTATTTCAAAAATTGTTTATGAAACCAAATTTAATTATTATTTCTCAAACATTGGCTTCATTCCTTGTTCCTCTAAAGATGGATCTATTGATGGGATTTAAAATGTCAAGTAAAAATATTTCTACACAATAAATCCAAAAGCATATTATTCATTGTTATATTCAAAATAAACTAAGCTTAAAAAAAAATTGAATCAAATTAGCACTGAGAAATACTTAGAAAATACGAGATTTGAGAGAATTTAGTGAAACTAATTTTTCTAATGCTCATATGGAACAATTCATGTTACATTACAATTAAAGAGCTTAAAATGAGATTTTTTTTGGCACTGAACTCAAGGTGATGTATCTTCCTTTTATTGATTATATTCATAACATAAAACATGGCCTACACATTCAAATTGTTTGTTTGCAATTGGATATAGAGGACTTTATAAGTGATGTTATAAGGGAGTTGTTTGAATTCCTTAATTTTTTACAACAACATGGTGATATTGTGAAGGTTTTCCTCATTTTTTTATCCTATTAATATGCTTAATCATTAAGATACTTGTACATATATATGATCTTTTATTGTTAGTATTAAATATAGTTATTAAGTGATTTATAATCTATCTTTGTTTGATGAATATTATCAATCCATACTTAGTTTACAGTAATATAGATGTTGTTAGAGAATTAATCTTATTTGGATCATTCTTATAGGTTTTTAGATTTATCCTAAGTCTTGTTTATGTGTGTATTTATTATATTTATAAATACACTTTATCATACCTTTATGAGGTGTCACTAACCTCTCTATTCCATTAGTTGAATTTGGGAGTTACTTTCACAAGTAACTCCTCCCCCCATATGTCACACACATCCTCTTCACTTGTAAGAGGATTAGGACACTTGGCACACACATGAATCTTGTTCATGTAACTCATTTTTTCTCCAAGCTCTATATAAAGAGCTCTAATCTCCCATTCTTCTAGATTTAACAATTAACACAATCTTGTTGATTTAGTCTTGCTCTTGCATTCTTGATGCTCTCTTAGTTTGAGGCTATTCTTATCCTTCACTCCTAGCTTCTTCATCCTATGTACTTGGAGTTTCATTGTTGCAAATATTTTAATAATAGTATGGTGTTTTTCTCCATTTGATAGTTTCCACACTTGTCACCTTCATCTCAAAATTGTGATTTGTTTCGTTCAAGGTGATGTTCTATTTGCATTCATTTTGATTATTTATCTCAATGTTATCTCATGACCTAGATAATAAATCTAATATAGTATCAGAGCCATGGCTTATTTAATGGTGGGATATATTGAGCATGAGTATATTTGAAGGTGAGAAAAGAGCATTTGTCATTTAACCTTCATTTTTTTGCCATCTAACCATTTTTAATAGTTGTGAGTTTAAGCTTTGGTTGGAATAGAATTTTTTTGCCTCATCCTAACCTTGTCTTGTAGGCTATTCACAATGAGTTTTTTGAATCTACTTAAGATTTGGTTAAAATAAAAAAGGAACTTTCTTCTAGTTTTTTTTATGCATTCTAATTTAGAGTTCTGATTTTTTCAACTTAATGATTTCTTATAGTTCACACTAACAACATAAATAAAAATTCTATGTTACTGTTTGTGCTCTTTCAATGTTTTTTTAGGTTTATTAGATTTCACCTCTATCTTTTAGTTCCATTTTTTGTGCAATAGTGTTTTTTAAAATCTTCACATGCATTTTTTACCCTTTTTTTGCCAAGTTGTTTTTCTCCATAGTGGATTGCATAGTCTTTTTTATCACCCTTTTATTCAGTCTTGGTGTGTGTCTCCTCATCTTTTTTCATGTGCTACACCTTTTTGCATGCATAGGCATCTTAGTGAGCTACTTTGTCCTAATATGTGCTTCATTTTTTACGTCTTAGTGAGCTAGTTTATCTTTTTTAGTGATTTTCCTTTTCTCTGCATAGCTCTTGACATTCCTTGTTTATTATTTTTATATGATTCATTCAATTTTTATATTGTCAATGTGATCATTTTAGATCTACATACTAAGGAATTTCTCAGGAAGAGTTAGTCTTCCATAACACAAGTTTAAGTCTCTTTAGCTGCATAGCTCTTGACATTCCTTGTTTATTATTTTTATATGATTCATTCAATTTTTATATTGTCAATGTGATCATTTTAGATCTACATACTAAGGAATTTCTCAGGAAGAGTTAGTCTTCCATAACACAAGTTTAAGTCTCTTTAGCTGCACCTTTATTATAACCTAGTAAGGCATTTGTTGTGTGCCATTTTTTATTCATTTTTGGCTATGCTTTACACTAAGTTTATATCTATTTGATTTGCTTGTTGTTCTTTCCTTAAAATGTAGGTGTAATACCTTGCTTTATTTTTATCTCTCAAAGCTTGGAATCTTATTTTTAGTGGCAGTTATTCTCACTCATTTTGCCTTTTCGTTGTTTTTTGTCTGATTCTTCTCTTTATGCATTCAGTCTTAGTTTTTTTTGGGACTGGCAGCTTTGAAATTTTTATGTTGTTATGTTCTTCAATTTTTATATTTTCCTTTTACGCTTTGCACTTTATTCTTCCTTTGCTTTGTTAATCTTCACCTATTACAGCCATTGAGTGTTTCAAGCTATTTGGTTCTTCATGTAACTTGGGTTCCTTCTTTCACAAGTTTTTTTAGCAAAGATCCTTATTTTATTCAATCAAGTGCATGTAGTTAGGTGTTTTTTCTAGTATTTTCCTTCATTCAATTAAAATAAGAAGTAATTTCACTTAAGTTTATGAAACAAATGTGGTTTTAATTGTATGGTAACAAAACTAAAGTTGAATTTATTTTCTAATATTGTTTTTCCTACCATAACATAGGATTTTATTTAGCTCTAAGTTTTTTATTTTCAATATAATAAGAGCTTTAGTTTTTTACACATATGTAATATTGGCACTCTTTTTAAAGTTATTTAGTCATATTTACTTCTATTAAACTTTTGGTGTGGACTTACATTTACAAGTTAAATGCTCCTTTTCATTGGTTAAGTATTTATTTTTTTGGGATCCCTACTCATAATTTAGTTTTTCAAAAACTGTTGTAATACATTTTTTTATAGGGTAAGTGGAAAAAGTGAGGGGACAAAAAGGGGCTTACTTGTGGACGTGATTTTCCTAAAATTTCAAAAATATGAACTTTTATAGATAATTTGAGATATCTACACTCCAAATTTGAAGATGATGTAAGAACATGAAGTGTAGCATTTCGAGTCTAGTTTATAAAACACTAATTTATTTAAAAAATAGTAAATTATAACTAGCTTAAACATCTAAAATTTTAAGAACTCGTATTTTTAATAAAATAGAGTAGATCGATGACCGTGCAACCCACTATTTTTTAAAAAACGTTTAATATTATTTGAAACCCTTTGTTGAACATTTAGATAAGATCTTCTAGTTTGTGACCTATATTGCTTTATATTTTTTTAATGAATTTTGCAAGTAAATAGATCCTAAAAATTGATAAAAAAATGGATAGTTGGTCGTGCGACCCCCTAACTACCTCAAAAAAATGAAAATCAATTGTTTTGAATGTGTGTAGAATTAGACCTAATTTATGACCATATAACTTATTTTACGCTTGGATCAACAACAAAAAATTTACATGAACATATATAGGCATGTATGTTTGTGGCATGTAGTGGCCTAAAAAGGTATGGTTAGAAATCAACATAGTTTGAAACCTTACATTAGTCCAAATATTATAAAAATCATATTTTTAGAAAGAGGAGAGCGTGCTCATCACAATGGTATTAAGTTTTTAAATTTTACCATTGAAATTTGTAGTGTTTTTAGTGATCAAAGTTGAAATTTTTTATTTTCTATTAAAACTCTCAGACTTGATTGTAGATTGACAAGTCTAAGCCTTTGGCTTGGGAATCCAAGCCATTCCCAAGCCAAAATGCTTGGTGTCTAAATTCAAATTCAAATAGAATGATCATGTTAATAATGTGATCATGTTATATCTTCATAACACCCAAAAACACAAATTTTCTCTTGAACTCAAATTTTATATATGTTCTTATATGCTCTCAAGCTCCCTAATAGTGGTGTTCTTTCCTATGATACAGGAAAGGTCCCTATCCTTGGATAGTGAGTTAAGGTGTCATGGTATCAGATTAGACTTCAAACATTTTATGGGCATTTTAATATGTTGACTTAACTACTTATAATTACTTGGTTTTAAGGTGTAACTCATTACAAATTTTATGATATAATTGATTTTATCATGAGAGGTCATAAAATAAATTTTTTAAACCTATGGCCAAATCTTAGCCTTTGGAGTATCAATCTAATTATGTATTTGAAGTAAATTGGGGCTATTTTGAGCCCCTTCAACCTAATTACATGACTATAAAATGTGATTTGGGGGTTGATGAACTCCAATTTCATCAACTCAATTGAAGCAAAAAAACATTATTTAAAAATAAAATTTACATGTATATAATGCAGTTATGAGCTCAATAAACTTGAATGTCATTAGTTAATGAATGCAAATGTTGATTAGTTCAATTGTGGAGGTAATTAGGGTCAAAATGAGCCACATGAATCTATTTTAAATTATATATGATTTGATTTGGAGTGAAATTAACCCTTATGTCATTTCATATATAATTAACCAAAGAGTTGGGAGGCATTTGAGGCCAATTTTAACCCCTTCAAGAGAAACATATGATTTGGGTCAAAATTAAGTTTGAATATATCATGAATTGATCCACTTAGTCAATTTATGTAATTAGGGGTGTGATTTAGGCAAAATTGAGCCCTTAAACCAAATGTATAGCTCAATCTATTGTATAATGTATGCAACATGTATGACTTAATTGACCCTACTTTTATCAAAAATGTAAACATGAAGGCAACTGTCACAAATATGTTAAGGTAGCTCAAAGCGATACCTTAAAACCTAAACCCTATACCATTTACCTTAAACCCTAAGCTATAAACCCTAAACCCCAAACCCTTTAAATTGTATGCCCTAAACCCTCAACCAATCAATTTAGCCCCAATTAGCACCCTTTATAGTAAGAATTAGGTTTACAGGGATTAACTTGGTCAAAATCGCATCACTCATTACTGCACTTGACTAACTGGCTCAATCTATGACGATGTGGGGGATAATTGAGCCCAAAATCACATTCCTTACATATTTAGGTTAAACTTGAATGGCATTAGTTAATGAATGCAAATGTTGATTAGTTCAATTATGGAGGTAATTAGGGTCAAAATGAGCCACATGAATCTATTTTAAATTGTATATGATGTGATTTGGAGTGAAATTAACCCTAATGTCATGTCATATATAATTAACCAAAGAGTTGGGAGGCATTTGAGGCCAATTTGAACCCCTTCAAGAGAAACATATGATTTAGGTCAAAATTAAGTTTGATTATATCATGAATTGATCCACTTAGTCAATTTGTGTAATTAGGGGTGTGATTTAGGCAAAATTGAGCCGCTAAACCAAATTTATAGCTCAATCGATTGTATAATGTATGCAACATGTATGGCTTAATTGACCCTACTTTTATCAAAAATGTAAACATGAAGGCAACTATCATAAATATGTTAAGGTAGCTCAAATTTTCTTCAATTATCTTAGCAATACCTTGAAACATAAACCCTATACCATTTACCTTAAACCCTAAGCTATAAACCTTAAACCCTAAACCCTTTAAATTGTATGCCCTAAACCCTCAACCAATAAATTTAGCCCCAATTAGCATCCTTTATAGTAAGAATTAGGTTTACAGGGATTAACTTGGTCAAAATCACATCACTCATTACTGCACTTGACTAACTGGCTCAATCTATGATGATGTGGGGGATAATTGAGCCTAAAATCACATTCCTTACATATTTAGGTTCAAAGAGCTCAAATTTTCCCTAATATACCCTAAAACCTATACCCTAAGCCCTAATCCCTAAAGTTCCCAATTTTTAAACTTTAAACCATAAATATAAATGCTTTAAAGCTTGAACCAATCATTTTAACCCAAATTAACATCATTTAGACTAAGAATTGAGTTCATGTGGCTTAGTTTGGCCTAAATCACACAAATGATTGCCCCATTTGACTAATTCACTCAATCTGCATGATGACATGGGGTATAATGACAACCCAAAAACACATTTTATAGTCACAAATAAGTCCAAGTGATTCAAATTATCCTCAATTATCTTTGCAATTGGATCTTGTGTACCCTAAACCTTATAGGCCTTAAACCCCAAGACCTAAACCATAAATGCTATACCCCATTTTTTAAACCCTAAACCAAAATTTTTAGCACTAATTAACATTATTTATAGTAATAATTAGGTAGACATTACTTAATTTTACCCAAATTACATTACTTATTGTCCTAATTGACTAATTGGCTCAATCAATGATGATGTGGGGGATAATTGATCCTAAAAACATATTGGACCCTATGTACTCCCTAAACCATATATACATTAAACCCTAAATACTATACCCTAAATTTTAAACCATAAATTCCCTATTTACCAATTGATTTAGCCTCAATTAACATCCTTTATAGTAAGAAATAGGTTCACAAGGCATAAAGCGATTAAACCTTATATGCACCCTTAAACCTAAATCATTTGCCCTAATCCATAATCTCTAAACCCTAAAAAATAAATTGTAATCCCTATGCCCTAATTCCCTAATACCTAATCCTGAAACCCTATGCCCTAGTGCCCTAATCCTTAATCCCTAATCTATATCAAGAATAATGTGATAGTGTTATTCAATAATGTGATTGTGTTATATAGATGTGATTGAATTATGCAATAATGTGATTGCGTTATTCTTGATATAGACAAAACTCACTTTTCAACTTGTATTTTTAACCTAAATCAAGAATTTTATTCCCATAAACATCCTCTACATATTTCTATGAGACCTACAAGACCTATTACTTATTTTAACCCCACCTTTGAAAAATGATCAATTGTCTGATGGGTGATGGATCACGTTCAAGGAAGAGGAAGAAGTTTAATAAAACACCAAAGGAATTAGAAGAGTTGAGAGATAAACACAAGATATGAATGCAAAAAATATATTTAAGACAAGGTACAAACCCTAATACTAATGAATGAAATGACATAAATTATTTGGTTTAATTATTTCAATAGTTGACTTTACTAAAAATTACACATTCAAACCACAAATGGAAGTTCAATCACACTGTTACAACTCATCATAAGTTACCATATTTGTGCATATAACATTCATACATGCAATTGAAGTACAAAGTAGCAACAAAAAATATTAAAAGAGTACCATTTCTATATTAACAATGACCGATCACATTGGTCAGAGTGTGTGTAAGGTTATTTTCATAAGTTATATGAACATTTGAGTCAGAGGAACATTAATTTCAATCAACATTACATTTGGTCAGATAAATACAAATCAAAATTCAAAAATGCATGAATATTTTATTGGTTGAGCAAGATGTACATTACCACTGGTGTAAAACACATTTGGAGTTTCACCGAGGCTGTCTATGGAAAAGGGGAGCATGATGGTGTTGGAACATGTGTAAAAAGAGCCATTGTAATGGAGGAGTTAAAATTTGAAGAGGGTGTTAATTTGATAGATGAAAAATCCATGGTTGAATGGTGTAATGAGAACATGTGTCATGGTGCTCAACTAAATTCTACTGTTTGTAGATATTTTTGGCTAATGGAGGAAAAACACTTAGCAAAGTATGAAGATTGTATGACTCTAATGGGTTCAAGTGAGATCCACTCATTTCGTATCTCAAATGCATGTTATTGGACTACTCATATGAGACAGTTGACATGTTTCTATTTTATATGCATGGACTTTGTTTATAATGAGTAGGAGTCACAAGAGTGGGTGGATGACTGGAGTTCCAAACCTCTAATTCCAATGAACACAAATTAGGTTCCAACAACATTGAAACTTATAGATATGAAATTATTAGATGACTTTGACCATGTATCTGATCTAGTGCAGCCAGGTAGAATATTTTTCATTATGTATAATTTATTTTCATGTGTCACTAATTTTTTTTTGTGATATAGGGCATGTTTTTATAGTTATTACAGATGAGGATAATGAAGACGGCACATATTACTACTTGTGTTGGTGTGTAGAAAGAGAAAAAAATGACTTACCCAATTATAGATGGAGAAAACATTGACTATCCCACTGGGTCAGTGGTAGTCATTGGAACTTAGTTTTGATGGTATCCTCTAAATTTTTTAGATCAATGGTTGTTTGAAGAGTTTGAAATACACAAGAAGATACTGCACTATTCAAATTTAATTCTTGTAATAAATATTCAATTCTTCAAATATCTTGAGAGGCCATTAAACAAGAATATATGAAAATTTTAGGAGTCAGACTATGAATTTATTCTTGACACTATCAAAGTTAGAGCAGATCCTAGTGGTTTGTTAGATTGAAATACATATTCAAATGTAGATGGAATCAATTTTACTAAATGTTTTTTATTTTATAAGTAGTACATATGAATTTATTTTTTAATTGTTTTTTATGTTAGTGATGTCAAATAATCTTTCACCTTCATGTGGTTGGCATTGTTAATAAAGAATTTCATATTCTTTAAGCTAAGAGAAGCTAACTTTTCAAGTACTTAGTGTTTTTATGGTCCTGAACAGTAATGAAAATGTAGTTTCAGGTGGGTTTAAACATCATGGTAGTGAGAACATGTGTAATATGTCTATCTAGATGTGATCAAAGTGATAGAATCTCAACTAGAGTTCTTGGAGGTAGAAATGACAATTGTAGCTCAAGAAGTTGTTTATTTAATGCCAAAAAGTTACATTTTAGGACCCATCACTATAACTTGAGCCACATATTACTCTTTAAGGTTATACATAAGTTTTCTTAGGTGTGACTAGAGGGATTCAAAAGAGAGGGTAGGGTTCTAATAGTTTTTATAAATGATATACATGTTTCATTTTATGCATGTTTGAACTTAGGCTAAAAACTGCATTTTTCTTGTATTGGGAAAGGTGTTCTTAAAGCCAAAATGGGTGGTGGGTTTTTTGATCAGGTATGATAGGAGGCCAATTAAATATTAATAGACATTATATTACCATATAAACATGTTGGAAGTTCCAATTTTTGGTCAAGAAGCATCATAATCAGAGTTCTACAACTATAACTTCAACTTTGACAATATTTGTAGTTAGTGATTTCGTACTCTTAAACATTAGTGAAAATGTACTTTTAGGTGGATTTGAATGTCATGGTGGTGTGATAATATGTAATTTGCCTATATATACGTTATAAAAGTGATATATTTCTCAACTAGAGGTCTCAGAGTCAAAAATGATAGTTGGAGCTCAAGAAGTTGTCTATTCAATGCCAAAACATTGTATTTTAGGACCCATCACTGCAACTTGTGCCATGGATTTATATTAAATGATCAAATTGATTTATATGGGGTGTGATTATAAGAATTAAATTGGAAAGGTAATTATTTTATGGTTATTGGAAATGACACATGTTTCATTTTATGTGTGTTTGAACTTAGGCTTGAACACTGTATTTTTCTTGTATTGGGAAGGGTGTTCTTGAGGCCAGAATGGGTGGTGGGCTTGTCAATAGAGTGTGATGGGAGGAAAATAACCTAATATTGATAATTATCCACACACATGAACATGTTGGTAGTGCCATATTTGTTTCAGGAAGAATCAAAATTAGAGTTCTACAACAACTTTAACTTTGACAACATTTGTTATCAGTGTTTCTTCATTTTTGAATGGTAGTGAAAATGTACTTTCAAGTGGATTTAAATGTTGTCTCAGTTTAAGCACGTGTAATTTTCATATCTAGATGTGATCAAAGTGTTATATTCTCAAATAGAGGTTACATAGGTATAAATGATAGTTGGAGTTCAAGAAGTTGTCTATTCAATGCCAAAAGGTCACATTTTAGGACCCGTCACTACAACTTGTGCCACTTATTAATCTTGAAGGTTAAATATGAGTGATCCAAGGTGAAATTAGAGGGATTAAATAAGTAGGGTAGGGATATAATAATTCATGAAAATGATTTATAGGTTTCATTTTATGCTTATTTGAACTTAGGTTAAAAAATTACATTTTTCTTGTATTGGGAAGGGTGTTCTTGAGGCTGAAATGTGTGGTGGGTTTTTTGACAGAGCATGATAAGAGGCCAAAAACCTATCCATAGACATTATTATACCCCTAAACATGTTATAAATTCTATTTTTTAGTTAGGAATCATCATAATCATAGTTCTATAACCATAGCTTCAACTTTGACAACATTTGTTGTCAGTGTTTTTACGCTCTTGAATGGTAGTGAAAATGTACTTCAAGGTGGATTTTAATGTCGTGGTTGTGTGAGCACATGTAATTTTACTATCTAGATGTGATAAAATTAATTTATTATTGATTAGGGGTCTTGGAGGTAGAAATTATAGTTTGAACTCAAGAAGTTATCTATTCAATGTCAAAAAAGTTATATTTTAGGACCCGCCACTACAACTTGTGCCACAGATTGCTCTTGAAAGTTCCACCTGAGTCATATCAAGTGAGATTATATGGATTCAATAGGTAGGGTAAGGATTTTATGGTTTTTGGAAAGGAATTATAGGTTTTATTTTATGTGTGTTTAAACTTATACTAATTTTTTTATTTTTCTTGTATTGGGAAGGGCATTCTTGAGGCTAGAATGAGTGGTGGGTTTGTTAATTGGGAGTGATGGGAGACCAAAAACTTGGTATTGGACATTATCTAACCATTTTGAACATGTCGGCAGTGCCAATTATCAGTCAAGAAGCATTGGAATTAGAGTTTTGTGACCACAGCTTCAACTTTGACAACATTTGTTGTCAGTGTTTCTGTGCTCTTGAACTATAGTGAAAATGTACTTCTAGGTGGATTTTAATGTTATGGTGGTGTGAGAAAGTGTAATTTACCTATCCATATGTGATTAAAGTGATATATTCTCAATTGGAGGTTTGTAAGGTATAAATGATAGTTGGATCTTAATAAGTTATCTATTCAATGCCAACAACTTGTATTTTAGGACCTATCACTATAAATTGTGCCAGGGATTGCTCCCAAAGGTTCCACTCGAGTGCTCTAGGGAATGATTAGAGGGGTTAAATAATAAGGGGAGGGATCTGATAGTTAGTGTAAATTATTTATAGGTGTTGTTTTATGCATATTTTAACTTAGGATAAAAAAATGCATTTTTGTGTATTGGGAAAGGCGTCTTGAGGCTAGAATGGGTGGTGGGTTTGTCTATTGGGCATGATAGGAGGCCAAGAACTTGGTCCTAGATGTTATCTGCCCCCCAAAACATGTTATAGTTCTAATTTTTGGTTAGAATGAGGTCTTTACATATTGACACTTTACTTCAAACTAATATTTTTTGCTTGCACTTATTGTTAATCCTTGTATGGTTGAATGGAAATTAATTTTTTCTTTTCAAACGATGTAGGAATCTATGGGTACCAGATTCAATTTGCTAGTTACAATTATCTAAAAAAGTTTTTAATTTTCTTATGTCTTGGGTGTGTGATTCTATATAAACCTTATCAAGCCTCTCTCCTTCATATAATCTTCCTCTCTCTTATCCAAAACCCTTCACTTACTAGGTCATTCTCTCCTCTCACACAAATACCATCATTTCCTTATACAAATTTCATAATGTCATCCTCTTTGTCTCTTTAAAACTTTTCAATATTATTTATGCTCATAGACCTAATGCATTATTCCAAGTTCTTGACCTCTCTCTAAGGCTTATATAGCAATTCACCTACTTAATTGAATCCTCTGACACACTTAATACAATAGCACAATCTGCAAGTCACAACTCTTTAAGCATTTACTTTGTTCTCCTAAACAGGACTATATGCTGAGTATCAAGGTTTAGATCAAACTTATACCTTCAAAGGTTATCCTAAGAATTCTAAAGTGATAGAGCATATCCATACAAGATTCAAAATTTACCAAAGACCTTCATGAAATACAACAACTCAATCAAATTCTTTCCATAGGACTATAGTAAACTATATCTCCCTTCTCAAACTAAGAGCTCTTGTCTTGGATTTAATTAACACCAAACATGCAAAAAGAACCTTGAAATACTATCATGAACTCATCACCTATTTTAGTCACTTTCTCCATAATTATTATTCCTCAAACCACCTTTACTTGAGGGTGAAACTACCCCTGTGTCTGCCTATAACCACTCAATCCTTCACACACCTGTAACTTAGCATAGGATGTTATCTCCAGGCTTCAATGGCACTATAAAACATCAAATTCCATTTAACTACATTAAAAACACAATGATAAGGACGTTCTTCCACTAGATAACACATATTTTATTGATATTCATAAATATTTACAATATGATCCACTGTCATATCCTTGTCCTCATAGACAACATAGTTTTCCATCTTCTTGCCTCATCTATCCCTCTTTCCTGAAATTCCTATCTTCTCTACTAACTCATGATACTTCCACCTACTCTCCTAAACCACACACCCCCGTGTAACTCTCTCTCTCCCTTTTCTTACCGACTTTTGCATGAAAGTGTATTTTAAGCATTCAAGGTGATTTTGAGGCTAGAATAGGTTTGTGATAGAAGATATTGTCAAAGATCAGTTGTAGGATGCCTAACACCCTTAAGGGATGAGCCTAGAATTCACTAGAACTATTAATGGGTGTTGAGTTTGGTTTAGATACCTCAATGGGGAGTTGAAGTACATTATGAGTGAGGTGTTGAAGGATCAGAAACTGGTCTCAAGAATGTGCATTAGACCTATTAGGCCAAATAACCCTTGAAGGGCAAAAGTGCAAGAAAGTATAAAAGAGTGTGGAAGCCTTTGAAATTAGATTGAATGGGTTGAATGAAGGTTGGATAGGTGGATATAAGAGCTAGAGGAAGTTTTCTTGAAAGTATTAAAGAAGAAGGCATCTAGGCATAACCAAGCCTAGGGAATGTATAGTGAAAGAGTGTGAAGAGTGCATGACAAAAGGGGTAGGTTGGAGGATAGTAAATGAGTTGAGAAAAGAAGAGGTATTGATAGAGATTACTTTAGAGGTGAGGGAAAATATAAAGAACAATAATCATAGAGGCCATACAAGTAGTAGGCCTAGTTTCAATAAAAGCTAGCCAAAAAGGCATTAGAGCCAGGTGAAGGGGAAAGATCAAGTTTCTAGGTATAGGTATTAAATTGGGAAATTCTCATGGATTTATGAATTATTTTATGTCTCTAGATTATACAAGTATGAACATGATTTGGGTATAGACCTTAAATGAGATCAAATTGTGTTAATGATCAATTGAAAAGTTGTAAATGGGTGATGACAAATGTAAAATAGATAAGAGTGTCATCATTTATTTCCACTACACACAATCAAATAAAATATTTAATTTAAAAAAACATGGGAGATCAGATATTTATAGCATTGAAAATAACAATTTTTTAATCCTCATTTATGTGTAACATTAAATACAAGATCTGAAAGATAATAGTTTGGAAGATTAAAAAAAACACTATACAATAATTTTTTAGATTAAAACTGAATATAAATTAGATAAATTAACATAATTCAGAAGAAAACTCCAAAAAATCATATAGGCACATGTAAAATGCCAATAATACATAGATGTCCATGATAGGCATACAAAACATTACATCATCTACGAACATAGTATCTAATGTTGGGTAAATGTCATATATGCATATACAATGCCAAAAATGCGTACATTGCCATATATGCATACAAAAAAGAACATATCATGTAAGACATCCTAATCATCAAATATCCTCCCTCTCTTTTCCTTCCTCAAAGAAGACTCTCTTTGGGATGCCCTACTGGTAGATGGATATCAATCGAATGCCTTGGATTACTCCAAGATCTAACTATAGCTCCTATGCTCACAGCTCGCTTGCAATTGAACCTATTCAAATAAAATTATTATTAAAAAATTAACATAAAAAAAAATATATATATATATTTAATAAATTAATTTTAAACTATAATAAAAAATCATTTAAACATGAACTTACTTCAAGCTCACAGTCTTGCTCAATTGCTTTTGACACTCAAATGAATCAATGGCAAGCTTAGTTGTATGAATAGGCATCTAAAATAGGGAAGAAATATGAGAAGTTACCTGACTAATCATCTGGATGAGACTATCAGATGTCATGGGACAATCCTGCATACATAATACTTTCACATAAGTTATATTTGCCCTAAGTATGTAGTAAAATTATTAAAACAAATCTATTTTTACAATTCAAAATTACAAATTTAAATATATATCTTTATGAGTACCTATGTGGATGAAATTGTATCAGGAATGCCTATGTTTGTCTCATATTATAGTGATGGAGAAGTGTTTACTTGAGCCATCAACTGAATGCCAATAAGGTCTTACTTAATTTACTATAAAGTATCAAAGATATATATGGCAAGCTTTTCTCTTTTATTAAACCAAGAGTGTATTTAATAGCATTGTACTTGAATTTTGAGATCATTGATAGATAAATTTAACTTAAGTACAAGGCAAATATACATAGACTAAATGTACATAGATCATAAGATTAACTCAAAACTTTACCTTTGTATAAGTAAAAGGTATCATCCTAATATAAATAGATGCAGTAGTGGATAAGCCAATTGTTGGATCTATATATGTAAACAATGGGTCAATAAAATCAACTCCTGCAAACATGGATTATGATGATGAAGGCACATTCTCCTCCTAGAACATAAACAATTACATATATATTATTCAATTTCTATGTAAAATAATTTTTATCTAAATTAAATTTGCAAATATAAATTAAATTTAACATGATATTTATATAAAATATACCTACATCTATGTAGTGGTTGATGTTTGCATACCAAATGTGCATACCAAAAACTCATCACTCATAAGTATATAATCCAAGCCCTCTGAACCACAAATGTCATCGTCATTAGAAGGTCTAGTGCATATAGCTCTATAATATTTACAAGGGTGGGGTCGAGTATACACACTAGGTGGTGTATATCTAACTCTGTCTCTAAGAACCCACTCATATGTTGAACAAGTGTATCAGTGAGTGCACTAAGTGCATACAAAGTATTGATCTCCATGACCTCCTAAAATGTAGAGGGGATCTCGAGTTGAAGTTGATTTTTGATATGGATCCTTCTAGGATGATTACACACATGATGTGTACCTAGCTGATCCTATGTACAGACTTTCCCTCATCCCTAAAACTCACTATAATCAAAATAATTAAGAATATCATTGAGGACAAACTCACAATAGAGTTTACTCAAAATATACAATGGGACCTTGTTTTTGTTACACAGTGGATAATCAAACACCATCAACTATTGGTACTAGAAATTAGTTGTGAATAAATTATGTTAGCAACAATGGATTGAGAAATGTTTAGAATTTACTAGAAATGGTGCATTGGTCACTGAGTCAATGAATAAGGCACAAATGGTGGCTTTTGATATGTCTCTATTCTTGATCTCACATGCTAATAAATTATCAACATAGTATGCCCTACAATTATCTTGATATGAATCCAATGTGTCAATTTGATTCATTATAAAGTCAACATGACCTAATAATGACTCTAGGGAATTGGCTAGATAGGTGCAGTGGATGTTGGTGGAAGTAGGATCCCTCATTCTCATAATTAATTCCTTAATTTCAACTTTATTTTACATAATGTAGGTAGTTATATTCTCCTAATTGCCTGGGGGATTTTGTTGAGCTATAGGACGGTTAGGTGGAGGGTTAAGAGGAGCGTTAGGCTAAGGAATAGGAGGGTTAGGAGGAGGGTTAGGTTGAGGAATAAGAGGGTTAGTATGATGGGATGTTTAAAACAAATTAATTACTAATTAAACAATGAAAATAACAAAAAAATACTAAAATTTAAGGTTAATAGGTGTATATTTTTAGCACTTACCTCTACTATATGGTGGCATCATCAATTAGTCGATGTGTCAAGTTTTTTAGGATAAATTATGGGAAGTTTTAGCTTCACTAGTGTAAAATACGATCGTAGATTGGAGGAGAGTGAGGAGAATGAGAGAAATTGAATGAAAAATGAGGAAAATTTGCATTTGGGTTTGATTTTTATTTTTTATAAATGACGTAGGGAATGCGATCTCATTATTAACATGTTCATTTTATTGCTTTTTCAATAACATGATCATATTATTAATGATCATGTTATTGATTCTATAATAATGTGATCACGTTATGATTAAGATGATCATGTTATGGATTGATAACTACTGAGCCATAATGCAAATAATGTGATTCTATACTATCAACAATACAATCGCATTATTGACATTATGTGATCGTGTTGTGGTAAATGTCATAGAGTTGTCTCTCAACTTTGTGCACATAACTTACATGCAAATTCATTTTAAAACATATTGGTTCTTTTTTTTCTAGATTAGATCTTGTGCCTATGAAATTTAAACTCGCCAAATTTTAACCTTTAAATTTTTTTACATCAAATAGATTTTAAAATGAAGAAATTTATGTTCTTAAACATGCAATTTAATGTGAAAATGACTCTATTAATACATTGCATAATTAAGTTATTTCACCTAAAAATAATTTTCAAAACCAAATGGAAAACATGAGATCCTCTTTTGATGCTCTGAATGAAAAAATTGTGTCTTTTGCACCTAATACTCGTTCAAATGATGAAACTCATTATGTTTCTCAACCAACTAAAACTTATTTGAACACTTATTCTACCAACCCCAATGTAAAAATTATGAAATCTATGAGATAATCAGGTGGTGGGCTTGTTAAGTGTGAAGATGGTATTCTTGAACCTATTTTTCCTATATCTAATGCAAATTATAAATGTCATAGTTTTATTGATTCAAATACTTTTATTTCAAATTCAAAATTGTATTGTCCTCCTCATTGAATGACTTATAATGCAACTCATTTTAAATATAATTTGAATGCTATGGTTAAAAATGATAACTTTGTGCACATTATGTAAAACACAGACATCATATCGTTAAATATTGGAAATTACATCCATGCAAATCTTGTAGTAAATTCACTCATGACACTTTGCATTGTTAGAAAATGACTAAAACACCAACTTCTAAGGTCAACACTATTTGGATTCCTAAAAATAATGGATCTTCTAGAGACTTTGATGTGTCTTCATGTGATGCTTCTTATATTGATTCACTTCGAATATATTTTGAAAATGATACATCTTATTTGACTTTGTTTTGATATACTCATATTTGAAGCATTCCTTATTTTTTTTTGCAAAGGAAATATTCTTTGTTTATGTTTACTAACTTCCTTTTCGTGTAGGGTTTCAAATTTTGTTATGAAAATTTTATTTATTTCATCTTGCCTTATTGTACATCTAATTTTATTACATTAAGTATGTAATTTTTTTTTTGGTATATTAGTTACTTAACTTAAAAATATTGATGTTAGCTTGTTGTTTTGCAAGGTTTCGTGGATCATTTCTCTTTCTTGTTAGTATTTGTTCCATTATAGATCGATCGTATTATTTGAATATGATTATTAGAGATTATTGATGATTAGACCTTCATCTTTGTGACCTTTGATGACACCTTATCTTTTTATTTCTTCTCTCAAACTATTACGATTTCTCTTGAAAGAAGTTTCTATTAAGGAGGAGTATTATAATTTCAACTCCCTTTTTTCTAAAAGGTTTTCTCCACAAATCAAATTTAAGGGGGAGTGTTAGAGAATTAATATTATTTTAGTCCTTCCTATAGATTTTTAGGTTTATCTTAAGTATTGTTTATATTTATAAATACACTTTATCTTGGATCACTTGTAAGAGGATTTTGAAACTTAGCACACATATGAAGCTTGTTCATGTAACTCCTTTTCTTTCTGAGACCTATATAAAGAGATCTTCTCTCCCATTATTATAGTTTCAACACAACACAATCTTGTTGATTTAGTCTTGATCTTTTATTTTTTATGCTCTCTCAGCTTAAGGCCATTCTTATTCTTCACTCCTAGCATCTTCTTGCTATGTACTTGGAGAATCGATGTTGCAAAGCTTTTAATACTAGTGTGGGATTTTTATCCATTCGATGATTTCCCCACTTATCACCTTCATCTCAAAATTATGACTTATTCATTTCAAGGTGATGTTTTGTTTGCATTCATTTTACTCATTTATCTCAATGTTATCTTATGACCTAGGTAATAAATCTCATGTCCTAAATATTATATATAAATATTGCCATATTGATTAGATCATTATCGAGATAATAATTTGTTTTACCAAATGGTGAAGATTATGTTATAATTTCACAATAAGATGGTAAAATGGGATGCACAATAGGGATTCAAGGTAATACAGTCCAAAAACATAAATCATGACCCTAGTGTGTTAAAAATAGAAAGTAAAAGTATAAAAAATAATTTAATAAGTAATGATAATCAATGAAAAGACAAAAGAAGATGAACACTAACACACTTATGTACAATTATGGAACTATAGGTGTTAAGTTATGGAGCTAAAAACTTCAATAGATGAGTGTATGCAGAAGTTGCTAGAGTTTACAGTCACCATCGATAGTCAGGAATGGACCAGAGGCTGCTGACATCGGTTATGATCGGCCGACATTAGTCACAAGCAAACAGATAGGGACTGACGTCGATCACCTGTGCATCCAGAAATCTATTTTTGTGGATGAATGAAGTGTTTGCATGATTAGTTTAGTTGTTAGTTGTAAGTCTGCATTTCTATTTTAGGTAGGACTATTTTGGACCTTTGATTAGGAGGTAAATCTAACGGTTGATATTGTATGCTCATGAATACCTAATGTTATATAATAGGGATAGATCTTCATAGTTTATTGTAGAGTTGAAGACAATTCAAGGATTGAATTGGTTGTAATTGAGAGAGAGAACTCTTGAGGGAAAGAGATCTATACATCTGAGAGGTGTGAGAAGAAAGAGAGATTTCTTCATTGTATTTCCTTCTGGAAGAGTTTAATACAAGTTTTTAGGGTGGTTTCTTGTATCTCTTATTATTTGCTATTTATGATTCTAATTACTTATTATTCTGGTTTAATTTTGTGTTTAGTTGCTTATACATAGTAATCAAGTTTGTTGGTTGATCCCCAACAAGTGGTATCAGAGCCAGGTTCACTAACAGGTAGTTTCAGATCTATTTAGTGTGTGTTGATTACAGGTCACTCACAGGGGTTTCTATTTGAGTGAGAGAAGTAATGGCAGAAGAAAGTAAACTAAAAATGGAGAAGTTTAATGGCAAGAATTATCAATTATGGAAGATGCAGATAGAAGATTATCTGTATCAGAAAGATCTATACTTACCGTTAGGTGGGGTTTCAAAGAAGCCCATAGATATGGAAGATGAAGAATGGAATGTTCTTGATAGAAAGGCTCTGGGATCTATAAGATTGAGTCTGGCATCTTCTGTGATATCCAATTTATCACAAGCAAAGTCAATGGTAGAGTTAATGGACACTTTAGCAAATTTATATGAAAAACCTTCAGATTCAAATAAAGTATATCTTATGAAGCAGTTATTTAATTTGCAAATGCAAGAAGGTGGATCTGTATCTAATCATCTTAATGATTTCCATGGAATTGTAAATTAATTAAATTCAGTCAAAATAGTTTTTGATGATGAAATTAAGGCTCTATTAATCTTATGCTCTTTACTTGAAAGCTGGCATAGCTTGGTCACAGCAGTTAGTAATACTACATCTACTTCAAATATATTAAAAGTAGATGATGTTGTTAGTGTAATCTTGAATGAAGAAATTCATAGAAAAAGCACAGAGAAAACATTAGGGAATGCTTTAAGTTTTGAAAGTAGGGGAAGGCAAAAAGAGAAGGGCAAGCAAGGGAGATCAAGGTCTAAGTCAAAGATGAGAGGTAGATCCAAATCCAGAAATGGCAGAAAGATAATCTACTGGAATTGTGGAAAGATAGGACATGCAACAAAAGATTGATGGTCAAAAGCTAAAGAAGAAAATCAGCAAGAACGTAAAGAAGAAGCAAAAGTTGCAGGTATTGTTGTACAAGATGCTCTTATATTCTCTTTTCATAATAATATAGAATCTTGGGTTTTAGATTCTGGTGCCTCTTTCCATGCAACCCCAAATAAAGAATATTTCAATGACTATGTCCATGAAGATTTTAGAATAGTTTATTTAGGGGATGATGAGCCTTGTAAAATTGTTGGCAAAGGAAAAGTGTAGCTGAAATTGCAGAATGGCAACACATGGGTGTTGAAAGATGTCATGCATGTTCTCATCCTGAAGAGGAATCTGATTTTTGCAGGAAAGTTAGGGGATGAGGGTTGTACAGTAACTCTCACAGCAAAATTTTGGAAGGTTACCAAGGGTGCACTTGTATTAGCTAGAGGTAAGAGAGTAGGTACTCTCTATTTATGTAATTGTATTACTGATAATTCTCCTTCTATATTATCTACTTTAGATATAGATGCAAAGTTGTGGCACTGTAGGCTCGGCCACATGAGTGAGAAGGGAATGACTATTCTTAAGTTAAAAGGTAAGCTTTCAGATTTGAAAAGCATAGATCTAGATTTTTGTGAGCACTGTATTTTTTGGGAAATAGAAGAGAGTGAGTTTTCTCAAGACTGGGTCAACAAAGAAGAAGCATAAGTTAGAGCTTGCTCATACAGACCTGTGGGGACTAGCTTAGGTAGCTTCTATTAGAGGATCACAATATTATGTTTTTTTCATTGATGATGCTATAAGAAAGGTATGGGTTTATTGTATAAGAAAGAAATATGATGTTTTTGACACATTTAAGAAGTGGAAAGCTTTAGTTGAGAATGAAATAGGCATGAGATTAAAGTGCCTTAGATCTGACAATGGTGGTGAGTACTGCAGCTATAAGTTCAATAGTTATTGTTTTATGAATGGAATACGTAGGCAAAGGACGGTTCTAAGGACACCTTAGCAAAATGGAGTTGCTGAAAGGATGAATAGGACAATATTGGAGCGTGCACAGAGTATGAGGTTGCATGCTGGTTTGCCCTTATAGTTTTGGGTAGAAGCTGTAGATACTACAGTTTACTTGATTAACAGAGGACCCTCTACTGCTCTGGATGGTGGAATTCTAAAAGAAGCTTAGACAGGTAAAAAGGTAGATCTTTTATTTCTCAGAGTTTTTGGTTCTAAAGCTTTTGTGCACATTGATAAGGAAAATAGAAAGAAGCTGGATGCTAAGTCTATGAGGTGCACTTTTATTGGTTATGGCTCTGGAGATTTCAGATTCTGGTTTTGGAATCTAGGAACTAACAAAATTATTAGAAGCCGTGATGTTATTTTCAATGAGAAAGTGATATACAGTGATCAGCTCAAGAAGCTGAATAATATTGAGCAGAGCAAAGTTGATTTGGACGAGGAGATGATCCAAAATGAGCTTGCAGGAAGAATAATCACAAACAGGAAAACACGGACACTGACGTCGGCCATTCTAGAACTGACGTCGGTCATATAGAAATTGACATCGACTGTACAGGGACTAATGTCAACTAGACAAAAACTAACGTCGATCAGGTGAAACTAATGTCGGTCAAGTACAGACCTAGAGATGACTGAGATCGATCACTAGCAGAAAATTTGGGCAGACGACAAGCTATGAATGAGTCTCAAATGCCCATCAGGAGGTCACAAAGGGTATGTAAACCTCTAATTTGATATTCCCCTTCATTATTCTACTTATTACTCACTGATGGTGGAGAACTAGAGAGTTTTGATGAGGCAGTATAGGTAAAATCCCAAAAATAGTGGGAGTTTGGCATGAATGAGGAAATTGATTCCTTGAAAGAGAACCAAATGTGGGATTTGGTTGAGTTGCCAGCTGGAAAGAAGACACTGAAAAATAGATGGGTTTATAGGCTAAAGGAAGGTGAGAATGGACAGATGAGACATAAGGCCAGGTTGGTAGTAAAGGGATTTGCACAGAATCTAGGTATTGACTTTGGTGAAATTTTTTTTCCTGTAGTTAAAATGACTTCTATTCAAACTGTATTGTCTTTAGTTGTTATTGAGGATTTGCATCTTGAGCAGCTTGATGTTAAGACAATTTTTCTTCATGGAGATTTGGATGAAGAAATATATATGGAATAGCCAAAATGATTTGAGGTCAAAGGTAAGGAGAAGCTTGTGTGCAAGTTGAAGAAAAGCTTGTATGGTCTTAAGCAAGCTCCAAGACAATGGTATTTAAGATTTGACAGGTTTATGACAAAGCATAGCTTTAGCAAATGTCAATCTGACCATTGTGTATATTTTAAGAGATTGGATAATGGTAGATATATTATCCTGTTACTGTATGTAGATGATATGCTTGTTACAGGTTCACACATGTAGGATATTTTTGAGCTTAAGGTGAAACTATCTCACACATTTTCCATGAAGGATTTGGGAGCACTAAAGAAAATCCTTGGCATGAGTATTAAGAGACAGGAAAAATCACAGGTTGATTTTGTCTCAAGAGGATTATGTGAACAAGGTGTTGGAAAGGTTCAATATGTAGGATGCAAAACTGGTAAGTACACCTATGGATGGACCCTTTAAGTTTAAGTAAAGAATAGTGTCCTAATTCACATGATGAGGTAGAGTACATGAGTAGAGTTCCATATGCTTCTACAATTGGGAGCTTAATGTATGCAATGGTATGTACTAGACCAGATATTGCCCAAGCAGTGGGAGTTGTCAGTAAGTTTATGGCCAATCTAGGGAACACTGGAAAGCAGTTTAGTGGATTCTCAGATATTTGAGAGGGACCAGCAGTAGGCATTTATGCTATGGAGGGTCAAATACTTCTCTACATGGATATGTAGATTCGGATATGGCAGGTGACTTGGATGGCAGGAGAAGCACACATGATATGTTTTCACTATTGGTGGAACGGCAGTTAGCTAGATTTCAAAATTGCAGAAGGTTGTTGCCTTGTCTACTACAGAGGCATAATACATTGCAGTCATAGAGGCTAGCAAAGAGATGATATGGATGACACGGTTCATGGAAGAGTTAGGAAAGGAGCAAGAGAGTTCCAGATTATACAGTGATAGTTAAAGTGTAATTCATTTGGCTAAGAATTTAGCCTTTCATTTAAGAACCAAACATATATAGCTTAGGTACCACTTCATTAGATGGGTATTGGAGGATGGTGAGTTGAAGCTGGAAAAGATCCATACAGATAAGAACCCTGCTGATATGTTAACCAAGTCGGTAACAAGGGAGAAGTTGAATCTTCATTCAACTTTTGTTGGTCTTCAAAATTGAGTTTAAAGATGGAGAAGCTGGAAGATGTTGCTATACAAATTGAGTTGCAGCTATTTATCTCCAAGTGGGAGATTGTTAAGTTGTAGAGCTAAAAGCTTCAACATATGAGCGTATGCAAAAGTTGCTAGAGTTTACAGTCACCATCGACGGTCAAGAATGGACCAGAGGCTGCTGACGTTAGTTATGATCGGCCGACGTCGGTCACAGGTAGACAGACAGAGATCGACATCAGTCACCTGTGCATCTAGAAATCTATTTTCGTGGATGAACGAAGTGTTTGCATGATTAGTTTAGCTATTAGTTGTAAGTCCGCATTTCTATTTTAGGCAGGACTGTTTTGGACCTTTGATTAGGAGGTAAATCTAACGGTTGATATTGTATGCTCATGAATCCCTAATGTTATATAATAGGGATAGATCTTCATAGTTTATTGTAGAGTTGAAGACAATTCAAGGATTTAATTGGTTGTAATTGAGAGAGAGAACTCTTGAGGGAAAGAGATCTGTACATCTGAAAGGTGTGAGAAGAAAGAGAGATTTCTTCATTGTATTTCCTTCTGGAAGAGTTTAATACAAGTTTTTAGGGTGGTTTCTTGTATCTCTTATTCTTTGCTATTTTTGATTCTAGTTACTTATTATTCTAGTTTAATTCCATGTTTAGTTGCTTATACATAGTAATCAAGTTTGTTGGTTGATCCCCAACAATAGGTTTGGATCTAAGCTTTATAGTTGATTGTAATATATATGTATAATTTAGACTACTGACTGTACTCAAATATATTTGACATGTCATTAAATGTGTAAAGGATGATTGTGTACCTTTGTTGCTACCATATTTTTACCCTAGCAATGATTATGTACTTTGATCAGTTTGTGAATTAATAAAATTTTAGGCAAGTGCATAAGATAATAGCTATTATGGCTATGTGATTGATTTATAGAATTGAGGGTAGAATGCATTGAATAGGCTCTCTTTTATTCATTGATAAAATGTAGTAACAACAAAAAATGTGTGCAATTTCATTGATTCAAACTACCTCTTGAGGAGTTACAACTATATATCTTGCATACTTGGAATCATAGTCAATGTAGTTCTCTTATGCATGTGAGTGTAATCGCAACACAAATGAGAATAAGGGATTCACCTCCACTCCTAGACAATAAAATGTAATTATATGTTCCCCAATAAACATAATTTGTCATAAGGTGATTATGGAACAATAATTTGAAATGATGAAGATTCTTAGGTTCATTGTGTAATATCCTTAATAAGTGTAGCAATGGATATAATGAATGTATAAATTAATAACATAAGGAGGAATCTCATTTTGATCATAATGTGGTTTTTGCTTATTTTCTTGTTAAGAAATGACTAAGGCTTATGTTGTATATATAAGGATATTTAAGACATAATGTACAAAGGCCGACCATAGGGTAGTGTGATAAGAAAAATTCAAGGCGCATGAAATCAAGCCTTAACTAGCTGGTATAAAGCCTATCCATGGAAATGATGTTATGGATTAATCATTCGTAAAATTACTATTGTGTGATTTTATATATTTACCGAGAGGTAAATATAAAATGTGTGACCTTCGTTACCATAACGTGATACTTATGGTTATTTTATTGTTATACGGGTAGGTTACTAAAAGTATTTGGTTAATTAACTGAGAGTTTGAAGGGATATGAATCTCCCTATTTATAGGGTAGACATTCCCTATATATCTATTGTAATGTGTTCATATGAAATGTAATTAGAGTGTAGAAATAATATAGTGTGTTTAAAATATCTTTGTTGTCTGTGTATTAGCTCCATTATTCAACTATGTTATTGATATAATTTTTTGTTAGACTTTGATATACACCATCAAATGTATTGCCCATGGTGAAATGTTCAACTTCTTGGATATTCCTTTTGATTTTCAAGCCTCTCTTGTAGACCTTTGGAATTATTTTATACTTAGAGTTGATAAGAAACTCTCCTATTGGATCACCAAACCTCTTTCTCTAGCTAGGAAATTTCAAATCTATTCTAAAGTCCTAACTAACACTCACATGTACTATTATTATTGTTTCCCCCCTCTAAAGATGCTTATAATAATCTATAAATGTTGCTCATGTATTTTTTGTGGGGTAACTTGAAATGAAACAAAGGCTTTCATAGAGTTGCATGAGACATTTGTTATCAGCGTAGGGAAGCAGGAGGTCTTGACTTGATTAACATAACTAAACAAGGTTTATCCATATGAGCTAAATGGATTATCAAGACCATAGAGCCCAGGAAGCTTGTAAAGTCCTATTTAGAAATCATATTTATTCTAGGTGTCCTTATGGTAGATAGGCCAAGCAAAACTTGCATTTTCAATTTTTGATTATCACTCCAGTTACTGTTAAAATTATTGGGAACTTTATTGTTAAAACCATCTAGAAATCTTGGAAGACTATTAAACATTAGATAATTTGGAAAGGGGATGGCTTCAGGACTGACTTTATGTTAATTCTCATTCCCTACAGTGGTCTCTTGTTATCTCTTAATGAGAAACCCTTGTCTGAAGCTCCCAAAATTAAAACTTTGAAACTCTTCAACTGGGGTATAAAAGTTTTTGGGGATATATTTGACAAGTGCATTAGATATTGGCTTACTTGGGATCACCTCAAGTCCAAATTTAGGCTTAATGCTCAATATTTTGAGTCTATTTCTGAAATTCAGATGGTTTTTCCTAATTATGCTTTGCACAAAATTGGTCTTATTGATTCTCTCAAATGGTGGAAAGACTAACATTAGTCTCATTCGACTCCTCTAATATGGTATCAACCCTAACTTGGTTATAAATGGATTTCCTTGTCTAGCATCCCCTTAAACATGGTCAAAAAGTGATGGAATATCAATAGCCCTCTTTTTTTAGGAATAAGAGGTTCCAATCAGTTTGGTCTGCCATTATCAAACCTAAAAAGATCATCATTGTTTGGTGCTTGTTATACCAAAGCCTCTTGGTGGGAGAAAGTTTACTTCACATGGGCATTCCTCTATCCAGATGCTTTTTAGTGGAATATTTAGTCCCTCAAACACATTTTTTGGTTTTGTGTTAGATCTTGAGATGTATAGAACTAGATTTACTCATTTTTCCAACCCTTCAGATCTGAAGCATTCACTTAGAACACCATACATATAGGAGATACAACCCACCTCCATGAGAATTACAAGTAAATATGGCACATCTTTCACATTGAAATCCTTTTTATTCTTTGTAAAGACATGAATGTTGCTTATTTTAATAAAGATAGTGTAGGCAAAGGTTTTCTACTTCTAACAAAATAGCTGTCTTGTTTATGTTATGTTCCATATTTTCTTTTAATTTGACAAAGTGGAGACAAAGGTTAAGCAATTCACACTCTATATAAACTGGGGTTGCACCCCATGTGTGGTTAGTTGAGTGTCTCCTAAGGATCCTCTGCCTGATGATCAAAACATAGAGCAAGATTGATGGGGTCATGATAGATATTTCAACCATGGTCACCACTTATTTAAACTTCACTTAGACTTCTCCACCCCATCCTCTCGAATAACAATTCTCTCCCTTGGGATGATTTGGAGTGCAGTCATTTCCTGATATTGGTCATGTAGGGTTTGCTCCCCAGATGGTACTGACTAGGGAAAGTTTACTCAGTTGGCTTTGGCCATCTCTCCTTGCTATGTTCTAAATTATGAATCTGAAGAAGAGAGTAAAGAAGAAATTAAACAATCTAATGGTTGGACCATACTTGATAACGCCCCTAGGGAGGTTGGGTTGACAAACAAAATAATCCTCCTATGTTGCCTTCTCCATCTATGGGGTTGGTGGGCCCTATTATTTAATTGGTTATTTAGTATCTTTTATCTCTTGTGATGATGTCAGTGATGATGTAATAAACTCTTAATAGTTTTGGTTTCCTGGGTCTCCAGTGTGTTATGTTTTTAAGGTGTGCTTTCATACCACCCATCTTTTTTATTGTTAATGTATTATGATTTCTTATTTTAAATATGATGGATGTTTCAATTAAAAAAAATTCTTTTGGTTTTGTTAGAGTTGGATCAACACTCTATATTCCTTACTTCACATTATATTTTTCCACCTATATGATATCATTATCTTATATTTATCTTAATTTGTATAGGTATTTATGTAGATTTTTTTAATTTTATTTTAAAATAAAAACAAATAGGTAACAATTTTGGATGCCTACATATCATAGTAATTTATTGATAGGCTTCTTTTTTTGACACAGAGATTAACTATTTTTAAGTTAATCTCTCTTGTATTCGAAGTGAGATCCCTTTATCCCTCTTTTTTTTTAATTAAAAAAAAAGAGAATTTTGGAGTTCTACATATCATAGTAATTTATTGATACGCTTCATATTTTAACAAGGTGATTAGCTATTTATAAGTTAATTTATTTTGTGTTCAGAGTAAGAACCCTTTTTCTCTTATTATCTATTTTAAAATAAAAAAATGGAGAGTCAAAGATTAGGGTCAAGATCATTTGGATGACTTTAATGGATTACACTTAGTCATCACTATTCAAGTGTAGAAAAACTTAGATTTATATATACTTACTCATCAATTGTAATCAATTATATGTAATTCAAAAAATATGCAAAAATGTTGATATCTAAATAATTTTTAACTTCTCATTCCAAAAAAACAAAAAACAAAAAACAAAAAACAAAAACAAAATAAACAAAATCAAAAAACAAAATCAAAATCAAAACAAAAAATAGAAAAAGAACAAACAAACAAATGGATGGCAATAATTAAATATTTTGACTTTAGAATGCCATGATTAATACAACACTAAAGATAAAAGTTGTGAATGTGTTTTCTTTTTAATAAAAATAAATGAATGAAGATGAAGTTTGTGAATGTGTTTTATTTTTGATAAAAATAAATAAATGATAATAAAAATATATTTGATTTCCTACCCAATTAATGTTCTCTATACATCTTATTAAGAATTTTTTTTGAATAATGTTGTTGGTAACCTTTAAATCTCAACCACTAAAAGATGGATGGACAAAAACCATTGTTCAAAGGTTAATATATATTATTTCAATGTGGCGTAAGGGTGGCATATAATCTTGTTTCTTTCTTACTAGATAGATAGAGGTGATATAAATTGGGTTTTATGGACACATGTGGAGTAATTAAAGTGGTTGCTCTAGTTTTTACATTATTTAAATTATTATATCTTTGGAATTACAATTTAATAAGGTGCGGCTAGAATGATAGTGTATATTAGAGGTGTTGAATTATTATAGGAGTGTAGAGGCCTTCCTAAAGGATGAAATGAAAAATTAGAGGATGTTAAGAATGTTATGGAAATGTTGTGCCCTATGCATCACTAGCTCCAAAAAATAATTGATTCCATAAATAAATGATTCAAAACAACATTCATCTTGTATGTGAAAAGTAGCATGTTCAGTGTACTATGCCACTAGAAGAAATGGCATGCTTTGTGTCATTTAAAGGCAAAGGAACGCAAATTTTTGGGTAGTTCAATACCTTAACATTATTTACAGAATGATGTCACAATTTCATAGTTACTTCCAACATATTTTAAAGGGTACCATTATGAGGTATTCATAAAAAAAGTCATCAAAATTTATTTTAAACCTATCAAAACAATTAAAAACTACCTCAAAGTATAAAATATAGTCAAGAACTTAATATTTAAAAGAGGAATGTGAATTCCTATACTCACGTGGTGTGACATAATCAGTAAGTCTGGCACATATTTTCAAACTAAGTTTCAAAAATGTGCCCAATACTTACAATGATGTAATAAATTAAGTAATCAATGTTCATGGAGCATGAGTACAAGACTTATCACACTTTTCTCATTGGTCAGGCTATGATCCTCGCTTTGGAGTGGTGGTTCAAAGATAAAAATATTAGAGAAGCTATGAATATTTAAAAATGACCTCACAATCTAAACATGGATGATGGATCAAACTTAACAACACATGAAGACCTCTTATCCATAAACATTGCTATAACTAAAGATGTCTAAGTCTTTCTGATGTCTATTATACCATTTTATTATGATTCATCTATTGATTGTTAGATAAGATCTAAATCATGTTATAATAACAATTCATTAAGGAGGGGGGGGGTGAATTAGTGACGTTATAAACTTTTACAACTGTACATTACCTTTCATTAACCATCAAAACAATAGAGTGATCAATAAATGCATCAAGAACCAATCACACAAACATGAATTAATGAGAATAACACAATATGAGTGAGAAAACCTTGAAGGGAATAAAAATCACTATAAAATTTTCAATTGGATTACATTCCTATAAATGTTTTAAAAAGTTGAAATTTTGTTGAGCACCAACTCAACTTGGAGCACCAACCCCAAACTGTCAAGTACCTACTTAATCAATGTTTTAAAAAGCACCCACTTGCTAAGAAGCTACAAATACCTTTGTGACTAAGCACCAACTCAATTAAATCTAATTTATGACAATCATCTAATTCATTTATTTCTAAATCAACATATGATGATCGCATCTTCCTTCTCTACTCTTTAATCTCAATGCACACACTTCTTCAATTGTCTAACCCTCATTAAGTCTGATTAGGTCTTGTATCCCTGATTTTCATATGTAGAAAACTTGTAAACTTCTCACAAATAATTCTATTCTCTTATCTAAGGGTTTAAAATATGTTTCACAACATTATTCTACACATACATCTTCTATTTCACTCTCACACATCAAAAAGATCAATTTATTTATATACAAGCCTAATGATCATATGACAATACATTCGACCATTCACCTTATTCCTTCAAGCTCAGTTATCAAATTAACTTAAATACCTTATTCACATGTTGTTTGGCCATAACACCTTATAGCCTTATTTCTCTATTAGGACTCATGGAGACCAAATTGCATTAGGTTTGTCTAGTAATGTGTATACCATGTTCCGTTGGAACACCTTTCACCTCCATAGACAATAGTATCATTTCAAATACAATTCAAATAAACCCCATATAATATCCTCTAAGCTCTATAAGATATTTTAGATTAACCACGTCATGAAAACACTCCTTGAAGTTTATTGTCACATTAGGCCTGTGAATACTCACTAACTGTCTGATCTCTCTCATGGTTGATCAACTTCATGTCATGAAATTAGGGCATACAAAGCATGTTTATAGGAACTATATAATATTAAGGTCATCTTCAATTACATATAACAATATGACTTAATTACCAAAATTGGTCTTGTAGACCAATTTCTTGACTTCATTCTTTATGCTCAAATCTACCTATGACTAGCTAACTTGAATGAACTATTTAGAAAATTATAAGGTTAGAACTACCTCAGATACATCATGGACATATGCCCTAAGTCTCTAATGTCCTCTTCAATCTATTTTCATTCCTTTATCAATCTAATTTTTGAGAGAAACTACAAAACTCTAATAAATAATCCCTTTAATATATGGTCTTCTCTCTCTTTTGACAAGCCAGTACCACTATGAGGTACCTGACAGGTCTTGTACCTATTCTAATTAATTTAATCCATTCTAGGATGTTTTGAATCAAATCTTTCTCATTGGGTCTTTATTAGGGTTTTAAGGAGGTTTAACGCAGTTTATAGTGTTAGTGATTGTTCATAGCGAACTGCCACCAAAATTCAAAACTAATGAACACATGTTTTAGATAGATTCTCCATCTCCCATGAAAGACTCAAGGCACCACGTAATGGATTTATGTGCCAACAAATGCTTGAAAGTGCTTCTTAGGTTTGAGTACCTCATTTTGTGAGCTTGAGGAGGCCTAAAACAATGATTCATGTACTTTTCCTTCAAATATTGACCTCAAACACTGTGATTAATTGTATCTCAACTTGATTAATCTATTTCCATGATTACATGATATCATTCACCTTGAAAAATGCTCATGAGATCTTGATAGGGACAAATAGGGTTTTGGAGTGCTTTGGGTGCAACCCTTGAATGAAGGTCCTATGTATGTAGGGATGGTTTAAAGGCCCTATGAAGGTTCCCTCATACTCTCAAAATGCTTAACCTAATTAATATAAACTTTGGGGAGGTCTCCTGCTTGCAAAGATCAATCAAAATCCTAATATAGACTCTACTCCTTGATAGGGTTTTAAGGCTTTTCAAGATCAAACATCTTTCTCTCTCATCAATGACAAACAACACTTCATCAGATAATCAAGAATGGCTTATATACATCTTATTTGACATCAATGACAATAAAATGCTTTAAAAAATCCCCCTTTGTCATTGATGTTAAACCCTCTTCTAACCTTCTTATTGAAATCACTTTGAAAACATATCTCTTCATCATTAAAACCCTCTATCAATACAAAATCATACCATCTAAATAATTGAAATGTACTATCTGTTGGGTGAATATTTTATCACCAATTAACTGATGGGAAAAATAGGTTGTTTCAACCACAGCATAAGGAGATTGATCAGCCAAATGTGCATGTTTACCACATCAAAAGGGGACAAATCTCTCCTCTCATCAAGGGGAGGTTCCCTATAACTATAAGGTACTATATACTATATATATATACTATAAATAAGCTGAAAATAACACACAAGGGTAGTAAAACACCATCCATCTCTCTTTTTTTAGAGATGATGTTCACATACAAAGGATAAATCTTGGTGAAATGACATAAGGCAATTCTCTTTTTTTAGAAGTGGTCTGCAATAAACAATAGGAATTCTTTCTGGTAGTGATAAGTAAATGTAACAGGGTGAAATAACCAGCAGAATGAGGTGTAGCACAAAGTCTCCACCTCAACTACCAAAGAGTGAAATACAAAGGACAATGGGGGCACAAAGTCATCCCAAGATCCTTTACACAGAAACAAACTGAAAACACACACACTAAAGACAATTGTGGCAGCACAAAGTCTCTCCACAGTTGGCTTCAGGACACCTTCTTGATTACTTCCACTAGTTCTACTTATTTAATTAAATGGAAAAGAATGCATTCAGGAAACATACATAAGAACAATTTCCTCAACAACACAAGCTATTCCAACACAAAGTCTGAAAAGTCACTTGCTTTCTCATTCAAATAATGAAATATGATTAACAATCTGAGCTCAAAGTATTAGTAATGCCTTTCAATTTGGGCAGAGTTTTGATTTTGATAATAAAAATATATCCTTTACCTAAAATAAGAGATTACAATAGATAACACTCCAAAAAAGACTTGGGTGCTCTGTTTCATGGAATAGCCCATGCTGCATTCAATGCCTTGAATGCATTTTTAGTTTTTTAAAGGGGCCATGCTGGAACAGGGCATCAGCCTTGATTTTGGTGTACAGAATCATCTTGAATGTCTTCTCCTAAGCATGGGTTGTCTAGTCTGTTTCCAAATATTTACGTGACTGTCCACTCACTTTTATTCAAAGGGAGAAAAATAGGCCGCACCTTTGAATGTTTACACACTCAGATGTCTACTTGGTGGATTGTTCCACCTATTGGAATAACTCCCATATAGATATTTTAGTATCTTCTATAGATTTCCCTCTTTCCTGTTACATTTTGAGCTCTCGAGCCATCTTCTTACCTTCAGTAAGCTCTTTCAACTTCTTTCTTCAATTGTTCACTGAGTTTTGTCTTCAGATTCTGTGCCATATTTGAAAATAAATGGGCATTTTATTAACTTGAATTTGACATCTATAGGTATGTCATTTGTCATTTGGTTACTTGAACCACATTAAACCTTAAACCTTTGAAGTGCATCAGTTTAATGGTTTGGACGGTCCATTTCGGCTCCTTGGTTCAATCGGCTCCTTGGCTCAATCGGCTGCTTGGTTCAATCAGTTGAACCTTTTCTTTGAACTTGTCTCTGGAATCTTCCACTTCTTTCCTTTGCTTGAAGCTTCCCTTCAAACTTTGAAATTCCTTGAACCTTTGAGCTTTGAACCATTCTGGTTCAAAGTTCAATGGTTCATTCTCTTTCTCAGAATCCTTTGGTCCTTCAAAGTTTTTGGATCATTTTCTTTTCTGTTGAACTCATTGAACCTTCAAACTTTGAACCATTTTGGTTCAAGGTTCAATCGGTTCAACTTTTCTTTCTTAGGTCTTCGAATCCTTTGTTCTTCTAAGTCTCTTGAACTTTATTGAACTCATTAAACCTTTGAAGTTTGAACTCTTTTGGTTCAAGGTTCAACGGTTCAATGGTTCAATCTTTTTTTCTTTGAAGTCTTCTTTTCTTTAAGTCCTTTGAAGTCATTAAACTTTCCAAAGTGGTTAAACTTTGAACTTGCTGAAGTGCTTAACTCTTTAAGTCTACCGATGATGTTGAACCTTTGAACACGTTAAACCTTTGAACCTTTGGAGGCAGGGTTCAATGGTTCAATCTTTTGTTTAAAGCCCGCTGATGAGTCTTTTGATTGAACTTCAGCGTTGAATCAGCCTTGAAATGCCTATGTGTTGGGAACTTGTTTCTTTGTGAGAGCTTGCATGTTGAAGTTGTTGACCCTGCCAGTCCCTTAGCTGAAAAAGCTTGAATAATTGGAGCGCTCAGAACATTTTTTGAGAAGGGAAGAGAGAATTTTGGCTTGCAGGACCAAAATAGTTGATATGCTGTCCCCAAAAATGAGTGACAGATTTTGGGAACAACACTATTAGCACTTTGACTTGTTATCAACACTTTGTCTTATCTCACCTCATTCATCTGGTCTGCTATTTAGCCTTTTCTTCTAGAACTAGCTCTTTTCAAACTAGCCTTTTCCTTCCCCTTTGACATCAATGGCAAAGAGGTACGTATAACTTCTTGAATCACACCTTTTGCAACAAAATCTCAACAAACAAGATCATATAGTCTATAAAGCATCACACAAACATTATCCTCCTATCTTCATGCATACCTCAATCACCTTGTCCTTGACATGAATGACATAGAGTTTTATATCAAACCTTTGATCACTCACTAGGCCATCACATATGTTGTTATTTGACATAGACCTTGTTATTATGAATTAGGGACTCCCCATTTGTACTCACATCTTGTACTCACCATATGAGTCATTAAGACTCATAGACCATTCTCAACATATATATAAGAACCTTGTTATTGGATCACACTAGTAGCACAATTAGATATTTGCTTACCTCTCAATTTTCCTATATGCCTATCATGACTTCATAAGACTTCTTGGTATTCATCACCTATTCTTGGAGCTAATGAACCACCTTGATTATCTCCCATTACCCTTAACTTATTCAATGGCTAGTAGGGGTAGGTGCTCCCAATTCATATCTTAAAATGCTCAAATGTTGTGTTTGAAAGTGGCTTGGTTAGAATGTTTGCAATATAATCCTTTGTAAAAACATATTCAAGTTTAACATTTTATTCACTTACTTGATCTCTTAGGAAATAATACTTTATGGGAATGTGCTTAGTTCTTAAATACTGATAGGGTTCTTTGAGATGTTTAGCGCACTTGTATTTTCACAATAGATAGGACTAGGACTATCATAGTCCAGCTTGTAGTATTTTAAGGTTTGTCTCATCCATAGGACTTGAGTGAAACATGAAGCTACTGCAATGTACTTAGCCTTAGTAGTAGATAATAACAATAATGATTGATTCTTGCTTATCCATGACACTAAGTGATCTCTGAAGAATGAAGCTCGTTCACTAGTGTTCTTCCTATTATTTAGACTCCTTGCCTAATCTACATCTATATAAGCTACTAAATTAAATTCATTACTCCTTAGATACCACAACCCAAACTCTATAGTCCCCTTGAGATACCTAAGTATCCACTTGACTACTTGAAAATTGTTTTCCTTTAGATTTTCTTGAAATCTTCCCACAAGACCTACTACTTTCATGATATTAGGTCTATAGGTAGTAGTGTACAACAAAATTCTAATCATTGACCTGTATGATGTATGATTGACCTTTGGAGATTCATCCTTCTTGCTTAACTTACACCCTATGATCATAGGTGTGCTAATTGCCTTGCAATCTTCCATCTCAAATTTCTTCAACATCTCTCTTATGTACTTAGCTTATGAAATGAATATACCTTTTTTTGATTGAATGATTTGTAACCAAATGAAGAATGATAGTTCTCCCAACATGGACATCTCATACTCTTTCTTCATCACTTCTGCAAAGACTTTAGTCATACTCTCATTGTTTCTAACAAATATGATGTCATACACATAAACAACCACTATCAATTGATGATCACTTTCTATCTTTATGTATAGATTATTATCTACAACTCCTCTCTTGAATCTTTAGTCCAATACGTACTTGTCTAATCTAGCTTACCAAGATCTAGGAGCTTGATTTAGATCATAAAGTGCCTTTTTCAATATAAATACATAATCCTTGTTACCTGATAATGATAAACACTCAGGCTGCTCTATGTATACCTCTTCTTTCAAGATCCCATTCAAAAAAGATGATTTGACATTCATCTGATATACCTTGAACCTTTTGAAGCCTGCATATGCTAGGAATAATCTGATAGCCTTTAATCTTGTTAATAGAGAAAATGTCTCCTCAAAGTCTACCCCTTCTACTTGTGCATACCCCTTGCATACCAATCCATCCTTATCCTATTGACTTCTCCATTTTCATTCATCTTGTTCCTAAACACCCATTATGTGCAAATGACATTCTTGTCTTTAGGCCCAGGAGCTTGTTCCCAAGTATCATTATTTTCTATTTGGTCTAACTCCTCATTTATAAAACCTATCCAAAACTTGTCTTTGATTTCTTCTACAAGGTTCTTAGGTTTACTATTACATAATAGAGTAACATTCTCTTGATTTAGGTTACTTACCATATTTCACCTTGTTTGCATACCTGCATCTTTGTTGCTAATGATTTGTGATTCAGTATGGTCTCTCTAAATCTATCTTGAGAGGCCTTTTAAATCTTATCTTTCCTCAACTTATTATTCTTCCTCATCTAACTTTATTACTTCTTATTCATTCTTGAATTCCAAATTCTCTGATGCATCTTTTAATTGAGAGTGTGACTTCTTAGAACCAGTTTCATCAATCTTCACATTGGTGCTTTCCACTATCTTTTATAACCTATTATTATAGAATATATAGGCATAGCTTACTGATGATTATCCCAAGAATATTCCTTCATCATACCTTGAATCAAAATGACCTAAGTCTTCTTCATCTCTTTTGATGAAGCATTTGTTTCCAATCACTCTAAAGTGTTCCACATTAACAAGTCTACCTTTCCACAGTTCATAAGGGGTTTTATTGCCATTAATCCTTATCTACACTCTATTCAAAATGTATATTCTAGTGCTCACTAATTCTCTCCAGTATCCATCAGATAATCTTTATTTATTTATCATAGTCCTTGCCCTTTCTTGAACTATTCTATTCTTTCATTTCACTGCCCCATTTTGTTGAGGTGTCCTAGCTACTGAGAACTATTTCGTTATCCCATGAACATTATAAAAATCATCAAATTCATTGGAACAAAAATATCCTCATCTATCAAATCTTAGGCATTTGATCTTTACATTCATTTCATTCTCAACTAGAGACTTGAATTCCTTGAACTTATCAATAACTTCTGACTTTTATTTCAAGAATGATACCCAAGTTATTGTTGTGTGGTCATCTATGAGTAACATGAAATAACTATCTTCTTGAATACTTTGTATACTTATAGGTCCACAAAATCAATGTGTATTAACTCTAAAGTCTTTTTAGTAGAATATTCCTTAAACTTGAACCTCTTTCTAGTTTGCTTACCACGTTGACATGCCTTTCAAAACATATTTGTTGGTTTAGTGATTTTAGGCATATTCTTTACATACTTCTTAGAGATGATCTTGACTAGATTATCAAAGTTTTGGTGGCCCAACCTTCTATTCCATATCCAAAATTCATCCGTCTTGATCATAATTCATATCTCCTTATTGATCTCATTCAATACATATAAATTGTTCTCAGTCCTCTTAGCATTGTAAATCAACCTTCTTGATTTCACTCTCCTTATATCACACCATATGTCATGAAATGTTAGTGTGTGTCCTTGGTTGCACGTTTGGATTACACTAAGAAATTTATGTTTCAAGCGCTATATATACCAAATGATTTGTGTTGGTCTTCCCATTGTCTAAACTTAAGATACCCTTGACAATAATATTGGCAGTTATGTTATCTCTAAATCTCATTGTTCCTATAACACTCTTCTTCAATGAAATTAACTTGATCTTGTCTCTTGTCATGTGGCTCGAGCAACCACTATCTATATACCACTCCATGTCTTCATTTTGAATGTGAAAAGTAGTTTGAGCTAACATACATTTTATTCCTTTAGTCTTCTACACCTCTTTCACCTTGTTCATAGGGTCTAAATTCTTGATCCACTTATCAGTGGAATGATTATATACCTTTTTCCCTTGACTGATCTTCCTCATATGCCTCATCTTGTATTCCCTTGAAATATGTCCTCTTTGATCACAATTGTAGCACAAAATTTTGATTCTATTGTTGAAATGAGCATTCATTCTATTCCTCCATGAGGAATTGATTCTAGCATGATGTCTACAATCCATATCTCTATGTCCATATTGATTGTATGAGAAAAAATAACCATTAAAAAAAATCACATACCTTGTCTATCTGATAGGAATTATCTTTTGATGACTATTTAATGATGCACCTCTACCTTTTTTGTCTCTTGAAGGAGTTATATTATTCTTGACTTGTCGATGGTTAATTTGGATCTCTGATTTGAGAGCTTTTGCATAGGTCTTCACTCTATTAGCACCATCACTTCTTGATAGTCTATTATCCTTTGAGGCCTAACTCTCCTTGTTTTCCTTTTGGTATTATTTGAACCCAATACATATCTTATCATGTAGAGACTTCTAACTATTCAAAATATCATCAATAATTTTAGTGCTATTTTTAAATTTCTGATATGTCTTTAATTTGATTGTTGCCTGATCCAATTCTACTTTTAAGAAATCCATTTCTATTCTAGACTTGGTACATTCTTCCCCTTTGGTCTTAAGTCTTGTAGTGATAATCTCAAATTGAGTTTCTAACTATTTAAAGATCTCTTCATGTTCATTGGTGTTATTACTTAGTCTCTCTTCAAAGAGATTGATTTGTTTCACATAACCCTTAACTAATGATTTATATTTCTAATTATTCCTTATTTAGAACTTCAACTCTTCTAGAGCACTCACCAATTCTACCTCAAGGTTCACTTCAGCCTCTTCTTCATTTGATTCTTCATATTTTGTAAGACTTTTCCCTTTTGAACATATTTCATTGTCTATTTCTATGTCCATGAATATAATTTCATTGCTATCACAATCAACACTATCATCATCACTATCAGATATACTTGTATCACTTATATCAGAGGAGGTATTGTCTTTTTTGGTAGAAAAACTTATCTTATTCTTGCATGAATCTCTTTTTGCTCTTGTCAAGATTATATATTTTCTTATCCTCACCATGATGTTCATCATGCTCTCCATCATGCTCATTTTTATCCTTTTAAGATAGCTTGGATGCAAAGTGACCGATCTTACCATAGTTAAAGAACTTAAATGATAACTTGCCCTTATACTTACCTGATCCTTTCCTTAGTTTTCTGACAAACATGGCTTTTATCTTATCATCATCAATATATGTATCAACATCATCCTTGACCATTTTACCTTGTGACTTTTTCTTAGCTTTGGATGCAAATTCCTTCTTGGAAGGTCTTCCATCACTTTTTATCATTTCATAGATAACCAAGATACCATGAAGCTCATTCATCTATAGTTTGTTTAGATATTTGATCTCCTCTATAATAGAGACTTTTGAATCAAACTTGGATGTTAGGGATCTTAATATGTTTTATACTATTGTTGATTCTTTCAAATTTTATCCTAGACCTCTAATGACATTTACTATTTCATCTACTCTTAATAGATAAGATAAAATGTTTTCATCCTCTTTAATTATTAGACTTTCAAACTATCTTTGGTGGGTCTAAAATTTTGCCAACTTGACTTTGGTATCTCCTTCATAGATGGTTTGAAACTTTTCCCAATTTTTTTTGGCTGAATCAAAATGCATGACCTTTATAAATTATGCCTTTGAAAGATCACATAGGATGGCATTCATTGCCTTAGAGTTATTTTCACTTGCCTTCTTGCATGTTGCATCAATTGGTAGTGTAGGAGGTGGAGTGAATCCATAAACAATTAATTTCCATATGTCATAGCCCAAGGACATTAGATAGGTCTTCATTCTGATGCTAAAAAATGCATAGTTAGTCCCACTAAAGAGAGGGGCCTTGTTGGATGATAAACCTCCTTGTACTTGATGACTAGACATGTTTATGCTTCTAGGATCTCCTTTAAGTTATTAGGCCTACTTCAAAGGACCAAGATCTGATAATATTTATTAAAAGCACATTTTACTAAGAGGGTGGGTGAATTAGTGACCCTAAAAAACTTTTACAACTATACATTACCTTTTATTAACCATCAAATCAAAAGAGTGATCAATCAATGCATCAAGAACCAATCACACAAACATGAAACAATGAGCATACCATAATATGAGTAAGAAACCCTTGAAGGGAAGAAAGCTAACTATGACCTATAAAATTAGAATATGGTCTTATAAATGTTTACAAAAGATCAAATTCTGTTGATCATCAACTCAGCTTGGAGCACCAACCCCAAACTATCATGTACCCACTTGACCAATATTTTAGCAAGTACCCACTTGCTAGGAAGATATAACTCTCTTTATGACTAAGAACCAACTTTCTCAAATCTAATTTATGGTAATCATATGATTCATTTTTGACTCAATAAATATATGATGATCACTTCTTCCTTATTTGCTCTTTAATCTCAATGCACACTCTTCTTTGCTTGTGTAACCCTCATCAAGTCTGATTAGGTCATGTATCCCTGATCTTCATATGTAGACAACCTAAAAAATTATCATGAATAATTATATGCTCTACTTTGAGAGTTTACAATATGTTTCACAATAATATTCTACACATACATCTTATATTTCACTCTCACACATCAAAAAGATCAATTTGCTTATATACAAGCCTAATGATCATATGACAATATAATTGACCATTCACCTTATTCCTTCAAGCTCGGTCATAAAATTAGTTTTAAGACCTTATTCACATATTTTTTATACATAATTCAATCACATATTGGTTAAATACAACATCTTATAGCCTTATTTCTCCATTAAGACTCATGGAGACCTAATTGCATTAGGTTTGTATAGTAACGTGTATACAATGTTCCCTTGGAACACCTTTCACCTTCATAGACAATAAGATCCTTTCAAATACAATTCAAATATACCCCATATAACATGATTTAATCTCTATAAGAAATTTTAGATCCAATCACTTCATGAAAACACTCCTTGTAGTTTACTATCATATTACGCTTGTGAACACTCACTAACTGTTAGATCTCTCTCATGCTTGATCACCTTCATGTCATGCAATTAAGGCATATAAATCATGTTTATAAGAAATATATAACCCTAAGGTCATCTTAAATCACATATAACAATATTAATTAATGACCAATATTGGTCTTGTAGACCAATTTCTTGACTCTATTCCTTATGCTCAAATATACCTATGACTAGCCAACTTGAATGAAATGTTTAGCAAATGCTAAGGCTAAAACTGCTTCTGAAAACATCATGGACATATGCTTTAAGTCTCTAAAATCCTCTCCAATCTATTTTCATTTCTTGATCACCCAATTGGATAAAAATTGCTATAAAGTACCCATAGTGGATTGAAAAGTCAATTTTGATGATTGGATCATGTATAGGACTCCTTCAATCATCCCCAAGTGGCATTAGTTTGTAAAGGTAGTGAGCAAAAGGTACAAAAAAGGCTTGTTTTTGAAGATTTTGAAGCTACAAGAAGGGTTGAATAAGTCAAATCATGAAATTTCATAGAGTTCAAGACCAAGACTTGTTATTGATTTCCATGGCGTTAGTTTGTTGATTTACATATTCTATGTCAATCATTTTGGTCACTCAATATGAACTATTGCTAATCTGCCAAAGAGTGAAAATAGTGAAGGAAACCAGGCTTGAGTGAGAAAACATTTAAGGATTGGTTTCAGGTGATTAGATATGAATCTAATTATTTTGGGTCTTTTTTCAATACCTATACCTATTTTCCATGTTTATTATATTCTTTTAATTCATTGAATATGGTGAAAACATTGCTCTCAAGATGGCTTGTTTGAATGGAGATGAACAATGGAGTGAGGTTTAGTGATTCTATTTGTTATATATTTTCTATTATACCTCTATAATTTTGTGATTGAATTTTATCTAAAGATGTCTAAGGATATCATTAATGCATTTTAAGTTCAAATAAGTGATTCTATAGGTGGTCAAAGTCATGTTCACCATGATTATATTATTGTGATAGAATGACATTTCCAGGTGTGTTAAGGGAAGTGATGTGATTGAATCTATATGAAATAAGTTGATTCATAAAATAAATGTATTATTGGGTTTTGGAACATAAATTAACTATACAATATTTTTGGATTATGAAGAAATAAGTTAAGCTGTTGAGATGTGGAAGCCAAGATGGCTTGTCCAGCTGTGTTAAGACAGTGAGTTAGAAGGTTTAAAAAATTGGTCTATAAGACTAATGAGTGACACTATATATTAATATATATCAAATTTAAGTCAAGTTATAATATAGGATATGTTAATGTATATTATATGTCAATGAAGCATCATTTAAATTAGAAAATATGAACCTCTTAATAAATGTACTTTTGGAGGCTACAAGCAATTTGAGTGATCACTTTGAAGAGGTGAGTTTAAGGTTGTTTGGACTGAGATAGAGAACCCAATGAGTTTGAATTTATTATATAAATCTCAAAGGTACATGTAAGTGTGTTTTTATTCATAATAATTCCATATGCAGGTGTTGGTGGTCAAAGTTGATTCACTGTACTTTGACTATGTTTGACTAGTCTGAGTGGTCATGTTGCAGAGGTGGTTTTGGGTGATTAGACCTTATATGATGATTTCAAATGGATATGGTGATTTTTTTAGGTTAATGGATGATATATTTATTCAAATTTTTGATTAGGTTTTTTGAGAAAATGAATTGTATGCTTCAGATATGAGAAATAGACTTTTATGTGTTTAAAGGCCTAATGGTGAGTAGGCTAAATGGCTTGGTTCAAGTGGTGAGTTGGAGTTTAAGGTCATATGGACCTATGTGGGAGTAATAAATAGTTTATTAAAGTGATATTAAAAGTTTTTAAATCATTTATTAAGTACAAATATGGTCCAAGAGATCCAAGTGGTAATGTGTGAATGGGTAGGCCTAATTGCTTTAGGTCTCGTTAAAGCCTAATTAAATTTTGGGGATAATAAGGTATTGACCAAAAAAAAGAGTGATTGTTTATTTTTTAAAACATGTATGAGGACATATTAAAATTATATTATAAGTGGGTTAAGTATCGTGGCTAACTAAGATAGATGAGACCAAGAGTGTGGTATAAAGGCAAGGCCTAATTGGCCTATTTGTACTAGTTAGAGAAGAGTGGATACAAGAAAATGAGAGAGCCTTTGAAAGAGAAGGATAAGGTCATTTAGGATCATATTATTATTCATACATATCTAATGAAGTTTTTTTAGGTGGATGCACAAGTCAATGGACCTAATGAGCCTAGAAGAGGTTATTTAAGCGAGAAGGCCTAAAAGGCTGTTTGAGTGAGAGTGAAGAGGAAAGAGTGAAAAAAGGAGGTAATAATCAATTTAATATTATAAATAGGTGTTATAAGATGATTGGATTTCAATGTATCTAATTTGGTGTTTGCTTTCCTAGGGGGTTGGAACCTCCTTGCAAGATAGAGCTTGCATAAGACTAGTTGGGTGGGTGCTCAACTAGGTACAGGTTGGAGCTCCTTGTGAAGTTGGTGCTTCACTAAAATTTGGATCTTGTCAATATATAATAGTAGTTTATGTGAATTATTTATTGGTTTTTATCCCCTAATAGGGTTTCCCACATATCTCTTGTGTTCTCTTGTATGCTTGTGTAGTTATTTGCTTATGCATTGATCTCTTATGTGAATGTATGATTCATAGAATGGTAAATGGAATTGAATATACACTATTCTACAACTGATTCACCCCCTTATCAGTATCTACTTACAACAGTATGATTAGGTCAAAAGGTGACTAGAATAAGATGAAATAGGGATATGATATAGTGTAGGATAAGGGATGATGATGATGATGATTAACCTAGGGACTATGTTTGACTACAAGATAAGGTTGTGTGTTTGGTTTAAGGGATGTAAAAAATACAGGCCTCCATAACATCTAATAAAAGTAATTAATCCATAATCTTAAAATTAGTGACTGACTTGGGAGTGTAACTTGATGAATGTACCATCTAATAGATTCATGGGCGAGGCTATAGTCTAGTGACCCATTACAGAATCTTCCAAACCCTCTCAACCCCATTTGCACTTAATGGTCACTTGAGAACAAATAATGACTATTTAAAAAAGTATTTTTATGACTAAAGGTCCTATTATAAGTTATATAGTCTCTTTAAGGGTGTCCCTGATATACATTATGTACATGGGGCCCAACTCTGTATAGGGTGTTGTCTGATGCTTGGGTTAGAAAATTAACTCCTCACCTTCTTGGGATATTATATGGGGTTTCCCACTTGAAGTAACAAAAAATCTCCCTCTTATTTAGAATCCATCAGAATATGAGTGTGGATTTGTGCATGGTGGTGAAATCCATGCTCATAATCTCCCTAAGACTATGATAAGTGCATGGATGTATCTTCCACATCACGTTACATCTTGAAAAATAAAAATGGGATGGTTTGTTAGTGGTTTTGATCCTCCAAGATCCATCACAAGGACAGATGGAGTAGAACATACACCACTATATCCCTTGGGTACAGACAAGCAATTAAAAAGTTGATTAATTAAGCGTGATATACATATATATATATATATATATATATATATATATATATATATATATATATATATATATATATATATATATATATATATATATATATCAAGATGATTTTTAAAATACCAAATTATTTAACAAGCGTCCTAAAAGCAAGTGATTAGTAGTTTCAATTTGGAAATCTTGAGGGGAAACCTATAAGATAAGATGCTAGACAAAATGTGATTTGTAAAAATAAGTGATTATTAGTCTTAATCAAGATAAAATTCCCACTAAATTTATCCTTATAAAAATCTAAATAAAATGTTAGTATAATAAGCCTCAATAAAAATAATGAAAAAATTGCAAGTTTTACACTATAAAGTTTTGAATGAGAGGTTGTTATGCAGGGGTTTGGGGTTTGTATCCCCCAATAGGGTCAAGGGCACTACCCCTTGTAGGGTTAAGGGGCAACACCCCTTAAAAAGTTAAAGGGCTCAAAACAACTCAAAATTCACTAAATATGATCTAATAAGGGCATTCAAAAAGAACAATTTGAAGGCAAAAATAAGGCAATTATAAATGCCAAATGGTTGTTAAAGTGAGAAAAATCACTTATACACAGTCAATATAGACTCAAAATTATAGATGATTGTTCAAAATCATAGATTAGGATAAGTGATTTTGTAATCTACCAAGTAGACTATCATGGTTATTGGGTGCTTAGTCAATTCAAAATTACTTATGACAAGTACAAAATCATAACTAGGGATCAAAAATGCAATTGAGATAAGTGATTTTGCAAACATGAAACATATATCATGATCAATTGCTATAGTTAAGTTCAAAATTGTAGATAAAATAAGCAAAATCACAACTTACATTAGCAAAATCATAGATAGCAAATTTGATATTATAAATGACTATCAAAATCATAGTTTAGGGCAACCTGAGATTTGTGATATTACATAGAATACATACAACCCTATATTTATTAATTTTTTTTGACTAAAGTAATGATATGATTTTAATTGTCTAAAATAGATAATTAGGATATACAATTTATTGAGAAAATTATGATTAAAAGTCTTAAAATAATTATATAAGATTATAAGTTTATGATTAATTAGATAACATCATAAAAATCCAAAATTTTGACCATATGTGAAAGACCATTGATTATATTTGATATTGTTGATGGAAAGATGCCTCCTACCATAAAAAATATTGCAAAACCACTTGGTTAGAATCTTCTAGGGACCAATCAGATTAATATGGGTTGCCAAAAGATATTAGAAAGAGAAAATATTTTTAGTGTATAATTTAAATATACTGTAATATACTTCAAAACCACATCTGTGATATATGATTGATAGATGTGATAAACCTCCAAAAAATCTTTCCTTATATCTACAAAAGACAAAATTAGAGAAATACTAAATCCAACAAGCTTGTTAGATCAATTAAAACTTTAGCTATTAATGTTTTTAAAATGTAGATAAAAATTTCAAGTCAAGATCAAAATCACAAATTAGAATTGCAAAATCACAAGTCAAAATGGAAAAATCGCAATTCAAGATGAATATCACAATTAGGGATAAGCAATTTTGCACAAACTACATAACTAGTCAAAATGTTTAATGGTTAAGTACTGTGGTCAAGTCAAAATCACAACTATCAAGATCAAAATTGTAACTAATAGTTTTAAAATTGCCCTTTATAGAGCACAGCCACTAATCATTTGGAAAACAAAACTTTTGAAAAATTTGAGCCCAACTTAGACTTCAATTTGACCTACAACCTTAATCCCCACACTTTAAACACACTAAGTTATCTTAAAAGGAGGGATACCATTATGTCTGCCAAATGCATTATGCAAAATTTAAGCAATTAGATTAAGCATACACAAATAGCTATAATCTACTCAATTTTTAGCATAAACTCAAAAATTTGGAGCAAAATGACAAAATGCAATCAAAATAGAATATGTATCCTTGATCTATACCTACACGAAAACCCTTTATACAAGATCATACTCCAAATTGACATTTTGATCGCTTGATGTAGATTCAGACCTTGAAGTTGCAACAATGGAGAATAGCTTGACAACGGACTAAGATGATTAAAAAATTATGGATTGATTTTTCATGGAGTTTTCTCATTGGCCTTTGCATGGAGGAGGAGTTGGATATTTATAGAGGGGAAGGAAGGAATATGAATGGACATAATTTAAAGTTATGTGTAGGAAGATCAATGGTGGAGAATTATTCAAAGAATTAAAAATTCGTTGGTTGAATCTAGAGGAGGGAATGTTTTGGAGGTAGAAGCCTCTAGAGTCTTTATGGATGTTTAATCATGATTAGTGGGTGATTAGTCATATGGTTAAAGGGTTCTAGAGAGTTTAGGGGTATAGGAGAGGCTATTCATAGGATATAGTAGGTGGGAGGGAATTTTAAATTCTCAAATATTAGATAAGAAAAGATTTTGATATAAGTGGGATTAATTAGAAGAAATAATTAGTAATGGTATGTTATAAAGTTTAGTGTAGGAGGGAGATATATTAGAAATATTAGATTAGGACTAAGATAATATAATATTAATATAAATTAGATAAAATTAGTGATGAAGCGAGCAAATTTAGATGCATACAAATACTATATTTAATAGAGATTTGATATTTTCATAATCCATAAAAGTAGATTATAGGCTTTTAGAAAAACATGTATTTATTTTTAATTCAACATTTTAAATCTCCAATTGTGATCTCATCATTATGAGAAAAAGACTTATAATTGGACAACAAATTTTTAATTCTTTAAATGGAGAGAGGAGATAATAAATTACAAGAAACATTAAATGAGAGTATCCATTGTCAAATTTAAAAATATGTGTCCACCACCCTTTTAAGAATGGAAACTTGAACCCCTATGTAACATGAAATTCAAAACAAATCAAATTAAAAGTATTTTTTCTAAAACCGTATGATCTAATATATTTAATATATTAAAATTATTTTGTTACATAATATAATATTATAGACATTAATAAAGACATTTAAATGTTATTTTACTCTTGAATTTGATTTATAAGTGTGTTACCTCAATATTATTGATAATATAAGTTAAATATTTCTTTTGAGAAGTAAATATTTATTTTTAGAGGAAGCAGGTGTAGGAGTGTAAAAGGGTTTTATCATTTTAAAAATAATTTAGATTCAAATAATGCTAAGGCTAGCTAAGTATCAGAGATAAATAAATACAGTATCTGCCAAACAATGGCTATAGAACCAAGGATGATAAACAATATAATTCTATAGATCTCCTACCAAATCTTGATGAATGATTCACCAAAAGATAAATAGTAAATAAAAATAGAGAATATATGGAGGAAACTCAACCAAGGGAAAATTCCTTAATTGTAAGCTTGGGCTTGTCTTCTCTTGCACCTTGAAAGAAGTTCTTTCATCATCCATTGGGATCTATTGCTCACCAAGTATTCTAACTCCATTATCAGTAATTATGCCTCAAAACATCTTCTTTTCTTTTTATTAGTGGTGCTAACATTAGTTTTGAGTTTACCAGGTTGTAAAGGAGGGGATACAATAATCAAATCAAGGACAAGTGAGGGGGTGGTGATGGAAGAGGGTTGGGTTTCAAAGTAGGATCAAGAGAAGAATAAGTGAGGGGTTCCTCAAGCAGGGGGAAAAGGAAGAGAGGTCTAAGCCTGGTAAAAAGCCTCATTGTTGTGCCACCTAAAATCATGATAGGTAGATCCCTCTTTCTTCCTCCAAACTTGTTGAGAGTGAGAAGAGGGTGTATACAAGGGAAAATGAAGTTTATCTACAAATCTATCCTGGCTTAGAGAAGATGAATCACAGTTACCCTTTTGCTTGTTGATACATTTAGATAATCGAGGTCATAACCAAGATGGATCCACTGGACCTAACCAAAGGGTCCCTTACCACAATAATATCAATAGAGAGGTTACAAAGCCTCTAGTCAAGCAACATTATGCAATAATCCTAGCTAGGTCCTATGCTTTCTTATTCACAAAGTAAATGAAAAATTAAATTAAAATTTAACATAGTACTCACCAAAGCATATGACATAACATGGGGGTAATAAACATAAAAGTAAACATGCATAAAATATCTCTACTCAAGTAGAGGAAATCCTAATACATGGAGAGAGAAGTATATAAGTTAACAAATGCAAATCTATCTTATTTAATAAGGAGGACCAAAGTTAGGAATACTTACCTTTGAAGATGAACACGTCGAGCTTCAATCTCTCCCTTAGACAAGGTGATTCACAAGAGGTTGTTGTGTATGTTGAATAAACCAAGGATGGACAATGGACTATAGTTTAGCCAAGGAACTCCTAGTGAATCCCAAGTTTTTAAAAGACAAGATTTTTATCTCCAAAGGAAGTATGAAATCCTAATCAATGCTCTTCTAGTAGAGAGATTGAGTCTCAATGGGTTATTTCAAGATACACATAATTAATAATTGATAAAGTTTGAAAATATTGTGTATACATATGCCTGACTCAAATCTCATCACGTGTCATATAGGTGTAACAGGGGATGATGCGTTGGGAAAAGAACATAACAACAGACCATGTTGAAGCTAAATAAATTGTAGTATTTAAAAACATAAAAAGTAAAATTAAATGGATTAAATGAAATAAAATTAATGTATACATACCTTGACTTACCTTTATCATTGAATGGTTTTCTGCTATGTTTATAGTTTTAATCATGGAGGGCACAAAGACTACTTTAGACAAACCCAAGGATACAAAGCTAAAGAGAAAAATAAACAAACATAGGAAATCCAAAATAATTGAAATGCATATGCATGCCATAATTATAAATTTGGTAAACTAGGGTGATAAATGCTAATTTAGGATTAAATGACTAAGCCAAAAATTTAGAGTAAATCGGGTAATTAAAGAGCCAAGGCTATTAAATGACCAAAAAACTCAAACAAGTATACCTTAAGTAATAAAGGTAATAAACCAAATCAACCTAAGGATACATGTAAAAATGATAATAACATCAATATGAAAGTAGTAATAATCCTTACTTAAACAAAGATAACCAAGAAATGATAAAACAACATTGATGAGTGAGTAGTAACAATCCTTAATCATCAATGGAAAAAGTACATAAAAGGGGAAAGCAACATTGGTGAGTGAGTAGTAACAATCCAAACTCAATAAGAAATTAAAAAAGTACATTAAATTAGAAATAGATGTAGTTCTCTAAAAAAAGAAAGTACAAAAAATATAGAAATAGACGCACTTGTCCAAAAAAAGGAAGTAGAAAAAATATAGAATTGGACGCAGTTGTCCAAAAAAAGGAATGATAACAAAAAAATTTCAAATAAAACCAAGGAAATTCTAGAAATGTAAAGTGATGGTATAAAGAAGATAATCCATAGTCACTTAAGCATACTATTTTATTCTAAGGATAGATAAAACTAAAACAAAGTAGTGCTAACCTATTTTGATATGTGAAGAAGAGAGAATATGTAAGTGAAGAAACATATTTAGAATAAAAATTGCCTATCAAGGGGTGAAATTAAATAGGTGGTGGGGTAAATGAAGGAAAAATAAAGGCAAGAAAAATCTTTTTCAAATTCAAGACACTAAAATTAGGTATGTCAAAACAAGAGGACTTTCGACATTAAGGACTCTTGGAGAACTTTTCCTAACCACAAAATTCTTTGGGTTATCAAACAAAGTATGAATATTATCCCATTAAGTCTATATGTATAAAAAGTAAAATGGACCTACCTTCTCATAATGTGTTCCTCATTCCTCAGGGCCCTTTATAGGTATGTTGGTCTACTATGAAGATTAGGTACTTGTGTGAGAAAGTAGGTAACACTAAAGATTATTTTGAATTCTCTTATCCCAATCTACTAGTCTACTGCACCCCAATGGACCTGTTGTAGGCTGAAATTTCACCCTCGTGGGAGATTTTTTGAGGATCTCTCACTTCCAACTACAAGCATTGGGACAACATTAGGTTATGGTTATCTTGTAGTAAGTTTGAACCTCTATGATTTTTAATGAGCTTAGTTCTTTAGATGCTTCACTTCAGCTCTTATTTCTCCATGCTAAAGTCTATTGCTAACTAAGGAAAAGGGATAGGAGGATAACATAAAAAGGAAATCTAAGCTAAGGAAGGTGATGTACCAAAAAGATAGTGATCCACATTTAGATTGGGAACCTTAATGACTACTACTAAACTTAAATGAGACACAGTCTAACTGATCCTATTTCAAATCTGCAAGCATGAGTAGTTGTGTGGAGGTCCAAGGGGAGGATGCACTTTGAAGGGTAGGAAGGAATAGGTATACAAGAGAGACACCATAACTTGTAATGCTTTAGAAAGACACCAAAGTCTAGCACATCACATGACCTACAAGAAACCAAGAAAACTAAAGTGAGGTTCATAGATAAATCATAGATAAATCATAGAAGATGAGAGAAAACATACATTCTACAAATTGATCTCTGATAATGCATACTTGACTTCAACAAAAATTGGAAATTTATCTTGTATTGATTCAAGAGAGTGTTACAAAGAAACTTTGACAAAGTAACTTTATCACCAGTTGAGGGATCCCTTTTTTATGCTCAAGGACCTGTATATATAGAAAAAAAGGATGAGAGAGAAAGTAAGAGGAGAGCCTACTCGAGACATGATAACTAAGATGTTAGCCTCCAGTAATGAATGCTCCACCATCCTTTTGACCAATTAGGGCACTGTTCTATTTTGTATAAAGAAACTTTACTTTTTCCAATAGCCTCAAGCTACCTTTTTGGTTGACAAACATGCTAAAAGATAAAAATACTTCTCCAAGAACATATTTAATGCTTGAGCTACCTTTTCTAATTACCTAATCTTCATTTTTCACTTCCACACCATCCTTCACTTGTATTACATAGATAAGGACAAAATCCTCATAACTTTGGATCTAGACCGAGCCATGGTGCTTTTGCATTGAGTGGATGTCTATCATAGATGATATCCATGTTGAAGGATGAGGACCTCTACATTAATTACACCTATCAACTCCTACCTTGACACCTGGACCAAATATTTCCTATAGATAGAAAACCAATCTAAGGACATTGGTTTTCCTGCATCCATTTATGTTGATGTAAGTCTATACATATTCAAACATCTACTTGTAGGGTTCAAATTTTGATGTTTGTGGGTCCATCATGGGATATTTGAATCCCAACAGCTATTTTATGAGCCTAAACTTTGACACTGGTGTGAACATCATGTTTTCTTTGAACACTTTCTTGTGGACCTTTCTTTTGGGCCTTCTTCTTTTAGACAATTTTCTTAAACAATTTTTTTGGACCCTTTTTTCTAAAGGAATTATACTTTGGACATTGTGAGAATGACCATTTGGATAAATTTTCTTTGACCATCTCTTCAAAAGAAAAGGTCATCAGGACTTTTGCAAAGGTCCCTTTACTTATTTGTTTCGGTAATTTTTCTCAAAGAAATCATTTCAAAGGAATTCCTTTGGAATTTTTGTCCACTCAATTTCTTTGGACTTTTTCTTGGGGACAAAAATTCTAAAGGAAATCTGCCTTTGGAAAAATTGTCTTGGATAATTTTCTTGAAGGAAATGTGTCCCTTAGAAAAATTCTTTCAAGATTTTTGAAAAGTGACATGTTTAAAAGAAAAGTATCCTTCAAAAAAGTGTTTAGGATACTTTGCTATCGAATAATTCCTTCGAGAATTCTAAAAATGACCATTTTATTGAAGAGTTACCCTTTGAGAAAATTATTCCAGACAATTTTCCCAAAAGAATTGGTCTTTGTCTTTTGCTTCGGACATTTTGTCCAAAAGAAAATATCCCTTTAGATTTTTGAAAGAGACCTTCTCAAAAAGAGCATACCCTTTGGGAATCTTGAAAAGTACCATTCTCCTTTGTGAAAATTCCCTTTGGAACTTTTGAAATGGCCCTTTCAAAAGGAACATACCCTTCAAAAAATTTGAAAAGTACCTTTCAATTTTTTTGAAGAGTATCACTTCTTTTGAAAATGCGTTTCAAAAAAATGAAAAGTGGCCCTTCAGAAACCTTTGGAATGGTATTTCTGAAGGAAAAGTACCCTTTTTCCTCTTTATAAGTGGACCGTTTGCATTCTTGAAAATGACTTTCTTCCCAAAAATGTCCCTTCAAAAAAGTTGTAAAGGACCATTTCCTTTCACAAGTGCCCTTCAAAATCTTTATTTTAGACAAAAAGTCGAAGAAAATTCTAACACTTAGCCCGCACAATTTTTTTGAAAGAAAAACACTTGGTGAAAAAAGTCCCAAAAGAAATGGACCTTTATACTTTTGCTTCATTAGGTTCTCCACTTCTTCATTAGGTTCTCCACTTCTTCTTACTTCAAGATTCTTTGGTGAAGTTACTAATGTAGGAAATCTTGAAGTCTTCCTCTCTTAAAAACCCATGAACCATTGTTCAATACTAGTTTAGGTTTTCCATTGCCTCTTACTTACTTCAGGTTTCTCAGGTGAAGTTACTTATGTAAGAAAGCCTGACCTATGAACCATTGTTCAAGACTAGTTTGAGTTTTTCATTGCCTCTTACTTACTTTAGGTTTCTCAGGTGAAGTTACTTATATAGGAAAGCTCGAAGTCTTCCTCTCTTGAAAACCCTAAGTCTTCATGCATTATGAACCCAAAGTCTTCTATTAGGGTAAACTCAAAGTCAATTTTCTTATTTCTTTGAACTACTCTAAGCAACATGAAAAAAACCTTCAAGGAAAAAATAACATGAAGTGCAAAGTTTAAAATGGTAAGGGTGGTATTTTTGGCCTGTGGGGTCAAAAAATACCAACATTTTTAGTGACTCATAGGAAAGCATGCCTATTATGCTTGAAGAACCTAACTCATTGCTCCATTTGATCCATTGGGCATGGAGTTACTGCTTTCTTTGACAAGACTATCTCTATCTAGAAACTCCCCTTGAAGCAACAAGAACAACTAGAACAAAACAACACTGTGCCCAAGGTACTTAGGGAAGGGAAACACACAACTAAAAAGGATGTGTACAAGGCACTTAGAAGAAACTATGAACAACTATACAAAATGTACAATATATACAATGGCTACAAACTCTTTTTAATATCAAGTATTTCAATGAATCCCATTAATTTGGATGGGTAATACCTTCCCATCTAGTCAGACAAGTTGAAAAGCATTATGTTGTTTGCATCCATAGATCAAATAAGGGCCACTCTACAAGCTGTCAAACTTGGTATGGTTGCTCGGCTTGGCCTTTGAATCCCATTTGAGGACTAGATCAAACTTTTTGAAGTCCCTTGCTATGGCTCTCTTGTCAAAGGCTTTCTTGACTTAAGTTTGATGTGACTTTAGTGTCTTCATTAAAAGGTCTCTTATTTCTTCAAGTTTCATGAGTTTTGCCAATCTCACATTCATGGGCTCATCTTCCAGTAGCTCTAGCTGATGGGCTAGTTCTAATGCAGGTAGCTCAAGAGAAACAGGCAACTTGGCCTCCCTTCCATATACTAAAACATATGGATAATTTCCAATGGCAGCTTTAGGAGTCACCCTATCAACCCACAAGGTTATTTATAATTTGGTATGCCATGTCCTTTGATTCTCTTCCATAGTTCTCCTAATGATTCTCAAAAAATTATTATTTGTGGACTCAACCAATCCATTTCCTTGAGGATAATAATTAGAAGAAGTGTTGAGGTAGATGCCCATCTTGAGAGCCCATTCACTTGTTTTTAGACCAAGGAATGATAATGTATTGTCAAAAATGATAGTGGATGGAATACCAAACCTAGTCACAATGCTATCATAGAAGTCTAGGATTGTACTTTCATTAACTTCCTTCAACATAATTAATTCCACCCATCTAGTGAAATAGTCAGTTATAGTAAGCACCCACTTATGCCCTACACTTGATGGAGGGTTGATCACTCCTACGAAATACAAACCAAACTGCATTAATGGTTTCTCTACTTGAATTGGGTTGAGAGGAAAAACTATTAATCTTTGCTTACCCATAAAGAGGGCACATTTTTGACACTTTCTTACCTATGCATAAACATATTTAAAAAGTCTAGGCCAGTAATAACCAGCCCTCATTATCTTTTCCACTATGGTTCTAGGTGCAAAATGACCTCCTATAGGTCCATCATGGAATTACTCCAAAAGCTTGGTCACTTGGTCATTATCTATACACCTTATGAGCAGTCCATTTAGGTCCTTTTTGAATAAAGCCCCATCAACCAATGCATAAGGTATGGATTGAAGTCTAAAGTACCTTTTTTTTACCTTGTCTAGACCTTGGGGACATTCTCTTATTAGCAAAAAATGTGCCATATCATGGAGCTAGCTCTTATGAATTAAAGGTGTCTCTACATGTGAGTTGTCTTGAATCACCATGGCAACTTCTTTGTCTTTTTGAAGCTCTTCCACCATGTGCTCACACAAACCTCTACCTCTGACTAAGTTGGTCACTTTGATTTCCACATCAAACTCCTTTATTTTGGTGATCCAACCAGCTTGTTTTTCATTCAAATCTTTGTTAAGGAGGAAATCCCTAACTCTAGGATGGAGCACCATGAAATAAACCTTGTTTTTGGAGAGCATTGTCTGAACTTCTTAAGACTCCTCATTGCTGCAAGGATATACTTCTCTATAAAAGTATACCTCACCTCATATCCTTCCAACCCTTGACTAAAAAAGGAAATTGGCTGTTCCATTCCCTCACAATTCTTTTTATCAAAATAGCTGACAAGCTATCAAAGTCAGCAAAGGTGTATCACATGAAATCCTTGGAGAAATCATGATTTATGAGCAAGGGTGCTTGAGTAATGGCTTGCTTGATAGGCTCAAATACTGATTTACCTTCACTTGACCAAGTGAACACTTGGTTCTTATTCAACATGGTAGTGATGGGTTTGACCAAGTTTGCAAAACCAGATATAAAACTTCTCACAAAGTTTATTTTCCCAAGGAAACTTTGAAGTCTCTTTTTATGCTTGGGAAAGGATAAGGCCAAAATGGCACTTATTCTATCAAGATTAGTAGACAACCCTTCTTTTGCAATAATATGACCCAACAACTTACCTTCATGTACAATAAACACACATTTATTGGGATTTAAAGAGATTCCATACTCTCTACATCTCTCAAAGATCAACCTTAGGTGTTCCATGTGTTCATTAACATTCTTGGAGAAAACCATGATGTCATCCAAGTAGACCAACACCATTTGATTCTTTAGCCCTTAGAAAGCCATGTCCATGGCTCTTTGGAAAGTTGCCCTAGTATCTGATAAGCCAAAAAACATTTTTAGTATGCATACGTGCCCCATTTAGTGTTGAATATAGTCTTGTACCGATCTTCTTATTTTACCAATACTTGGTTGTAACCTAAATATCCATCCAAAAGAGAAAAATGTTCTGACCCTACAACTATTTAAAGAAGTTACTCCATGGATGGTAGAGGGTAATGATCCTTCAAAGAGACTGTGTTCAAATCTCTAAAGTCAACACACAGCCTAATTTACCCACTCTTCTTTCTTAAAGGCACCAAATTGGCTACCCATGATGAGTGTTTGATGGGAAATATAATTTTCAAGCCTCTGACTTGGTTCACTATAAGTTCACTATCTCCATATACTTACAATTACTTGATTCCTCTCTTATTGGCCCAATGAAGGCCACAGATCAAGCCTTCATACTCGACTACATTAGAAGAGCAACTAAAATGGAACCTATATGAAGAGAAAAGATTATTTTCTAAAGGGAAAACCAACATTGCCCCTTCACCTACTCTATTTTTGCTCCTTGAACCATCAAATAACAACTTTCACATGCTGTTGAGGTTTTCTTTAGGTCCAATGAGGGATGGCATGGGTTGATTTTATTCATGTAGCATATAGACACCCATGTCCCTTTCCTCAACACCTTCCAAAGGGTTGAGAAATTGATTATCCCCCCATATCTCATCTAAGAGCAAGTTTGGAATTTCCTCAAGATGAGTACTTAGTTCTTGACCAATTGTGAAATTGAGGTTTGGGTTATTTGGATGATGGGGCTCAATGTGAAATTATGTTATGGGATAAACCTTGATTGATACCTTCATTCTATTCCTCATTTTGAGTTCCATGTATGACCAATCTACTGAGAGATAACCTCTTATCTTTTTTTCAAAATTCTCTATAAAGGCATAATGCAAAGTGGGGAGTTATATCAAAGATCAACACATCTTAAACCACTACAACACTTGGATAAGCATGTAAAAATCCTTGTTGATACTAGATGGCTTTGTGGAAGAACTGTCAAGCTACATAACTCCCTTAGTATGTGGCTCATAGTTGAGGTTTAACTGATTAGCTATAGACTTTGGCATCACTGAAGTGCTAGCTCCACTATCTACCAAGAAATTATGCACCAAGGAGTCACCAATGATTAATTAAATGTAGAAAAGAGGAGGTTTGACCATATTACTTGACCTTTATCCTATAGGACCCTTGGTGTCATTAGTGAGGACCTTAGCTACTTTATTTGGTTGTTTACCTTTAGTTGTTGTAACACCTATCTTGGATAAAACTTCTTGAAGGATATCCACTTGATCAAGCATAGAAAGCATGTCCCACATTGGTATGTTTATGTTGGATTTCTTCATTTGTTCAATAATGTTGATTGGTGTACTACTAACCTTTGTTTGTGCTTTGGGAGCCACTATTACTATTTATTAAATTTATTAGCTTTATGGAGGTGTCAAAACTTTTGGAGTAACAACATGCTCATTAAGCTTAGACAATGAAGGAGTGGTGGTAGGAGGTTCCTTAAATGTTCCCTGGTTGTCATCCATATTCCTTCTTTTGAATCTTGTATTTTCTACCACTGGGACATGAGCATGACTAGAGCTGGCCTATTGATTAGATGCATAACACTCTTATTTATCACTGATGGCCATTGTAGCATTTGATTGGTTTGGTACCTGATCTAATCCTTGTTCTTATGGAGACTGATTTGGCATTATCATCATGGGATTCTCCATGCTTTGTGCCATTAAGGCTTGATTATATCCATAAGCAATAACTTACTACCATTGGTCATTAAATACCTGATTAGAACCATTAGTTGGGATAATGGATTGCCTAAAAAAATAATTCCAAGGCATTGTCCCTTAGCCTCTTGAGCCATATTGTTTTGAATAGGAACCAAATAGTTGGAAGAGCTTAAAAAATTTGGATTATAGTTGTTTTGTCTAGCAGAGTTAGGCTGCCGCTATCCTTGACCTTGTCTTTGGAAATTTCCTTTGTAGGGTAGCCTATTTGCTTGATAAGATTGTTGTTGAGGTTGACATGGAGCTTGATAAGGTTTACTATAATCTTGTTGTCTCTTGACATTGATCACATCATTCCACAAGGATTGGAGTATGCTCTTAAGTTCTAGGTAGTTCTTTTGCTCTTAGGAGTTGCTAGATCCACTAGTGGAGGCCTTCTCTTACTTGGGTGAAGGTATAGTGGCAATCATTGGTATTGGAAGAATAACATCAAATAGGGAAACAACTGTAGGAGGTGGTCTAATCTTAAGGAAAAGAGGCATTTGGGGCATATGAGTAAGCTTGCCGATCTGAACTAAGCAATTTTTAACTTTGATAGCCACCTTGTAAACATCTGATAATATATCTCCTCCCATGGATTGGATCATTACTGCTATGTCGCTATTTAGAGCCTTTAAATACTATAAGAATGCAAAGTTAGGGGATGGTCTAATAGTGGTTGGAATTCCATCCCAAGCTTTTTGGAATCTTGTGTTGAAGTCTTGCATAACTTCATGAGGAGCTCTCTTGATTGTGGTCAACTATCTTGCTAGTGATAAATAATCACCCTTGTCTAAAAATCTCTTACATAAGGCTATTCCCAGCTAATGTCATGATTTAATAGAGTTATGAGCTAAACCTATATACTAATCTAAAGCCTTTCCCTTAAAATATACAACCAATAGTCTGATAGCTCCATTTTCTACTATGACATGGATATTGTGAAAATTGGCTATCTGTGATGTGTTCAGTAGGAGTTATGGCTTGGTCTCTTGTGAAATATGGGTTGATTTTGAGGGATGCTACTGGAATAGGATCATATTATGGTAGATTCAAAGGACTTTGGCCACTAAAACCTATAAAAGCTCTTTACAAAATCATGGTAGCAAAAGGAACTAACAAGGATCTTCTTGTATAGGTATACCTCACAATTGGTTTAGGAAAATGGTTTCCTATGTATGGGTGAGTATGGATGAATCTTAACCTTCTTGTTGAGTTTAAAGGTAATTCAACAAATTCAGAAGTAATACCTCTAGAAGCTAATCTTGTAGTCACCTTTAGCATGAAAGATAGTTATTATTCTACCACCATATTATTGAGTTTTCTTCAGAGTCACCAGATACTAAAAGATGAAAGCTACAACCACTGTAAATTGATCAAACCAACATTGAAATTGACCAATATTCTTCAAAATTTGTCCCACCAGGCATGCCAAAAACTATTATAGGCTGAAATTGCACCCTCGTGGGAGAGTTTTTCAAGCTCTCTCACTTCTAGCTTCAAGCATTGGGGCAACCTTAGGCTGTGGGTATCCTATAGTGAGGTTGAACCTCTAGGATTTTTAATGAGGCTAGTTCCTTAGATACTTCACTTCAGCTCTTATTTATTCATACTAAAGTCTACTACTAACTAAGGAAAAGGGATATGAGGATAACATAAATAGTAAATATAAGCTAAGGGAGGTGATGCACCAAAAAGATAGTGATCCACATTCAGACTGGGAACCTGAATGACTACTATTGAACTTAAACAATACACAATCTAATTGATCCTATTTCAAAGCCACAAGCATGAGTAGTTGTGTGGAGGTCAAAGGGGAGGATGCACTTTGAAGGGTAAGAAGGAATAGGTCTGTAGGAGAGACACTATAACTTGTAATGCTTTAGAAAGGCACCAAAGGATAACACATCACATGACCTAAAATAAACCAAGAAAACTAAAATGAGGTGTATAGAGAAATCATAGATGATGAGAGAAAACATACATTCTGTAAGCTAAACTCTAATAATGCACACTTGACTTCAAAAAAAATTAGAAAGTTGTCTTGTATTGCTTCAAGAGAGTTTTACAAGGAAATTTTGATAGAGTAACTCTATTAGTAATCAAGGGATCCCTTTTTTATGCTCAAAGGCTTGTATATATAATAGAAAAGGATGAGATAAAAGGGGGAGAGACAAAGGAAGAGGAGATCCTACTCGAGATGACAACTAAGTTGTTACCCTCATGTAATGAATGCTCCACCATCCATTTGACTAATTAGGGCACTGTTCTATTTTGTATAAAGAAACTTTTCTTTTTCCAATAGCCTCAAGCTACTTTTTTGGTCGACAAACATGCTACAAGATAAAAGACTTCTCTAGGAATGTCTTTAATGCTTGAGCTATCTTTTCTAATCACCTGATCTTCATCTTTCACTTCCACACCATCTTTTACTTGTCTTGCATGCATAAAGACAAAATCCTCATAACCTTAGATCTGGATCGATCCATGATGCTTCTACATTGAGTGGTCATTTGTTAGAGATGATAGTCATGTCAAAGGATGAGGTCCTCTACTTTAATTACACCTACCAGTTCCTATCTTGACACTTGGACCAAATCTCTCCTATAGATGGAAAACCAATCTAAGGACATTGGTTTTCTTGAATCCATTTGTGTTGATGTAAGTCTATACAAATCCAAATAGCTATTTGTAGGGTTTAGATTTTAACGTTTGTGGACTTATCATGGGATATTTGAATCCCAATAGCTATTTTATGAGCTTAAACTTTGACATTGGCATGAATGTCATGTTTTTTCAGACACTTTTTTATGAACCTTTCTTTTGGGCCTTCTTCTTTTAGACAATTTGCTTAAACAATTTCTATGGACCCTTTTTTATAAAAGAATTATACTTTGGGCTTTTCAAGAATGACCCTTTGGATAAATTTGCTTTGGCCATCTCTTTGGAAGAAAAGGTCTTTGGGACTATTGCAAAGGTCCCCTTACTTATTTGTTTTGGCACTTTTTCTCAAAGAAATCCCTTGAGAGGAATTCCTTTAGACTTTTTTGTCCACTCAATTTCTTTGGACTTTTGCTTGGGGACAAAATTTTTGAAGGAAATTTGCCTTCAAAAATATTGTCTTGGACAATTTTATCGAAGGAAATGTGTCCCTTAGAAAAATCATTTTAGGATTTTTGAAAAGTGCCCTATTTGAAAGAAAAGTATCCTTAAAAAAAGTGTTTAGGACACTTTGTTATAGAAGAACTCCTTCAAGAATTCTGAAAAGGACCATTTTATTGAAGAGTTAGACTTTGAGAAAATTATTTTGAATAATTTTCCTGAAAGAATTGGTCTTTTTCTTTTGCTTGGGACATTTTGTCTGAAATAAAATATCTTTTCAGATTTTTGAAAGACCTTCCCGAAAGGAACATACCCTTCTCATTTGTGAAAATTCCCTTTAGAACTTTTGAAAATGGCCCTTTTGAAAGGAACATACCCTTCATAAAAGTTGAAAAGTGCCTTTCATAAATTTTGAAGAGTACCACTTCTTTTGAGAATGCCTTTTGAAAAAGTGAAAAATGGCCCTTCAAAAATCTTTAGAATGGTCTTTCTAAAGGGAAAGTACCCTTTGGCCCTTTTACAAGTGGACCATTTACATTTTTGAAAATGACTTTCTTCTCAAAAATATCCCTTCATAAAAGTTGTAAAGGACCATTTCCTTTCACAAGTGCCCTTTAGAATCTTTTCTTTCAGACAAAAAGTTTGATGAAATTATAACACTTATCCCGAACAAAAACTCTAAAATAAAAACACTTAGTGAGATGAGTCCCAAAAGAAATGAACCTTTTTACTTTTGCTTCATTGGGTTCTCCACTTCTTCTTACTTTGAGATTTTTTGGTGAAGTTACTGATGTAGGAAAGCTTGAAGTCTTCCTCTCTTGAAAACCCATGAACCATTATTCAAGACTAGTTCAAGTTTTCCATTGCCTCTTAGTTACTTTGGGTTTCTCAAGTGAAGTTACTTATATAGGAAAGCTTGAAGTCTTCTTCTCTGGAAAACCCACGAACCATTGTTCAAGACTAGTTCAAGTTTTCCATTGCCTCTTAATTACTTCAAGTTTTTTAGGTGAAGTTACTTATATAGGAAAGCCTGAAGTCTTCCTCTCTTGAAAACTTGAAGTCTTCATGCATTATGAACCCAAAATCTTCTTTTTGAGAGAGCCCAAAGTCTTCTATTGGGGAAAACTTGAAGTCCCTTTTCGTGTTTCTTTGAACTACTCTGAGCGATATGAAAAAAACCTTCAAGGCAAAAATAACATGAAGTGCAAAGTTTAAAAATGGTAAGGGTGGCATTTTTGGCCTATGGGGTCAAAAACTACCAATAGGACATTGGCTTTATAATAAGGCCAATTGTGGAGTTTGAGATTTGATGGGAGATAGGAGATGTGATATAAATCATGTCTTTTGGTGTTATGTTGACTTTTAAATTACCTTTTGATCATTACCTTTTATTTTAAATGTTTTGGATTTTTAAATTTTGATGGATTTTGATATTCTTCCTCCATATGAATTCAGAGAACCAAACATGGGTGCTGAAAATGACTATCATTTGAAAAATTTGGACTTGGTTGCTAAGAAAGAGAACTTAGAGAGCATGGTGTCTAAGATTCCTATTTATTCATGTGAAATAAAAATGTTTACTTGATTTCAATCTTGTTTTATCCAAAGTGGAATGAAAGGAAATGAAATCAAGGGGAATAAACATGAAATAATTTGAATTACTTGAAATTGCAAAACATGTGACAATATGAAAAGGGATACAATGACATATAAGTATGATTCCTTATTATAATAATGTATATAAGTGTAGGGAAACATGCTAACATAATTTATTGTATAATATTTATCCACAAAAGAAACAAAAATTGAAGCTAAGAATATGGGATCACAGACTTATAACCATGTATTAACACTGTAGGAAAGGAACACTCAGTTTAGTAAATGTGATTTGAAATAATATGTTGATTTTATGAGGAGATCCTAGTCCTAGCCATGGTTTTACACTGTAACTCACAAAAGATAAACCTAAGTAGGTGCAAAAAGTAAAAAAATGGTATTTTTAAGGAGAGCCTAGTCCTATCCACGGTCTTACATTACAATTCATAAAAGAGAAACCTAAGTGGATGAACAAAGTATTGGAAAATAAAAAACTTGATATGAAAAATCAATGTATGAAATCATAAAGAATTCATGAGGAAAATCAGGTCCTATCCATAGTATTGCAATGCAACTCGTGAAATAGGGAAACCAAAGGACCAAGGGAAGGGACTAAGGTTTGTGTAAAAAGAGACTATTGAAGAGGGTGAGATCCTTGTAAAAATATTGCAAGAAGTGTTAGTAGGATAATATATAGAAGTATGATAAAAAATAAATATTTAAGCAAAGTATTTATTCAAAAATTATGCATTAGTGGGTTCTTTAAAAACATGGCCTTCATTAGTTTGTAGGTGATAGATGCTAAGATCATGAATGTCTTTCACTAAATGAGGGCCCCATCATTTTTGGGTGTATATGGATTCTTTATCATGGGTATAGTCTAACTTAAGGACTAGATCACCAACATTGAAAGTATGGACTTTAACCTTTTTATTATGTTGTTTGCTGATGCAAGCCTTGTATTGGCATTTATGTTGAAGAGAAATTAGATGGTGTTCATCAATAAGGTCTAGGGCATGAAGGTGATCTTTACATAACTCTTCATTGGGAATGATACTATTAAGAGATATACGTAAAGAGGGGATTTTGACTTCTAATGGTAAGACAGACTCATAACCATAAACTAGTGAGAACTATGTTGTCCTAGTGGTAGTGTAGATACTAGTGTGATAGGCCCAAAGTGTAGGATATAAGTGAAGATGCCAATTAGTGCAAGTTTCTCCGATGGTATTTTGTATAATTTTATTGAGAATTTTTTTAGTGGCCTCAACTTAGCCATTGCATTGTGGTTAGTAAGGTGTAAAAAATTTACGAGATATTTTAGATTTAGCACATAACTATTTCATGTCTTTATTTTTAAAATTGTTGCCATTATAAAAAATGATAGTATGGGTAAATCTAAAGCAACACATTATTTGGTTAAGGATAAATTTAGAAATAGTGGTTCCTATGACATTAGCAAAAGACATGTCTTCTACCCATTTAGTAAAATATTTAGTAAGAGTAATGATATAAACATGATGATCTTATGATCAAGGTAATTTTCCAATGAGATCTAATCCCCAAATGAAAAATGGCCAAGGAGACTCCATAGTTTGGAGATCAGCTGGTGGTGAATGAATTAAATCATCATGAAGTTGGCAAGGATTACATTTTTTGGCAAAATTGATAACATCCTTTTCTAAAGTAGGCCAAAAGTATCCCATATGTAAGCATTTTCATGTTGTAACATGTTCACTATTTTGACCACTATAAATACTCCAATGTGCTTATTTAAGGAACCTTATGCATTAGCGTAATAAAGGGTGTTGTATTGGAAGATATATTTAAAGGCTTATTTACATATTCTAGTCTTTTCACAAGAACACGTGTTTGGAGGATAGGTTTGATGTTCAAATAATTGGATGATTTTTTTGTACCATGGGCTTTGTCGAATAGTGATAAATTAAATTTGATAGATGAATGAATCCTATGGTTAGATAGAAGATGGTTACTTTCTCATTTGAATAAGAAATAAGAAATCGTTAAGTACTTGATAAGGATGAAATAGAGATGTTAAAAAAGTAAGAGAATCAGTGATAGAGGTCTGATCTCTTGGAATTGGCTCAATGGTAAAAGAGGCAAACTCTTTGGTGAGTCATGTTGCCATTTGATGATAAGTGATAATATTTTCACTTTTACACTAGTAATCACTGTTAACTTTATGTTAGATAAATTTGGAGTCACCCAAAGCATGTAGATATGGGATACCTAAGTCAAGTGTCACTTTCATACTTAAGATTAGAGATTCATCTTTTGATATGTTATTAGTGACATCAGAGATTAGGCTGAATGCCAGAGGGATGATCTTACTATGACGGTTAGTTAGAAACACAACCTATCCCAACTCCTTAGAGGTATTTGGAACCATTAAAGTAGAAGGTTTTGGTGTCTTCATGCAAAACAATGTTGACTTTAGGAAGATCTTCGATAAATACTTTGGATTTAGTAGTATTGGGAATGATATTGGTATTTTATTGATTATTTGCCTCTAAATCAACAGTAAAATTATGGAAATAATCTTTAAGGGAGATATCTTGATTAAAGCCTTAAATATAGAGAATGTTATCATTGAGGATATTATCTTTAAGGTGATTTGTAGTTGGTATGGGTGCCACTGCAATTTGGTCAAAAATGAGTTTCCCTTTGATATATTTTTGTGTTATGATGTGAAGGTCAAATTTCGTCAAGAGAACCATCCATTTGCCAATTTTGTCTCTAGGTAGAAATGCATTGGAGAAAAAAATGAAAAGTGGATCGGAATGGACAATGAAATATGTGGTTTTATAAATCATATAGTGATGGATTTTTTTTGCTGTGAAGTAGATAACAAGGCAATCATGTTTTAAATTAGTATAACATTTTTCATAATCAATGAGGACTCAACTAATATAGTAAATAGTGCATTCTCTTCATGTATCATCTTATGGGATAAGCATTACCCCAAATAATATGGGAGTAGAAGAGGTGTAAAAAATTAAAAGAATATCATTAGAAGGTGGTTGAAGGGTGGGAGGATGAAGCAAAGAGTCTTTCATGTTGTCAAATTATTTTTGATAGGGACCAGTCCATTCTAGAGCATTATTTTTTTGATAAGGGAATTAATAGAGAAAAGGTGATAAGCCATTTTTGGAATGAATCATCGGATTTCCCCAAGCTTGCCAAGGTAAGTGTGAATGTATAAAATGGAGTGAGGAATGGGGATGTTTACTATAGCATTGATTTTAGAGGTAACAACATAAATACCATAAAGATAGGCTAAGAAACCTAGCAGTTTACTAGATGTAACATCGAAGACACACTTGTATGGGTTGAGTCTAACTTTGTACTTGATGAATCAATAAAAAATGATAGCTAGATCAGTGAGATGTGTTGTGTGACTTTTTGATTTGGAAATTAGGTCATCCACATAGGTTTCTAAAATTTTGTGTACAAGATCATGAAAAATGTGAGTCATGGCATGTTGATAGGTAACTCTAACATTTTTAAGGCTGAAAGGCATTTAAACATAGAAATAGGTGCCCCATTCCATAGTGAATGTTGTTTTGTGTTGGTCTTTAGGGGTTATGTGAATTTTACTGTAGCCTAAAAAATTGTTGATGAGTGACAACATTTCATCTCCAATAGTGGAATATACAATGGTATCTATTGAAGGTAATGGAAAATTGTCTTTGGGACATGTGAGGTTAAGATTATGGAAGTCTATGTATATACAAATGACCATGGTGATTTTTTTTGAAAATGAATAATGTTTAACATGCATTCAAAATAGTCAAAATGTTTAATAAAATTGGCATTGAATAATTTGATAATTTATCTATGGCATAAGGTAGAAATTTTGGGTGGAAATTTCCATTATTTTTGTTAGACAGGTTTGGCATCTGGGTATGTGATGATGTTATGCAAAACCATATTAGGGTTGATACTTGGCATGTTTTCATCTAACCAAGTGAAAGTTTTGTTATATTTATTGAAGAATAGGCTAATGTTATCATGATCAGTCAGTGTGAGTTTTTTAGAGATTGTTATGGGTCGAGGATATGAGGGCATACCATATTCTATTCTCTTAGTTTATTCAATGAGCATCACATTTACATCTTGAAAATGATATGGAGAATTAGGAAGAGAAGAAATGGGATTTGTTTTGGGATCTATGATAGCAATGAAGTTATCAAAATGAGGAGATTTTCATTTGAAATTTCCAAGTTTATGATATTACCATGGAATTTGAGGTTCTTTCACATGGAGTAACTCAAGAATGGATTCATCACTAGGGAACGTGGGTAAGGGTCCATAGTATTCCACATATACTTTAAGATTAATGATTTTATTACCATGGAAATCATATTTATATTGTATCGAGCATACATCTGTTGTCACAGCATCAAGGGTAATTTCAGGGGTTGGTGGAATTATTGATGAAGGTTAATTAGATTTAATTGTGTTGGTAATATGTGTATATATAGAATTGTTAGCAAAGAGGAGAGTTAGTAGAGTGATTGGTGATATCGAAGGTATATAAGGTTTTGAAAGTTTTGAATTTGTGAGAGGTAAGATTTTTTCAACAACCTAATGGGTATCAAGAAGTGGATAATTAATTAGAGGTACATGACCTTCAGGTTCTAACTCACTATTCATGGATATGACATGAATATCATGGTTGAACGCATGTATTTTAGATAAGGTTTTTTGATAGTGTTGAATGTCCAAGTATCATGATTGAGCTTGGGCCATGATGTAGTTATCATCATAGGTGTGAGAGATAGTACAAGCTTATGTCTCTAGAGGAGCATTAGAAGGAGATACACCTTGATCACTAAATTTATGAGGTGACATGGTTAAAGGGTCTTGAAATAACTTATCCAATCCATATTCATTACATGTGAAGTCATATTTCATGTAAGATTATTCATGTGTATTACATGGAGGAGGAAGTTCAGTGATCTCATCGATGAGAGGGATGGTACAATCAGGGGTAACAAGAAAGGAGGGAGCCACTTTGAAATGTAATGAGGTAACTATTGGTAAAATTCCACCCCCAGGTTTTCACCTTTCAAAATTGGCCAAGTCTAGTACTTAGCTTTTCTTTAAAAGAAATGTTCTTTGACAAAGCTCATAACAAATGCAAGTCTTTTCCTTTTGGAAAGTTCATTTTGGTCTTTGCTAAGCCTGTGACGAATTCCTTTAGGTTTTTATTTTAAGATTCTTTCAGACTTTTCATTTTCAACTTTCTTGAAGGATAAGTCTCCTAAAAGTTACCCTACACATTTTTTTTGAAAGATATCTTTTCAAATCCAGGGTACTTTAAAACTTTTTTGAAGGGTACCTTGCAGCTAAAATGGTCATCCACAAAGTTTTGAAGGGTATTTTTTGGGTAAGTGTCCTTTCTATAAGGTCCCTTTCATAAAATTTTGAAGGAATTCTTTCAGAAATATTGTTTAAGGAATTCTTTGATGAATTTTGTTTGATAAAAAGGGTAAAAGACAAAAGTCTGAAGAAGAGATCATTTCAAAAAAGTTGAAAGACAACTTTTTTAAAGGAATTCTTGTGAGGAAAGTGCCCAAAAAATTTTCCCCAAAGGGTATTTTTTGGGTAAGTGTCCTCTATAGTTTTTTTGAAGGGTATTCCTCCATAGTGAAGAGGACTAAACAAAAGGCCGAAGGAAATGTTCAAGAAGATTGTCTGAATATAACCGTTGGGATTTAAATAAGGATGATGATACATAAGAAGTCAATTTTAAATAGTAGAGAATAGACATTGTTATTCAAAAAGACTTGATGAGAACATGAAAGTATACATGGAGGTAATAAATGGTTGAATCTTGAGCATTTGGTGTAAACAAAGTAAGCAAAATAGATAGGTCGATGGTTTGAGTCATTGCTTCGATAAAATTGACAAATACAAGTGTCTATAGGATAACAAGCAGTTAGAAATAACATTTTATAACTATTATCATGAGTTCCATTTCCATCAATAGTGTGATGTGTCAACTTCTCTTTTTCAATTTCAAATGCTCATAGATGATATTCGATAGAAGCAATTTCCTGTGCCACTCTTGAAGGTTTTATGCCACTTGCTACCATTCTCATGACCTATTTTGGACAAGTAGACCTACTGGCATGGCATGGCTCACTCATATATATTTTTCATTTATATATAACTAATTTTCATGTTGATAACACATGTCCTTATGTCTCTTCAACTTCTTTTCTCTCCCTCTTCCTCAAAAGTATATAAATTGAGCCATTTTAGCCATTACAAATGGACAACATTTTTGGTATGGTGAAGCCCTGATAAAATGCCATTACACTCTACTTTTGAACATTGAATGCAAGACCAATTCAAAGTTGTGAACTTTTGTCTGAGTATGTGAGTGATGTATAGTGGATCCAAGTGATAGCATTATCCTTACTCCATTTATCCTTAATGTTTGAACAAAGGATTTGATGTTAATAGGTCATGTGAAGTGTGTTAAATGTATTAAACTTTCTTTCAAGTATATAATTGTGTCTATGGTGTGTAATCTGACCCTTAGGTCAAGTATCTTGTTGATTATTTCAAGTATGTTACCTTCACATTGAAACAATATGTTAGTATCTTTCAATGCATGGAATTAGTCTCAAAAAGCATTATTACTCAGTAGAAGTGTGATAGTTAGTGGATAAATTCTTGGTGGATCACCTCTTTACCATAGTTTTTCTATTTTATGCAAACTCTTGACTCTTTTCATGAACAAGCATTAGACTAGGTGATAGACACTCAGAAAAGAAGATTTCAGGGAGCTAGCCTTTTTTAATTCTAAAGACTCAGCTCTCTCATAAGTTCCCAAAAACTTGAGGGACAATTCAATGTTGCATAAAATTGAAGGAATTTCATAGAATGTCCTAATGTGCACAATTTGATGACAACAGTTTTGGTATATCAAGTGGGATAGCTGGTCCTAATTATTTTCATGTCAAGGTGAATGTTAGCCTTGACAAATCCAAGGCTGCATAAGTTTTCTTAATTTAGCATTTGGTGTCTCTAAAAGGTGAGATTTTCTAGTTTTAGATCAAGTTCTTCACATTATTCCTCATGGTCCTCACTAGATCATCTTATAGTATAGCCTTCAATCAAGTCCCTCTACTTGAAACTCCTCTTGAGGAATAACACCCTAAACCATTCCTAACCTTTAGAGATCCTGAACAAGGAGGTTTTGAAGAGGAAGAAGAGGAGGTTGAAGGATTAGTTGATCAAGAGGAATAAAAAATGGCTATAAGACATCCTTTCCCAACCTTCAACATCCAAAATCTAATTAACCTTCCTACGTGTGATCCTATTCCTCCTAATGGTACCAAAAGTCTCCCCAATTTCAATGGAGAGGGTCTTGTTACCCCATCTGAGCATATTAGTGATATTTCAAACTTTTACAATTTCCACAATATCACCCAAGCTAACATAACTATTAGACTACTTTCCATGTCTCTAAAATGGAAGGCACTTGATTGGTATAGGACATTGGAATGTAGTTATATTACTAATTGGGATAGCTTTGGACAATTGTTGGTAAATAGGTTTGAAATTAAGAGTGATCATACTTCACTAATTCACCAACTGAATTTGATAAAGGGAGGTCTTAATGATTCCATGGGAGATTTCAATGAGAGATTTCAAAAAACATGGCATAGGCTACCACTTATTATGAGGCCTCTTCCAAAATTTGTATTCCCCACCTATTTTAAGGATATTGGCACTGATGTAGTAGTAATGTTGTAATCAATGGAAGGATTTACTTTACTCGAGGCATATGAGATAGACATTAAAGCTGAGAATAGTTTGATACAAGCTAGGAAATTACCACCAAGAGTCTCCATATTTTTGTTGTCTCATAATTTAGTCAAAGCCCTAAGCATAACACAAGTCCCCAATACTAATATCAAACCTAGAACTGCTCCCAAGAAGGTGGATGATGCTATAGATAAGGATGAGATGATTCAATCTTTGTAAGCCCAACTCAAGCAAGCACAAATTTATGCAAGTGATCCACCCAATCCTCAGTATTATCCTCAACAAGGATACATGCCTCCACCCCATTACATTAACTAAGAAAGAGGACAAAATCAACAAATTTTTAATAGGCAGCCCAATGCCTATAATCCTAATTCCATTCCATCCACAAAGACTGTTGTTCTAGTCCACACCAATCTAGTTTAAAGAGAGGAATATTTAGATCATTGGGGGAAATATCAAGGTTAGTTTATACATAATGGTGGAGAAGGTAATTAATCTTTGGTAGCTCAAGAAGGAGCTACTCCTTATATTACATCAGAAGAAGTGAATCTCATGCAAAGGGATGTTCAAGGAGAAGGTAGCAGACAAGGTAATATTTTTATGAATTTCCAAGTAGAAGATAATTATGTGTTGAATCAAAATACCTCAGTTACAACCAACACAAGGGCTAAAAAGAGGGCCTTAGGAGATACTCCAACAACATAGGTGATTCCAAGTATTGCCTCTCCAAGGCCACAAAGTACAAGTACCAATGTAATAGATCCTACTAGTCACACTACTCCTCAAAGTCAGAATGTGAACAAGGCTACCAAACCTCTAGTACAAAAAGTTTAAGCTTCCTCATTGCCTTCAAGAATGCAAGACAAGGTGAATCCTTCCTCTCTAAACATTATTGATTCTTTGAATAATAACAAGACAAACATTTCTCTTTGGGAAGTATTACATATGCCTGGTCAAAAGGAAATCCTATAAGAACAACTTGCTAATATCAATGTAGCTCCTCAAGCTCTAAAGTACCATGGTGTGGCCCTTTACAACACACCAAATCATGTTTTAGATCCCTCCACCAAATCTAAAAATCCTCCACATTTCTACCTCACATTCATTATGGGAGACAAATTGGTTCACAACTGCATTGTGGATAGTGGGGACAGTACCATAGTTATGCCTAAAGTGGTTGCTGATAAATTAGGACTGAAATATGAGCCCAATATCAAGAGTGTGTTGTAGCTTGATGGAGCTCTAGCCAAGACTATGGGGTTGGTTAAGGGTTTGAAAGTTTTCTTGCATGATTGTCCAAGTTTCCCCATCCTATAAGACATTGTGGTGGTTGATCTTCCAACTCATTTTGTTATTTGCCTACCAATATATTTCATGGCTAAGATTGGAGGGTACCTTATAGCTAATTGGTCTTCTCCAGCTTTTAGAGCAATATATGGAGCTATATTGACTATAAGAACATATCCCTTGGCAAGGTTCCACATTAAACCATATGTGGAGACTATGATTAGTGAGCAAGAAGAAGGTGCCATTAGTGGTAAAACATCCTTTCCCCTTGAAGATATTTTTGACCTCTTTCATGATGAGTATGGTACTAAAAATTATGAGCATGAACCCTATACATTCATATAAGAAACTGAATTTGGAGTATATTGTATGCATGAGAAGAACATTCCTATATCATCACTCACTAATGAGGATCATGAACTTGAAGGGATATGAGAAATGCTTTTTGATGGATGTAGAAGCAAGGTAGGGGCAAGAGCTAGTGTCATGTTGGTTTTTCCTTCAAAGTACCAATATTATTATTCAGATAGATTCCATTTTAGTTGTACTTGTAATGTGGCAGCATATGAAGGCTTGGTTCATGGTCTCCAAGGGGCAAAGAGAAATGGAATTAAGAATTTGAAGGTATATGGAGATAGTGAATTGATTATACATCAGTGAGAAACTAAGATACAACCAAGAAATCTTTGCTTAAGTCTTACAGTCATAGGGTGTGGGATTTAATTGAGGACTTTGATGCTTTCAATATCCAACCTATCCCAAGAGACTCAAATAAACATGTTGACAGGTTGGCTGTGATAGGAACACACTTTGATATAGTTACTAATGTAAGAAAAAAAAAGACCAACCTCATATCAAAGTCATTATGAGACATTTTATTCTAGATAATGAAGTGTCTTATAAAGTATTTGAGAGTTATAAACACATTATACACTTCATCCAAAATGAAGTAGAATTTTCTTCAAAGAATCAAAAGAAACTTCACAATCAAAACAAAGAACAAGTTATCCAGCTGAAGACAAACAAGATACCAAAGGGGCTAGTTAATTTGGAGAGTGTGTTAAATGAAGATGATCAAAGAAGGAAGGAAAGGGTAAGCATGCCTACAAATGAAGGGAAATATGAAAGGATCTTGATATTTAAAGACAAACTTCTAAAAATTAGTAAGATATGTTCTCTTTTTGAGAAGCAGGCCTTCATTGAATTATGTAAAGAATTTCATGATATTTTTTCTTGGGAATACAAGGATTTGAAAGGGTTTTATCCAATTCTAGCTCATCACACCATTGAGTTATAACCTAGAGCTAAACTAGTTAAGCAAAATCAAAGGCCTATCAATCCCAAGATAGAGGAACTAATGAAAAATGATCTCACTAAATTGATTGAGTCTAGGATTATTTTTCTTATAAAACACTCAACTTGGGTAACTAACCTTGTACCTATTCAAAAAAAGAGTGGAGAGATTAGAATTTTTGTGGAATTTAGGGATCTAAATAGATTTTCATTCAAAGACCATTATCCACCACCTTCCATGGAGCAAATTTTGTAAGTGGTTTTAGGTTTTCAATGCTTTTCACTACTTGATGGGTATTCAGGTTATAACCAAATATTGATGAATGAGTATGATTAGTTCAAGATGGCATTCACCATAAAATGGGGAACATTTTCATATATAAAGATGCATTTTGGTTTGTTTAATGTTGGTGATACCTTCCAAAGAGCAATAGACATGGCCTTTAAAGGTTTGATCAATGAGTTTTTGCTTGTGTACCTTGATAATATAAATATTTTTTCCAAGGATGCTAATGACCACATGAAACATCTAAGGCAAGTCTTTGAGAAGTGTAGAGAATTTGGAGTTTTTCTTAATCTAAAGAAATGTATTTTTGTTGTTCATGAAGGCAAGTTACTAGGTCACATTGTGTCAAAAGAAGGCTTGTATATTGATCTTGAAAGGATTGAATCCATTCTAGGCTTGTCTTTACCTCTACACAATAAAGGTTTAAAAAAAAATTTAGGCAAGATCAACTTTGTAAGAAGGTTTATCCTAGGATTTACTACTTTGGTAAAGCATATTACAACCATGCTAAAAAAGAACCAAGCTTTTGCTTGGACAAAGGAAGGTAAGAATAGTTTTGAGGCAATCAAACAAGAAATTATCCAATCTTCTACTCTCTTGAACCTAAAATTTACCAAGAATTTCATACTCTATGCTTTTACTAACCTCGACACAATCTTAGCTATGCTTATGCAAATGAATGATGAGGAAGTTGAACAACCCATTGCATTCTCTAGTCAAGGATTGGAAGATTATGAGGTCAACTACACATTTTTTGAGAAGCAGGATCTAGATGTGATAAGAGGTTTGAAAAAGTTCAAGCACATGGTTTCAAACAACATGATACATGTCATGGTCTCTCATCCTAGCACCAAAGAGTTCCTCTTAAACAAAGACCTCAATGAGAAGAGAGTTGGGTGGATCACAAAGGTAATGGTGTATGATGTTGATATCAAGGTAACCAACTTGGTAAGAGGAAAGGGGCTATGTGAACATCTAGATTCATATCTTCAAGGGCCAAAGGATGAGGTCTTAGTTAATCGAGTTCATCCCTAACCAGCTAGTCATATATCGATTCAAAGTTGGATGTAAGACATCATTGGTTTCCTCTAAAATGGTGATTATCCTAATGGTTTGAATAAGTCACAAAGAAGGTATTTTAGATTACAAACCATTCCTTATTATCCTTTAGATGGTATTCTCTTTCATAAGGATGTGAATGGTGTGTTACTAAGGTGTGTTGACAATGATCAATTTGTCATCTTGCTGGAAAAGTTTCACAATGGTGTAGATGGAGGTCATTTCTCCCCAAAAACAATAGTTACAAAGATAATGAGGGCTGGGTATTACTGGCCTAGTCTTTTCAAGGATTTCTACTCTTAGGTTAGGAGGTGTCCTCAATGTGCCTTCTTTGTAGGTAAATATAAACTTGCAGCCCTTCCATTGAATCATGTCCAGATGGACCAACCTTTCATGAAATGGGGCCTTGATTTCACTGGTATGATCAACCCTCCATCAAGTGCTAGACACAAATGGATATTGACTGCTACTGATTACTTCACAAGGTGGGTAGAGGCTATTACATTAAAGGAGGCAAATGAAAATGAAATCTTGGATTTTTATTAGAGTATTAGAATAAGATCTGGGGTCCCATGTACTATAATTTTTGAAAATGCACTTGCTTTCATTGATACTAAAACTTTTGATTAGGAAAATAGGAATGAAGTTTAATTGAGTACCTCATCCAGCTATTGCCCTCAAGGTAATGGATTGGCTGAATCTACTAAGAATAATTTCATCAAGGTCATCAATAGGACATTGGAGAATAATCAAAGAGCATGGCACACCAAGTTGAAGATAGCTTTATGGACTGACAAGATTAATCCTAAGAGATCAATTGGTAACTCTCCTTTTATGCTTGTTTATGGGAGAGAAACTAGGTTGTCCATCTCTCAAAATATCCCTACTCTAGGACTTGCACATCAGCTGGAACTACTTGAAAATACTCCAATGGAAGTAAGATTGATAGAACTAACACAACTGTAGAAAGTAAGGGACAATGCACATAAGACCATGGAACACCACCAAGTACTCATGAAGAAGTCCTTTAACAAAAGAACAAGTACAAGAGTGTTTAAAGAAGGTGACTTGGTTTTGAAATGGGATGAAGATAGAGCAAAAATAGGTAAATATACAAATTTTGATGCTTTGTGGAGTGGCCCTTACATCATTAGTAAGTACAAGCAAAGCAACTCCTTTCAGCTGACGAATATGAATGGAGAAAAATTGCCTATCCCTATGAATGGGATACATCTAAAGTTTTGTTATTAATCCTTACAATCCTATCTTATAAATAGTAGCATAGGTGTGTGCATTTAGTCTGGTTTTTGTTTTGGTTTGCTGTTGTGTTCCCTAAGTGCTTTGTAGCATAGATGTATTTACTTCCTTTTGTTTAGTGTGTATATTTGCCTTTGTGTGTCTTATGTAATGTCAATTATCTTGTGGTCAATCCAAGGTCTATTCATGAAAATCTATGTTCTCATTTATGTGACTCCATGCCTAATGGAAGGATTTAGGCAAATGATCTTAGACATAGCAGGCATGACATACCCAAGAATCACCAAGAATATTGGTCAAATTCCACCCCAAGGTTTGTAGCTTTTAAATTTGGCCAAGTCCAGTACTTATCTTTTCTTTAGAAGAAATGTTCTTTAACAAATCTTATAATAAATGCAAGTCTTTTCCATTCAAAAAGTTCATTTTGGTCTTTGCTAAGCCTGTGCTAAATTCTTTTGGGTTTTTGTTTTATGCCTTTGCCAAATTTTTTGGACTTTTTGTCTGTAGCAATTTTCCTTAAGTATATTTCTTTCAGAATTTTCATTTTCAACTTTCCTAAAGGATAAGGCTCCTAAAAGTTACCCTATGCAATTTTTCCAAAAGATATCTTTTTAAAGCTGAAGGGTACTTTGCAAATTTTTTGAAGGGTACCTACAACTAAAATGGTCCTCTACAAAGTTTTGAAGGGTATTTTTGAGTAAGTGTCCTTTATAGAAGGTCCATTTCATAAAATTTTGAAGGAATTATTTCATAATGATTATCTGAGGAATTCTTTTAGGAAATTTGTCTGATAAAAAGGGTAAAAGACAAAAGTCCAAATAAAAGATCATTTTAGAAAATTCGGAAGACATTTACATCTTTTTTGAAGGAATTCTTGCAGGGAAAGTGCCCAAAACAATTTCCTCGAAGGGCATTTTTAGGGTGTTCTCTACAATATTTTAGAAGGGTATTCCTCTACAGTGAAGAGGACCAAACAAAAGGCTGAAGGAAATGTTTAGGAAGATTGTTTGAAGATAGATGTTAGGATTTAAATAGGGATGATGGCCTACAAAAAGTCAATTTTAAACAATGAAGAATAGCCATTAATACTTAAAAAGACTTGATGAGAGCATGAAAGCAGACATGAAGGTAATGAATGGTTGAATCCAGAGAATTTGGTGCAGACAAATCAAGCAAAATAGATAGGTCAATGGTTCAAGTCATTGCTTCTATGAAATTGATAAATACAGGTGTTTGGAGGATAGTGAGTAGTTAGAAAGATAATTTTCTAATTATCATCATGAGTTCTATTTCCCTCAATAGTGCGATATGTTAGCTTCTCTATTTTTAGTTTTGAATGCTCATGGATGATCTTTGATAGAAGTAATATCCTATGCCACTCCTAAAGGTTTTATGCCACTTGCCACCATTCTCATGAGTTGTTTTGGACAAGTAGACCTATTGTCATGGCTTGCTCATCTATCTTTTTCATATATTTGTAATTAATTTTCATGTCGATGACACATGTCCTTATGTCTTGTCAGCTTCTCTTCCCTCTCTCTTCCTCAAAAGTTTATAAATTGAGCCATTTCAACCATTACAAAGGGACTAAATTTTTGGTATGGTGAAGCCCTACTAAAATGACATTACACTCTACTTTTGAATATTGAATAGAAGACCAATTCTGAGTTATGAATTTCTATTTGAGTTTGTGAGTGATGTATATTGGAGCCAAGTGATAGAATTATCCTTGCTCCCTTTATCTTTCATGTTTTAGCAAAGGTTCTAATGTTAACAGGCCATGTGAAGTGTTTTAAATGTATTAAACTTTCTTTCAAGATTACAATTGTGTCTATGGTGTGCAATCTGCGCCTTAGGTTGAGTATTTTGTTGATTGTTTCAAGCATGTTACCTTCACATTGAAACACTATGTTAGTATCTTTCAATGCATGGAATTAGTCTCAAAAAGCATTATTACTCAATAGAAGTGTGATATTTTGTGGATAAATTCTTGGTGGATCACCTTTTTAGCATAGGCATTTTGGTTTATGCAAACTCTTGACTCTTTTCATGAACAAGCATTAGATTAAGTGATAGACACTCAGATAAGAAGATTTTAGGAAGCTATCCCTTTTAAATTCTATGGACTCATCTCTCTCATAATTTTCCACAAACTTGAGGGATGATTCAATGTTGCATCAAATTGAAGGAATTTATTAGAACGTCCTAGGGTGCACAATTTGATGACAACAATATCTTAGTGGTATTGTAAGTGTTTTTTAAGTCATTTGGATCATCATTTTCAAAATCGACAAGAGTGACATATAAATATGGATTCATATTAATGAATTTAGGTAGGGGTGCACTATTAATTCAAGAAAATTTTGGAATTTGATACTGAGATTTGGGGTTGGGTAATTGAATGCTCCATGGATTAGGATCGGCCTCATGTTTATAATGTTTTCCATTATGAATAAACTTGATACATTAGCTACTGGAAGAGGCAATAAATCTCATGTGATGTGTTCATGGGTGACCTAGGAGTATATTTTAAGATAATGGTATATCAAAATCCATGAGCTTGGTATGTATGGTTTTGGGTCCTATTGTGAGAGGGAGTCAAATACAACCAAGCGGTTTTTGATTGGTCTTATCAAATCTACAACATGTGAGATGAGTTTGCTTGAGATGATATTTATTATACCCAAATTATTGAATTAGTCAAAGGGATGTAACATTAGTTCCCAACCCTTCATATACTAAGAATTTTTGAATAAGGGTGGTATTAATTACGATTTAATGAAGAGAGGTGGGTCTTCAGCTTGAAAGAGAATTTCATCATTGATCATATCTTCTCACAAGAATTTTATGGAAGGTTTAGAATAAGGATATATAGTTTTAATAGTATGTACTTCTATCATTGAAGGCTCTTGAGGAGGTTGTTCCACTTCTAGAGAAGGAGGTCCTTCAATTTCTTGTAAATATTACATCAATAATTTATGGTGATATGGAGAGGTATGAACTTACTCCACGATGGGTATTTTTACAAGGTGTAGAGTTCATTTCCTCTAAGAAATTATAATGATATTTTGAATATGAAGAACTAACGCTAGGCATGGAAATTAAAATATTTTTGGTAGGAAAATAAGTAATTTGAGGTTTTGATTGTGGAAGTGCTTCTTCATTGGGTTCATAAGGTATGTTAGTGGTAGTTGTATCTTTGATAAATTATTCTTCAAGTGATGGTTAATGGGTGGGTTTACGTTGATAATTGACTTTAGTTTCATTAATGTATTAAGAATTGGTATAGTATTGGTCATATTTAATGTTAATTACATAGATAGCCTTGTTTTAATGTTGTGGGTTAGAGGCAAAAAATGTTTTTGGGTTTTTAGAGGAAGAAGGTTTGAAATCTTGTTTCTTTTAAGAGGTGATAATATAATAATAATGATGTATTTTGATCATATCATCACGATTGAATGTATTTCTTAAAATAAAAGAAATATTTTTTTTCTGTAATCTCATGACGTGTTGCATGAGAATGATCGACATCAACATGAAACCAATAAACTTTTTCAGGATCATACCATGTATGTGGATTATTAGCATAAGTGAATGGTTTAGAAGGTGTTAAAAGTTGTTTCATTTGTTGAAAAACTAGGGGTACATGGGAAGCTTGGGGATTATCCATTTTGGATAATCCTAGTTTTATTTGAGGAGGATTTCCAATGATTGCATTGGTGAGTTTTGGAACTATCCTTTGATGCTTTTGATGTTGGGTTCCAACTATTTCATAAGAAGTTTTTGTTGCTTAGATTGATCTATAAAATCATTTAGATATTGGGAGGAAATATTTGAACCTTATATTGAAGGGAAGGTGTTCAGGTAGTTATGAAGAGTTTGAACAAGCTATCATTAGTCATGTTATGGTCAGATTTGTGAGCCAAAGATTTATAATGTTTGATAAAATCATGAACTGATTTATTATAAGGGGATTGTTTAACATTAATGAAATGGGTAAGAATTTTTTTAGGAAGATCATTGTGTTGAAATTAATTGACTAAATGATTGACTAAATCCCCAAGTTTCCATTTAGAATGTTGGGGGAGTTGGATATACCATTCTAATACATCACATGTTAATGTTTTAACTAAAAGTTTGGTAGTGGTGAAGGTATTAATTTGAATCCACTCTTCATAAAGATTACCAAATGCTTTAAGAAAATATTTGGGGTTTTTAGTCCCATCATATTTAATGGTTGGAGATATATTACCAATGTCAATAGAAATAATGAAGAGGGATAAAGTTTTATTTTGAATGTTTTAAAGCATCTTGTTGTGCATTATAGATTGGGGAATAATATTTTCCACAACATATTTAAGAGGTGGAGGGATGGAATTTTAATTATTTTGGGGAAGAATAATAGGACGCTGATTAGCCATGTTTAAAAAATGATGTTACATTTGGATCATTTATGAATTATTAGATGTTTTCATGATGTTCATTTATTGCACTATTTTTGTAAGAATTTTTGTGGTATCAACTAGTGGATTGGTGTTGGGAGGTGGATTGTTAGGATTGGTAGGAGGAACATTCCTTAAATTGATATTAGGAGGAGGGTTTCTAGGTGGAGGATTACTATGAGGTGGGTTATTGGTGTTTGGAAGGTTTCTTGTGGGGTTGTTGGTTAGGCTTGTGTCAATTTCCCCCACAATGTAATAAGGTGATTTAAAGAGAGAATTATCTTGAGAAGTGTAAAATGGATCTGATCCATCAGTGTCATCAGTTGTATTAATTTGGACCATATTAAAACCCAAAGATGAGGGATGGACAAAAGTGCACCAAGAGTGAGGATCCTCTTGGGTAGAAAAGGTAGGAAGAAAAGAATATCCCATATATTTTCTAAATGGATTGAGGTTTTCAAAAAAAAAATTGATAGGGGATTTCATGATGCTTGAAGTAAAATAATCTAAGACCAAAAAGAAAAGATGAAAAATAAGAATAAAGTCAACCAAATACCAAACAATATACCACGAGGTACAAAGTCAACTAGGTTGACAAAGTTTGGAGGGAAGACTAGTATAAAAGGAGGTAAAATACATAGTCAAAATGCTTGACTGTGTTCTATAAATAGTAAAACTGTGGGAGTCTAAAAGACACATAGTCAGATAGGTCAACTATGTACTGATGATAAATAGATCAAGAAGCCTGTAAGAGATAGAGTTGACATGGTCGATTGTGTTTTAAAGATAGATATTTTTTTAGAAATATAATAAAAGTAAATTTAATTGAGCACACAAGAAATTAAATCAAATGTGTTTGATCTAATTGTAACACACATGCCAAATCTCATACCAATGTTGGCTAGTACAAGTTTTGTAATACAACATATAATTTTTAAAGAGTAAGCAACAAAACTAGAATTTAAATATTAATCTAATAAATGGATATTCCTAGTGTGTTGTTAGATTATAAATTTTAGAAATAAACGTGAGAGGGAGTTGCTATAGTAAGGAACTAAAAAAGTAATATATGGATAGTTTTAGGTAGTTGATGATAAAAGAGATGTGTATTGGTGATGGTACTATATTTTTATTGGGGTTTCTTTCTCACTTCACAATCCCACAAAAATAAGGGTGTCAGGTGCTTTGCCAATATATACCATCAACCACATATTTATACTTGGATTAAAAACCAATTTGGCTTTGGTGATGAAATCCAAGTAGTTATACCTTGGGTAGAAATTTGTTTAATTATTTTTAGTGCTATGTGATTTGAAAGTGTGTGAAAAATAAAAAATAGTGTGACTAAATCATTAAATTAAAAACCTCCTATTTAGTATATGTTTGTTACTCTAAGCAAATAACAAAGATGAAAACTAAATTAATTAATAGCAAGATAGGTTTTTTTTTTTTTTTTTTTGAAGACTATAAATTTGGTTTAGGTTATAATTAATAGGAATTCAAAAGAGGATATTAGCATAGTGTTAGCACGAAATAAAATCAAACAATACACACTAATAAAGACTTACACCTCTAGCCTAAACATTTAAAGAGCTAGTGAACAATACAAGTAACTAACAAATGAAAGCAAAACAAACAGGTTTACCTTCCTTGAGAGAAAGTGTTGTATGTTGGAAATTAATTGATGTGCTCAATTGTGTGATCAATAATTCTTTGGCAATGGAGCTCATTGCACCACCTCTCCTTATCACCTCAGTAATGTTGGGTTTGGATTTGGCTTTGACTTGGATTAGCTTAGAAAATGGGTATGATAACAATATACCAATGGAATATTTGCATGATAACTTTACACCAAGATATCTTATTTATCAATAGGTGAGGATTTATATTTATAGCCTCAAAAACTATCTCTAACCCGAGTGTAGTTAGGTTAGATTTAATTGTGTTTGAGTTCAAGCTAACCCTAGTTGAGTTAAGGAGGGGACATGTAATTACTATTTGGGATAGAGATCACATTTAGTATGTAGGGCTCTCCATTTCTAAATTTAAGGTATTTAGGGAGATATTTTCAATTCTTTGACTTTGAAGATGATGACATCATCATGATCTCATTTTTATTGAAATTTATTTTTTACAAAATTCATTTTCACTAATTACACATGAAAATTCCACTTAAACATTTAATTTAATTTTATTACTTAATTCATTCTACTTAGCATTTTAGTACTTTAATAATTTTTCAAGTTCCTCACTTAATGGGTCCAAAGGCCAAACTATCACATTGATAGGTCACAAATTAATTAGAGATGAATTTGTGAGAGGTTACTATTATGTACATGATAATACCCCAAATAGGGATACCTCAACATAATTCCAAGTACTAATGTCTGATGTAAAAATGAACTTGGGACATTCAATGATTTCTAGTATTAATTTTTACTATTTGGTAGAAATCAATCTAAAATCTAGTTGAAATCTAGTTGTGGCCAGAATGGGGTGTCTACAATTTACCCTTGTTTGGGAAGATTTACAAGCTATAGGAAAAATAATGTCTTCTCAAATAATGAAAAAGTCATTAATGCTTAATGCCTCATAAGGTGATGGATGAGTCGTGGATACCCCTCGAGGGAGTGAGTGATAAATAAGGTCATTGAATAGTCCCTCAAAAAGAAGGAAATGATCAAGACATATGGGTAAAGGGGGTGAAAAGACTAATTTTTACAGATGTGGTTATAATTAGTGGCATAGTGAGATTCCCCGATAGGACATAAGAAAATTATGATTTACCCAAAGGTGGTTATAATAATTGGCATAATAAGGTGAAAATAATGATTTGCCTAGAGGCGGTTATAATCATTAGCATAATGAAAAATGCCCTAGCAGGTCAAATATAGATAATGGTTTGCCCAAAGGTGGTTATAACCATTAACATCTAGATATATCAAAACATAATGATTTATCCAAAGGCAATTATAATCATTGGCACTGTGGTTTTCCCTAATAGGGCCGATGGAAGCATGATGTAAGTCATCCTTTTCCCTAGTAGGATAAATTTGGAAAAGGGGGCTTACATACTGAATCCACAGGCATGGAGTAAGAGTAAGATGATATAGAGGATATGCATGAATTTGGGCAACCTACTAACATGGATATGCATGTCCTAACTAGAAAGGATTAAAACACCATTATTTGTTAGATCCACTAAATTGATTTTTATTGTAACACATGATGGTGTGAACCATGATATAAAACATAATGATGACCTTGTCGTATCGTGCTTAATGACCGAATCTTGATGTAATAAACAATTGAAAATAACACACCAATGATAAAAACCATGATGACAATGTTGATGTATGAATATGGATGGACTTAAGTATTATACACAAGGAATCACCCAATGAAAGCATACATACTAAATTAAAGCACAACAATGAAATAAAATAGATAGGCAAACAAACAAACAAATAAAAAACAAAACTAAATAAAACACCAATAAATAGAAACATAACAAACACCAATAAACAAAATAGTAAAAAAATAATCAAATCAAAATATAAAAGAATATAAATAATAGTTAATCATAATGTTAGTGTAAATAGAAAACAAATTATTTGTGCATGTGTAATAGAGGTGTTACTTTTGGTGATAGAGTGACCCCTAAGCTATAAATAATGATGCAGGCATAACAATGCAAGAACCAAAGACTAATAAGGTTTCCCCTAGGTGATAGGGAACAACGACACAAACAAGATGACAAACATTTCCACTAGGTTACAAGAGACAATAGAACAAAATAAATAAAATGGGGGGGGGAATAGAAGAAAAAGAAGGGGTAGTTGATGAGCCTATAAAATGGCTCATTATATCCATAAAATAACATCTTTTTTCTTGCATAGAAAGTGGATCTAAATTTAGTTTTTGAACATTTGGTTTATTTAGAATAAAATAGTAAGTATATATCAAGGTTATGTCTTTAAAATTCCTTTTTATCTATTGGTTAGCTATTCCTAATGATTATTGGGAAAAAGATGTCAATGAGTGCATATACAGTTCATACTAAGCTAAGAATGATTCAAAGTATGAGGAGTAACCATTCAATAATAATTATGGAGTAGTTTCAAAGTCTTATATAACCAAGATCTAGTATTTTAGTCAAGATTGGACTCCTATAGACTTACTACAGACTTCCACAGTAGCTCCATATTATAACAGGCTTGATACAGTAGCTACAGATTATAATAGGCTTACTACAAATAAGCTACAAAGTACATCAAACCACGTACACACTAGCTATGGATTGCATTAGCTAGCTATGGATTTCACCAAGCTTGCTACAGATTTTAGTAGGCTTGCTATGGATTTCACTAGGCTTGCTACAGATTTCAATAGGCTTACTATGGATTTTAGCAAGTTGCTATGGATTTCAATAGAATTTCTCCAGACTTAAAAAAAATTGCTACAGATTTGTTTGAAAAGTATTTCTAAGAGTATTTCAATGTTTCAGCTATCATGAAGAATGTTTTCTAGTTAGATTCTTTTGAAGTCATCTAGTTGGACTGGTTCTTCAAGTTATCCCAAGGAAAATGAATCTAAATCTCCTAATGGTAGCAACAACCATGTAATAAATGTTGTAGGACACTCTCAAATGGTTTTATCAAAGGCATATTATTCCTCTATCCTAACCTAAGATCCAAAATCAAGTTCAACATTGGTGGTCCCCTGAGCTTCATTTAAAGAAAGATGAACACCCCCATCTAGTGGTGCCTGAAAAAGGTTTTCACCAAAAGACTAGCCTTTCTCTTTAATTTTACCTTGGTACAAAATCACCCAAAGAGGTTTTCACTTTGGGACCTCAATGTTTTATTGATTTTTTGGCTAAGGGTGTTCACCCACTCTCCAAAATAGGCTGTATGATCCATTTTGATAGAGAACCCTTGTTTGTGATCTCTAAATGAAACATTATCTCTTAAGCCCAAAAATCACAAAAGGCCTCATCATTCTCAAACTCATCTAATGATACTATGGATTCTTATTGATTCCAATCTGTAAGTTGAGGATGATAAAGGGGAAGTGTGGAATATCAGATTATGGTGTAATGGTGCAAATGGTATATGGGTCAAATTAGTTGGTATTATAAATTTATTCATAAATGTTATGATCAGACTCTTCTTCACTATCAACATCATCATCACTAGTCATTAGCATTATAATGCAAATAAGATACATGAAGTTACCATCCAAGCAGTGTAAATCTGAGACCATAAGTTCCTTTGTATTTGGTCATAGATATGGGTTTAAGAGTACCCTTCTAATTTGATCCCAGGCCTCCACCTTCATAGTCTTGGTTATCTATGATCCTATTAGGGATATGATACTTTGCACTATGGTATCAATCAACCAATTATCATTATACAACCAGGAATCATCAATGGCAAGTGAGTCTTATTCTTGACAAGTGGTAAGTGTGAAAATAATAGATTTTAGGCTATGAAGCTTGAATTTTCCCTTTCATCACCATTCCATGTAAAATATATTAGATTTAGGCTTTCCATAGGTCTTGGGATTTTGTGGAACTTAGCAATATGAAACATATCATGGGTAAAATACTCTCTTAGACCATTGTCCAAAATGGTAAAAGTATTAGAAATTTCAATAAGAAGTACACGTGAAGATGAGGTAAGGACATTAAGGTCTATTTAATTGGCCTTTGGTAATGCAACAAGTATCTCTTTATCTTTTCCCTTCTTGGGTACTAATTCTAGGCCAAAACAATAATATAACTTTCATAGTCAGCCTCCAAATACTTGTAGTGTTTGTATGGATTTAAATCTCCATGGATAGTTACCTTCATCCCTGAGTAAGGAAATTTGATACATTGGTGAAATGTTGAAGGGATTGTATGAATTTCATCTATCCATGGTCTACCCAAAATCAATTTATATGATAGGTATACGAATAGCACATGGCAAAGTGTATCATGGTCAAAGGCCCAACTATTATTAGAAAACTTATGGTTCTTTGTGATTCTTACTCTTTATTATCATAGGCCTTGATAATAATAGTCTTTGACTAAAGGTTGGCTATTGTATATCCCAGATGCTTCAAAGACATGATATTTAGGGTTGATCTATTGTCTATGAGGATGCATTTAACTTTGTGACACATGATGACATCTTCAATATATAATAGGTTGTTATTGAGAGGGCCAAGGGATGACATATCACTTTAGCTAAAGGTCAACTATTGGCCTATTGATAAGTGTCTAACCAAAGCTTCAAATTTGTCTTGGGTTATGTCATTTAGAACTAGGGATTAACCTAAGAGTTCTAGAAGGATATTCTTATGGATGGTATAAGTATGCAATAAACCTAAGATGGAAATTTGTACGGGTGTGTTTTAGAGTTATTCCATAATGTCATACATTTTTTAATTTAATAACGGGTATTGGCTTGTTCCTAGTCGACATAATAGGTTGGACTGGTTTAGTGGTAGGGGTAGTGGACTTGGGATGGTAATCGTATAATGTTGAGTTATGATTACACAATCTAGATTTGATGTAAGACCATTATAAAGAGAAGATAATGGAGATGGGCCAAATAGGACAATTATTTATTGTTGGTGTGCTTGGTTTCGGTCATAGGGTAATGAAGATTTATTAGCATATGGTCCTAAAATGGTAATCCTTGGTTTTGCTTAGTTATGGTCATAGGTAAAGGAAGGATTATCGACATAGGTATGTTGTTTGGTAGTATTAACTAACAACCTTGGTATATTGGCATTTGGTCTAGGATTGATGGCAATGATAGAAACATGCACACCCACAATATGGCCTACAACTTTAATGTAGTCATGTGCAATTATGTGGTATGTCTGTTGTTTGTTGGGGTCATTTTGGTTTTGGTTCCTACCATTCGGTTGACATTGTTTTTTTTGATAATATTGTTGTAGCTATGGGCTTCATTATTGATTGACATTGTTATGTTATGGAAAAGGATTTTTTTAGATACCCAAGTTTTGATTGGAAGTATATGCTCTATTATCCAATTAGATCTTTCCATTTTCTAACATATTTTTAATAAGGTGATTTAATTAAACACAATAGTGTATGTAATATCCATGAACATGATGGTATTCACATAAATCATGCTCTCTATACCAGTCTAGATATGGTATACCCTTAGGATAGTGTTTTGGAATTGGCCAACTAATCATATTAACCACTTCTAGTTTTTGAAACACTACTTCAATGGGCTCACCAAGGTCATTGAAGACTCTAGGAGTGGGCCTTATTTTAGAGGAGGGGTTTATAAATGTGGTAGATACAACATTTGAGGTGCCAATCTAGGTTAAGGTGAAGGCTACACCTGTTGGATATGATGTTGATGTGGAACAAGATGCATTTATAACATATGTTGAGTAGATAGTCTTTACACCATTTGAACATAGTGTGACTTAGTTAATCCATTGATAATAATGTTCTTGTTGCAGTTGTATGGTTTGAATTTTTCATAGTTGTTAACTTGAGATGGTGTAGATGCTTGCAGTTGGACTGGGCTAGGGTTTTGACTTGGGCTTGCATTTTGGTTTTGGATCTAATTTTGGTTTGAGGAGGTCAAATTGATAATCCATTTTTTGATAAGGGCCTTTTCAGTATTTAATCCTTTATCAATAATCTCCTTGCATGTATGTATACACTAAATCTCTAAGTGATAAGATATTTTGTTATGATATTTTTGGTAAACACAATGGCCAATTATTTATGTGGTAAGTTGTGGGTGAAGTGACTAGAAAGTGCTCTCCATATCTATAAGTAGTTTGCAAATATTTCACCAACTTTTCACTTGGCTTGACTCAAATCTACTACTAAAATCTCAAGTTTGAGATGGTATGATAAATGTTGCATAAACTTATTTGAAAGATCATTAAAATTAGATACTAAATTTTTTGACAACTTGAAAAACCACTCCAATGCCTATCTAGCTAGACTTCAAGGAAAGAGGAGTAGGTAGATGCCACTATCATCCACTAGCTATCTAGTAATAAAAAATCTAATAAATGCCCCTTAGGGTCTCCTTTACTCTTGTACTTATCAAATTTTTCTAGTTTATAACCTAGAGGAAATGGTATCTAAAGATATTCCATGTTAAGTTTAGGAATGAACACACATCATCCAATTTGAATTTCTTGGTTTGCTTCCCTATTTGAATGGCTAAAACTACATCCTTCATATGTTGAAGTTATTGGGCTAAAATAATTTATGGCACATTTATTTGTGATTGGGGTTGGGTGGTAAAAGGTGGATTACTTTGATCAAGGTACAATGGATGAATGGAATGTTATAGAATGCTAGTTTTATAGGTGAATTGATTAGGAATATGCATCTATAGATTGGGCTGAGGCTATTGATATTACATATATTGTTGATAAATAGTCTAGTTCAAATTCAAAATATGGCCTTGGGACTGAGGGAATTGGGGTTGTGATAGAAGGATATGGATTTATGCAATATATTGTGCCTATTAAGGTTGAGTAGGGACTTGATGATGACTAGTCAAACCCAAATGAATAAAGGGGACTTGTTTTGACCAAGGCCTTATATTTGAATCTATGGAACTTACTAAAAAAGGAAATGATTGCCTAATAGACACTTATTGGACATTGACACTTCTTTGTTGAACAAACACCTACTGTGAATTAGATGTTTGTTGGGTGTTTGGAATTTGTCTTTGACCAATAGAAATATGTTGTTGATTAGACAACATATGTGATTGTATAGGTATATTGGTATGTGAATATTGAGGTACATTTATGATGTATAAAATCATTTATACTCTACATATAACTAGACTTTGTTACTTACAAATAATAATCATGCAAATAAATACCTTCATTTATTCTTATCTTCTAGGCAAATTTCTCTCTCATATATTCACAACAATATTTTTCATAGATATTTTGTCTATGCTTCTTAAATTAATTCTTCTTGACTTTAGAACCTACATATATCCTTCATGCATTTACACACTCTATTTTTCTCACTCCCACTTTCTATTTCTAGTTATTCCATATGCTAATCTACAATGTGCTCCATGCCTATTTAGGCATATTTATCCATTAGTTTCATGACAGTCAATAATAACCACATTTATGATGCTTGTACAAATTGAAGTCCTTAAAATCTTATTCCTCATAAAAAACATCTTAAAACTAATTTTTCTAGCAAGTTTCATCAGTTAGTTTGCTAGATAACCCACTTCTCCCTAAACTAGGGTTTCTAGACTCTGTCACAACCTGAGAGGTTAAATAATTATTGTAATGGACTCTTTTTGGTTTTAAAAAATACAAATGACCTTTATAAGGTGTATACAATATTTACACAACTTTTCAAGACTTTAACCATGCTTGGTTACCTTTTATTCCGTCTATGAATAATGATTTGACAATGCTCTTATAGCAGAACTCTGCTATACCAAACCAAGAACTTACTAGATTAATTTAAATGAGTCTTTATGGTTTAGAAATGCTTATAAGACCTCATTACAATATGATCCACTCTATGTCAACTTTATCAATCACTAAATTGGCTTTAAAAATGCCCAATTTCTCTCATTCACATAGTTTCTCAGCATTCCATTAATTCTCACTTCCACTGTGTGAGATTGTAACAAAGTAAATACAAAAGTTTCAAAGTATATTTACTTACTAAGATGGTATAATAAAATTATACTAGAGTATTCATTCTCCACCTTGCTAATCTATGTTATCTTCCTTCTATAAAATGCTTCAAGTCAGTTACCATTCAATCTTTAAAATGGTTTTTTAAGACACAATCATGTTCAAACATAACATGCACATAGTATTATGTCTTGTTTGATTACACACACTCCCTCACTACCATTAATATTCTTATGATAACAACTCTCAACCATAGATTAATTCATCATCTCAACAATATCCTTATTTATACTAAGTAAAACATAATACTTACAAGTTTCTAGTTATAATCATTATTCAAACAGGGTACTCTCAGACTCAGTCTTTTGATATGATTGGATAAAATCATAGACATACTTGTGTGAATGATAAATATTTGAAAATACCACCTACATGAATCAAACTCAAATTCACATCCTCTTATGTAAATATGTTCTTGAAACATCAAATCATAGATTATATACAACTTCAAAAATCACACACTCTTATCATTCTATTCAATTTTTAACTTGTATTAAAAAGTTCCACAAATATTAAGACATTAAAATAATCAAGGTAAATTAATAAAACATAAAAAATCACTAGGATACACAAAGGTTTTCTTTACTCATGCTAATTTTATTACTCTTATTTATTTACATAGACTTGCCTCATGGGTAACGTATATAGTCTATCATTACCTATTTTCATTCCACCTTTTCCCTCTATAATTTTACCTTCATTATCTATAAAACTAACCTTATAAATACCACACCAATAAAAACCAACTACTTCCCCTTCTATCTATGAGACTAACTACTATTTCAAGATAAAAAGTTGGCTACATAAACAAGAAACTACCTTTCTCACAACTACCTCTTGACAACTACCCCCCAAAAGGGGCTTTTCATTCAATATTATTGCTCTTGTCACCTTAGGTGCATAGGTAAATTTATAACCCTATTATACTAACTTAATACCTATTAATAACATTCACCTAACATAACTTTATTGATCACACACTAAATGCCCCTAAACACACTAACACTATTCAAATATTTGAAAAGGTATTTTGATAGGAAAACTCCCAATACCAATAGTACTCAACACAAACCTATCGAGTGGATAAATTAAGCTTCTTGGGTCCCTATAGGACCTCTATCACCATACTAGACTAGTAGGATAACAAAATATATTAAGATACATGAACTTGTGTGATGCCCCTGCATCAATTTATCATTACCTGTTGAGGTGAAACATTTATTTCCCCTAATGTTTTGAACCACTCATGGTATTGGTAAGAGGGAATTGTTATTTAGGGTTATTTTTTGGTATATTTAACCCATTTTGGCTTGAATTAGAATACACTTTCATGTTATCCACTGTATTTGGCACATGGTCCTATGTAGAAGCCATAATCACTTCTTTAATGAATGGGACATTAAACATGTCACTTAATGAAGTAATTTAGGAAAATGGGTCTACACCTAGATTAGATTGACCTATAAAAATCAATTTAAATTCCTATTAAAGGAGTTAGTTCTATAAGAAGAACACTTGATATAATCATGGCATTGTAATTTTGTGTTAGGTTAAGATAGGTTTGATATGCTTATTCTATTTGTGAAAATTGGTCCTCTATGGGGCCATTTCCTTTTCCAAGCACATTCAGATATTGGTAATAAATTTAAATGAGTGATTGAAGATAATTATTAGAGGCATGTTCAATAGTTTGGGTGTAAGGAGCATTTCTCAGCACTCTAACTAGACTAGTAAGGTTTTTATAGGGTTAGTCTTCTAGAAACTTGGCCCTTACCTCCAAGACTCTTACTAAAAATGAATCCTTATTTTCAATCAAGTGACGATTGAACACTTGTTAGGTCATAGGTTGATTGCATGGTAACACAATATAGTTGTTTTTGAACTTGTTTAATGATAGATGATACACTAGCTAGATATTGAGCTATTTGTCCTTGCTCTTATCCTAAATAAGAAGGTGTATTAGACAAGTAGTGTGCCAACAAATCTTTGATTTATTCCACATATTGAGAAGTATGAGGAAGATAGGTATTTATCTCACAAACTACATCATTTCCATATGAGTCTTGAATAAAGGTATAATTCATGGCCATGTTATCATAATACAGATTGTACATGGTTCCATTATGTGTGTAGTGAGGGATATCCAAATATATAACTAATGTCTTGTCAAAAATAGGCCTAGGGTTCTCAAAAAATCTTAAAACATGGTCTAAATGGCAAATGGTCTAAACTTGGTATATCTAAAAACTTGGCCTAAATGGTAAATGGTCCAAACTTGGTATATCTAAAAACTTGGCCTAAATGGAAAATGGTCTAAACTTGGCCTAGGAATGGAGTTGTTCTCCAAAATTGTTGATGATAAATATGGTCTAAATGTCCTCAAAGTCTATTTTTTTGCACACAAATGGTCAAATGAAAGGTAAGTTGAATCTTAGTTTTTAGCAAAGTGTTTCAAACAACTCTAATATATGTCTAAAAATGAAAATATTGATAGGTCTTTGGGAACAAGGCATAAAGATAGACTCAAATGGCATGAACGAACTCTATAAACTATGGTAACTGATAGGAATTTGGAAACAAGGCACAAAACTAGACTTGAAAATAACTAGGTCTGAAATGAAAGGTAAAATGCTAGGTCTTTGGGAATATGACACAAAGCTAGACTTTGAAAAGGTGCAAATAAAATTTAAAAACTAAGGCAAATACTAGGTGTTTGGAAACAAGGCAAAAAGCTAGACTTTGAAAAGGTGCAAATGAAATCTAAAAACTAAGGCAAATGCTAGGTCTTTAGAAACAAGGCATAAAGCTAAACTTGGAAACACAATTGGTCGAGGGAAAAATGACAAGGTAATTAATATAAAAATAAAACAAATCAAAACACTTGGACTCATACTAGGCACATGAATTCAAACACAAACTTAACCATTGGTAAAAGACATTGGACCTTAGGCAGATGCCTAAAACTAATTGGGAAATTAAATCTCAAGTATGCATAAATAATCATGAGTAAAACATTCAAGCCCAAGTGATAAGCAAGAATAAAATGTAAAATAATCACAAGGTTGTACTTGAAAAGAGAGTTTCAACCTTGGTTATAAGCAATACAATAGACACAAGGCATAAGGAAAAGGATACCACTTCCTAAATCTAGGCAAAAAAGATCTTCAAAAAAAGCAAAGAATTAGTCTAAGTAGCACTGTAGAGAGATTTTGAGCTTTATATGAATTAAAACAAACTAAATACAACTCAAAATACAAACTACCAATAGGAAGGATTTATACAACAAAATAGATTGATATAAAAGCTTACCAAATCCCTTGTTTTATGTTACCTCCTTCCAGGATTTGTAAATGGATGATTAGAATCAGATTGATGAAGTGATAACTTGATGTTAGAGTAAAATAATAGATGTTTGATGGTTGCTTATGGATTTACTATAGGATTTATAGAATGATTTTGGCATGGTTTTGATATGGGCTTACTAATTCCATTTTGACATGGTTTTGGTATGATTTCTCAAGATGGTTTGAGGGTGGAGGGAGAGGTTCCTTATATATATTTAAGGAGATGAGATCAATGTCTCTAGATTATCTAAAGAATATTAAATTCCTTAGGAAACCTCTAAAATTAGATGTTTTTAGAGACTTGGAGGGAAGTCTCCAATTCTAGAGACTTACCCATTATCTTACAGATAATAGAGGATTAGGTGGGGGTTAGATGGGGGACATAGGGATGTAGGGAACGCTAGGGTTTATGTTAGTAGGTGGGTAGGTAGGGTTATGGGAATTTTAAACTCCCATATAATGGATAATTAAAATTAGATTAGGATAATGGGATATTTAAAATAATTAATGAGGGAATGGGATGAAATAAGGTTAGTGAATGTAGGATAATAGAAAGGAGATATTATATATATTGCTACAAATAGGATAAATTAGTAGGATAAAATGGGTTAAGTGAAATTAGTGTCATAAGCACATTTTAATACATATATTTTACCCCTCTTTGAAATGGCATTATGAATCGATGAAGTGAAAAGAGTAATGGTCTTTCAAATAAAAACCATGTCACAGATGGATGTTAGTAGATGATGTTAGTGGATATGATTCCCCCTTGAGGGGAAATGTGGGGAGGAATGAGACAGATGGCTACTTGAAAGAAGAAATGATGGGTGGGATGAGATGGATAGATGAGGGGATGGGATGTTAGATGTGAGATATAAGATGAAGAATATGAGTGATTTGACTCAAGTAATGAGATACAAATTGATGATGACCCTAGAAAAGACACATACATAGGGAAGAGATATGATGGGTGTCATGGTTGTAGACACATCCTAATGGGAATCAACCATAATATAATGATGATAGGATTAAAATTCCATAAGCTTTAGACATATCCCAAGTAAGGACACATGGAAGGGAGAAATCTAGGCAAGGATAAGGTGATGATTTGATAAGATTGATGATGGGTGTAGCTCAAAGCTAAATCAATTGATATGATGTAGGTGATGATAGAGAAGAATCAATATGATCAAGTGACCAAAAAGATTTGGAGTATGCCTCTAGAAAATACACATGCTAGGGAGTGAGAGAGGAAATAGTGGCTGAGCTATCTTTGGGCACTAAAAAGTGGCAAAGTGCTACCTACATAGTCTAAAAATAACTCAGACTGATGTAGTTATGACTAGAGGATGATGACAATGATTGATTAGAGGATGAATATGATGATGATTAATGATTAGAAAGTGATTAAGATGAGTATGATTAGAGTTTATTAGTGATTGAAGGATATGGTTTGGATGATGAGAGGAAGATGATAAGGACAAAAGATGGGATGTTAGTTGGATGAGTCAATAGGAATGGATTAGTGATGGGAAGAAGGATGAATATGATCAAGCCATCAAAATGTCATAAGGCTCATCATAGTCTAAGTAATCTAAAAAAATGGCACTTGATAGTATGCCCCATGATATAAGCATGACCGAGAGGACATTATGACAAAGTACATGGGAAAATAATGAACTCTACATCCTCAAGGGCACTTTTGGTGTCCTTATAGCATCCTCATTCATTTCTAAATAGATAAAATGAGACATGATGTAAATGAAACATAAGACAAACAAGATATATATAGGATAAAAGATAAAACAAATAGTAGACAAACAATAAACAAGTATCTACATACAGTGTAATAATGTATTGCCTAATGATAGGATGAGTGATTGAGTGATGAATTGGACTAAGATGATCATGATGTGATTGTGGACTTAGGATGAACTTGTATTTGGATAATATGATCATGGTTAGGATTAGGATAAGATGTTTCCCCTATTTTAGGATGAAAGGATAGATGATGTGATAAGGTCTTTGAATACTGATTTGGTGTTGAAATTAGATTAAAAAGTGGTCAAGAAAGGTGATTAGACAAGTGATAAACAATGATTACTAATAGATAAGGCCTTGCAATGATCTAATCTACCAAGGAGACTAACAAATGATGGGATCATATACCTTTCATGTTAGTAAAAGTGATTGGATGGGTACTAGACATGAAGAGGTAATGATAAGGATAGTGATAGGATCAAGTACCTTTCATACTAGCAAAGGGTAGTTGGATGGGTGCCAAATATGAAAATGCCTTGATAAGAAGTGATGGGTGCCAGATTAAAGTCTTTAACAAGGTGATGTATGTTGATAAGACTTGGCTAATAGGATGAGGACAATATGGGGAGATGGGTGACCACTCTAATTTGATTCTGAGACTAAATTTGGTATCCAAAATATGGGACAGATAAGAAAAGACACATGACATGGAGATGGATGTGACTAGGGGATTAGGCATAAGACAAGACACGATGGACTATTTTTAGCCTTTTCAAATTTTATGATTTTTAGGGTTTTTTTCATTTTTTAATTTTTAGGGATTTTTTTGGATATGTATATACACTATACAAATAGGGTTACTAGCAAAGGGAATACCAAGACTTGAAACTAGGAGAAGGATGGAGGGATGATGAATGGGATGACAAAGGATAATGATGATGGGGACTAAGGGCGAATGGACTAGGGATGGCCAATGACCACATCATGAAGGAACTAGATGTTCAGTTGTTTAGGTGTCTATTGGAAGATATGCCAAGATGGTTTGAGGGCAATGCTTAAGATACCTTCCACTTCCTTAAAAAGGTCAAGACATGAAGGAAGAGGAGATAAGATGCATGATATGATGGTAGATGATGGATAGGAATAATAGATTAAGGGATAAGATGATGGGTGATATGGATAAGGTGGACAAGGGATGTGACAAGTGGGATGGATGGATGAGGATATAAAATGGATGGATTTGCCCCCAAGTGTTGAGGAACAATATGGATAATAGATTATTTTACCATGATGTCAGAAACTGATCTTCATCATGGTAATTGTCCAAGGTGCCAAAAGATTAGTTTTCACTATTAGATGAATGATTTTTTAATTTTGACTTTATTGGGCATCTCAATTTATTAGATGATGGGTGAGATACAAGGTGTAGACACTTGATGGATTATTTATCTAAATCATGTTTTGGGGATGCGTGATGGTAGGATCATGTTGTTGCTACTGGATGGATTAGAGTCCATGTGACCTAGCATGATGCTTGATGGAGACCCTTATAGATATATAGACCAAGTTCTTTGTTACCCCTAGGAGAGACAATGTTGTCTGGGTTAGTGATGTGGGGTATGGATGTGATTATTTTATGATGGGGAGGTATGGGATTTGAATGGATGATTGTATTTAGATATGATGGTGTGATGGATGCCAGAGGATAAGGAATGATAGGATCATCATAGGATGGGGTGATGGGTGCTAAAATATTAGAACTAGTAGTTACATACATCATTAGAATAATTGGACATTATTCATTTGATTAGTTCCATGCAATAAAAGACTACATGTGATCCAAGACACTTTAACTTTGTGGCTCATCTTTGATCTAATTATTTGATGGATGATCAACCATATGATTTTTAGAATTTGATTGGATTTGATTTTGACTACCCCTTGGTGCCTGATTTTAGGATTTACTAGGGGATATTAATCTTTGAATTGATATACAATGATTATTTTGACTTTGATAGTTGCTTAGTGCCAAATATCAGGCTTCACTAGGAGAAGACATTTTTGGATAAGGTTGATGATTTGACTCTTCTTGATTTTGATTGATGGGATCAAAGATTACTTAATTATGATTTATAACTTGTGGAATATTATCTTGGACATTTGGATTTATGGAATATATTATATTTATTGAGGAAGGGTCCAACAATGCATGTTCCTATTCATCCTTCTAGAGGGAAGTGATTAAATAATAATTGACAAGGATAAAATGGTTCATGGTGGATGAAGATGGTGGTGAGGGAATGATGAGGTCAATAAGTGGTGATGGGGCAACATAATCTTCATAGGGGTTCTTAGGAGACCCAATTTTGACATCAGAGAAAATCTCCTCAATATCAGTGAAAGGATCACTAGCCTAGCTATAGTAGATTCATCCAAAGGAGGATCAGACTCACTCTAATAATATTCAATAGATAAAGCTTGCAATAACTCATTTATGATGTCATCATTTGGAATGGAATCAAAAGATATGCCTTGGAATCAATCAAAGTTATGTGGATTATAAATATCCTCTAAAAGATAGGCATTATCAACATCAATGAGGGATAACATTTTTGATGAGGAATCTGATTTGGATACAGGTGTTAAACATGATCCTACAAAAGATAAGACCTTAGATGCTAACTTTGAAGCTGGATCTAATGCAAAAGATATAATTTTGCTATTTGTAGATGCATTATTCACTATTAACCTCTTGATAAGGGGTATTTAGGGTTATGGGTGAGAGATAGATGAGGGATTAAGGGTGGATTCGACAATGGTAGGCCCATGAAAGGATTTATGAGAGATGGGAGGGCTAGGCTCATGGGAGATAGACTCAGCTTTGATGGAGGATTTATCAAAAATATGAATGGTATCTTGACCTTGGTTTGGAAGGGGAGGATATTGATCATGATTAGGAAGGGAATCTTGGCATTCCTCTTTTTGTTCACCTAGGGATGTGGATGCATCTGGTTCATTATCAATTACTATATCACCATGGTCAATGAGGTCCTAGACAAAATCTTTGAAAGGTTAACATTGATTAATGGTATGCCCCAAGTTTGGTGATATGTGTAATATTAGTTATATTTATACCAAGAAGGATTGGGTTTGGTGGGATCAAGATGTTGAATAGGTGGATAGATCATCATTTTAGCATCAACAAGTTATTTGAAAGGGATTCTAATGATATGGGAAGGGGAGTATAAGGACCCACTTCATGTTGTGATGTGGAAACATTAGACTTATGATCTGATGGTTATGGATATGATTGGGTGGATATATTTGAGGTGGCCAATATTTGATTCCCTTTTTTGGTATGGGAAGGGGAAGTTGATGGTTTATGATTGGTAAATGGAGGATTGGTGTGGGATTCACATGAAGGAGCTTGGATGGGAAGTGAAATGAGCTAAAGGGGATCAACACCTTTAGGGAGTGGTACACCCATCATAATGAACTTGAAGAGGATATCATCCTTATAGACAACTATATATATGTCTATGAAAGTGGGGTCTAGTTCCATGGTGATGGTTGATAGAGGATGGATGATGTAGGTAGGATAAGGATTGGATAAGTTTCTTAAACAAAATAGATTAAAAGGACCAAGCTAGTATGATGGGTAATGATGTAGATGAGATAGACTAATGGATTAAAGATTATGATTAAATGTCAAACAAATAGTGCAATAGGTGATAATAACTTATCAACAATGCCCAGTTTTCAAGCTAGTAAAAAGATTGGGGATGTGATGTGTGCCTAAATTCAAACTAGAAAAAGGATGATATGATGGGTGCTAATTATGAATAAGTCAAGATGATTGGACTAGGGATGATTGATAGTTGATGGGTTTGCTAGATTTAGACTGACAAGGTGACAAGATGTTAACAATACATTGACTAGGTATGAGATTTAACCAAGTGGATTAGGATGATAGGATGGTGATAAGATGATAGGATGATGGGGGGATTAGGATGATAGGATTATAGGATTATCTCAAGACCTTATACTAATTTTGCTCAAGATGGGATGGTAGGTGATTAAGAAATTGGAATAAGGATAAGTACAATGATAGGTGATGATGAAATGATAAAGGGGTAATCAAAGGTGGATGGTTTATACCCGTATATGACTTAGAATCCAACTAGGATAAGATGAGGTGATGACTAGATTGGTGATGAATTCAAGGTCAAGACAAGTGATCTATTATGGATTTAAGAGAAGATGTGATTAAAAGGATATATAAGGGAATGAATTATATACAAGAAGGGAAAACAAGGATATATAAGGTGATGGGATAATGAGATAAGATGGTATGGGAATGATTAGGATTATGGATGAGGTGGACTTAGGATATAATCTGGATGGTGAGACAAGATGAGATTAGGATAGGTGATGGGTTATGATCAAATATGTAAGGGGATGATGCCAATAAATTGATATGGGAATAATCAGGACTATGGTGTGATTGATGGATAAGGCAAGGTCAAAGTGAGGTGTGATTAATTATGGATGATATGGTCTTATGACAAGGTATGACTAATCTAAGATATGAGATGGGATAATGAAAAGGATATACAAGGAAAGGGTGATAAAAGATATACAAAATGATGATTAGGTAAGGATGTATAAGGTGTGGTGTAGACAAGATAGTATGGGGTATGTAAAAGGATGTATAAAAAGATGATTTGTATATATAAGGGGATGATGATGAGGATGTACAAGACAAATGGATATATACAAGAGAATAACAAAATAAAGATGTACAAGATGTGGGTGATAGGGGTATGGATGAATATGTTTTAGACAAAATGGTAGATGGGGTAAAGTATAAATGGATGATATGTGTAAATTGATAGTAAGGTAAGCATGGAAAATATAATGATTAAGGTGGGTGACTGATGGACAAATTATAGGTGAGACTAGGATGGGAAAGGACTAGTAGGATGTACAAGAGAATAAATTATGGAAAAGGAGATGAGACTAGGATATAGAAGGTGATGAGGCTAAGATATAGAAGGTGATGAGGATGATCAATGATAGGGGGATATGGTTAGAATAAGGTGTGATAGAGATGATATGGTAGATGGGATTATATAATGGATATAAGATTGTGATTAATATATGTGAGTGGATGAGGTGATGGGTAGATATGGATAAATTAGGAGGGGACAGAGACAAGATGGTGATTAGGCAAGGATGTATAAGATAATGGGGTGATGACCAAGGGTAATGGGATATGGTGAGACTAAGAAGGGATGAGGTGATTATGGTAAGTGGGTGATGATGTAGACTTGGGTAAATATGTAATATGTGATTGTGGGTAAGTGATGAGTAAGAATGAGTGGGTATGGAAAAGAGAAGGATATACAAATAGACTATGTACAATGATGACTATGATAGACAAGATGAGATGTGAGTGATCAGGATGTGGATCAAGATGAGGATGATGACAAAGATGATGACTAGGATGTATAAAAATGATGGTGGGGAGATATGTACATATGTATAGAATGATAAGGATAGAATATACAATAGGATATTATGCAAAGGACCAAGATAGGCTTAGATAGGTAAAGGATGATATAACTCACAAACAATATGGGTCTAACACAACACACACCCAATCAAGCAAGCCATAACCTATAATTAGTAAACTTATGGGTGTGTAGCTTGATGCCCACACCATCTGATGGCTACAAAAGTGAGACTATAGTACAATGACCCATTACAAAATTGATTAAACCCTCTCGACCCTATTTGCACTCGATGGCTACTTTGGTATTGATGTTGATCCCTATAATAGAACACTTGTTACAACTAAAAAGTCCTATGATAGGTATGAACAAGATTTTTAAGGGCATCCTTGATATATGCAATGGTATGTTGGGGCCCATGTTTGTATAATGTGTTGTCTAATGCCTAGTTCAGAGAGTTAACTCTTCCCCTTCATGGATGACCTATATGGGGTCAACCACTTAGCTTAATGATAATTATCCATGATTTTTATACTCTATTAGAACATGGGTTTTGGTTAGTGTGTGGCTATAAAATCCATAACACTAACCCCTAAGACTAATCCCGTGCATGGGTGTCAATTCCATGTCACATGTTATCCTAGAGGGAAGGAGTTGACAAATAGGCAAAACACACAATAGGATTAATTAATTGATTTAATTACCTATATGTGATGGGCATGATATGATAAATCAAAATATATAAAGAAAAACAAAAGATATATACACACACAAGTTAGACAAGCAAGCATTTACAAAAAACTAGAAATATAATTATATCAATGATATTATTAAATCTAAGAGAAAATGGAAAGAATGACACCCCTCCCTACAATCATAAAGGTTATAAATCTGATTGGAGTGCCAAAATATTCAAGGGACCTATAAAAATAGTGTTAGGAATCTAAGTTTCTATAATCCCATGAGTTATGACAATACCTTGAGTGCACAGGGCAATCCCATGACCAAAATGTATAATCCCATGGCTGGGATGTCAATCCTGCTAATAGCTAATCATGTGTTTATAAACATTCAACTAACCATCACAATTTACTATAGAAACCATGATTATATGATAATCCTACCACTGAAGATGATAATCTCGCTATTAGATATGGAATGATAGTTGTATTTTTGTCATGAACCATAAAACCACAACTCAGATCGACAAAACCATGACTAACTACAAAAATGCAAGTAGTGATACTACAAATTATAAGAAAAATAATCTATATACATGACCTAAGAAAAAATACTATTAAATAAAAAAATATTACAAGGCTTTGGTTCTAATACAATTATTTGATGACAACAAAATCTATTAGACCCTAATACTGATCCAGACTAGCCTAAACTACAATGCCACGATTGAGACTAATATGGCCACTATTTACAGTCCAAACCCATGACTATGGTAGTCATGGTATTGTTCAATGATCTTAAACCAATCTGGATGATGGTTCTCAGATAAATATGGCTCCTCTTAAACCCCTTATGAACCCTACAAGACCTAAAACACCTTCTGTTAGTAGTTGTTTTCAGATATGGAGGGTAAAATATTTATATAGAGGTATGTTAAAAAATTTCAACAAAAGGACAAAACCTCTCTAGATTTTGTCTTTGAGGTCCTGAAAATATCTCAGAAAAACCCTAAAGATACTGTAAATGATGATTCAAAAATTATAGGGGTAGGGTTTTACTACACTGAGAAAAAAGGACAATACCATGATTGAAAGGGGTAATCCCACTATTACCAGTACAATATCACAAGTGGGAGAGTCATGGGATTACTGAAAAGGTGTGATTAGGTTATCTCTAGGGGAATATTCTTCTTGACTTGCACATAGAAGAAAATATAGCAAACAACACACTTACAGTAATAGGGAGTTAAAATAATATGGGTTAAGATTTGAATTGAACTATTATTTTTGACAATATCATTACTAAGAATGTCAATACCACTATTAATAAGGTAACCCCATGACGAAGATAGTCACAGGTTTGTCAAAAACCTTGCTAAAACCTCTAAACATTAATGGTTAGCCTACAATGCTGCTATTGGCTTTGACAAAACTGCTACTGCAATGTCATGATTAATAGTGTAATACTGTGACTTACTTGGATCAAATCAAATTTCTAAAATTTTGAGATTTTCTTTGCTTAATCAAACCTACAAGCTAGAAAAAACACCACTAACAAGTAAAATTGATTAAATGGGAGCTGGAGGTCCCATAGTGGTTGCTAGAATGTAGAGAGATTTTGAGATCTATATGAATTTAAACAAACTAAATCAAACTCAAAATGCAAACTACCAATAAGAAGGATTTATAAAACAAAACAAATTGATATAAAAGCTTACCAAATCCCTTGTTTTATGTTACCTCCTTCCAGGATTTGAAAATGGATGATTAGACTCAGATTGACAATGGGATAGCTTGATGTTGGAGTAAAATAATTGATGCTTGATGGTTGCTTATGGATTTGCTATAGGATTTCTAGAATGATTTTGGCATGGTTTTGGTATGGCCTTACTAATTCCATTTTGACATGGTTTTGGTATGATTTCTCAAGATGGTTTGTGGGTGGAGGGAGAGGGTGCTTATATAGCTTTAGGGAGATGAGATCAATGGCTCTAGATTATCCAAGGAATATTAAATTATTTAGGAAACCTCTAGAATTAGAGGTTTCTAGAGACTTGGAGGGAAGTCTCCAATTCTAGAGACTTATCCATTATATTAGAGTCAATGGAGGATTAGGTGGGGGTTAGATGGGGGATTATATGAGGATTAGAGACATAAGGATGTAGGAAAGGCTAGGGCATAGGTTAGTAGGTGGGTATGTGGGGTTATGTGAATTTTATTTCCCATATAATGGATAATTAGAATTAGATTAGGATAATGGGATATTTAGAATAATTAATGAGGGAATGGGATGAAATAAGGTTAGTAGATGTAGGATAATAGAAAGGGGATATTAGATATATGGATAAAAATAAGATAAATTAGTAGGATAAAATGGGTTAAGCAAAATTAGTGTTGCGAGCATATTTTAGTGCATACAAGCAAAATTAAAAAGTAAGAGGTAAAAACCTAAGATAAAATTGAGTGAGGCATAGGTATAAACCACTCAATGTTTAAATATTAACTTGACAAGACCAATTTCAAACTTGATTTAGAATACTTGGTTCCTCAAATGGACAACATTCTAGACCAAAATAGATGGCATAACGATACCAATTATAGACCAAAAGACAAATGTTTGACACAAGGCAAAAGTTTTGAAATAATACGCGCAGTGTAATGATGCTATCTCATTTAAAAGGTATGATAATAGTTTTGTTTCAAAACTCCAATGAAAAAACTTGGGATGAAATGGGTAGCATAATGACACCCCTTTCAAATAAGTGACACACACACACACACACACACACACACACACACACACACACACACACACACACGTTTTTGAAAATGTTTAAGATAAAGTGTGCTATCAAATGGGTAGAATAAAACCTCTTTAGGTTAAAAGAGGTCTACAAACATGTCATTGAATCATGAATTATTTTGACATTTTTTTAACAAAAAAATAGTTTTAGACTCAAAACAATGCAATTAAAATAAATAAACACAAAAACATCTAAGTGTATCATCTTATCCATAAAAATTGATAAGGTTATTTCATATTGTCAAATTATGCCAATATACTACTTCTTGAGAGGAAATAATTTATTAATCTAATAAATTTTTAGATGCACATGAAAAGTAGAGGTTTTTATGTTCCCTCTTTTCCCAGAAATTCATACAGTGACATAGAACTTTAGGTTACTTGCCTTACACAAACAATATTTTTGTGGAAAGTGGGGTTTATCTAAAAATTATAAGTTTTGATTGATCTAGATGGTCCCAAGTGTGTGGTTAACATCAGATATGAAACATGTCAATTGGGGCCAAGCTAATCAGCTTGTTGTAAAAAGGTCTTGTTCTTTTTACAACCACTACATCTGTCAGATTGTTTAGTGTAGTGTGATGTCCAATTTAGGACATTGTTTTGAGATAGATATAACTAATAAAGTTAGATTAGATACTAAAAATAATGTCCTAATGAGTAACCCTCAATATATATGAACTCCCACCCACAAGCCAAGTGCATAAAAGAAATAAATAACACTATAAGGACTTTAAAGGTTATTTTTTGAATCACCCAAGTTATTTGAACTTGGGGAGAGCATAGATGGTGTTACTTTTAGGTTTGGACAAAGTGACAAAGAAATGAATGAAGTTCTTTTGGTCACCCAAGATCCCTAAAGGGGATGGGGGGAGAACATATGCTCAAAGTCCAGTTTGTAAGAACAAATAAGAGAATATAAATAAACAATAAACAAAAACAAAGTTCTTAGGAGAACTTAGTCTAAAATTATTGTTATTTTTAAAGTAATTAAGTGAAATATGAAGTGAAATTTATCCCCTTGGCTTTGATTACATTTGTAACCTTTTAAAAATAAAAATAAAGTTATTAGATGATTTTTATGTGCTAAATGTAGGTGTGAATGACATTTTGAAGTACTAAAACCCTCTTTTCTTTGCCTTGGGTCCTACAAAAAGAGTTAAGGGGTTTTATTTTGTGATTTAATCTAAGGTGATATCCCTATAAATTAGCTCAATAAAAACATAAAATAAACTCTTTGGAATGATTTCATAGTTACGCAATAAACTGTGAACTATGAAATTATTCAGATATATGAAAACATAGAAAACTAGATAAGTAAAAACTTACAGTGGAAGATTTCACTATTTTAAAATGATTTCACAACTCTATTCAACAATTTCATAACTCAGGTAGATAATTTTATAACTCAAGTCTATAATTTTGTAACTCCGTGATTTTATAACTCAAGCAAATAATTTCACAACTCAGGCGAACATTTTTGCAACTCAGGTGAATGATTCTAAAACTCTACAATTTCATAACTCAAGTCTGTAATTTCAAAACTAAGGTCTAGAATTTTTCAATTATCTCAATCCTTCAAGAAAAACATCAAAATTGACAACTGATTTAATGATTCAAGGGTACGATTTCACTGGTAAGTGTATTGAGTTTGTAAATAGTCAATAAAATTATGAAAACACATGAAGCAAAGAATGATTTTAAAATTAAACTAGATGATTTTAAAATTAAAATGATGATTTCATAATTAAACTCTATGATTTTGAATTTAAAATGATAATTTTGTAATTAAACTCTATGAATTCACAATTTTACATAAAAATAAGAAAAACTACTAAAATTGAAGAAAAAATTCATAATTTTCCTTCACAATTTTGTTAATTTTTATATCGGTTTCATAGTTTTGTAGAGCCAAGACTAAACTAGAGTGATTTCACATTTTTCTAAGACTAATTCATATATTCATGTTGGGAATAGGACCAACTCGGAAGCACACAATTGATTACCAAATTCAAGCAACTTAATATGCGGAAATAACCAGAATCAACAAGTAACTATAATTCAGAATAACACAGAATATGAGAGACAATACACAACTTGTATTAATAACTCTTACAGAAAAGAATACAATAAAGAAGATGCCACTTCTTCTCCACCACCTCTTCAGAGGTTTCCCACACCTCAAGTGAACAATAATTCTCTCCTCAAAGCTCTCTCTACTAGGTCCCAACATCCAACTCAAATACAGAGTTGGTGTTCACCTCCCGTGCTCCACGCACAACACAAGTGCTCCACGCACTCCACAAGTACTCAAGGTACTTCAAGTAGATCTCCCATGAACCTGCAATAACCTGCACTTCAACAGACCATACTTATGGAAGGAACTCCCTTGCCTTCTTCTTAGCTCTATCCGAGTACACACCTGTACTCCAAGTAGATCCTGCCTGATACTGCTCCCTATTGTGTTGCTATCTATATGATCTTGCACACCTGAAAATCAAACACGGTTCTACACACCTATGAACCTTGACCTTGCACACACATACACCTGCAGATCAACGATCTTACTTACCATGTAGATCACTCTACACCCTGAAGAACCCTTGTCCTTGCCTCACCAAGTCCTTATGATTCTCCAACCAGTACCAAACTTGGCACTGATAGGGAACTAGGAGGAACACCCTTACTCACTTCACACACAGAAGGAGCAAACTTTGCTCAACTCAAACTAGAACACTTTTCCAATACAACCATGAGTCTATTATATAGATCTCATCCAAACAATAATTAGACATCTAATTACAATAATTAGATCCACAGCTCTCAATCTAAAAATAGATCTCTTCATGCAAACACTTGGTTCGTTAGCTGACTGCCCGTAATAAGCGCAGTCCAAACCACACAGGCGACTGACGTCGGTCCCTATCCGCCTGGGGGTCACCGACGCCGGCCGATCCATGACCGACGTCGGTTGCTTCCTGTCGCCTACCTGCCGACGTCGGTTGGCCAGACCAACGCCAAAGACTTTTGACACTCAGCAACTCATCCTGCAACCTCCTCCATGTCTGCATCAGTGAAGCTTTTAGCTCCACAACCTAACAATCTCCCACTTGGAGATAAACAACTGCACTGTACCTATACCTGTACTCTGTCTAATCTATTTCTTGGTTTGTATCCCTCTTCAAGATCAATCCTGAAGACAACCCACCACACACACTGTGATGTACCTCCTGTCATCCGAGTACCCTGCTGCATCTGAACCTACAAATCATGAATCCCTACTGCCAGTCCCTCTCAAATACCTGAGAACCCACTTCCCTGAATTGGATCTCAACTCTCTGACAGCTCCCACTGCATGGGAAAACTCAGGTCTATACCAGACCTCATGTGATTTCAGACACTGTACCTGTCCAACCCTTAGTGTGCTACGGCTCTGCATCCTGAACATCACCAACACCTGATTCACATCAGCTCCCACTGGAGACAAAATCTACCTGTGATCTCCATGCCTCCTATGTCAAAGAATTTTGCTGCTCCAAACTCCTCATGACATGACACTGAACTAATCTTACCCTTAGCTCAGCAAAACCCTGTATGTACAATCCTGCTAGCAAAACATACCATCCACATACAGCAATAGAATGATGTCATGACTCATCATCCACCTGGTAAGGCAAACCACAGTAGTTACCCTAACATTGAATGAAGCCATGCTTCGTCCTCCACCTGTTAAAACCTGTACCACTGTCCTGCAGCTCCTCAAGACCATATACCTGATCTTCCGTCTCACGTATCCGTTCTCTCTATTCTTCAACTAAGGTATCCATTCGTCTCTGTGCTTTCATCCAGCTGACAATCCTACCAAAAACCCCTATTTGGTTCACCTCCAAGGAATCACATCCTCATCCATGCCAAGCTCACCCCTGTTTCCTGGATCCTTCCTGCTCTACAATCAGCACCATGTATAAAGAAGAGGAACAACGAATTTGAGGGCCTACTTACGTCTTCAGTCCTCCATATGGGTGTTTGAGACTCCTTGACAGCTCGCTGTCCACCCAAAATCTATTACAGTGACCGACCTCGGTCACTCCACAGTCTACATCCGACCGACGTCGGTTCCCATGCGTCTGTCCCTGACTACCAACCTGCCGATGTCGGTGTCTCCTATTGTCGACGTCAATTCTCTGACCGACGTCGGTCTTACCTACTATCGACGTCGGTCTTCCTGCCGATGTCGGTACCTGTGTTTCCTATGAGTGATGACTTTCTACTCGCGAGCTCCTTTGAATCAATCTCCATGTCTAAACTGCCCTGCTCAGAAGTATCCAGCCATGTCCACTGGTTTCTGTCCGCCATCTCCTCCAAGAACACCAAGGCTTTCCAGTTCTTAAGCCTATCAAATATATCTATCTTCCGCTTATGAACATGCATCTCCTCCCTGCTCATGTGACCAAGCCTACGAAGCCACGTCTCCGCAACAGAAGAAGAATCAGTAATATAAACAAGTAGATAAAGAGTACCTATTTTCTTACCACCAGCTAATTCAAGTGCACCCGCTGTGAGAGTTCTTGTGCATCTCTCATCACCCAATCTTTCTGAAGAAATTAGCCATATCTCCAAACCTGGGACCTGCATGACCTTCATCAACACCTGTGTGTTGGCCTCCTGCAATTTCAACTTCACTTTGCCTTTGCCAATTCTTTGACAAGGCTCACCAGCTCCTCTACCTGGGGCTGCATGGAAAGAGGCAACCGAATCTTTTATCCAAGATTCAACTTTATCCAAGAAACCTGCAAACACATCCTGTGCAACAACACCTGCTACATCTGTATCTTCAGTTCCTTCATGCTGATCTGCTACCAACCAACAATCTTCTTTTACCTGCTCTTTCTTTCCATGGGACCTTAAGTAACCATCTATGCTTTTCAACTCCTCCATCCTTAGCTTACTTTGATCTGCCGTTGCTCTACTCCCACTCAATCAAAAAACCCTGAGAGTGCCCTATAACCAAAAAACACAAACCCTACTTCCTGCAACCTTAGCTCTGATACCACGTGTTGGGAATAGGACCAATCTGGAAGCACACAATTGATTACCAAATTCAAGCAACTTAATATGCAAAAATAACCAGAATCAACAAGTAACTATAATTCAGAATAACACAGAAAATGAGAGACAATACACAACTTGTATTAATAATTCTTACAGAAAAGAATACAATAAAGAAGATGCCACTTCTTCTCCACCACCTCTTCAGAGGTTTCCCACACCTCAAGTGAACAATAATTCTCTCCTCAAAGCTCTCTCTACTAGGTCCCAACATCCAACTCAAATACAGAGTTGGTGTTCACCTCCCGTGCTCCATGCACAACAAGTGCTCCACGCACTCCACAAGTACTCAAGGTACTTCAAGTAGATCTCCCATGAACCTACAATAACCTGCACTTCAACAGACCATACATATGGAAGGAACTCCCTTGCCTTCCTCTTAGCTCTATCCGAGTACACACCTGTACTCCAAGTAGATCCTGCCTGATACTGCTCCCTGTTGGGTTGCTATCTATATGATCTTGCACACCTGCAAATCAAACACAGTTCTACACACCTATGAACCTTGACCTTGCACACACATACACCTGTAGATCAATGATCTTACTTACCATGTAGATCACTCTACACCCTGAAGAACCCTTGTCCTTGCCTCACCAAGTCCTTATGATTCTCCAACCAGTACCAAACTTGGCACTGATAGGGAACTAGGAGGAACACCCTTACTCACTTCACACACAGAAGGAGCAAACTTTGCTCAACTCAAACTAGAACACTTTTCCAATACAACCATGAGTCTATTATATAGATCTCATCCAAACAATAATTAGACATCTAATTACAATAATTAGATCCGCAGTTCTCAGTCTAAAAATAGATCTCTTCATGCAAACACTTGGTTTGTTAGCTGACTGCCCGTAATAAGCACAGTCCGAACCACACAGGCGACCGACGTCGGTCCCTGTCCGCCTGGGGGTCGCCGACGCCGACCGATCCATGATCGACGTCGGTTGCTTCCTGTCGCCTACCTGCCGACGTCGGTTGGCCAGACCAACGCCAAAGACTTCTGACACTCAGCAACTCATCCTGCAACCTCCTCCATGTCTGCATCAGTGAAGCTTTTAGCTCCACAACCTAACAATTCAATCGATGATTTCATAGTTTACCTCATTGATTTCATAATTACATAGTCACGAATTCTTGAATCCATAGTCACAAGTCAAACATAAAACATTTAGCAATAAATTAAGAAATTAAGCTCTAGAATGAAATTTTCTTAGCTCAAAAAATCTCCCAAGATATTCCATTTATGCTTGTGGGGTTTGTGGTCCCATCGGGTGTGCCGTTATATGATTAATAAGAATCCAAGAGGGGAGATTATTATAGTGTTAGTATGAAATAAAATCAAACAAAACACACTAATAAAGACTTACACCTCTAGCTTAGACAATCAAATAACTAATGACCAATACAAGTAACTAACATATGAAAGAAAAACAATCAAGTTTTCCTTCTATGAGATAAAGTATTGTAAGTTGGCAATGGATTGATGTGCTTGATTATGTGATCAAGAATTCTTTAGTAATGGAGCTCCTTGCACCACTCTCCTTATCACCTTGGTAATGTTGATTTTGGCTTTGGCTTTGGCTTGGTTTAGTATAGCAAATGGGCATGGTAATACTATAATAGTGGAAATTTTGCATGTATTTTTTCATGATAGCTTTACACTAAGAGAGCTTATTTATCAATAGGTGAGGCCCTGTATTTATAATCTCCAAAATTAATTCTAACCCGAGTGTAGTTAGGTAAGATTTAAATGTGGTTAAGTTTGAACTAACTCTAGTTGAGTTAAGGAGGGGACATGTAATTAATATTTGGGATAGAGACCCCATTTATTAAGCATGGATCTCCGTTTTTGAATTTAAGGCATTTAGGGAGATATTTTCAATTCCTTGACTTTGAGGATGATAACATCATCATGATCTCAATTTTATTGAAATTTCATTTTTACAAAATTGATTTTCACTAATTGTAGATGGAAATTCCACTTAAGAATTTTATTTTATTTAATTGGTTAATTCATATTGCTTAGCATTTTAGTATTTTAGGAATTGTTCTAGTGCCCTGCTTAATGGGTTCAAAGTCCAATCTATCACATTACTAGGTCACAAGTTGATTGGAGATTAATTCATGAGAGGGTACTATTGTATACATGATAATACCCCAAATAGGGATGCCTCAACACAATTATGAGCACTAATGTCTGATATGCTGATAAACTTGGGACATTTAGTGTTTATTAGGCTTAATTTGCACTATTTGATTAGAAGCCAGTTGTGGCTAGAATGGGTGTGTACATAGGTGAAATTGTATGTAAATAGTATAGAATAGAGTCAAAAGGGTTGATGATATCTATAAAATTAAGATATAAAATAACACATTCGAACAGGTTGACTAAATCTTCTAGATAGGAAATTAAGATATGGAATTATGTCAATCTAATTGACCTAGTTCATTGTAAGGTTATAGTTTTATAGATTGTAAACTATGAAAAATAGGATTGTAAATGAAGAACAAAAGTGACTAATAAGGTAAGAATGAAATTGATAATTTTTGAATATGGTGAATTTGTAATTTTTATTCTGTGTTGTTCAGATGTTGATTTTTTTATTTTTGTAACAGAGTTGACTAAGTCTTCAAACTTGTATGCTGAAAATGACATATTAATAGAGTTAACTAGCTTGATTGAGTCTACAAACCTATGGTTAAAAAATCTAATTGAGTTAAAATGATCGATCTAGTTACATGTTGTTGGAGAAGACCTGCACAAAGGAATACAGAGTCAATCAGAGTGACTATGTGTTAAACCTACACACAAAATGTTAGACTATATCAATAGGTTTGATTCAGTACTATATAACTAAAATACATAGTAGATGATAATAAACACATGCATGAAATAAAAATTGAATGGGTTATATTCACGTTGGGTTCACCAGAATGTATAAAGGAAAAGTGAATTTGATCTACAAATTAATCTTATCTTGGAGATGATAAATCACACTTACCGTTCTACTTATTGGTACATTTAGACATTCAAGATCATGACCAAGATGTATATGCTAGACCTAACCAAGGTGTCCCTTACATAGTAATTGTTGACCATTTTTGGTCCAACATGCCAAAATTGGTCCCCTTCTCTCCGTACTATCTTGAGCTAGTTCATTTTTTGATTTTGCACAAGTCTTGGAAATTTCTACAGACTCTGCAGGAAGTTTCTACGGACTCTGCAAAAAGTTTCTACAGACTCTACAGGAAGTTTCTATGAACTCTACAGGTGATCCTATGAACTTTGTAGGCATTTCTACAGACTTTTTAGGAAATTTCTATGGACTTTTCAGGTAAGAAATAAGTTCCCAACACTTAGGCACAAAATGGACCATTTCAAGTTCAAGTGCTTGGTTCAAGTAGTCAGTTCACTCAGTCAGTTCAATAAGTCGATTCAATGCTTTGGTTCATCGGCGAAGTTCAATGGTGAGGTTCAATCAAATGGTTCATCATCTTGGTTCAATTGGATGGTTCAAGTCAAAGGGTTCAACCAGAAGGTTCAAGAGAGTCTCTCGAAGGACTAGTGCCCTTGCGGAGGGCAATCAAATGTAAAAGGAACCATTCAAGTGCCCTTGTAGAGGGTAAGGAACATTTGCAAAGGGGTTAGGGAGAAAGCTGAAAAGTTAAGTTTTCCTCATAAAATTTTACAAGGCAAAGGACAAGAATTTCTTCAAAAGAAAATTCTGTGGAAACAAACAAGACCAAGGCAAAAGCAAGAAATAATTTCTTTAGACAAAAAGTTTGAAGAAATTCGAGAGAGGTCGTAGGAAAAAAGCTTGAGAGAAAAACTCTGAAGGAAAAGAATGAGTGAGACAATTCTTGTAGACTTTTTGTCCATGAGAAAAATGGTTGAAACAAAAGCCCGATCAAAGAGAAGAAAGCTGAAGGAAAGGAAAAGGCCAAAGAAATTCCAAGGGGTGATGGGCTCGAAGACATCAAAATTGAGCACAGTGAATTAGATATTGGAAGTTCAAGTGCCCAGTGATGGGTGCATAGACGTCAAATTTAAGGTGATGAAATAGCCATTGATTTTGAAAAAGATTAAGGATAGGCCGCGAGTGAACTCAGTGACCTACTGAGAAGATAGCCCCTGAGGGCCAAAGGAGATAGAGAAGACAAAACTAGGAAGAGACAAAGTGTAGAAATGGACAAATAGTCTAAGTGGCAAAGAGAGGTGTCAACTCAAGGATTTACTCCTGTAGTTGAAATAATGCTTGCCAAGTGGTCATCAAATGACACAAACAGTAAGTGGCATGGCATATTTTATCCATTTTGCATTTATGAGCAGACAAACCATGTGAATATCTAGAAGGAGCAGTCTTGTTTTTAAAAAAGAGGCATGGCCCGTGATTTCACATTAATGTTTAAATGCTAATGTCAAGACCGGTAATTACACGACATGGTTTTAGTTGGCCTCTTCTAGAAGAATGATATCAACAACAGTGACTTCCTCTTCTCGATGATCTCAATGCACATGGGCCACTTGTAAAAATGGGTGCCAAAGTCTTTTCCAAAAAGTGCCAAAGTCTTTTCTTTCCCTCTCTATATATTGTAAACTTCTCATTTTGAGAAGGAGATACTCTTAGCTTGTAAGGCAAAGCTCTACCCAAAAATCTCTGGGTTTGTAAGGCAGAACTCTACCAAATTTTACCTTGAATCAAGACATAGAATTTTTACCTCCATTTTGAGTTTGCACTTTTGTATGTGTCTAGGCCTTTGTTCTATGTTAAGTCATTTTCTTTTATGCTTTCGTAGGATGATTTTAGCATGCCTAGTGCATTATGAGTTTTCCTTTTGTAGGTTATCCAGAAGTGTCCCTAGTAGAGTATAGGCATATGTGAATAGGCTGCCAAAGTGTGTCTCAGAACACCTTTGGTAGTTCTTCCTTCATGTATCTCTATGGACCCCTAACTCACTAACACAAAAGAGTTTCCAACATCAGATGAAGTGTATGTTAGCTTATCCTTAGTGAAAAGTGTAGGTTCGAGCTAAGTAAATCAACTTTTTTGGTGTATCACCTTTTAGTTTAGGTTTAGGTTTTATTTTTCAGCATCCTTCTCCCTTTTCATCCCCCCCATTTTTAGCACTAGGAAATCTAGGACCTCAGAGATACACCAAAGGGAGCTAGCCCTTATCTAGAGACTCTCCCCTCAATTTTTATAGACCCACAGGCAAGAGGGGAGTTTCCATTTTGATGCATGGAAGGCAGGAGCTCAACCTCCTATCAAGAGTGCAATCTACTACGTCAACAGTTTTTGGCACACCTAGTGGGACCACGTTTAGACACTCAAAAAAGTTCCAAGATTGGTGTTGGTCCTGTTCCAATAGAACGAACCATTAATACAACATCTAACCTTTAATCAGGAAATTGTGGGACAAGTTTTATCCCAAGAGTTGAATTTTTGGTGTGTCCTTCAACCAACCAACCTTTGGAGGCTTTTTCATCAACACTAATGGCAACTTCAAGTTGAATTAGCTAGTTAAGCAGTCTAGGTGCCATCAAGAAATCTCATTTTTTATATGTATAATCCCATTGATAAGAATCATGGACTTTGTTTTCCTTCATATGGTTTTGATCAAGCTCAAGCTATTCATGGAATCACCTCAAGCAACTCTCCTAGTTGTCCTTCAATAATAAGGGAAGTAGCACTGGAGTTTGAGAAGCAGGTGATGGAGATAGACAGATCGAATGAGTAGTATGGATATCAGTAAGAGCTGATGTATAAAGAGGAGTGTTTGTTCAGGCAAGCTCAAGCCTTGCAATCCATGGAAGAAGAGGTAGAAAAATGGAAAATTCCATTCATTCAAGGCAATCAACCTTGTGTGCCCCCTCCTATTCTAAAGAAAGCCCCCTCTTGTGCACCAAATACTTTCTACCAAATAGAACTTGCTCACTCTAGCTCATCTGATGCATTAACCACTCCTACTCTTAACCCCTTATGCCTAACTTTCAAACATCAAAGGGCATTCAATCAACCTCTCATGGAAATGAACTTTCCCAATTCCTTAGAGTGTGAATCCTCCTTGGAAGGGAATACCATGAAACAACACGTCTCTCCTCAGGAAATTCTTCCTATGCATGAGTAGACCCTTCCTAATCTCCCTCAGCCTTCTCAGGTCTCTCAACATGATGTCAAGATTCCAAGTTGGAAGAAGGAATATCATGAACCAGCTCAGGAACTTGAAGAGGATAAAGTTATTCCCTATTCACAAAGGGAAAATTCCAATCCCAAGGTCATGATTTGGAAGCAAATAGTGGAATCATGGGGCAAGAAGGAGGAAAAGCAAGTTTTTGCTCAAAACCTTAAAGAAGACAAAGCTACTCCTACTCATCATGATGATGCTTGTGACCTCTAAGAAAGGATCTTCCAAGAAGATCTAGCTAGGCGAATTATAGAGTTGGAGTCCAAAGTGAGATTCCTCAGCCAACACCTGATGGACAGTTCAGACCAAACAACAGATTCCTTGTCTGAACTCACCCCATCTACACACCTCCAAGAAGGCTATCAGGCCACATCTAAAATAGATGAAGTGTTGGCCAAATGGAAGGAGGAGAATCATTTGATTCTAGCTCAAGGACTGCCTCTTCTTCCACATGGTTTTAATCATCGACCTTCCACTTCATCCCTTCTCAAGGAGGAACCTATTTTGTAGGAGGTGAGTGAGGAAGAGAAGATCTAATTTATAGTTGTCCAAGAGGCTATCATGAGAAATAATGAAGATGAAATCATCATGGAGGCTCCTTTTGAAGACATCATCAGCAATGGAGAAGACACAAGTCATGCATACATGCAGATGTTCCAGCAATACGAAGAGGAATGTAAGCATGGTGAGCTCCCTCCCCCTTATTTGATGAACTTCCTTATTGCTTCGATGATTAGGATGACCATGCCATGGAGCTTGAGTTGGAGGAGGATCAAATGGATGTCTTTGAACAACTAGAAACTCTAGTCCTTGAGCAAGAAAAGGAGAGGCTTGTCCATCTTGAGGAAAGCCTTAAAGAAGAGAGCTTTGAACAAAAATGTGATGTTCTGTGAGATGAGCAATTAATTTGTGATTCCATTTCAGACATCACAATAGTCACCCTTCTTCAAGTAAGCCATGATCAAGCAGAAGATGAGTTTGATAGGGTCTTTAATGAGGTAGAAGGGAATAGGTCAAACCATGGTGCACTATAAAGGGACTATGCATATCAAAGGGCTTATGGTGATGAGCTAACAACCATTGATTTCTTGATAAAATGTACCAACATGAAGGACCAATATTCAATAAGATTCTAAGAATAAGAAGATTACATATATGTTGGAAGCATGTTTGAATTTGATGCACTCGAATGCAAGCCAATCAAGGTGGCAAGCAAGAGGAGTAGGTCACCAAATCTCCATTTCATTCAGCCACTTGTCTGGCATCATAAGTTCCTAGCCATGAAGGAGACTTAAGAAGTTTTCCCTTTGATCCAGGAGGGAAGCAAATATACCTAGTTAGCTATACATAGTAGTTTGCTTTCAGTTTTCTTTCCCTATTTTCTCTAAGTGCAGTTTACACAAGTAGCATTTTTTAGCCTTGTGTGTGTTTTCCTTTGTATGTGGGGTAAAATCTTCATGATTGATTCTTAGATATATCAGGGCTATTGTTAACCTTTTCAAGCTGCATTCTGACTCCATGCCTAATGGATCTTAAGGCAACTAGTTTCTAAGCATAGCAGGCATGCTTCCTTGGGAGTCACCAATTTGTTGACCATTTTTGGTACAATAGGCCAAAATCAGTCCCCTTTTCTCCCTGTTGTTCTAAGCCAATTCATTTTTTGATTTTTCACAAGTCTTAGAAATTTCTATAGACTCTGTAGGAAGTTTCTATGGACTCTGCAAAAAGTTTCTACAGACTCTACAGGAAGTTTTTGCGAACTCTATAGGCATTTCTATAGACTTTACAGGCATTTCTATGGACTTTACAAGAAATTTCTACAGACTCTACTAGCAAGAAATAGGTTCCCAACACTTAGGCACAAAATGGACCATTCTGAGTTCAAGTGCTTGGTTCAAGTAGTCAGTTCACTCAGTTGATTCAACAGGTCAGTTCAATGCTTTGGTTTATTGGCAAAGTTTAATGGTGAGGTTCAATCAAATGGTTCATCAGCTTGGTTTAATTGGACGGTTCAAGTCAAAGGGTTCAACCAGAATGTTCAAGAGAGTCTCCCAAAGGACCAGTGCCCTTTTGGAGGGTAGTCAAACATAAAAGGAACCATTCAAGTGCCCTTGTGGAGGGCAGGGAACATTTGCAAAGGGGTCAGGGATAAATTTGAAAAGTTAAGTTTTCTTCATAAATTTTTACAAGGCAAAGGACGAGAATTTCTTCAAAAGAAAATTTTGTGGAAACAAACAAGACCAAGGCAAAATCAAGAAATAATTTCTTTAGAATTTTGTCTAAGGAATTCCTTTAGATAAAAAGTCTGAATAAATTTGGGAGAGGCCAAGGGAAAAAATCCCAGAGAAAATCTCTGAAGGAAAGGAACTAGCGAGACAATTCTTATGGACTTTTTGTTTGTGAGAAAAATGGCTGAAATAAAAGCCTGACCAAAGAGAAGAAAGCTAAAGGAAAGGAAAAGGCTGAAGAAATTCTAAGGGGTGATGGGCTTGAAGACGTCAAAATCAAGCATGATGAATTAGCCATTGGAAGTTCAAACACCTAGTGACGGGTGCACAGACGTCAAATTTAAGGCAGTGAAATAGCTATTGATTTTGAAAAAGCTTAAGGACAGGCCATGAGTGAACTCAGTGACCCACTGAGAAGATAGCCCCCAAGGGCTGAAGGAGATAGAGAAGACAAAATTAGGAAGTGTAAAAGTGTAGAAACGGACAAACATTCCAAGTGGCAAAGAGAGGTGTTGACTCAAGGATTTACTCTTGTAGTTGAAACAGTGCTTGCTAAGTGGTCATCAAATGGTGCAAATAGTAAGTAGTGTGGCCTATTTTCTCTACTTTACATTTATGAGTAGACAAACCATGTGAATATCTAGAAGGAGCAGTCTTATTTGCAAAAAAGAGGCACAACCCATGCTTTCACATTAATGTTTAAACGCTAAAGTCAAGATCGGTGATTACACAACATGCTTTTAGTATGCCTCTTCTAGAAAAATGATATCAGCAATAGTGACTTCCTCTTCTTGATGCTCTCAATGCACATGGGCCACTTGTAAAAAGGAGTGCCAAAGTATTTTCCAAAAAATGCCAAAGTCTTTTCTTTCCCTCTCTATATATTGTAAACTTCTCATTTTGAGGAGATCTTCTTAGCCTGTAAGGCAAAGCTCTACCCAAAAATCTTTGGGTTTGTAAGGTAGAACTCTGCTAGATTTTACCTTGAATCAAGACATAGCATTTTTACCTCCATTTTGAGTTTGCACTTTCATATGTGTGTAGGCCTTTGTTCTATGTTAAGTCATTTTATATTATGCTTTCACAGGATGATTTCAGCATGTCTAGTGCATTTTGAGTTTTCCTTTTGCAGGTTAGCCAGAAGTGTCCCTAGTAGAGTATAGGCATATGTGAATAGGCTGCCAAAGTGTGTCTCAGAACACCTCTGGTAGTTCTTCCTCCCTGTATCTCTACGAACCCTTGACTCACTAACACAAAAGAGTTTCCCACATCAGATGAAGTGTATGTTAGCTTTTCCTTGGTGAAAAGTGTAGGTCCGAGCTAAGTAAACCAACGTTTTTGGTGTATCACCTTTTAGTTTAGGTTTAGGTTTTATTTTTCAGCATCCTTCTCCCTTTTCATCCCCCCCCCCATTTTTAGCAGTAGGAAATCCAAGACCTCAGAGATACACCAAAGGGAGCTAGCCCTTATCTAGAGACTCTCCCCCCAGTTTTTCCAGACCCACAAATAGGAGGGGAGTTTCCATTTTGACACGTGGAAGGTAGGAGCTCAGCCTCCTATCAAGGGTGCAATCCACTACATCAATAGTAATATCACTAAAGAGGGTTCTAAAGTCTTTAATCAAGCAACACTATGTAATAACCCTTATTATGTCATCTATTTTATTATTCATAAAGTAAATGGCAAAGTAAATTAAAATCTAATGTATTGCTTGCCAAAGCATGTGGTAAAAAATGGGGGTAATAAAAATAAAAAATAAACATGCATAGAAGATCTCTACTCAAGTCAATGTAGAGGAAATCCCAATGCATGGAGATAGAAGCATATAAGCTAACAAATATAAATCTATCTACTTTAACAAGGAGTAAAGTTTTGAATACTTACCTTTGAAGATGAACCCACTGAGCCTCAATCTCTCCCTTGGCCAAGATTATTTTCAAGAGGTTGTTGTGTATATTAAAGAAACTAAGGATGGATAATGGACTATAGTTTATCTAAGGACCTCTAGTTAATCCCAAATTTTCATAAAACAAGATTTGTATCTCTAAAAGAAGTATGAAATCCTAAGAAATGCTCCTTAAGTAGAATGGTGGATAAGCAGATGCATAAATAATGATTTACTCTTTGTCTCTCTATGAAATGGTGAAAATGGATGTGTATATATAGATGGATATAACCCTAAATCCTTCTGAAATTTTAGCTGATAGAGTCACCCCAATTGACCTTGTATCATTAATTAATAAAACTAGTTAGGTCCCAGACTGATTTGGACAAAACTGACCTAGTCCCATAACATGCTCATATATTTTATGTGTAGGTTCAACCAAGGATGACTTTGTTTAGTACATGTCAAAAAGAGTTTTTGGCTTAGGTAGGGGTTGCTTAAGGTGGTGAATTGCTTGGAGTGTGTAAGGGAGGCATTAAATCTTAGGGAAATGTATAGGAAAGGTTTGTGTTGGTTTCAAGTGGTGGTTGTTGGTCATTTTTGGTCCACATATAAATTTTGCCTAGATGCAATGTCATGTCTTAAATATTTGTGAAGAACAAGTCTGTAGAGCAAAGGAACAGGTTCCCAAGTAGGTTTTCATGGTGTCCACAATAGTTTCATGAATAAATCAATGAACCTACAAGCCAAACTATAAGTGCAAAACCTTTGTTTGGATAAGTTTAATTCTTGTAGACCCTTTTGGGATAAGTGCTAATATTTCTTTTGGGATAATTGTTTTGGGTTATTCAACTAAGTATTGTTAATTGTTTTGGATATTTTATCCAAAACAAAATTCCCAAAGTGCACATTCTTTTAGATATTTTATCCATAACAAATGTATCAAATCAAGGTTGACTGAATGAAAATTCAAAAGGGCCATTTATTTCAAGAAAGTACCATAGATAAAGTCTCAAGGGGTTGTTCTCTCGACAAAGTGCCCTATACAATCTTCTCAAAAGGTCATTTCTCAATAAAATGGTCTAGTTTAAGGGTTTTGAAGGATATGTTTTGAAGGAAAGTGCCCAAAAAAAATGTCCAACAAAAGGTCATAAAGAAATAACGCAAAGAATTTGTGATTTAGATGGTTACATGTATGTCAAAATTTGAGCTCATGAAATAGCTATTTACATTTAAAAATCATCAAAGGGGTCCTTAAATGAGTTTAGGTTTTACAAGTGTCTAAATATTAGGTGCCCAAATCAAATCTCATGATGAATGGGTAAAGAAAGGATAATGGACCCAGATAGATCAATGGTACACTAGCAAGTCAAAGAGTTAGCAAACCTTGATTGCAAAGGCATGATTGACAAGTGGCATAAGTGCATAAATCTTGGTAGAAGATATATGGATTGTATTTGTTTGCATTAGGTAGATCAATGGAGCAAGATGAGTCAATAATTCAATGATCTGAGTCAGTTTCTAATAACAAATCAAATGAAGGTGAGCCTAGGTGACTTAGGCAGAGGTTGAAGGTTCAATTTTTAACCAAGGTGAACAAGCATGAATGGGACTAGGCATTGAGTAGAGTGCCATCTATATAAACTATAGGAAAACTAATAATCTTAGATTGGTTTTCATTTATATTTGACTCAGTTCTAGGTTTTAAAGTAAAGACAAATGTGTACAATTAATGGAGGAGCATCTTGAGCCATATATTCAACAAGTAACCAACCAAAACAAGATGTCACCATAGCTTTATCAAATGCATAAACATGGTGATAGTATCCTTCAGTAAGCAATACATTAATACGTAGGGGCTTGAGGTATTGCCAAAATAGTTGAATGTATAAGCAACCACTAGACATTGAAATGCAAGTTCATGCCACTCTTTGATCTTCTCAAGGAAATATTCCTCCTCCCCATGTGCACATAAGGTTAATTCTATGATTTAAAAGCTTTATTTTTTAGACAAATTTCAAAAAGCATGGCTACGGTGCCACAAAAAAATTAAAAGCTATACCCATTTCCCCAAGTGGTGTATTAATTGTAAAATAGACTTATTCTCTATAAAACCTGGGCTTTCGTTATAAAACGGATCGAAACATTCTAATAACCTCATGATGAAAATTTTTCCTCTCCATGAGTACTTATATTGGCTAAATATTGAAGATTAATAATAATTAAGTTCACCTCTTTTCATTTTTCTGATGATCTGTGTGCTATTTCATGTTTGTTGATCCTTGTTTATGGGTATTGTTTGCCCCTCTCATCTCGTCCATTCTCAACACCTCCTCATCGAACTTGAAGATCACTTAAATTTCATATCCTATACACATCAAGGTCTACATAGACTTTATTTATGGGTAAATGTAATCCCTCTCAACACTGCACTATGTTCCCATGCCTCCATGTGAAACACTTATGCATTTGGAGTGACTTGTCAAAAACTATGTGATATTGTCTTATTCTCAAAGGTTTGCACTATGTTTATGTAATTGGGAGAACTTATTCTATTTTGGGAACATCACCTTTTACTTTCAATCATTCTCTTACCTTATCCCTCCATTTTCCCTCAATACCCTAGGTTTAGATTAATGGTAGTTTACCTTTCTACTCTTTAGGCTTGTGCACTAGTCTTAAACTAGGTGAACTTAGAATAGAAATAATTTGGCCTACTTCAGATGCTCATGCCAAGAATTACAAGGGTCCTACACCTTGGGGACATTCCCATAATTATGATGAGACAACTGATGCTTGTGCATGCAATTGAGTGATAATAATTACAAACCTAGCACCTTAGTATCTTGTACCCCATATAAGGCCTTCACACTCAACACCCCACTACCAATCCTCCCCATGTTGTAAAGCATCCACATGTGAATGTTTTGAATGAAAATAGTTTTTAGCATGCATGATGGGACCAAGTTGAAGAAAAGATAAGGAATTAGTGCTACCCTTAGCTATCAAGTGTTATTCAACCTATTCTGAAGGCTCATCACAAGGAGCACAAGGATCCCACACCTTAGGGATGTTCCTATAATTATGATGAGACAACCAATACTCATGCATGCATCTAAGTTATAATACTTTCATGCTCAACACCTTAGACTCTTACACCCCATGTAAGGCCTTTATGTTAAGTGCCCCACTACTAAGCCTCATCATACCACGAAGCATCCATATGTATATGTTTTGAATGATAATAGTTTCTAGCATGAACAATGGGACTAAGTTGAATAAAAGTTAAGGAATTGATGCTAACCTTAGCTATCAAGTGTTGAAGACACCCCATAAATCACCTAGCTACTTTGAATGACCAAAATCTACTAGTTTAAGCAGTTTGAGCACTTAAAGATATGTCTTTCCACCCCTTTTTCCATAAAAATGTTGCATTCATGCCTTCTAATTTCTCATATCAAGCTCATACAAGTGTCTATAACCTTCCCTTGATTCAACCCCTATGGTAACCTGCTTATGCTTCTGATTAGTCCTACATAAGCTACCTCACTCTTGATCAACATTACTACGCTCTAGATCTACCTTAGAAGAGAATCAATGATATGCACCTTAATTTTTAGAGACAACTAAGGGAGATTGAAAGATATAAGAGGTATGGTAGGCAACAAGAAACACTTGATCATCAAGCTTATGCTCGATAACAAGAGATGATAGAGTAGTGTAGAGTAGAAGAGGAATGTTTGGCTAGGTAGATTATAGACAAGGAAGAGTAAATACATTGGTTACTAGTGTAGATGAAAAGAATTGAATTGTAATCGATTACCTCTACTCCCTCCTTTCCTAGCTTTAAGAAAACTCCCCCTACGCTTACAAGCCAACCTATGGGGTAAAAAACTTCTACACCAATAATCCCTAGCTTCAAGCAAAGTAAGCCCCTTGTGCCTTTAAGAAAGCCTCCTGATTTCAATGTACCAAGATTCAGAGGCCCCTTCCTATATGAGAGATTGCGCCCATGCCAATTCAAGAATCCATCCTTCCTTAGGAACCTCACGTGTAGTCATGGCAACCTTCTTGGACCATGCATCACAACTTCATGATGCCCAACCTTGTAGAATCCCTTTCTTTTGTATTAGTTGAAACCCTTTGCTCTCCCACCATATCCATTTTCAAATGAGGACCATTTATGGAAGGCAAGTGAAGACCATTTGGATGAATAAGATGATAATTCAAGTGAGTGTGATGTGGAAATCATCATTGACAACCCTTTTTGCACCATGAAGTCAGGAACCCTAAAGCTACTATGAGAGGTTAATGAAAAAATTAGCTTGCACAATAAGGAAATACATAAGAGTGAGATGATGAGGCACTCTCTTAGATATATGAGCTTCCATTTAATATGGAATAAGATGAAGTTAGTCATGAAGCTAGACTGAGGCCTCTCACATAGAAGATCAAATAGTAGCTAAAGGAATACCTTGGGGGAAAACAAAGCCATCAAGGAAAATGATTACTTTAAGAGGAACCCCCAAATAGATTTAAAGTGACACACAAGTGATAAAAAGTGATGAGGAGATGCAGGATTTGTTCAAAATCATGTGCTTACTATGATCTTCTATAAGTAGACTATGATCTGGACAAGGTCAAGGACTGTGCCTTTATTAGAAAGGTTATGGGGTAAGAGGGAGACATCCCATTAGGTTAAACTTATCAGGAGTGGAATGCTGATCTATTCAATGTAATCAAAGATGGTTATTGACTCTTAGATGACCTTACATATGCTTGCATACCCCTCAAATACATCACCAAGTAGGTTTTGGCCTCAGCCTCCCTATAAGCAACACAAAGATGAGGGGGAGGCTATATTAGCAAGTGGATTCTAGGTATATTATGTCAATATACTTAAAAGGGAGTTTGTAGAAGATATAATTAGCTCACAAGAGCATCTTATCTAGTTCATGAGCTCTCTAAGTATTGAGCATAGGTCTCCTAATATCTAAGAGGCTCAGTTTGAGCAAAGAGCATATATAGGCACCAAAGGATATGGGTGGAAGTGGCACAAATTAGAAGACTTAAATCATGCAGAAAGAAATCTCTTGCACAAATTGATGGATTCATTCATTAAAGGTGAACCTAGTTAGATGAACATCCCTAAACACTCTTTAGATGTAATCAGGGCATGCCTCCTTCAGAGTTAAAAAATGCCACCTCACTTCCCTCCATCACATGCCAACAATAGGGAGGCTCACAATGCAAAGGACCTAAGAGGGTTCTATTTTGAGCTAGGAGGGAAAAGGCCCATGTTTGTAGTTTATATATAATAAATTAGATTAGATTGCATTGTATTTCCCTAAGTTACTACGTGCATATTGTATAGTCTTAGTTTAGATTTTCTTTCCTCTAAGTGCATTTTGTAGATTAGTTATTTGTTCTCTCTTTTGCTTTGTTGGGGTTAGGACTTAATTTAATCTATTCAGGCATAGGCTAAGTAAGTTGTAGCTTTAACAAATCCATGCCCAATGGATTATTCATGGTGTGGGTTCTCAAGTATAGTAGACATGCTTCCCTACAAGTCACTAGACATGTTGGCCATTTTTGGGTCACATACAAAGTTTGCCTAGATACAATGTCATGTATTAAATATTTTTGAGGAACATGGCTGCAAAGCAAAGGAACAGGTTCTCAAGCAGGTTTTCATGGTGTCCACAATAGTTTCATGAACAAATCAATGAGCCTACAAGCCAAAAGCTAAGTGCAAAACCTTTATTTGTCTAAGTTAAATTCTTGCAGACCCTTTTGGGCTAAGTGATAGTATTTCCTTCAGAATAATTGTTTTAGGTTATTCAGCTAAGTATTGGGAATTATTTTAGACATTTTATCTGAAATAAAATTCCCAAAGTGCACATTTTTTTCAGACATTTTATATGTAACAAATGTCTTGAAGTAAGGTGGATTGAATGAGAATCCTAAAGGGCCATTTGTTTCAAGAAAGTTGCATAGACAAAGTTCTGAGGGGTTGTTCTCTAGAAAAAGTGCCCTATACAATCTTATTGAAGGGTTATTTCTTGGGAAAATGGTCTAGTTCAAGGGTTTTGAAGGATATTTGTTCAAAGAAGGTGCCCCAAAGAAAATGTGTAGAAAAATGTCAGAAAGAAATAACCCATGGAATTTGTGATCCAAATAGTTACATAGACATCAAAATTTGAGCTCATGAAATATTTGTTTACATTCAAAAATCATCAAAGGGGTCCTTGAATGAGTGTAGGCTTAACAAGTGTCTAAATCTAGGGTATCTAGATCAAATCTAATAGCAAGCAGGTAAAGACAGGATAATTGGCCTAGATTGATCAATGAAACACAAGCAAGTCAAAGAATTAATGAACCTTTAGTGTAAAGAAATGATTGACAAGTGGTATAAGAACATGAATCCTAGTAGAGGATTTATGGATCGTGTTCATTCACATTAGGTAGATTAATAGAGTGAGATGAGTCAAGAATTCAATGATCTGAGTCAATTTTTTATGATAAATCAAATGAAGGTGAGCCAAAGTGACTTAGATGGAGGTCAAAGGGTCAGGATTTGACCAAAGTGAGTAAGTGTGAATGGGACCAGGCATTGACTAGCGTGCCATCTATATAAATAGGAAAACCAATAGTCTTAGATTGGTTTTCATTTATAGTTGACTCAGGTCTAGGTTTTATAGCAAAGGCAAATGTGCATAATTAATGCAGGAGCATATCAAGCCATATATTCAACAATTATCCACCCAAAACAAGGTGTCACCATGGCTCTATTAGATGCATAAGCATGGTGATCTTGTCCTTCAGTAAGTGGGAGATTAATACATCGGGGCTCGAGGTATTACTAGAATAGTTGAATGCATAAGTGGACACTAGATATTGGAATGCAAGTTCATGCCACTCTCTAATCTTGTCAGGGAAATCTTCCTCCTCCCCATGCACATGTAAGGTTCTTACTATGATTTCTAGGCCTAAATTGTCAAACAAACTTTATAAAGTATGGCTATGGCACTGCAAAGGAATTAAAAGTTGTACCCATCACCCCAAATGGTGAATTAATTGTAAAATAGGCTTGTTCTCTATAAAATCTTAGATTTACCTATAAAAGGGATTGATACATTTCCAAAAACCTCACGCTACTAAAATTTGCCCTCCATGAGTACTTGTATTGGCTAAATCTTGTAGATTAATAAGAATTAAGTTCACCTTTTTTATCATTTTGATGATTTGTGCACTATTTTGTGTCTATTGATCTTTGTCTCTGGGTATTATTCACCCCTCTCATCATTGTCCATTCCCAACACCTCCTTATCAAAATTGGAGCTCACTTGTAGATCATATCTTGTGTGCACCAAGTTTTATGTAGACTTTGTCTGTGGATAACCTTTGTCCCTCTCAATGTTGTATTGTGTTCTCATGCCTTTATGCAAAACACTTATGCTTTTGGAGTGACTTGGTGGAAACTATGTGATATTATCTTCTTCTCAAGGGTTTGCACTATGTTTAGATAGTAGGAGCACTCACTCTATTTTGGGTGTATCACTTTTTACTTTCACTAACTCTTTTACCTTCTCCCTCCCTTTTCCCTCAAGATCCTAGGTTTAGATTAGTGTTAGTTTACCTTTCTACTCTTTAGTCCTATGCATTGGTCTTAAACTAGGTGTGCATAGAATAGATAGAATGCATCCTACTTTGGAGGCTCATCCCAAGGAGTGCAAGGGTCCCATGCCTTAGGGACATTCCCATCATTGTGATGAGATAACTGACACTTGCACGTGTAGCTAAGCGATAATACTTTCACACCTAGTACCTTAGATTCTTGTGCACTGTGCAAAGCCTTCTCACTTAGTGCCCCACTTCTAAGCCTCCTTGTACCATGAAGTATCCATGAGTGCACATTTTGAATGATAACAATGGTATAGCAGACAATAATCTTTTGAAACATCAATGGTTTACCCATCACTTTCTTGATACACCCTTTAAGGCATGCACTTAGAGAGATTGAGTCTTGATGGGTTCCTGGAAGAGAGAAAGCATCATTAATTGATAAAGTTAGAAAATATTATGTTTATATATAGGGTGATAAATAAACTATTGAAGAACATGCTGCCACCTTGTGGCCAAGGAGATTGCATCAAAAACAAAAAAATGGGAGGCCTTCATAGTTGAGGTATTGAGTACACCTTCCATTGGAAGAAGTCAACAACACCGAATGAAAAAGAGGCTTCAAAATGTTAATGAGAGCATAAACTCTCACAAATATGCCATCCAATGATCTCCTATCAATTTTTACAAAAGATCCCACTTTATTGACCATCTGCATGAGAAGCTCCTCCTTCTACAATATAGGTGTCAAGTGGTATAATATGATCCAAAGGAGTGATAAATAAGTCTTAAATTTTATTGGGTCAATGAACGAATACCACAAACATAATAAAATCACATAGTTGTAGAAGAACCATGACACAAATGACTAGAAAAAATCTCTGTTCGAAGGGTCCTGAAAAAGAACAAGGAAGAAGCCAAAACTGATCTCAAAGAAGGAAGGGGTAGCCAAATCCCTCTAATAAGATTTCACCCAAAGAAAAAACTCCTCGATAGAGGGGTGAGAACACACATTTGAGAAGTAGAGCTTTATTTCCCACATCAGTCTCCAAATCTATAATACAGGAGTCAGGGATATCTAGTACAGGGGCATTGCTATAAATTATTTATGAAATATTAATATGTTATTTTGTACATTTTAATTTATGAATCTAATTTATAAAAGTGTTATTTGATAAAATAAATTATTTATGCAAAGTGATTTTAAATATAAAATAGAGAAAATAAATAATCAATAAAAATAAAAATAAAAAATAAAAATTATATATATTTATAGTTTTATTTTAACAGGAAAATATTTCCTTAGTCAACAAATTCAGAAAATGGTAACTCCTTTTAAAATTCTTGTACAAGCATAAAAACATTTTACATAAATAAGAAATGACTAAAAATTGAAAGAGGTCTCCTCGCCAATAGCTTTAACAAAAGTCCACTGACATGCAAAAATATTGTAAATAATTTCTTTCATAAACTTCAAAGTGTTTGTTAATGATTGTTGACCTTGTCTAAGCCCAACACAACATCCCAACATCAATTCATGGCATATTCCATTAATATTGGTTGTGCCAACCTTGCAAGTATTGAATCAATGTACTTTATGAAATGCATAAAAGAAAATCACCATTTATAATTTTACTTTCAATGTGCATTAATCACCACTGCAAGTCTAACATTCAATGCCACAATCATAATGTCACTCCAGGATAATATGTGTGTGTGTATTTACGTAAACATGATAGTCTAGCTTAAATTTCTAGTTAACACTTTATTCTTATTAGCTCTTTAGAAAATTATTATTTTCAATTAAAAATTTAAAAAATATTATTTTTAATAAACAACTATATATGTCATATTTTAAATATAGACACATTTCGCATGGATTTTGGAAAAAGATAAAAAACTAATTTTTGAAGATAATCCTATTAACCTTCCTTTGACAGGATAATAACTTAAAACATTTATGGTTAAAAGTAAATATTTATGTTTAAAATTAGATGATCCAAAAAGGTTTCATCTTATAAGAAGATTTTAGATTCAAAGTGGGTTTCCTACTTCAAAGATATAATGCAAGTAGATTTTGTAACTATTTTTTTCAATATTGAAATGCTTTAAGATATCATATATTATAAAAAATAATAATACATAAAGGTTACAAATTAAAGTAACAAGTTAGTATTCATGGTTCAAATTCCATGACAGAGGAAAAGACCATGTTCAAAATACAAGTGGGAACAAAAAATAAGGTCATTCTAAACACGACACTCAAAGACAAACAACAATAATAAGCACACACATTAGTACCTAAGGGAGGGGTACAAGATCATCCTTGGGAGGTAGAGTCACCCATGTAGAAGGCTCTATAGAAAGATTATTTGGGGCCACCCAACCATCTAGGGGATCCATGGGCATATCAATAGCCCAACCATTAACAAGTTTCATCTGAGTAATAGTTCCCGTAGGAGAGCCATTGCAAGAGGGAACTATGTCAAATTTATCACACAACAGTGACAAACCCCACCCTCCTAAATGAAAGTGAGGGGAGAAATGATTGTCACTATGTGAATGCCTTATGCACCTTTTGGGAGGTGGGGTGGTGGTCCCTAAAGTGGCCCATATGATGGCACATAACTGATAGTGTAAAGGACACTCCTTCAATGGTCCAACAGTTCCTAAAGGTGGTAGACATTCATCACAACCTTATTTTTTGGGTTTGAATCTACATATAGGCCAAAGGTATAATACAAAAATTATCATCAAGTGGAAAAACACAATAGCAAACATCATTGTTGAAAATAACATTATTTCTAGCTTTCCATAATTGGAAAAGAATTATGGCTTTGAAAAAATTCCACATAAAAATAATAGAAGTTAGCCAATTGGTTGAGTCACCCAAAAGAACAAGCCACTAAGAAAAGGGTTCAAGGTGATAAGGCTAGAATAGGTTATGTATCCATTTTCAAGAAGACAGTGTTCGTGGACAAAACTAGAATAAGAGTTTGAAAGACTCAGATCGGTGACATGCATGACACTTAAGTAGAATGATGCTTATGTGACATAGTCACTCCCCAAATGGAAAGCCTTGGTAAACTAGGCACCACACAAAATGGTTAGGTAAAATTTATAAAATAATTAATTTTATGATAAATCACAAAAACTTTTACAAATAATTTAATTACAAGTAACATAAATTATCCTTGACTCATGAGTGAAAATTTTCCATGTAGAATTTATGAAATGGTCATTGAAACTACTTCTTACAAAAGTTCCATCTTTCATCTTCTCTTTGATGTATTTTTATGTAATTTAGTAAAATACTTTATCTAATAATTTAAATTTTTCAGTTTACTTCTTTATAATAAATTTGACTTATAATTGATAAATTAAAATTCGTACAATATTGAAATTTTACTTCTATATAGAATTGATAAATTAAGACTAGTATCATTAAATGTATTATTTTTTTTCTTTATAATAAATTTGAGATATTTGATAATTTTTTATTAACGTTAAGGGGGGTATTTTTTTGAGCTAGGGTCTCCAAACCCTAGAAAAATATCCGCAATAAAAGATACAAAAGGCTAACATAGCTCATCAAAAAAATAACTAAAAACACAACAAAAGAATAACTACAACACCACTAAAAACAACCTAGACACTTCATAAGAACTATGTTACACCAGAATCCCATATACATCTTCCCAACAAGCCTTCATATTGTTAAAATTCATATCTGTCTGATTTAATAGACTTTCATGGTCTATTTTATAATGGGCACTGCTGCTTTGGCCTTTTTTACCCTTGCCTTTACCTGTATAGTAGGGATCGAATAAATATTTGAGGTGAGCCCTAAGGTTATCCATGTTTTAAATGCCTTAATTCCTTGTAGCCTTACTACAATTAATCAGGTAACTTATTTTACTTTGTATATTTTCATTTTCTTGCTCAAGTAAATCCACTCTGAAGCATAATTTTTGAATCTATATGTCCTCTTTCTCAGCTAAGGCTTTAGTCAACTTATCATTATCCTATTGAAGGACATTTATCTTATTATTAAGGGTCAACATTTCTCGCATGAACCACCTCATCAAAACCTTTTTTAGATTAAGTTATTCAACCATTTTATCTACGTTCTCCTTTCCTTTGAGAAAATTGACAAGTTGGTTAAAATCCTCATTCTTATTCCTTTGAATCCGTGATGAATCCCCTTTCTCTATGGTGGTAATATCATTCTTCCCTTTCTAATGCTTTGTCTCTATTTGAGTAATACCTTGCTCTCTAGTTTTCACACTTTCAATGTTGGTTGTGTCTAATTTTGTGATGTCACTCTCCACATCAACAAATTTACCCCCTCTTTTTTAGCTTGTGAAATATGCAATCTTTTATGACCTTGCTTCTCAATATTTTTTTTTTTTGGAAAATGGGCTTAGACGCACCTCTAAGATGCTTCTTAATACTATCCTATTCTTTGATAGTCTCTTTTCCTTTCTTGTCAATGTCTTTATTGGCCCCTTTCTTATTACCTCCAGTAACCCTACTCAGACTCCCTATTTATTTAATCCACACTTTCTTTATCTTCTTCATGTCCACCAGCCCCTCTGTAGATTTCTATTTCTAAGTTAAATTTGACATTATTTCATTCATCCCTTTAAAATATTTGGAAATAAGAAAGATAACCCCCTCGTGTCTTGGGGTAGAATAATTGCTATTTTTGAATTTTTGAATAAAGGTTTCCATGGATCTAAGAATGAAAAATGGATGACTAAAGGATATCCCATGTCTAAATTAATTGAGAATTCTAAAAATTGACCATCTCACAACATTATATCAACCCTCTAAAGTAACATAATGGATAAGATGAAAATCTACCTCAATGAAAGGTTTAAGAAGAGATTCCTTGTCGAAGCCATTATGGAGTTGTTCTAATTGATCACCATCTTCTAGATAAGCCACTTTATCTAGATTAAATTCTATAGGGGTATAATAACTCTTGGTCTCTTCAATATCAAAACCCATCACATGAGAGATGAGCTCCTCTGTGATGTCTAGTGTGACCCCATTGATAGTCACCGATCTCTCCTTCCAAGCATTAACAAATAGGGTGGATAGGTGTCTATTGAGACTTTGATTCTCTCCATGAATCCCAAAAAACCTTCAACCTATAGGGCATTACAATTTTTTTTATTTTCCCTAACCTCTGATTAGAGCTTGGGTTTGATTTTGTTAGGTAGACCCATGGTATTTTTGTTATCCACGTAACAAACTAACTTGCCTTTACTACAATCCCTAATCATGGGAGAAATTATGAGGTTTTTCAATTTGCTTTTCCCTTTCTATAAACTTTTCCCTAGCACCACTGAGATCCAAGGGCCTTAGATCACAATTCCTAGGATTAAACTTTGCCTCCCTCCTACCCAAAAGGGATAGCATTAAAAAGCTAATTGTTATTAGAATTGATTTTCCCTTCATACGTAACTTTATATATCAAATCTCTAGGGAGGTCTTCAAGTGCAAACCAAGTTCTAAATCCAACATTTCTAACTCCCCTATTAACAAACCAGCCGACAATCCCATTACCTTATCTATACGTGTGCTAGATTTTCACCTACTGGAATGAGTTTAAAATGTCTTTGGATTTATCAACGACATGTTTAATAGACCAACTTATGGGGTTTTTGCCATTAAGGCAATTCACAATGTTTAGGGAGTCTCCTTCCACCACCAAATTTTGGACATTAATTTGTTTAGCTAATCTAATTCCCCATAAGGATGTTAAATCCTTAGCCCAAAGGTTAGTCTGTATACCCATGTCTCCCACATAGGCCACAATTAAATTCCCTTTAGGGTCTCTAATTAAACCTTCACCCCCTGCCATTCCTGGATTCCCTTTTGATGCTCCATCAAATTTTAGTTTCATCCATCCCTTGGGTGGAACTTTCCACTTTGATCTCTTTCTAACTTCGTCCTTAGGGTTAGGTCTCCCTAAGTGAGAAGAGCCTATTTGCCAATTTTTAGCTGGGATTTATTCAAAAGGATAGAGCTCATTTCCTTTTTTAATTTGAATAGAATTGTAATTTTCCTTGATCATCATAAAAATTATTTCAAACACCACTTTTCTATTACACTTCTTATCTCTGAAGATTATATTGTTTCTTGCTCCCCATATTCCCCACAAAATGTGGGGCAGCATAAGGTTCCACAACTGAATGAGGTGAGTATTTTTAAAAGGACATCTCCAAGACATCTGAACTTCCATGAGGGATCTAAGTTGCACCCAAGTAATATTGATTTTTTCCATGAAGAAGATCCACACATTCTATGTAAACATGTATTTTACAAAAAGGTGAAAGATTGTTTCAAATTCGTCTTCGCACAAAACACACCTATTAGTTATTATGCAACCTCTTTTCCTCAAGTTATCTATAGTCAGAATCCTATTTTGGATGGCAACCTAGATAAAACAACAAATTTTTGGGGTAATAAAATTATTCCAAACCCCTTTCCAACATATCTCAATGTCCTATTCCTAAGTAATATGATCATATCCTACTTTAACATTATATTGGCCATCAAAGGAATCTCTCTACACTAGTTTGTCCTCTCTAATAACTCTAAGAATATGAATGTTGTGCAAAGCATTATTCAACTCATTTAACTTAATCTGATCATTTTGGTTAGCACCATCCAACTCAACTCTTTACAATGTTTAATTCCCTCTCTTATTTGACAATAATTTGCAACATATTCACCATATTTTTGCTTCAGATTTTCCTTTATGTGTGTCCCAATATTCCTCTAGAGGGGCATAAATTCCCAATTATCCCTCCAAACTTTATATTCTTATTGTCACCTAATTTCCAAATGGATCCTTCATGAATTACATCTTTGTTCTCAGTTATAAAATTCTAAATATTTGACCTTCTAAAAAACTGCACTTTGGACAGCATGACCATAGGGTTCCTCCGCTCAAGTTATTTGAAGGATAATATCTTCCCTAGATAGAATTGGTAGTAATGAATCTTTAGATGAATTTGGATATAAGAGCTTTGTTAACTTGTTGGAGATTTCTAATTCCTAAGCCACCATATGCTTTACTTTTGTAGACTTTATTCTAGGATACTAAATGAAATTTACTTTTTTCATCAGTTCCAAACCAAAGAAAATTTATTTGAATATTATTAAGTTTTTTTCCCACTCCTTTGGGTAATTTGAAAAGGGAAAGAAAATATATTGGAAGGCTTTGTAAAACATTCTTAATCAACACTACCTTCCCAGCTTGAGTTAAGAGTTTACCTTTCCATCTTGCAAGCCTCTTTTGGAATATTTAGATTAAAGGGTTCCAAGTGATAATCTAGAGTTGATTGATGATGAGAGGTATACCTAGATAAGTAGATGAAAGGTCTTTAATTTGACAGTGCAACATCTCTGCTATCCTATTTTGTCTCATCATCGATGTATTGAAGAAATAAACTAAGCTCTTATCAAAGTTAATCTTTTGATTGGAAACCTTTTTGTACATGACCAAAATTATTTTTATGGTCCTTGCTTCCTGCATAGAGGCTTTAGCTAGTAATATAGTATCTCAATGAATTGTTGATGCATTACAGACTTAACCTACCTGGTTGGTTTGAAACCTCTTAATTGTGCATTTGACAATGCCTTAGATATGTACCTACTTAAAGATTCTTCCATAATGATAAACAAGTATGGTGATAATATATTTCCTTGCCTCACACCTTTGGCACTTTTGAAAAACCCTTGTGTCACACCATTGACTAAAATAGAAAACATGCAAGTAGAGATGCAGGCTTTGATAAATTTCCTAAATTTCTCATTGAAACCAAATTGATTCATCAATCTATCAAGAAAGCTCCAATACAGTCTATCATATGCCTTGGCCATATAAGGTTTAAGGATCATAGATAATGCTTTTCTAATTTCCATAGAATGGATGACTTTATGGACCACAATAACTCCTTCTTGAATTTGCCTTCCTAGAATGAAGCCTCCTTGCTAAGTTTGAATAATTTTTTCCATGATTATTTACATCCTCAATGCAATGAGCTTGGTAATTATTTTGTACAAAGAATTACATAAGCTAATGGGTCAAAAGTCAAAAAAATTCACTGCCCTTTATTTATTAGGAATAAGCATAAGGAAAGTATGATTGAATTCCTTGGGCAGTTGTCCTATATCCAAGAAATCATTTACCGCTTCAACAACATCCTCTCTAATAATATTCCAAAAAATCTTGAAAAATGTAATTGGTATCCCATCAAGACCAGATGCCTTATTTGGATTCATTTTGGAGATTATAAACTCAATTTTTTCCTTGGAGGTCATAGTAGTTAACTTTTCATTAACTTTTTGGCTTATTAACTCTAAGATGACATTTAGGAATTCCTACTCAAAATCAATGTTTTTTTGAAATCATTTTTGTATATGTTCTTATAGAAAAGCACACAAGCTTGTTTAATCTCTTATTGACCATCAGACGAATGTCCCTCAATATTAATGATCTCCCTTATGGCATTGTGCTTCCTGTGTTTGAGTGTAGATAAGTGAAAAAATTTAGTATTTCTATCTTCTTCTTTTAACTAGATATTTTTGGATTTTTACCTCCAAAGAGATTCTTCTCTAGCCATAATGGTGTGGTACTCACACAACAAATGTTTTTCTCTATTTTGGGTGTTCAAATCATAACCCTTAGCCTCAACCTCTTCCTCAAGCCTAACTAGATCTGATTTTAAGGCTTTTTTTGCTCAAAAACATTTTTGAAGAGCTATTTATTCCATTGTTTGAATTTAAGTTTAACCTTCTTGAAATTTTATACAAGGTTAAACATGGATGAACCTCTATTGCTCCTTGTCCACCACGCTATAATTTTTTCCTAAATATCTGGATGCATGAACCACATGTGTTCCATATAGAAAGGATGTTTGGATTCCTTGAATTGCTGGTCAATGATGTCTAATTCCAGTGGAGAGTGATCTGACCAAATTTTAGACAAAGATATGAGAATGAAATATTTATGTTAAAGCCACTCTAAGGAGATAAAATTTTTGTCTAGTCTACATTGAATGATATTTTCCCTGAGTTCTTTGTTAGACCAAATAAACTTAGGACCTCTAAGCTCAAGATCTAAAACACCTATATCAACAATTAAAGAGTAAATATCTTCCATACTATCCATACAAACTGAATTATCCCCTTTTTTGTCTATGGGATGCAAGGACAAGTTGAAATATCCTATCAAGATCCATGGGATATGTGTGCAACTACTCCTGAAGGCTCTAATGTCCTCTCATTGTTTTTTATGTGTTATCCTTGTGTTGGGAGCATAAACATTTGAGAAAATCCATTGCTTATTCTCTATGATGTTAGTGAAGAGAACCACCAGATGATGTTGTGATTTGAGAATGGGTTCACCTATTAGATATTTTGGATCTTAAAAAGTAATCAGGCCTCTTGATGCACTTGAATCACTTATACAAAATGCTTCTATTTCCTTCTAGTACCTTTTTTTATGATGCAAAAAATAGCTTTCCTTAATTTTAGACTCTTGAATGGCCAACACAACTACCTTATTGTTCTTTCTAAAATCTCTAAAGACCTTCTATTTACCTACGCTATCCCTCTAATGTTCTAGAATAAAATCAACATTAAAAACTTTTTTTAGAAGGGGTGTCTCCCTTGAAAAAGAGGGTCTTTTGATGTCCATCTGATATATCCACTTGAGTTAAACTTTTTAGCATATTATTTTTGGAAGGTCTGCCTACTTTTGGTGGGGTTTTAATATTTGGGCCTTTGGCACTAATCTTGGTCACACTTGAGGATAGAGCCTTCAATTGTAAGTTGATTTTAGGAGTATTTTTATCATCATATCCTCTTTAATTTCCTCATTTCCTCTATCCTCTGATTGCCCTTTATTCATGATGATATCTTCTAAGTCTGATTCTTGATCATTTCAATCTTTGACGCCTATGTCTTATTCTATTAATTAAAACTTATTTTGAGTCTGAATGTAACTTGCAATATTTTCCTATTTTTCCCAGAGTTATTTTTGTGTCTTACCTCTTCCTTATCCTTATTCTTGTCATATATGTACTCGGCATTAATATATTCTGAAGTTGATAGTTCTACTTTATTTGTACTTTTCATTCTTGTTGGCTAAGCTACCTTGCATTTATCTGGCTCTTGATATAAACTTTCTATTATGTCTATTTGAGCTGAAACCACATTAACTGAGATCATCTTGGTGCTTGGGATATCTATAACTACCCTACCTTGATCCTCATTATCTGAAATGATCTTAGTGTTTGGGACCTCTATAAAAACCTTACCTGATTCCATCTAATCACCTAAATTATGTTTTGAAGTCTACCCCTTTTCATCAGGATGTGCAGGAGAGATATTTCATTCTAACTTTTTGAAAGATACCCCTCCCTTTCTTTGTCAAACAATAAGATTTATGCTCAAATGGCACACTTTAATAAAAAACCCAATTTATGGCATTTTCACACATCAAAGCTGATCTTTTAAATTCAATCTTCTGTGTTCTGACTCCATAGGATGTGTGTAGGACTATAGAGTTAGGCAACTCTTGATTGATGAAGGTGTTCACATAGAATCTAGTGTGAAGCAATCTAGTTCATGCCTTGGTAGCTGAATCTAGGTTATGAGATATTTGAATGATTTGGCTATGCTTGAAAATATATCTTCTTCCCAAAACTCTATTGGAAGGCCTAGGAGTCTAACCCAGATGGGCATTTGATTTATGTTTTCCTTTTCATGATCAAAACCTAGTTCTCATTTATTGAGGAAAATCCCCAATTTTTTGAAAACCATGGTCCTCCAACCAAAATGTTAGCACTATCCATTGGGTTATTAAATCTAATCATAAATAAATTGTTCACCATTGCCAGGATTTCCATATGTCCCTTTGTGACCCATTTCATCTTTTCCCAAGCTCTAAATGTATCTATATTGGGTCTAGCACCCATAAACTTACCCAAAAGATCCTGATTCATCCTTGAGGAGGTACAATTTATGAGAGATGGAGTGATTTTTACATTAATGTTTTTCCTATCCTTAAAGGTTTTCAAATATTATAATGGTTTTATCTCTTTTTTACCCATCGTGCCCTTCAGTCTATCACACTAAGAGGATATACCAGTCGTTGTCTTGGGAGAAGGGGGGTTAGTTGACTTAAATTTTTCCTACGAGATTCTTTGTGTTGGTTTTTCAACTGATAGGGCTTTAAACTTGGAGGCCCAAGTGTTCATCCTTTCCCCATCTCTATCACCTTTCTCCCTCTCCAAATCTGAATTTGAAATCCTAGTGTCTCATCCATTTCCTTTTGTCATTCTTGCACCAGATCCATTACTTTCTACCTTGTCCTTCACTGGTTCCCTCTCCATCATTATGATTGGATTGATAAATTAAAAATTATATCATTATATCATTAAAAAGTATATGATATACTAATAAATTAAAAAGTATATCATTAAACGTATTAAAATGTGATTGACATGCAAATCACTTATATTTAAGTCCCAAAAAAATAATAATACCTTATTTAATAATAATTCTTATAACCATATTATCATTAAAAAAAATTAATATTATTGAAAAAAATATTTTTCATAAAAAATAAATTAATTAATAGTTATAGAATGAAAATTTCAAACCAAATTTTATGATTCATCATCATAATGACTAACTTTTTATATATAAATAAGTTAAATTATTATAATAATAAAAATTAATATATCAACTAATTTAATTTCTACTAACCACCTTTATTAAATAATTACTTATATAATTAAAAGGATTGTAGTCTAAGCAATGTAACATTAATAATCATTATTAATTATTTTAATACAGTTATTTAATTAATAGTTACTTCGATGGTGCAATGAATATCGGGAGGCATTTTTATTTAATTTTAGTTTTTTATTAAAAGTTTATTATTATGAAGTAATTGAGGAGTAGTAAAGAGAAAAATAAATTTTATGAAAATGCATTTTTTTGTTTGTTTTTAGGAAATCTAAATTTAATGTAAATGATGTGGAAGAGGTATTAGATTGAGTCTTGCTTCCTCTGCTCTTCTCAGATTTACATATATATTATCCTTCATTATTGTAACGTGGTCAAATAAAAATCAAGGGTTGATATGCAAGTTAAAAAATGAGCATATTCTTGATACAACAGTGAAGGTTAACCCTTAACGTTCAATGTTGCTAATATTCATTGTTACTTTAGTAAGTGCCATTCCTTGCGATTTATTCATGGTTATTCCCCAAACCATTTTGATAGGCATTTATCGGTGATTATCCCATGTGATATGAGGAATTAGAAGATGTGTTGGTTTGCAAATATCCCATGGGGAACCAGAGTAACTCTTGAAGGCAATAACCACATACAAGGGTAAGGAAGGTGGCTTTGAATCTGGGTGGTAAACAATGTGAACTATTTCTTTAATGGCTCTATTAACCAACCCTAATTTCACCCATAGATTGGATGTCAACATAATATTTTGTTCTTTACTTAAAATTAGAGTTTGTTTGAGTTGAGTGTCCAAGTTCGATGCCAACTATTGTTTGCTATATTTTGATTTACATATTACTATTGGAATGTTTAATGATTTTCACATTTTCTTGTTATGTATTATTTCCAATTTGTTAGTTGCATACAAATGTGTTAAAACTTTGAAATATTCTCAATCTAATAGATTTATGGAGGAAGAGGTTATTTACGTGAGAATATTCTAGTCTTCTTTTATTGGGTTTACATTTTTCATGTTGGTTAATAAATTTATGAATAGTAGTTATTGTCCCATGTATCCCTGTTGACATAAATTTATATGTAATGTAACTACTGTGTTAAATGCTTGCCAGAGGGTGTGGCTAAATGACTTTACTACATACATTGGTATGTAATTTATAGGGTGAAGCTTCCCTAGGTCACCAATAAGTATAACTGAGCAACCTCCAAAATATTTGTTGTTATGTTGATGAAATGCCTCATTCAATCGACTATCTATATTGGTGAACATCTTTGGGCATATGAATCTCATTTCATCAATGGGCACATATTGAATGTGTTTCATTTCTTCTTGGAAAATTTCTAGTGATTGGCCTTCAAGTACCTTCATTTAATAGATAGAAATGTAGAGGCTTCAATGCATTGTTGATGAATTTAAATGTTAAATGTCACAACACTAGTTGGAGTGAGAAGTAGGAGAGAACTGGTTCTCCTTGTATGTTGATTCAGGTTATGTTTGATGTAACTAATCAAGTAGGATTTACCTGTACCTTTTATTCCTTGTATAATCATCTTGAGTGGTGGATCTTGTGTATTTTTTTGGGCATGCTATAAAATAATGTTAAAAGCTAGTTGTTGATTACCTCATAACTCACCTAACGATGGTTCACTTGTGCACTCTACACATGTATTATGGGTGAGTGTTTGTTGAGAATATATAAATTGGGGTGACATTGTGTATAGGCTAAGTAATACCTATGAATGATTTCAATTGTGGTTGGTGTTGAAGTCATGGAGCCCAAGCATGTCGATGTCATCTATGTTATTGTCACCTTATAGGTGCATGTGAGACAATATCTCCCACTCATGAATTTACATCTTCATCGATATATCTTGTTGAGTGTCACTAGCATCACTATTTAAGTCAACATTGTTGTGTTCTTTGGTATAGATCCATTCAATATGCCATGGAACATATAAATTTTTGATTTGTTCCTAATGTGTAATAATGTCCTATTTAGTTAAAGTAATTTCCATTGTAATGTTATGGAATGGTTTGTACAATATGAGTTATGACCAAAATAAAGCTTGATATCATGGTGAATCAATAGAAGGTATAATAGAGAAATGAAGGTATATGTAAATAATTGCTTCAATTATTCTATTTTTCCACTAATTAGTTTTTCTTTGATTGTTGAAAGACCATCTTTGGGTATCCTCAATGAGTGGAAATCTCTCTATAAAATTAGGGTGATTAATATACACATCAATGAAAGATGATAGTTTTCCTTCCTCACATGAATTTTTAGAAACACATTTGAATATTTATTTTCCAATAGATAGGCTAATGAATTTTTTACTAGAAACCATTAGAGGTAACTCTTGTAGAATGTGGTATGTCTCTTGTGAACTTATGTCACATTTGATAATATTTTATGTGAGAAACTTATTATATGTAATCATTACTGGACTTTCAACTGCAACCTTATTATATGTAATCATTATTATATGTAATCATTAGCGGTAGATTTCATAATTATTTTTAGATTTAGCTGTATACTTTGCTATATATTTGAGCATGACATAGTAGAAAACAACGGGTTGAAAATCAAAATTTATGCACCATATTGAAATCATGATTCTATTGTGGATGTTCACTCTTTCATCATTATGTGATGGAAGCTAAGTTTTGCAGTGTTCGCCATCGACAAACATCCTTGACATCACTTGTAATGTCCATAATTATTTGTATTTTCATTGTAGAGTAGTGCAACTTTTCTATAAATATGTTGATTCAAGGAATTTGGTGTGACATTGAAATTGATTTACATGTTCCTCATAATATTTTTGTGCATTAGCACTAAATATTTATCTATTATGAGTAAACATGGATAATCAATATTGGAATGATACATTCTATCTTGGATTTTGTCATTGTTTCATGGATTCCATGTTTTCATGTAGCAATCAAAGAATATCCTTGTTGAATCCACTTGAAGAGGGTTTTAGCAATTCAATTCATCCATGTTGGGTACATTTTCTATCCATAAAAATCCATAGTTGTGTGTAGATACTCTATGTTTCCATTCATACTTGATTGTAAAAATATAGTTAAATAAATATGATTTTATAGTTTCTTATTTAATGTAGTTAAACCAATGAAATAGAGTTTCAATAACAATACATGTACCAATAATCCTTGCTTATCTAGGATTTCATCATGAAAAATTGTAAATCTTTTATCCATGTATGAAGATGCAAGATGTGGATTTGTAATAAAGTTTTAGTTTTTCTAATGACTATCATTGTTTGGGAGAGTTGGGGGGGAATCTAACATGAATTTAAGTAGATCTAGCCACTTGGTGTCTACTATGCTCAAGATGAAGAACAATGTTCGTGATCCCAATTGTGTAATCATATATGTTGATTCATTTCTTCAGTTAGACCAAAATGAATGTGTACCTCTAAACATTGATCCAAAATGCATTATTTGATCTGTAATAGTAACATCAAGTAATTGTGTTAGATGTTGTTGCAAGTCTAAAATTGTGACTGGAAAATCATTCTCAATATTGTTTTTTACAAATATTACTGAATTTCCTTGGCTTCAATGGCACATCATTAGGTTTAACAAGAAGTAAAAAAAGTGTGGATGGATTCCAAACCAATTATCCTAGTTTCAAAGTAAGTGCATAACATATTCATGCAATTAGAATTTCCTAATATGGGGTTGTTGGCACATGGTGATCATTGTTGGGAAAAGATAAGAAATTTTCATTGAAAACAATCCCTCTATGTTTTATTCATTGATATGTGAGCTACTGACATTTGTCCAATTCATATAGATGGTATACTACTACTAGTATTTTTTATGTAATCTCTTATTTGGTCTACCTCTCTTCATGTATTTGGGAGAGATGATACAAAAGATGACATTTGATAATCATGTACATTTTTAGGTGCATTTATATCTTCATTAAAGTCTATACTATGTAGTTACATTTCTCCCTTGTATATAGTAGTATAGTGAAGGGTATATGAGATATCGATAGGTTTAGATGGGAGTGAAACAACTGCTTGATGGTCTAGTTGAACATCTCTATAATAGGGGTAATTTTCTATTTTATATTATAGTGCCTACATGACATGTGTTATACTCACAAAACAATCACGTGGTCTAAGGAAATCCTTCTTATCACCAAGATGTCAAGATTTTTGGCTCAACATGGTGGCACTTAATAATAGAAGATATATCTTGAGGAAAGCTAATAGTGTGAAAATTATATTTGTATTGTCTACCAAATGCATGGGTTACTTGAAATATTGTATTAACTCATGTGATGATCATTTCCTCAACTTGAGTTAGGTTGGATAAAAGTTTAGGTCATATACCTAGGTCCATGTTATTTAAAGCAAAAAAAAATGATTATTGTTTTTTTTGCAGTGCATCAACGACAAGTATGTTCACTATGGAAAATCCTTATTTATATTCTTGGATAAAGCTCCTTGCATATGAAACATGCATGTACTAAAGAAAGATGATTGATCCTTTCATGGAATTTCTTGTGAGGTTGTTCAATTGAGAGATCATAGAGTGTGGGGCAAATAGTTATTTTTTGTGCATGGTAATTAGGTTGATAATGTTCATTTTTTAGATCCTTGTATATTGTATAACTCAACCAATATCTTATGTTTTCTTTCTAATATTCCATTGATGTTTGCATTGATCATGAAGGAAAAATAATTGTTAATTTGTTAATTTGTTGCAAATGTTATTTAGGATTTAATATTGTGCATATGAAAATAATATTTTGTGTAAAGAATTAAATAATTGAAAGTGATTTGTAAAATTACAAACACATAATCTAGACACATTTATATTAATTAGTTTGAAACACTAAGCAAATGAAATGTTCATGAATATTTTGATTAGTGTTAACAACATGAAATATTCATACATATAATTCAAACAAAATACTATTTAAGATTTGAAATGTTTATCTAAATAACAAATAAAAAAAGAGAAATAGTCCAAATAAAATACTATAGCATGAGCTATTTTATTTATTTTTTTACTCCCCATGAATGTCAACAATAATCATCATAGAAAAATTAAATGCTAAATTATTGTAAATGGCATGTATAGTCTTTTTTTTTTTCATATAAAAATAATATACTATGTATAAATGTAATTATTTGAAGATTATAGCCAATTTTGGAAGCATGTTTTTGAAAACATTTTATGTAAGTATAATATAGAAAAAACAATTATGTTTTTTTACAAAATGCAAATATGTAAATACATGGTAATTACAATTAGTTATATTTATAAGCACATATATGTATAAATTACATCAAACGCATCAATTAGATATGCATTTTGTGTTGTAGATGTATCATTAGTTGCATTTAATTAGGTATATTGCATCTATTCTTTATCATCATACATCTCCCATTTTATTTCTAGTGTGAAATGATAGTTGCAAAAGAGCACTTTTTTTACAATTTTCCATACCTCATTAGGAGATGATGATATCTTATGTAGATATGGTGCTATGATATACAATAGGAATATCATCAAATTTTGTGGTCTATGTTGTACCTATGACGTCTTCTAATATAAAATTTAATGTATACTTATATTCACAATCCTCTACATCAATATTATGTTTTTGACAATGCCGAGATGCATCACTTTTTTTAATCATTTTTTTACATTGTCTATTGTCTATCGTATCAACATTATAGATTACAATCTCGTATTTTAATAAATTAGTTGGGTGTTTTCTATCTATAGATATTTGGATATTAAGATAGATAGTACTATACATTGGGGGGGTTCCACATTAACTTACTTTAATTTTTTTTAATGTACAGAGTCTAATGTCTAACTAGGGACATGTTAGGAAAGCATCATAGGATTTAAAATCTTTAATTTGATCCTAACTTTTGGTATCAAACAAGACACTTGTAAGTCTATATTTCGAGTTGGACAACAATCTAAATATGTTTCCCAATAATAAAAATGCTCATGTCTATAAATTTTATATGAAATGATATTTAACATTATATAAAAGATGAAAAATACTATTATTAATACATTTGTCTCATCATTAATCGTGTGGAATACATATTTATTAATTTGGAACGCTAAGTAAATGAAATATTCATTAACCTAAATTTGATTACTACTAACAATGTGAAATGTTCATACACATAATCTAAACAAAAAATTATTTAAGATTCAAAATGTTTATCTAAAAAAAAAAGAAAAGAAAATAAAAATAGTTTGATCTTCTACAATCATTCATGGGAGAGAGATTCTTTGATTAAATATAAAGTGATTAAATGGCTAAAAGAGGGTGAGTATAATAATAATGTTACATTTAGAACATTAAATTGATTTCGAACACATGATGTGATGCATTTGCTTGGTAAAATATTTTATTGAAACCTTTATAAAAATATTAATACATTTAAATTTGAGAATTACATATATGTATATAGCACATATGTGATGTTAATATTAATATTTTAATACCAAGTTATGTCTCACCGAATTTTTTTTGTCTCGTATATATTATTGAATTGAATGCCTCAAAGAAAGCTACATAACTCTTTTAGGGGTTAAGTGACATAATAATTGGCCTTATCAAAAAAAAAACACACATATATAAATAAATAAATAAATTATAATATATATATATATATATATATACATATATATATATATATACATATATATATATATATACATACATATATATATATATATATATATATATATATATATATACATAATAATATATTTTTATATATAATATATTATGTATATTATATAATGTCATAATATTAATATATATTTTATTATTTTTACTATATTAATATATTCAACCATACAATATTTACAAAATATAATATTATTAATACCATATTATATTATAGGGCGGGGGCCCTAGCTGGGTTGGCTAAGTATTTCCATTGCGGCTCTGCTAGTCTCATGTTCTAGTCTCCTCCCGCCCCGTGGTACCAGTATTAGGCATGTCTAGCCAGTGCCGCCAGTCACGTTAAAGTGTTTACCAGGCTTTGGAAAAAAAAATACCATATTATATTATTATAATATATGATATCATTATAATTTATATTTTAATATTAATATTATTAATACATACACAAAAATATATAAATTATATTAACTATATCATATTTGATTATATTGTATTTTAGAAATAATTAATAAATTAAATATATTTAATAACAAATTATATTCTAATAATTAAATAAATATTATATTATATCATATATACATAATATTAACATCAAATATAATTTTTTAATAAATTATTATATATTATATATTTTTGTTATAATTATAAATATATATTCAAATAATAATATACATGGTAATATTATTATAATAAAAAATGCAATATATAGCTTTATATATAATATATTACTATGATAATAACAATTTAATTTTTTTAAGTGTTAGGGTAAACAACTCAATAGGGGTTGTGAGATCAATTCAATAGATGTTAGTGGTGTGACATTTGAGCATTAATCTATTTTTGTGGAGCCATTATGATTCTTATTCCAAAGATGTATGGTCCACCTTCCTTTTTTCTACAATCTCAAGGTCTCTCATGCCCATCAAACTCCATGATTCCTCTTTTTGTAATTAAATATATATTAGTAAGAGGGATTTTATAAAGTGAAAGAGTGTAAATCAACAACTCAACTTCACTCAAAACCCCTAACTACTATCTTGCCATTGCTTCTCACCATCATCACCCAACTCATTTTGAAATATTTCATCATTTTTACGTTCTAGAAGAATGTATTTGGAATCTATTTATTTGTTCATCTCACTAGTTAAGAGAAAAGATGTTCGATTGGCGACCAGTCCTAAATACTAAAGAGAATTGATAGGTTTAATTATCAAGAAGTAAAAGACACGCACAACATACATGTAAAAAAGGAATATACTCCACAAATGAAAATAAAATAGTTACTAAAACAAATCACAAAAATCAAATATACATTTCTTGCGACCTTACTTACACATTATGGGCAATTGTTAGTAAAATAACCTAGGTAAATATGAAAATTCAAAACTACAATGAGTTGAACTAAATGTGTATCCTAAACATTTACATGGAGATCCTTTGGGTGACTAGATATATTGTACATGTATACAAAAATTAGAAACCTTTAGCTGTCAAATAAATAAAATAAATCATCAACTAGGCATAAATCAAGAGCTGCCTTTCAATGAGGTGATCACCTTTTTTGCTCTAATCATATTTTTTATCCTAATTATAAAACAACTCAAGTAAAATCCAAGCTTAGAAAAGAATCCAACAATGCAAAATAAGGCCTAGAACCTTCTTGTAGAGAGGCTATTCTCAATTGTGGGGATGATTTGAAGAGCAAAGTAAATGGATTCATTAGATGCCATTTTTAATGCAGAGTCAAGGATTTTCAAACAACAATGTGGATGTTACACACATTCATGGCTTGTTATAAATCCGTCTCATGACATAGTTCAGTTTAACACTACAGTTTCTATTTTTCCTTTGGTATTATTATAGCTAACCCATCCACCTATCATGAGGCCTATTTTTTCATTGTTTTTGTTGTAGCTAACCCATCAAATTGTCATGAAGCTACGGTTTATAAAACTTTCCATTTTTAATCTATGTTAAAGTATTAAATAATACTGGAAATGTATCTCTAATAATCTGAATGAAACAACCAGTGTCTGGTAGGATGCTAAAGCAAACCACTAAGAGGCTAGAAGCCTCAGGGGTTTTGTGGGCTACAAGAAGTCTATAGTGGATATCTGGTTTGCCTATTTGCACCAAGCTATAGACAAAATTGTAAAATAGGTTAGGGATAGAAAAAAAAAGCAAACCAATTATGTAAGTTCCTCTAATGGATCCAACCACAGTAAAGCAAGTAGCTAAAACTATACTATGGATTGCATAAACAATAGAAAAGCAACAATACTGAATGAAATGAGATAACCAATGAAATGTAAATCTAAAAACTAAGGCACTTTGAGGCCAAATAAAATACATTTTTAGAAACAAAGATATTTTAAATTAAGGGTTCAAGAGCATGCCTATTCTATATTTGAGATATATTTCCAAAGCAACACTATTGCTTTCTAACATTGCAATGTTCTAGTTTTAGCCACAGAGCGAGAAGGTTTGAACAAGTTTTCTAGTTTGTCTTGAGCATGTATATTTATAATATGCAATGAGGAAAGCTTCCAAGGAAAACCATAATGTGTAATAAAGGAATATTTCAAGCAATGAAAGTACTCTTTAATGATGCACAAATGCAAGAAAACTTTAGAATCTACCCTAAGCAATGCATAAAACAATTATTTTTGCCAAAAAAAATTCAAACCCTAGCATATATACTATTGAAAATAAACAAAGAGTTTCACTTTACAAATAATAATTCCCTCATATCAAACTTAATATAGATGTGTAGACTTTATACCAACTAATTATCCAAGATAGGAGCCAAGAGAGGAAGAATATCAGGATGTGTGTAAGTTGAGTCCAAACCAAGAGCCAAAAGCTATGGAAGAAATGAAGGAGAAGCCACCAATCTATGAGATTTAATGCAAGGATCACAAATGATAAGAGAAATGGAGTATTGAGGAGGCAATAAGAAGTCCACAAGGTTCAGGAACACTATCAATAACAAAGAGAATCACCAATGAAGCAATAGTGGAGTAGGGCATCCCTTTTCACCAAGAAAGTAATTGTGCAAAGAAAGAATCAAGAGAGATTTAGGGAAGTGACCAAGATTTTAGTATGAATTATCAATGGAGATGATTAGAGTAGAGATGTAACCAAAAAATGAAGAGAGAGAGTGAATGAGGAAACATGCATATATCCAACCTTAATCCATTAACAAGTCAAAAAACTAGCTGTTTATGACTATTATGGACCAAACTGGACCATTTTTGCATGTTATGCCTAGCTCATGGTCTAGGTCACAAATTTTTTAAAGGAAACATGTGACCTAGGACATGAGTTTCCTTATTAAGTTGTGACCTAGGTCAAATAGGGGCCTAGGCTAGTCAACAGGCTCCCAAAAGGGTCTTAGGGGGTCCTTAGAGAGTCTGTCTAGCATGAAAAAGGGCTGAGATGGTTAGAGGATGGGAATAATGTGCAAAAGAGATCTAAAAAAGTGGCCTATGACTCTAAGTAGGATAACTAGGGTTGATAGTCTTCACATGAGCTGATGTGTAATCATAGGGAGGAGTAAGGTCATGGGAAGTAAAATTACATATGCCCTAAGGTATGAGTAGTTAATGTTCAAATGAAAAAGGAATGTTGTGAAGTACCTAGAAGCTACACCAAAGAAAAATAAATCAAGAATTTAAAAGACAAAATAAAACATGACCTACACTTACTAGATAAGGATGGTAGTGGAAGAAGTCGATGACGTCATTCATGGGTGAAGTATAAATGTTGCATAATCTAAAATCCAATTCCAACTAGAGCTCTAGCTCTATCTCTAGCTCCTAAAAAAAAGGGACACAAATGATATTAAATCAAATCATACTATCCATAATGACATTCACTATGGCATCAACCCTAGTGTTTTCCTTATGAGGGATATGGGTGAACTAGACGTCTTCAAAAAAGGAGATAAATCACACATCACCTCAAAGAGGGGGAGAAAATTAGATATAAGGATGGTCCATACATTGATGAGTTGAGATATATAAGAGTGAGTCAGAGAAAAATTACACATAGTACATGCCTAACTCATGGGTGTTGATCAAGGTGCTAAGGATTGTGTGATACTCGATGACATTATTCATCTCACTAATCAAGAAATGACCAACTACAATAAGCTCATGGCCCCATGGATCATTAATAACCTAAGATATAGCCACAAGTCTTGGGTTGCCCTGACTACAACCATTTGTATGAATCACCACTGAGAGGTGTACCATGATGGGGGTTGAGGATGCAAGACAAACAACTGTAAAAAGGCGATCTCAAAGTGAAACAATGTGAGTTGCATGAGGGAAATAAATAATGAAATCAAACCACAATCAAAGTGTTGACCAACAGCATCATGGGAAGAGGCAACCAAGGAAATTGGGGGGAAGTTTTGAGAATATGAAGACCAATTGACAAGACTAGAGCAAGTCCTGAACCACCACAACCAACTAACACCTACAACCTACAACCATGAAAAAAAAGAGAAAAGGAGTTAGAATGGATTGAATGTAGAAACATAGAGAAATTACTAACTAAAATAAGTATAGAAAGTAACTTCTATCCTTGGGTGCTGATAAAATGGGATATGGACTCGGGAGGTTGATGGGGACCCGATAGGGTCCCAGGGACCAAAACAAGGCCAGAGCGAGCCCAAGGAAGCCTTAGATTAGAAAAGGAGGCCATCAATGTGCTAAAAATGTGCCAAATCCTCTAAAATAAAGGTCTCATGGTCTAAAACACAAAAATATGTGAAAAACCAAAAAAAGGGCCCATAAGGTGCATCTGACAAGGTGTACACAAACCTGATAGGCCAGAGGACCTAGGGGTATAAGAGATCAGAATAGTCCCAAAACACACCCAAGGAAGACTCAAAGAGAGAAATGGACCTCACTATTAGATATAGAATGGGACAAAACCTTTAAGTTAAAGGTTTGGTGAGTCTTGAAGTAAAAATGGAGCCAAATAGAGGCCTGAAAAGGGCCAAAAGGAAAGTTGCTAGCCTGAGGCATGGATTTACCCATAAAGCCATGACCTTAGGTAAAAAGGGGATAAAATAGGCTTGGGAAGCTCATAAAGGGCATAGAACTTGCCCAGAATGGAAGGGAAAGGGGGAAATAAGAATAACATATTTGTGAGCTTGTCAAAACATGTTCTTGTTTTACGACATGCACGATTGACTAGGGTCATGTTGCTCTCTCATTTAGATGCAAGGAGTTAGAGTGCAAGATGCAAGAAAGACATCTCATCCTATAGAGCCACCACCACACCATAACCACTAACCCATATCACCTATAGGCACAACAAAAAATGAGAGAGGGAGTCAGTGGAGGGATAACTACTAGTAAGTAGTAGCTCGACCAACTAAAAAAAGCAAGACTTTGCTTCTATGCCAAGGTGCATCCAAGGAGGAGTGCATAAGATAAACATCAAAAGGGACCCAAAAAGGTCTATAAATGGATGCCATAAGAGGGGTAATCCACCGAATGAGGGCTTAGGGAGGGCATTCTAGTAAGCTATGAGGCTCCCCAAAGCACAACAGGTCCAGGCTCGGGCTTGCCCTCAAGGGTAGGTTGCCACCTTTCCCTAACTAGTGGCCTACCCCTGTGACAGGCCACTGCTTGGCCTATAAAAAGGCCAAACAAGAGGGAGAAGGTAGAGAGAGGGATATAAAGCATCCATATCCCTAGGTTTACCAATCATGACCTAAAACACAAGAGTGCTGAATGTGGGGTCATTATTAGTGAATGAAACTTATAAACCCAAACAAGTAAGAGGATGATAGTGTGTAGGATGCATGGGTATGATCTTCTTTTAAGATCATCTCTCATTGATTGGGTTAGGTGAAATACCATGGACGGAATAACACTCAAGATTAGACTCAGCCACTCTAGCAGCCTCAGTGGAAGATGCATTAAGAGAGGAAATACTGTGATGAGAAAAATGTGATGCAAGGAGAAGTTTAATGTCTAGGAAGTCATATTGGAAGAGGTCTCTAAAAAGAGATGATTTGGCTTGGCATCACAGGTCAGAAGAGGGAGTGGACTAACACACATCAGACTTCAAAGGAGTGAATGCTTGATACTCAATTGAATCATAACGTTCATCTTTGAAAAAATGAGATTCAACAGTAGGGGGCATGTAGGCACCCTTAAAACCCTATGAAGAGACAACTAAATCCTCACTTGAGGGTTTTATCTTTACATAGATCAATGATCAAGGATTTAGATCAACTCTAGAGTGTGAAACTCACCTTCATGAATAAACTACACCATGTGAAATGTGTTTGATGCGACAACTTGCATGGCAGTGGTCTTAAGATGGTCAAGAATCATTTTATATGAAAGATCAAGGTCTAACACATAAAACTTGATTTAGAATATCTTAGGACCAAACTTGACATGGAGCTTCACATTTCCTATTGACATAATTGTGTCATTGTTGAAACCCACACACCTATGGTGGGAATCAAAAAGCTTATTCCAACTAATCTTGAGCTCGTTGAATACATGTAGAGGCATGATATTCAAAGACTCATTCATAGATAATGTACCACTTGACATGGAAATCATCCATATAAGTCTCGATGTAGAAAGGGAAATGATCCCACTTTACAAGAATTGAAGTGTCTAGTAAAGAGACTGGGTCAAAAGATAGGATGGGAGGATGATGGTGCTCATATGTATCAGAGTTGAATAAAAATTTAACATCATCACATAGTGGATCCTCATGAAGGAGACCAAGCTCATCAAATATGAGGCCCCTTTACCAAGAGAAAATGTGAAGAAGGTCCCAAATGGAGATCCCATCTGAGAGACCTTGCAACTCCTCTATGACAAAGTAAGGATACTACTTGGCCTAGGGAGGAATCTTACATCGAAAGTCAAATCTGAATTTGGGATTCCCTGTGCCTGTGGGTTGGACAAGAGGCCCAACACCACTAGTCTCTCTAGTGGGGTTAGTGGCTCAACATGAGTGCATGTTGACAAAACACTCATAACTAGTAGGAGCGATGTCAATAGTAGAAAAGACTTTCTTACTCTTATGCTTGGCTTTATCTCTCTAGTTAGTCTTTGAAGAGGAGTCAAAAGAGGTGGAAGAGAAAGAAGGAGAACGTGAGGCCTTAGCCTTTGATTTACTCTTTTTATTCTTCTTCTTCTCCTTGTCATAGTCCAATAAAGTCTCCTTAAACTCATCCAAATTTCATTTGGGCTCTACAAGAGGATAAATTTAAGGCTGAGATGAGGCTTTCCCACCAAACTTTTGGGTGGCACAATTGGCATCATCATTCCCCTTCATCCAATGGTAATTATAAAACTTGGCAGGGTCATAAGAAAACACAATCCATTGTTTTGTTGAGTTGGATTCAAAAACCTTATTTTTAGTTGGCTTATTGCTCATAGTATTCACCTCATGGCTTTCCTTCTTGTCCTTCTCAAGAGGAGAATCAATGATACCATCACCAGTTGCATTACAATTACGATTGCATGATGAGGATGACTTATGGGAAGGTATGGGCCACATGCCCACATACACCTCAAATACTTTGATCTTTAGACACTCATTAACTGCTTCATTATAATAGGTGGGCTCATGCTTGAGGACCTCAAGGTGAACCTCCTACCTCAATTCTTGCAAGAACATATCATAAAGCTAGTCATTCGAGAACATGGTTCTACATGTATGAACAATTGAATGCCATCTATGCATAAAATCAAAGTTTGACTCACCCTTGGCCTATGCCATGGAGGTGAGTGACTGGATGCCAAGGTTAAAAGGTCTAGAAATATCAAAATATTGGAGGAAATCATCTATAAGGAGATAAAAACTAAAGAGAGAATCTGGATGTAGATTCTAAAACTAGACAAGAGCTTCAGCTCACAAAGAATGAGTGAATAGATTCAACAACATTCCATCATCCTGTTCCCAATACATACATGTCATCTTGAATGTTGTAATATGTTCCATAAGAATAAAGTCTTGAGTCCCATTAAACTTTGGTAGTTCAAGGATAAGAGTAGGAAGGGGAATATCACGCACCGAAGGAGATAGAGGATTCTAACGAAGATCCTCATAAACACAGTTGATAGTAGGTTAGCGATGAGCTCTAGAAGGGGGATCATGATGGTAATGATGTTGCCTATACCCATAGACATCATCATAACCATGGCCATGGAGAGCATGATGTCGAGGTGGCTCTTGATAAGGAGGCCAATCATAATGGAAATTATCTCTACCATGAGGTGGGGATTGACCACAGGAAGTGTGATAGTCCCCATGACGCTGATGAGAAGACATGGCATACTCATGAAAATGGTCATGATGATTAAAATATATATGATGCTAGTCACATGCCATCAAACAAAAATCAATTAGTGGTCGTTAAAACACCCAATATGTATCTCACAAATCTCTAGTCTACAAATGGCAATTAAAATCAACATGCTCATCAAAAACTATGAAAAAAGGGATAGGAGGATGGGAAGAACCTTCATGATGAATATATATTCCTGAGTGGGAATACCTATGATCCATAGCATGGACATGCATATGTTTTTATGGAAGAGTTTCTTGCCAATAAACAAGTTGGGAACTCATGTGAAAACTGGTCGAGGCACTCGACACTGAATGGGTACAACCTCTATCTCTAGAAGATGCACTCCACTAACTCTTAGGGGGAGAAGGATGCACTTTATTCACTTGAAGATGTCTATGAAAATTGATTACATGTAACTCATCTAATCCTAATCGAGCAAGAGTTTCCTCATCACCTCGAGTGGGTGAGTGAGATGTAGCACGAGGATGACCAAAAACATCCTTAGATGAATGAAGCTCAAACTGATGAAAATGAGATTGAGTCTATTGGTTATAGTCTTATAAATCTAGTTCCCTTTTGAATGTGAGGGGGTGTAGACTACCATGCTGGGTCGAGGGAGGCTCTTGGGTCCTATGGTGTCTATGGCATTCTATTGCAGCTGTGACTTGCTCTTGAGTGAGCTCAAGGATAAGACCTTGAATCTGAAGAGAATGACATCCCAAGGGTGGGAGGTTGGCCATAGATGCAATGAAATAAGAGAAACATATAAGAAAACAAAAAAGGAAAATTGAAGGAGAATCAATAGGGAGAATAACACAAAACCAAATCAGAATACAATAACCAAGGCAAGAGCCAAAACATAACTGAAAGCAAAGCCTAACAACTAATAGAGGGGAGTTGGCTAAGAGAGCTCTAAACAATGTAGAACCAATGTGAAATCATATGTGAGGTCCCACCAAGCATGCCAGAATGTAGATCCAAGAATATGAATAAAACCACCAGTGTTTGATAGGGTGCTAAAGTAAACCACTAAGAGGCTAGAAGGCTCAGGGGTTATGTGGGCTACACAAGGTCTATAGTGGTTATCTGGTTTATTAGCTTGCACCAAGATATAGATAGACTTTTAAACTAGGTTGGGGATAGCACGAACAAGCAAACCAAGTATGCAAGTTACTCTAATAGATCCAACCATAGTAAATCAAGTAGCTAAAACTATATTATGGATTGCATAAACACTATGAAAGCAACAATATTGAATGAAATGCGATAACTAATGAAATGTAAATCTAGTAACTAAGGCACTTTGAGGCCAAATGAAAGACATTTTGAGAAACAAAGATGTTTCTAAGTATGGGTTCAAGAGCATGCCTATTCTAGATTTGAGTTATCTTTCCAAAGCAACACTATTATTTTTTAACAATGTAATGTTCTAGTTTTAGCCATAGAGAGAGAAGGTTTGAACAAGTTTTCTAGTTTGTCTTGAGCATGTATATTTATTCTATGCAGTGAGGAAAGTTTTCAGAGAGAACCACAATATGCAATAAAGAAATATTTTAAGAAATGAAAGTACCCTTTAATGATGCACAAATGTAGGAAAACTTTAGAATCTACCCTAAGCAATACACAAAACAATTATTTTGCCAAAAACAATTCAAACCCTAGCATATATACTACTATAAATAAACAAAGAGTTTCACTTTACAAATCAAAGTACCCTCATATCAAAATCAATAGAGATGTGTAGAATTTCTACCAACCGATTATCCAAGCAAGGAGGCAAGAGAGGAAGAAGATCAGGTTGTGTGTAAGCTGAGTTCAGACCAAGAGCCAAAAGTTATGAAATAAATGAAGGAGAAGCCACCAATCTATGGGAGTTAATACAAGAAGCATAAATGATAGGTGCAATGGAATCTTGAGGAGGCAAGGAGCATTCCACAAGATTTAGGAACACTATCAATAGTAAAGAAAATCACCAATGGAGTAGTAGTGGAGTAGGGCATCCCTTTGCACCAAAAAAGCAATTATGCCAAGCAAGAATCAAGAGAGATTTAGGGAGGTAGCCAAGCTTTCAGTATGAATGATTAATGGAGATGATAAGAGTAGATATGTAGCCAAAAAATGAAGAGAGAGTGAATCTAGAGGCTCAAATGAATGAGGAAACACACATATATCCAACCCTAATCCATCAACAAGTAAAAAAACTAGCCGTTTATGACCGTTTTGGACCAAATTGGGTTGTTTTCACACATTCTACCTAGGCCACGACTTTTATGAAGGAAACATGTGGCCTAGGCTATGGGTTTCCTCCCTAAGCCGTGATCTAGGTCAAACAAGGGCCTAAGCTAGTCAATAGGCTCCTGAAAGGGTCTTGGGGGGTCCCTAGAGAGCCCATTTGATGTGAGAAAGGGCCAAGATGGTTAGAGGATGGGAATAATGTGTGAAACAGGTCCAAGCAGGTGGCCTATGACTCTAAGCAAGATAACTAGGAAAGGGCTAGAGGATTCTGATGGAGATCCTTGTAAGCATGGTTGATAGTAGGCTAGTGATGAGCTTCAAGAGGGGGCTCATGATGGTAATGATGTTTCCTATTCCCATTGACAACATCATAACCATGGCCATGGAGAACACAATGCCAAGGTGGATCTTGATAAAGAAGCCAGTCATAATAAAAATTATCTCTATCATGAGGTGGGGAACGACCATGGGAAGTGTAACGGTCCCCACAGGGATGATGAGAATACATGGCATATTCATGTAAATGGTCATGATGACTAAAATATCCATGATGTTGGTCACATGCCATCAAACAAGGATCAATCGATGGTCATTGAGACTCTCGATATGCATCCCATGGATCTCTAGTCTGTAAATGGTGATCAAAATCAACATACTCATCAAAAATTATGAAAAAAGGGCTAGGAAGATGGGAAAAACCCTCATGATGAAGATATATTCCTGAGTGGGAATACCTATGATCCACAACATGGACATGTGTATGTTCTTATGGAAGAGTTTCCTATCGAGAAAGAGGTAGGGAACTCACATGAGAACTAGTTGAGGTACTTGAGATTGAATAGGTACAACCTCTATCTCCAAAGGACACACACTATTGACTCTTAGGGGGATAAGGATGCACTTCATTCACCTGAATATGTCTACGATAATCATCAATGATTGTGCATAACTCATCTAGTCTTAATTGGGCAAGAGGTTCTTCATCACCTCAAGCGGGTGAGTGAGATGTGGTATGAGGATGAGAAGAAACATCCTTAGATGAATGAAGCTCAGAATGATGAAAAGGAGATTGAGTATGTTGGTTATAGTCCTACAAATCTTATTCCCTTTTAAATGCGAGAGGGTGTAGAATACCATGCTGGGTCGAGGGAGGCTCCTAGGTCTTATGGTGTCTATGGAGTTCCATTGTAGCTGTGACTTGCTCATGAGTGAGCTCAAGGATGAGGCCCTAAATCTGATGATAATGATGTCCCAAGGGTGGGAGGTCAGCCATGGATGCAATGAAATAAGAGAAACATGAAAGATAATAGAAAAGGCAAATTGAAAGAGAACAGCTAGGGAGAATAATATAAAACCAAAGTAGAAAACAACAACCATGGTGAGATCCAAAACATAATTGAAAGCAAAGCTTAATATCTAACAAAAGGGAGTTGGCTAAGAGAGCTCTAAATGGGTTAGAACTAGTGTGAGATCGTATGTGAGGTCCCACCAAGCATGCTAGAGAGTGTAGATCCAAGAATATGAATAGAACTACCAGTGTTTGGCAGGGTGTTAAAGCAAGCCACTAAGAGGCTAGAAGGCTCAGGGGTTCTATGGGCTACAGGAGGTCTATAGTGGCTATCTATTTTACCAACTTGCACCAATCTATAGACAGACTTGTAAACCAGGTTGGGGCTAGCATGAATAAGCAAACTAAGTACACAAGTTCCTCTAATGGATCCAACCATAGCAAAACAAGTAGCTAAAACTATATTATAGATTGCATAAACAATATGAAAACAACAATACTGAATGAAATGAGATAACCAATGAAATGTAAATCTAGTAACTAAGGCACTTTGAGGCCAAATGAAAGACATTTTGAGCAACAAAGATGTTTTCAAGCAAGGGTTCAAGAGCATGCATATTCTAGATTTGAGCTATCTTTCCAAAGCAACACTATTATTTTCTAACAATGCAATGCTCTAGTTTTAGCGACAGAGAGAGAAGGTTTGAACAAATTTTCTAGTTTGTCTTGAGCATTTATATTTCTACTATGCAATGAGGAAAGTTTCCAAAGAGAACCACAATATGCAATAAAGGAATATTTCAAGCAATGAAAGTACTCTTTAATGATGCACAAATGCAGGAACACTTTAGAGTCTACCCTAAGCAATGCACAAAATAATTATTTTGCCAAAAATAATTCAAACCCTAGCATATATACTACTGTAAATAGACAAAGAGTTTCAATTTGCAAAGCAAAGTGCTCTCATATCAAACTCAATAGAGATTTGCAAGATTTCTACCAACCAATTACCCAAGCTAGGAGGAAATAGAGGAAGAAGATCAGGCTATCTGTAAGTCGAGTCTAGACCAAGAGCCAACAACTATGGAAGAAATGAAGGAGAAGCCACCAATCTGTGAGAGCTAATGCAAGGAACACAAATGATAGGTGTAATGGAGTCTTGAGGAGGCAAGGAGAAATCCACATGCTTCAGGAACATTATCAATAGTAAAGAGAATCACTAATGAATCAACAGTGGAGTAGGGCATCCCTTTTCACCAAGAAAACAATTGTGCCAAGCAAGAATCAAGAGAGATTCAGGGAGGCAGCCAAGCTTTTAGTATAAATGATCAATGGAGATGATTAGAGCAAAGATGCAACCAAAAAATGAAGAGAGAATAAATCTAGAGGCTCAAATGAATGAGGAAACACACATATATCCAACCCTAATCCATCAACAAGTCAAAAAACTAGCCATTTATGACCGTTTTGGACCAAACTGGGTTGTTTTCACACATTCTGCTTAGGCTATGACTTTTGTGAAGGAAACATGTAGCCTAGGCCATAGGTTTTCTCCCTAAGCCACGACCTAGGTGAAATAGGGACCTAGGCTAGTCAACAGGCTCCCGAAAGGGTCCTGGTGGGTCCCTAGAGAGCCCGTCTAGCATGAGAAAGGGCGAAGATGGTTAGAGGATGGGAATAATGTGTGGAAGAGGTTCAAGCAGTTGGCCTATGACTTTAAGCGGGATAACTAGGGTCGGTAGTCTCCATGTGAGCCGATGTGTAATCATAGGAAGGAGTAGGGTCACATGAAGTACGATTACAGACAAGGCGATAGGTAAAACTATTTGTAAATGATATGTTTAGTTTAATAGTTGTTTGTGATAAGGCCAACCATTATGTCATTTAACCCTTGAAAGAGTTTTGCATCTTTGTTTGAGGCGTTCAATTCAACAATATATGTGAGACCAAAGTTTTGAAAAAAAAAGTAGTAGGTTAGACAAATCTATATATGTAAAGCTTTGAGGACTTGAGGTTGGAGGAGCTTATTCCTCGCTGTAACAAGGCATATACCGACCTATTATTAAAATTGAAGCTCTACACACTTCTTGCCACGTACTCAACTTCAATCCTCCCTACATCCTCACTTCAATTTTTTCACCTCGCACTTGTTGAGGCCATCATTAATCACAAGTCAACGGAGAATGTCGATAAAATATTTTGATTGCGTAAAAGTAAAATGGAAAATATAGAGTATTGACTCCACTAACTGTCAAACACACCTTAATATTTGTGATATAACGAAATCAAAAATATTCATAAACAAATTTTTGATCTGCGCCTAACTATAAAACACCTTCTACGTAATGATTTATTATTATGAACTTTAAACCTATAGATAATAGATAATCTAATTAAAGGATAGAAATGGAATCAAATTGGAAACTTTAAAGATATAAAAGGTGATTATGAAGTATTTAGATTCTTGAGTGGATTGATATCGACATCTTCTCTGAACACATAAAACATATATCATTTTCACGGCTAGTTGTATTCCTTCCATCCTAACTTCAGATTTTATGTCAATATTGATATTGCTTCTATTGATATGAACGATCTTATCGATTGGACGAGGGAGTGGGATTTGGGTTTTTATTTATTATCATTTAATTTTGGGCAACGTATCGTGGCGAGGAATCTTATCAGAGACCAAACTGAGTTGTATACTACATCATTGAAGAAGATATTATCATTTATAATCTGCAACTACAACTTGACATGTGCATACCTCATTTCAACGCTCCAAAGTCAGTCAAATGGACTTTAATAAATAAAATCGCTCAGCTCGTTCATCTAGGACATAATCGACAAAACATGTATACAGAGGAGAATGACGTTTCTGTCGTATATATGTTTTGCATTTTAATATATTTGTGGCTGTTAAAGCATATTATTGAGCATATGGACACCATAACTGAGTTGTATATTACATCATTCAAGAAGATATTATCATTTATAATCTGGAACTACAATTTGATATGTGCATACGTCATTTCAACCCTCTAAAGTCAGTCAAAATAGACTTAATAAATAAAATCGTTCGATGCAATAACTTTTCTCATTTAGTTTATTTAGGACATAATCGACAAAACATATATACAGAAGAGAATGACATTTCTGTCGTATATATGTTTTGCATTTTAATATATTTGTGGCTGTTAAAGCATATTATTGAGCATATGGACACCATAACTGAGTTGTATACTACATCATTGAAGAAGATATTATCATTTATAATCTGCAACTACAACTTGCAGGGTGTTAAAGCAAGCCACTAAGAGGCTAGAAGGCTCAGGGGTTCTATGGGCTACAGGAGGTCTATAGTGGCTATCTATTTTACCAACTTGCACCAATCTATAGACAGACTTGTAAACCAGGTTGGGGCTAGCATGAATAAGCAAACTAAGTACACAAGTTCCTCTAATGGATCCAACCATAGCAAAACAAGTAGCTAAAACTATATTATAGATTGCATAAACAATATGAAAACAACAATACTGAATGAAATGAGATAACCAATGAAATGTAAATCTAGTAACTAAGGCACTTTGAGGCCAAATGAAATACATTTTGAGCAACAAAGATATTTTCAAGCAAGGGTTCAAGAGCATGCATATTCTAGATTTGAGCTATCTTTCCAAAGCAACACTATTATTTTCTAACAATGCAATGCTCTAGTTTTAGCCACAGAGAGAGAAGGTTCGAATAAGTTTTCTAGTTTGTCTTGAGCATTTATATTTCTACTATGTAATGAGGAAAGTTTCCAAAGAGAACCACAAGATGAAATAAAGGAATATTTCAAGCAATGAAAGTACTCTTTAATGATGCACAAATGCAGGAACACTTTAGAGTCTACACTAAGCAATGCATAAAATAATTATTTTGCCAAAAATAATTCAAACCCTAGCATATATACTACTGTAAATAGACAAAGAGTTTCAATTTGCAAAGCAAAGTGCTCTCATATCAAACTCAATAGAGATTTGCAAGATTTCTACCAACCAATTACCCAAGCTAGGAGGAAATAGAGGAAGAAGATCAGGCTATCTGTAAGCCGAGTCTAGACCAAGAGCCAACAACTATGGAAGAAATGAAGGAGAAGCCACCAATCTGTGAGAGCTAATGCAAGGAGCACAAATGATAGGTGTAATGGAGTCTTGAGGAGGCAAGGAGAAATCCACATGTTTCAGGAACATTATCAATAGTAAAGAGAATCACTAATGAAGCAACAGTGGAGTAGGGCATCCCTTTTCACCAAGAAAATAATTGTGCCAAGCAAGAATCAAGAGAGATTCAGGGAGGCAGCCAAGCTTTTAGTATAAATGATCAATGGAGATGATTAGAGCAAAGATGCAACCAAAAACTGAAGAGAGAATAAATCTAGAGGCTCAAATGAATGAGGAAACACACATATATCCAACCCTAATCCATCAACAAGTCAAAAAACTAGCCATTTATGACCGTTTTAGACCAAACTGGGTTGTTTTCACACATTCTGCTTAGGCTATGACTTTTGTGAAGGAAACATGTAGCCTAGGCCATAGGTTTTCTCCCTAAGCCACGACCTAGGTGAAATAGGGACCTAGGCTAGTCAATAGGCTCCCGAAAGGGTCCTGGGGGGTCCCTAGAGAGCCCATCTAGCATGAGAAAGGGCCAAGATGGTTAGAGGATGGGAATAATATGCGGAAGAGGTTCAAGCAGTTGGCCCATGACTTTAAGCAGGATAACTAGGGTCGGTAGTCTCCACGTGAGCCGATGTGTAATCATAGGAAGGAGTAGGGTCACTTGAAGCACAATTACAGACAAGGCGATAGGTAAAACTATTTGTAAATGATATGTTTAGTTTAATAGTTGTTTGTGATAAGGCCAACCATTATGTTATTTAACCCTTGAAATAGTTTTGCATCTTTGTTTGAGGCGTTCACTTCAACAATATATGTGAGACCAAAATTTTGAAAAAAAAAGTAGTTTGATAGACAAATCTATATATGTAAAGCTTTGAGGGCTTGAGGTTGGAGGAGCTTATTTCTAGTTGTAACAAGGCATATACCGACCTATTATTAAAATTGAAGCTTTGCACACTTCTTGCCACGTACTCAACTTCAATCCTCCCTACATCCTCACTTCAATTTTTTCACCTTGCACTCGTTGAGGCCGTCATTAATCTCAAATCGACAAAGAATGTCGATAAAATATTTTGATTGCGTGAAAGTAAAATAGAAAATATAAAGTATTGACTCCACTAATTGTCAAACATATCTTAATATATGTGATATAACGAAATCAAAAATATTCATAAACGAATCTTTGATCTGCTCCTAACTATAAAACACCTTCTACATAATTATTTATTATTATGAACTTTAAACCTATAGATGATAGATAATCTAATTAAAAGATAGAAATGGAATCAAATTGGAAACTTTAAAAATATAAAAGGTCATTATGAAGTATTTAGATTCTTGAGTGGATTGATATCGACATCTTCTCTGAACACATAAAACATATATCATTTTCACGGTCAGTTGTATTCCTTCTATCCTAACTTCAGATTTTACGTCAATATTGATATTGCTTCCATTGATATGAACGATCTTATCGATTGGACGAGGGAGTGGGATTTGGGTTTTTATTTATTATCATTTAATTTTGGGCAACGTATCGTGGCGAGGAATCTTATCAGAGACCAAACTGAGTTGTATACTACATCATTGAAGAAGATATTATCATTTATAATCTGCAACTACAACTTGACATGTGCATACCTCATTTCAACGCTCCAAAGTCAGTCAAATGGACTTTAATAAATAAAATTGCTCGATGCAATAACTTCTCTCATCTAGTCCATCACCGACATAATCGACAAAACACATATACAGAGGAGAATGACGTTTCTGTCGTATGTATGTTTTGCATTTTAATATATTTGTGGCTGTTAAAGCATATTATTGAGCATATGGACACCATAACTGAGTTGTATACTACATCATTGAAGAAGATATTATCATCATTTATAATCTGCAACTACAACTTGACATGTGCATACCTCATTTCAACGCTCCAAAGTCAGTCAAATGGACTTAATAAATAAAATCGCTCGATGCAATAACTTCTCTCGTCTAGGACATAATCAACAAAATATATATACAAAGGAGAATGACGTTTCTGTCATATATATGTTTTGCATTTTAATATATTTGTGGCTGTTGAAGCATATTATTGAGCATATGGGCACCATTAATATCAGATTGTGCCGATGTTTTGGGTTTTATCAGATGATATGAGGATAGGATTAGTCCGAGTGGTACAAGTTTGTGCATGTCAAATATATAAGTTATTTTTAATGTTTTTTTTTTATTTAAATTTGATTAATATTTGAAAGGTAGTGTTGAATAAATAATTATTATAACAAAAAAAAAATATGATAGAGATGAAGGGTAAGTGTATAAAATGGTTTGTGTGGATATGATTTTTTAGAAATTTCAAAAATCGAACTTCTGTAGATAATTTGAGATGATTACACTTAAAATTTTGTGGATATAATTTCTTAGAAATTTCAAAAATCGAACTTTTGTAGATGATTTGAAATGATTACACTCAAAATTTCAAGATGATATAAGAACACGAATTGTAGTATTTCGAGTCTAGTTTCCAAACACTAAGTTTTTTGACTAACAAAATTTTTGGGTATAAATTGTGTATAGTTTTTTGATCCAATGCATTTTGAATCACCATCCGCGATTCATTATTAGGGATATTAAAAGAATAGAACTGTCGACTCAAAAAGGAGATAGGTCTGCAGTTCCATTCTTGTAATATTCATGATGATGAATCATGGATGGTGATTCGAAACACTTCCGATAAAAAAACTGTACAATTTACACCCAAAAATCTTGTTACTTATTCTTATGGATAGTGAAAACATCAAAGTTCTTACTATGTTTTTAAAAAAATGATTAAGTACAACTAGGTTAAACATCTAAAATTTGAAGAGGAACCCCTACTTTTTTTAAGAAAACAAAGTAGATAGATGTCCATGCGGCCCACCATTTTTTGAACATCATTTAATATTATTTAAAATGTTTTGAAGAATATTTCTAAGATAAGTTCTTCTAGTTTGTGACCTATATTTTTTTATATTTTTTCAATGAAAATATTTTTTTAATTAATTTTATAGATTCTAAAATTAGACAAAAATCTGGATAGCTAGTCGTGCACCCTCCTTACATACCTCTCAAAAAAATGAATTTTGATTTTTTTTAATGTGTAAAATTAGGCCTAGTTTGTGAGCATATAATTTATTTTCCACTTGTATCAACGAAAAATAAATTACATAAACATGAATAGCTATGTAAATTTGCAGCATGTAGTGGCCTAAAAAATGTATAGTTAGAAATCAATATAGTTTGAACCCTTAAAATAGTCTAAAATTTATAAAAATCACATATTTGGAAAGAGGAAAGTGTGCTCATTGTCATGGTAATATGTTTTTGAATTTTATTTTTGAATTCTATAGTGTATTTGGTGATGAAAGTTAAAATTTGTTATTTTTTTATCAAAACTCTCAGACTTGATTGTAGATTGACAAGTGCAAGCCTTTGGATTGGGAATCCAAGCCATTTCCAAGTCAAAAGGCTTGATTTTTTGAATTAAATGCGTACAAGTTATAATGCATACGTGTTACTATAACATTGCATAAAAAAGGCACAAAAGACATATTTGGTAGTTGTAGATGGTCTTATAGCAGATGGTTTACTAAAATAAATGTTAGGTATAAGTTTACATTGTTACATTTAATTTTAAATTTATTTTAGTAAATATAAAAAATTAAGGTCACTCTGCATCTGATAGAGTTGGTCTCATAGTTGCACACCTTATAATGTGGAAGATAGTTTTTAAAAATTTAATCTGGTTAGTATTTAGGCAGTTTTAGGATCTCCGTATTGAACTTAGGGATTTTAGAGCATAACTTTTACAATTGATATCCATTTTTGGGGTAAATATAGTCATTTTTTACATTTTTATACCTTCTGAATTGCTTCATGATATCTCTAAGAGTCCTATGTTTTTTAAAATTTAAGTTTTCAAACCACTCACTTTGAACTTGATCTAAAGTGGTGTGATTGGGGAAACATAGGTCACATTGGTGACTTACACACATCAAATGACCACTTTGTGTTAATTTCACTTGTTCACCATCCCTCCTTCATCCCTAATCACTTCCTATATATCCCTCATCACCCTTTATCACTCTCTCCTCATTAATCATTGTCCCTAATCACTCCCTTATTGACCTTGACTTTCCTACTCATCTCTAATCACTCCTTTATCATACCTAATCACTCCTCCATTGACCTTCACCATCCCTCACCATCCCCAATCACTCCTTCCTCATTCCTCCTCATCCCTAATCACTTCTTCATCCCTCATCATCTCTAATTACTCCTTCCTTGTCACTCCTCATCCCTAATCACTCCCTTATTGACCTTCACTATCCCTTGTCAACTATAATCACTCCCTTATCATCTTTAATCACTCTTTCATTCATCATCACCATCCCTCATCATCCTTACTCACTCCCTCCTCATCCCTCATAATCTTTAATCACTCTTTCCTTGTCCCTCACCATCCCTCATCACTCCATCATTGACCCTCACCATCCCTCATCACTCTGTCAATGACCCTCAGCATCCGTCATTATTTATAATAACTCCCTCATCATCTAATGTAAGTAAGCCTCTTATAAGTTTACTCATCTAGGTCTCCTTTAGGATTTATAGCCTTCCTTTCTTGTTTCATGCCACATATTTAACTCGTTATACTAACACAAGGTTTTTATACTCTAAATTTTGTTACTCACTTAATAAACAAGGTTATTCTTTTAAAGTACACCACCTTTGCATGACACAACAAACATGATCTTCTCTAAAGGCTTTTATCTTTCTTCTAGGTCTTAACCTTTCTTTGTATCCTCTTTACTATAATTTAGTCTCATTTGACTAATATTGTATCCTTGAACACCAATTTTAACCTAATTTCACTTCTTTATTTTCCTACAATCCCCATCAAAACACTGATTGATGTCCATTGAAACTTAATTCTTATAGACAACACAAAATTGTGTCATATCAGACCTTATTCATTACCATCATTTATAGAAAAATTTTCTCTCAAGACTAACTCCTAATGGCCCCAATAGTATTTTTATATTTGGTTTGACACTATTTAAGTTAGCACATAAGCTTCTTCCATTCTTTATACTTAATTCTCACCAAAATGCAACAAAATAGGCTTTTTAGCCCTTTCACTTAGGTTTGATATGTTGTTTAAGGGGTTATGGATCCAAACTCATATTAAAGGTTATAAAAATTACTTCATGAATTATTTTTCATTATACACATGACAAGGAACACAATCTATAGTCTGTTACAACTTTGATTTTCAAGATACTTTGAAAGACTCCACCTTTATCCCTGTTTTAGGCTTATTTAAGGTTTGTTAAAAATAGTCATGAATATATTATATTCTGGGTACTTTCAAGTTATGAAACCACTTGGATTAGTTTAAAAACATACTTAGACTCTTGTCTACAAACTTTCAGAGTGATTAAATGATGCAGGAGCATTAGTCAAAAGATATAAATTTGTACATAGTAGTCTAAGTAAGTCAAATAAGTCATGTGTTGAGCATTAAAAAGACATGCCATGCTTATTTGTACCTTGTAAAAGGTCTCTATAAGTATTAAGTAACATAAGGAGTCTTTTTCTAATCGTGTAACAATACATAAGTAGCTAGACTCTTATATTTGACACTTTCCTTTCAAAACCTCATGTTTGAAAATTTACATTATCAAAGAAGGCTTGTAAGCCACTTGGCTAGTTGTAAAGGGTATAAACCTCTTGTAATGGTCCTAAATGGTTATCACCATGATGCAAATTCCATTTCACTCATGTAAAGGTAAAAATAACCTCAACTCTATCTATAAATATGACTTAACATTTGGAAAAGGTAGACGTTAGTATATGTTATGTTAAGGAGTAAGTAGTTGAGAAGACCTTGGTCTTATTCAAATATAAAATAGATGTTTAGAGAATTATTGTTCAATATAATATTCAAATATATTAATGATATTATTAATAAATTCATAAATATGTGAAAAATAAGATGAGGAGATGAGAAGAGGAGAGTGAGGTCTGCAGTAAAAGGTTGTAGTAATGTTTGTATCTCATTTTGAGAGTTTGATCAATAAGCGAAGGTTATTATTTTGATGGTATATAGTTATTTTTGTTCCCACAATGAATATCATGTGATTTTATATGATTATGAGGCTAAAATTTATCTTAAAGACTTTATAAACATGACTGTGTAAGATAACAACATAAAACTATGTGTAGGCAGGTTTAAAACATGGGAGTTGGACGTGCTTTCTGATGCTTGAAAGAGAATGAATCATTGCTAAGGTAAGATATGATGATATTTCACCTACATGATGCATGATACTATATTCATTAGTTGGAAAGAATTAATTTGATTCAATTATATTCATTTCAAGATAAGAACATGACATAGTTTGAAAAAGTCATAGTAATTAGTATTGTTTGATGTACTTTTCTAAGCATGATGAAGTAATAATTGGTGAAGGTGTTGGAAGGTGAATGAGACCTATTACAAATGGAAAGATTGTTTGAAAATCTATAATATTTATTAAATTCCTTTTATAATGCTCTCTTGTTGCCCTAAAACCCTAAATTCTAAGACATGAAAGTGACAAGAAAAAGAGATCTAGATTGATAACAAGCCAATCAAAATGTGTGAAATTTGGTCTATAGTTGCTTGTAGACTTTATTTACATGGTGATTTTTTCACATTATCTAAAGTATCCCTAAATTCCTGATATGAAGGATTGTATTTGAACAGAACCATGTATAAGTGGAAAATTAGGGTTTTATCATATGAAATGATTTGTGACCTCCATTAGGATCTTCTAAATGTCTTGAAATCTATAAAAGGTGAAATGAATGGTTAATAAGGGTTTGGGAATTATTATTGGTCTTGAAAGTGAGTACAAGAATAATTAGTGTAAGTTATGTCTTAACAATCTTATAGCTATTTGTGAAGGTAAGGATTAAGAGTCTTAAAGGAGGGTATAAAATCTTTAGTGAGTTGTTACAAGTGACAAGACTTTGGAAGGGATTAAAAATAGTTTGTGTGAGAAGGTTAAAAGGCTAGGGAACCTATAATTCAACCCTTTATCCATTGAGTTGATTATAGACCTAGGTTCAAAGCCCAGGGAAATAAGATCATGGTTATTGTGTATTCTTATATTTTATTTTACACTATCTAAGCTAGAACATAAGCTTCTTCCATTATTTATACTTAATTCTCACCAAAATGTAACAAAATAGGCTTTCTAGCCCTCTTACTTAGGTATGATTTATTGGTTAAGGGGTTATGGATCCAAAGTCATATTCAAGGTTATCAAAATGAATCCATGCATACTTTTTCACATTACACATGAAAAAGAACACATTCTATAGTCTGCTACAACTTTGATTTTCAAGAGACTTTAAAAGACTACACCTTTAGCTCTGTTTTAGGCTTATTTGAGGTCTTTTAAAAAAACACAGTCATGAATATATTATATTTTTGGGACTTCCAATTTATGAAACATCTTGGATCAGTTTAAAAACATCCTTAGACACCTGTGTACAAACTTTCAGAGTGATTAAGTGATGCAGGAGCATTAGTCAAAAGATACAAGTTTGTACATAATAGTCTAAATGAGTCAAATAAGTCATGTGTTGAGCAATAAGAAGCCACATCAATCTTATTTGTAACTTGTAAATGGTCTCTATAAGTCTTAATTAGAATAAGGAGTCTTGTTCTAATCGTATAAAAGAACATAAGGAGATAAATTCTCATATTTGGTACTTTCCTTTTAAAACCTCATGTTTGAAAATTCAAATTGTCAAAGAAGGCTTGTAAGTCATTTGGCTAGTTGTAAAGGGTATAAACCTATTGTAATGGTCCTAAAGGCTTATCACGATGATGTAAATTCTATTTCACTCATGTAAAGGTAAAACCAACCTCAACTCTATCTAGAAAGATGACTCAATGTTTGGAAAAGGCAAAAGTTAGTATATGCCAAGTTAAGGAGTAAGTAGTTGAGAAGACCTTGGTCTTATTCAAATCTAAAATATATGTTTAGAGAATTTTTTTTGAAGATAAGCTTTGATTTTATTAAGGAGAAGCTTAATAAAGTCATACAGATGTGAAAAAGAAGATGAGGATATGATAAGAGGAGAGTAAGGTCTGCAACAAAAGGTTGTAGTAAGGTTTGTATCTTGTTTTGAGAGTTTTATCAATAAACGAAGGTGTTTATTTTGATGGTAGATAATTATTTGTGTTACCAAAATGATAATCATGTGATTTTATATGATTATGAGGCTAAAATTTATCTTCAAGCCTTTATACACATGATTTTGTAAGAGAACAACATAAAACTATGTGTAGGCAAGTCTAAAACAGGGGAGTTGGGCGTGCTTTCTGATGCATGGAAGCTAATGAATTATTATCAAGGTAAGATATGATGATATTTTACCTATCTGATGCATGATACTTGATTCATTATTTGGAAATAATCAATTTGATTTAATTATAGTCATTTTAGGATAGGAACATGACATAATCTATAAAAGTTATAGTAATTAGTATTGTTTGATGTACTTTTCTAAGCATGATGAAGTTTGAGTAATTGGTGAAGGTGTTGGAAGGTGAATGAGACTTGTTCTAAATGAAAGGAGTGTTTTAAACTCTATAATATTTATTAAATTTCTTTTATAATTCTTTGAAGTTCCCCTAAAACCCTAAACTCTAAGACATGATAATGACAATAAAAAGATCTCTAGATTGATAACAAGCCAATCAAAACGTGTGAACTTTAGTCTATAGTTTCTTTTAGACCTTATTTATATGGTATATTTTTTAAAATTATCTAAATTATCCCCAAATGATTGATATGAAGGACTATATTTAAACATAACTATGTATAAGAGGAAAATCAGGGTTTTATCATATGAAAAGGTCTGTAACCTCCATTAGGATCTTCTAAATGTCTTGAAATCTATTAAAATGTGTCATGCATGGTTAATAAGGGTTTGGGAATTATTATTTATTTTGAAAGTTAGTACAATTATAATTAGTGTAAGTTGTGTCTTAACAGTCTTATAATTATTTGTGAATGTAAGGATTAAGAGTCTTAAAGGAGGGTCTAAACTCTTTGGTAAGTCGTTACAAGTGACAAGAATTTGGAAGGGATTAAAAATAGTTTTTTTGAGAAGGTTAAAAGGTTAGGGAACCTATACTTTAACCTATTATCTATTTATTTGAGTATAGACCTAGGTTCAAATCCTAGGGAAATAAGATAATGGTTATTATGTATTCTTATATTTTATTAAACACTATCTAAGCTAGTACATAAGATTCTTACATTCTTTATACTTAATTCTTACCAAAATGCAAAAAAATAGGCTTTTTATCCCTCTCACTTAGGTCTAATATGTTGTTTAAGGGTTTATGGATCCAAAATCATATTAAAGTTTATAAAAATGACTTCATGCATTCTTTTTCACATTACACATGACAAAGAACACATTCTATAGTTTGTTATAACTTTGATTTTCAAGAGACTTTGAAAGACTAAACCTTTAGCCTTGTTTTAGGATTATTTAAGGTCTGTTAAAAAACACAATCATGAATATATTATATTATAGGGAATTTAAACTTATGAACCACTTGGATTAGTTTAAAATATCCTTAGAAACTTGTATACAACTTTTACAGTGATTAAGTGATGTAGAATCATTAATCAGAAGATATAAATTTGTACATAGTAGTTTAAATGAATCAAATAAGTCATGTGTTGAGAAATAAGAAGCCATGCCAAGATTATTTGTAAATTTCAAAAGGTATTTATAAGTCTTAATTATCGTAAGGAGTCTTGTTATAATTGTGTAAAATTACACAAGGAGCTAGACTCTCATATTTGGTACTTTCCTGCCAAAACCTCATGTTTGAAAATTCAAATTGTCAAAGAAGGCTTGTAATCCCTTATGGATAGTTGTAAAGGGTATACACCTATTTTAATGGTCCTAAAGGGTTATCACCATGATTTAAATTACATTTTACTCATGTAAAGTTAAAAACAACCTCAACTCTATCTATAAAGATGACTCAATGTTTGGAAAAGGCAGAAGTTAGTATATTCTATATTAAGGAGTAAGTAGTTGAGAAGACCTTGATATTATTAAGATATAAGAGCTATGTTTAGGGAATTATTTTTAAATATAATATTCAAATATATTAAGGATAAGGTTAATAAATTAATCCATGCATGAAAAATAAGATGAGAAGATAAGAAGAGGAGAGTAAGGTCTCAAAGGTTATAGTAAGGTATGTATCTTATTTTGAGAGTTTGATCAATAAAATAAGGTGTTAATTTTTATGGTAGATAGTTATTTATTTTCCCACAATGATAATCATGTGATTTTATATGATTATGAGGCTAACATGTATCTTCAATCCTTTATAAACGTTATTGTGTAAGAAAACAACATAAAACTATGTGTAAGTAGGCCTAAAAAAAGTGAGTTGAATGTGCTTTATGATGCATGGAAGATAATGAATAATTATCAAGGTATGATATGATTATTTTTAACCTATTTTATGCATGATCCTAGATTTATTAGTTATAAAGAAGCAATTTGATTCACTTATAGCCCTTTCAGGATAGGAACATGACATAATCTATAAAAGTCATAGTAATTAGTATTGTTTGATGTACATTTCTAAGCATGATAAAGTTTAAGTAATTATTGAAGGTTTTGGGAGGTGAACAAGATGAGTGTTTGAAACTATATAATATTTATTAAATTCCTTATAGAATGTTCTCGAGTTGCCCTAAAATCCTAAATTCTAAGACATGATAGTGACAAGAAAAAGAGCTCTAGATTGTTAACAAGCCAATAAAAACGTGCGAAATTTGGTCTATAGTTTCTTTTAGACCTTATTTACATGGTTAATTTTTTCCAATTATCTAAAGTATCCCTAAATGCCTGATATGAAGGACTTTATTTAAATAGAACTATGTATAAGAGGAAAATCAGGGTTTTATCATATGAAAAGGTTTGTAACCTCCATTAGGGTATTATAAATATCTTGAAATATATAAAAAGGTGTAATGAATGGTTAATAAGGGTTTGGTAATGATTATTGGTCTTTAAATTTAGTACAATAATAGTTATTTTAATTTATGTCTTAATAGTCTTATAACTATTTGTGAACATAAGGATTAAGAGTCTTAAAGGAGGGTCTAAACTCTTTGGTGAGTCGTTACAAGTGACAAGAATTTATAAGGGATTAAAAATAGTTTGTGTGAGAAGATTGAAAGTATAGGAAACATATATTTTATCCTATTATCCATTGAGTTGAGTATAGACCTAGGTTCAAAGCCTAGGGAAATAAGATCATGGTTCACATTTAAAATATTTGAATGATTATTGAGGATAACAAAGTGATTAGGGATGATGAGGTATGGTGAGGGTTAATGAGGGAGTAATTATGGGTGATGAGAGATGATGAATGAGTGATTAGGGATGATGATGGATGATGAATCAATGATTACGGATGATGAGGGTCAATGAGGGAGTGATTAAGGATGATTAGGGAGTAATTATAAATGATGAGGAATTATGAGGGTCAATAAGGGAGTGATTGGGGATGAGGAAGGAGTGATTAAATATGATGAAGAGATGATTATGGATGATGAGGTATCGATTAGGGATGCTGAGGGATGGTGAGATCCAATAAAGGAGTGATTAGGGATGATGAGGGAGTGAGTAGAAATTATGAGAGATAGTGAGGGTCAATGAGGGAGTGATTATAGATGATGAGGGATAAAGAGGGAGTGATTAGGGATGATGAGGGATAGTTAGGGTCAATGAGGGAGTAATTAGGCATGATGGGGGAGTGATTAGATATGATTAAGAATAATGAGGGTCAATGAGGGGGTGATTAGGGACAATGAAGAATGAGAGAGTGATTAGGGGTGATGAGGGATTAGTAGGAAGTGCTTATAGATGAGGGAGGGATGATGAGAAAGTGAAATTAACACAAATTATCCATTTTATGTGTGCATGCCATCAATATGACCTATGCTACCTCAATCACACCACTTTAGATCAAGTTTAAAGTGAGTGGTTTGAAAACTTCAATTTTGACAAATCTAGAACTCCAATTGTAAGAATTTATAGGTATTTATAAGGGATTAATGGGTATCTAAAATTGTTGTTAGTTTGTCTTGAATCCATGTGTATTTTTCAAACAAACTAGATTTGTGCTTTGGAAGGGCTATAAGAAAATATGCCTAATTGAATAAACTTGTAAGAATATTGAAAACTCTCTCTTCCTCTACATCAGATTGGTATCAAAGTAGGTTAGATATTTGAAGGAGGCTTAAAGGAAGGTAACACTCTTTGAGATCAAGAGTGAAATGATTTTTTTATTGGTCATTTGAGTTAAGAAGCCAAAATGCCACCTAGAAGGAACCTAAGAGGAGGTGGAAGAGTAGGTATCTAGATGGGATATTTTATCTTGGAAGGAAACACATGGATAAGTTTTGATACAATGATTAGAATAGTAGAGGCCAATAAAATAAGAGGATTTGTGACAAGGGACATCAGTGAAATAGAGGAATAACCACAAACACTAGAGGAGGAAGAAGAAGTTGAAGAGCATGAGGATGAAGGAATTGATAGACTATTGAAAGAGTCATGGGACATGGGTCTAAACACACGATATATATTCTTACCTATGTAGGCAACCTACATGGAGAGGAACTCATTGATTAGATTATAGAGTTAGATAAATATCTTGATTATGGGAATTCACCATATGAGAACAAGGTATAAATTAATTGCATATAACTAAAAGGACATGCAACCCATTGGTGGGATTGTGTACACAATGAAAGGAGAAAGAAAGGTAAAGCCAAGATCAAATCTTGGATAAGATGGTAAAAAAAATTGAAGGAAAAATTTCTACCTAGTGACTGTCATACAAACCTCTTCAAGAAATTGCATAATTTGAAGCAAAAAGAGATGGGTGTTAAGGAAAATACTGAGGAGTTTAACAAGCTGACAATTAGATCAAGACATGTATAATTAGATATCTTAATGGGTTAAGGTATAATATTCAAGATGAAATCAACCTAGTAAGTCCAAGGCCACTTGAGGAATGTTATCAATATGCTTTGAAGGTAGAAGACAAACTAAATAAAAGGCAAACTTAGAAAAATAGGAGCAGGGGAAAAATCTATAGAAGTAGAGGTCAACAAGGAGGAAGAGGCACATCTTAAATAAAAAATTTAGAACTGAGTACCTCTCAATAACATTTATATAATTTAAGAGGTGGATTCAAAGGAAGGAGACCATGCTTTATAGGATGATACACACCACAAGGAAGAGGATTCAATAGATTCACTAGTAAGTGTTTTAAATGAAATAAATTTGTAGGTCATAAGTATCAAGAGTGTACATATAATTCTCAAGCTATCATCTCTAAAATTGAAAGTAGAAATCAAGTAGTCCAGGAAAAAGAAGAGAGTGTGGATTTTACATCTCATATATAAGAACTAGAATTTGGTGAGAATTTTTTAATGAGGAGAGTCTTGATAAAACCACCTATGAAGAAAGAGATTTCCCAAAGAAATACACTATTAAAGATAAATTGTAAATGCTAAGGTAAGTATTGTAAATTAGTGATTGATTTAGGTAGTACAAATAATCTAGTGTCAGTAGAGTTGGTATAAAATCTCAGCTTAAAGAGAATACCACATCCAAACCCCTATAAGTTCTCATGGATTCAAAAGGGGCAATAAGTTATTTTGAATGAACAATGTTGGGTATATTTTTAGATTAGAGGATGGAAAGACAAGGTAGTATATGACATATTGCTAATGGATGTGTGCCATGTGATTTTAGGGAGGCCTTGGAAATATGATATAAATATTACTCATGATAAAAGGAAGAATGTTTATACCTTGGAGAAGGATGGCATAAGCCATACATTATTGCCTCTAAATGAAGAAGACAATGGACAAAGGACCAATGCAAGTGTTATGATGGTGAGTGAGAAAGATTTATTGAATGTTATGAATGAGGAAGAGCTGGGTTTTGGAGTGGTGATCAAACCAAGGATTGTTGTAACAAACACCAAGTTGAATGAGTTACCTTAAGAGGTGCAAGATATTTTTGAGGAATTTATTGATATTATTGTGGATGAACTGCCCAATGAGCTACCACCTATTAGGAGCATTAGTCATCATATTGACTTTATACTAGGTGCAAGCTTGCCTAACAAATCTTCCAACAATATGACTCCTCAAGAGAATGTAGAAATTAGGAAGCAAATACAAGACCTTTTGGACAAAGGATTGATCAAAGAGAACCTTAGCCCATGTGCAATACCAACTATATTAGTGCCATATAAAGAAGGAGATTGGAGAATGTTCACTAACTACAGATCAAACAACAAGATAACCATAAGGTATAGATTTCCTCTTCCAAGAATTGAATATTTGATGGATTGTTTGAGTGGTTTTAACTATTTATCTAGGATGGATCTTAAGAGTGGTTATCATCAGATAAGGACAAGAGAAGGAAATGAATGGAAGACTACCTTTAAGACTAATGAAGGATTGCATGAGTGGCTTGTTATGTTGTTTGGTCTCAATAATGCCCCAAGCACATTCATGAGACTCATGAATGGAGTCTTAAAGCCTTTCATTGGTAAGTTTGTTATTATATATTTGGATGACATATTGATTTACATCCCAATCATAGAAGATAATCTTTAGCATCTAAGAATGGTAATGTAAAGGTTGCAAGTGGAGAGGTTGTTTATTAACATTAAGAAATGTTTGTTTATGAAGAAAGCACTGGTATATCTTGGTTTTGTGATCTCTCAAAGTGATTTGAAGATGGATAAAGACAAGGTGAAAGTCATCATTGATTGGCCAACTCCTAAGACAACCTATGAAGTAAGAAGTTTCCATGGATTAACTAGCTTTTAAGGAAGTTTATTAGAAATTTTAGTGGGTTTGTCCACCCATTATTTATACTATAAGAGGGGATAAAAATAGATTTGTGTGGACTGATATAAATAAGAGACAATTTTAGTTTTTGAAGAAGAGAATCATAGAACAACCCGTGTTGGCACTTCTTAATTTCAACAAGGTTTTTCAAGTTGAGTGTGATGTAAATAGGGTGGACATTGGCATTTTCCTAAGTCAAGAGGGTAGACCTATAGCATAATTCACTGAGAAGTTAAATGAGGCCAAGAAATAGTATTCTACTTATGATCTAGAGTTCTATGCTATGGTTCAACCCTTGAGGAAGTGGAGACATTATCTAGTGCTAAAAGAGTTTGTCATATTCATAGATAATCATCTACTTGAATTCATAACCAGTTAGCCCAAGCTCAATCAAAGGCATATGAAGTGGATGTATTAATTTCAAAACTTTACTTTTGTCATCAAACACAAGAAGGGTCAAACCAACAAGGTAGTAAATGCTCTCAGTAGAAGGACCTAGATGATAAAATAGATTCAGATTCATAGTGGAGGAATATAGTCACTAAGAGAGCTATATGAAGCTAATTTAGACTTCCAAGAACCATATGAAGATTTCAAGTAGTCAACTACTATAAAGAGAGAACCTTGGATGGAATACATGATACATTATGGTTTATTGTTTAAGGGAGTTCAACTTTCTGTGCCAAGGAGTTCCATGAGAGATAATTTGATCAAAGAAAAATATTATGGGAGTTTAGTAGGTAGTTTTGGTCTTGATAAGACCTTGGATCAACTAAGTAGTCACTATTATTGGCCTATAATGCAAATAGATGTAAGGAAGTTTGTATAAAAATGTAAGGTATGTCAATTTGCCAAAGGAAAGATCACTAATGTAGGTCTTTATCAGCCCTTACCAGTACCAAATAAACCTTGAGACTCTATTAGTATGGATTTTGTCATGGGGTTAACAAGAACTCAAAGAGGGAATGACTCCATTTTTGTAGTTGTGGACAAAGTTTCAAAGATGGCCCATTTCATACCTTAAAATAAAACTATTGATGTTACTCATGTAGATAACTTATTTTTCAAAGATGTGGTTATATTGCATGGAATTCCACTGAGCATTATCTCAGATAGAGACACTAAGTTTGTGGGGCACTTCTGAAGGACCCTGTGGAAGAAACTAGGAACAAATTTAAACTTTATCTCAGCTTACAACCCTTAAACATATGGGTAAACTGATGTGGTTAATAGAAGTTTGGATAATTTTCTAAGGTTTCTAACAAGGGATAGTCCTTAATACTAGGACTTAGTATTGCCACAAGCAAAATTTTCCTACAATGACTCACTCAACAAAAGCATAAGAAAGAGTCCATTTTAATTTGTGTGTGGTATGCACCCAAGAGGGGTATTTGAGTTAAGATACCTAGGTAATATGGATAAAATAAGTACCAAGGGAGAAGAGTTTTCTATTGTTATACAAGAGGTGCATGAGCAAGTTAAGAAGCAATTGGAGTTGAGTGTGGAAATGTACAAGCAATATGCTGATCTTAAGAGAAGAGAGTTAGTTTTTATGATGGGGACATGGTTTTATCTCTTTTTAGGAAGAAAAGGTTTCCAAAAGGTGAGTATAAAAAATTGGAGATGAATAAGATTGGCCCTTGCAAGGTCATTATGAAGTTCTCTAACAAATCATATGAGATAGAATTTCATAGTGGTGTGGGATTATCTCCAATATTTAATATTATAGAATTGTATCCATTCCAAGAAGGGGATGATAGTGATAAAACATATAGAAATGAAGAAACAAAAATCCAAGAATGGGCAGATTAGTTTCCATAAGCAAAGAAAAAAGAACTTGAACTCATTTTGGACAAGAAGGTTGTTAAGACAACCAAAGGCAAGGAGTATTAGTAATAATTGGTGAAGTGGTAACATCATACGATATAGTATTAAATTTTTATGATATAATTAGACATCATAAAGAATGAAATTACTCTTGAAGAACTCGAGAATAAGAGTTCATGAGCAAGTTTTCTGTTCCTAGGGAGTATGGTGCAGGAACATCACCTGAGAAGTCATTTTGATGCATAGTTTGTTCAAAATTTGGATTGTTCTTATGTATTTTAAGTCTTATGAGTTATAATTTAGTGAATAACATAGATTATAGGTCTTATATTAGTCCCAATTTTTAATTTGAGTTCATTTGGTATTTTCCTACCAAAACTGCCATTTTGAATTTTTGAATTTCTATCAAGGTTTCTATGGACTTTTTCATAATTGTTTATGGTTATAATGATGGAACTTGGTATGTTTATGATTAATTTATATATTATGAGGGTATTTAATTTTTTGAAACTTTATTTTTCATGTTTTCCTTATTCCAACCTTGTCAAACACCTAAGAGGTTGATCTTTCAAGAATTGATATACGTTGGAGTAACCAAGAATCGGTTAAAGACTTTTTAGGAGTTAAAAAGTGGGAAATTTGTTCAAATAGAGTATCAATGTGTATGGATATATGTGGATAAATTTAATAAATAAAATAAAAGAGAAATAATTGAGATAACTATGTTTGCATTGAAAATTATAGGTGTGATTGCTTTAAGTGCAATAATAGGGTTTGTATACAAGTGTGATGAATGCCAATAAATTACAAGTTAAAGTTGCATGATTATTATTTATGGATTTATATAATATGATTATTTATCAATTTACTATGATATTAAGTCACTTTAAATTATGGAGTAAGAAGACTTGCAAATTCATCCTAGATAGTCCTATACATTGTCAATTTGTGCATAGTCAGGCATGTAAATTGTATTTTTGAGTCTATTTAAAGTATATTTGGGTATTATTTAAATTAATATAGTTTAAAAATAATTTTAAATACCTTATAATAGTGTTTAAACATAATATTGAGTTTGAAAATCTTGAATTACAATCTTTTGGGTATGTGTAAAACCCTGTCTAGGGTTTATCAAAAAATTATGGTTTTGCACTCTAGACACCTTTTCAAAACTTAAAATTTCACATAAAGATTTTACTCATTGTTATTAAACTAATTAAAGATATTTATTTAATCTTTGGCATGTGTGGATCATTTTTTATCTAAAACTCAATCTGACTAGTTGTAGAGACCTAATTACAAGAAAATCTTGTGGAGTTGATAAAATTTAATTGAGAGTTAAACCATGAAATTTTGTAGGGAGTTATAAGTGATTAATGGGTATAAAAAAATAATATTTTTTTGTCTTAAATATCTATGTATTTTTCAAACAAACTAGATTTGTGCTTTGGAAGGGATACAAGAAAATAGGCCTAAATGAAGAAACTTATAATAAGATTGCAAACTCTCTTTCCCTCTGCATCAATTACCCGATCCATGATATTCGTTTATAGCCACCACATGTCATACTTTTCATAGTTATATATTCCTTATGTTTTTCATACAATAATGATTCTAAATAACCTCTTTATATGAAGTTTTTTTGTGAGTTTTTTCATCACCAGATCTCATGCTTGCACTCTAGGAGGTTATCTTGAGTTATTATTCTAAGTAATCCTTCTATAGTATCTTTAAATATCCTTATTTTATCTTAAATGAATTCTCAAAGATAGAATTGGTAACTCTTACTAGTGGATCCTCTTTAAGCAGGGAAGAGACCTCTTTATAACTCTTTCATGCATCATTGTCTTTTGATCTTGAAGATTCCCCGTCTCTTCCACTGCTTTATTAAAATCAATAGAACATACTCTAGAGGATTTGATATAATTTATGATATAGTTGAACATGAAATAAAATATGAGTCTAACCATATATTAATCTAAAATGGAATCCATGATCCCAATCCCAGTCTCAAATCACATTTCCCAAATCAATTAAAGAAGCTTACTAATGTTAAACAATTTAAATCAGTTTGATATTTTTTTTAAATCTTATATGTAAACAATAATGTAGTTTATCATGTAAATGTGTTAAGGTTAGGTTTATTGTATTAGGAACATCCTTTTGTCTATATTTTGTTTGAAGATATCTACATTGTATATAGTATACGGAAGACAATAAATTATAATAAAAAATAAAAATTAAAAATTGGCACAAGGTTCTTCATTAGTACCATGAATTGAAATTTTTGAATATATTTTAATCCTTCCAATTCTCTCCTAACTCATCCCTAGTTGAATGTTAGAACTTGTATGCATAAGGTTTTTAAAATAATCTAACCAAGGATTCTCTCATTGTATAGTGCTATCTACACTAACATCCTATTCTTAAAATATAAATATTTGTGACATATAAGTCATAGTTATTTATTTAAATTTAAATATTTTCTAGATTTGTATATTAGACTTCATTTATGCATTTACTAATATTTGATTTTTAAACGTTTTTATTTTTATTTTTTATAACATGGACCAAATAGAGAATCACTATGAATTGATTGATCAATATATATATTATACAACAACCACTAATCAAATTTTTATCCCCTTAAATGAGATAAATACTTTTGAGTCATTTTAATCTAATACAACAAATATCTATGATATTTTAATCAATCAAAACTATTGTAATCAATACAACTCATGGTTTGGTGCACCCTGCTTTTTGATGTAGAAAGTTGCAAAAACCTAATTCTATTTTTAGTTACAAGAAATTATAATAAAAAACTTTAAATTATCATGATAATATGTGCACACATTCATTTTGTATCTCTTATATAATTGCTTGCTAGCAATGTAACTACTGCATGTAGAAATATTTCTGACTTGACATTAATGAATCTATTACATGATCATATTTTTGAAAATGAAGAATTTTATATCTTAATTGATTTTATGAATTAGATCCATGCAACACACTTGGATCTTGAGAGAATGTACAAGTTCCTTCATGAAAAAGCATATGCTCAATATAGTGAGGAACCAAGTGACCCCTAGCTTATACATTTCCATAAATTATATCTTTATATGGACTATAATTTTGTGAAGTCTATAAATCAGTTTTGAAATTAATATCATATTATTATTTTAGATTTTTACTAGATTTAAACTATTACATTTGATATATAATGTATTTTAATATGTGCATAGATCAATGATATGCCATATATCTCAATGTAATCTATATCTCCCACCGCAAGTAAATCAAAATTTGTTTTTACATTATATAATATTATAATATAGTAAGACAAAAATAGTATATATAAATATAATATGGTTTATTATAATATAATATAAATTATCATATTATACCAATTAAAAAATAACAACTATTAGATAATTAAATAAAACAAAGACTTTAAAAACATAAAACAAGAATGATGGTTAATAATCAATACTACACAATTAGTATTTTGTAAAAATATCAAGGAAGATCAGATTATATTTCCACATCAATGCTATTTATCCATGTGAATATTTAAAGATACATGATACTTCACTAATGTGAATTTAGTGGAAATTATCTTGTTGAGTGTATCCATGGGATATAATTCATACTAAACTATTCTTCATCATGGATATATGGTAGCAAAGGTTCTTAAAATCCCTTCAGAACATGCTAATTCAGGGATAGCTTACACAAAAATAACAAAATGATATAGTTGATACCATATTCAAACTAACTATATTCATTAATCAAATCAAACATATTGATGTGAAAATGGAACACACATTTATTATAACCTTAATAGTTGGCATATACTCATATAATTAAAAGATTAAAACAAACAAAGTACTCATTACACACAAAATAATGATAAAATACACAGGAAAACCATTTCAGAACAATATGTATTTATCTCTATCACATCGAAACCATATACAATTACAATTGAGTTATATTTATAGAGTTTTACCCAATGTTATCTCTTCATCTTTTAGCATTTTGACCTATGCAAAAGGAGTGACTCTTTGCATTCTATCATCCATCCTTATGCTGACATAGGTCAAATACATATAAAATATTATACAAAATATAAAATAGTTCTATTTACACACGTGTCCATTAATTATACTCTACGATTTTAATAGGACATGTTCTTCACCAAACACTTTCCTAGACTTAAATTATTGTCTCATCCTGAGACAAAGTCACAACAAGCTATTTTGTTCTAAAACTAAGGGAATAAAATATAAATAAAAGTCATGGTTATCGATCCAGTGGTTGTTTACCAATTTTCTCCCTTTGTACACTAATTAGTCATCCTTTTAGATTTTTAACTAACATACTATCCTACCACCCTTTTAGGTTTTTAATAGACTAGCATAACTAGGTGGCCAGGTGGCTGCCCTTTATGGGTTTTTAACCAACCTAGCCCTATTTCTAATGCTCAAGGCTATCCAAAAAAAATGTGCAAAAGTTACAAAACCTATAAAATTAGAGTGTACAATACTTACTGAGTAGATGGTGGTATACTTTGAAGTGGCTACATAGTAGGCTATTGTTGTGTTGGTTTTACTCATGCTACAGATGAACCACTTAGTTGCACAAAATTTTATGGTGGAGGTTATTATTGTTGTTGGCTCTCTAGTTACAACTTTTTGGTTAACATATTCTATTGTATGACCTATTACAACTATTGTGATGGAATGAATTAAGGCTCATCCACAAGTTGGTCAATGCAGGGATCAATCTAGGAGATATCTTACTTTTAGCATCTTCCAATATGTTAGCACTTCTCATACCATAGTAATCAATATGCATAGTGAAATATGAATCACCATCAATTTTTTAACATCCTCATATTTTATGATGGTGATTAGTGCTTTATAATTTTATAATTTTATACTTTGAGTTATATGTCTAGTATCAACTCATCCAATTGATTCACATGCCTTTAATCTTGGAGGCCAACAAATGTATCGCATAAAGTCTTATTGTGCCAAGTCTACAATTTTTCATGGTAATATTCCTCAAATCTAGTAATTTCTTGAGGGTTTTGCTCATTACTTTTGAAGTATTCATTTGATCTTTCATGGTAATTTTAACTTTGTCTATTGTTGTAAACTCAAGCTTGGTAGCAACCAATGAATTATTGAGGTGTTGTCTCCAATTCAACATACCTTATGTTATTTTCTTGGCTTGATACATAGAAGTATACAAAAAAAATTTATACTCCTCTATAAGCTCTTAAATTACCTTCATTTATGATTTTACATTCTACCTTGAGCTCATAGTGTTTATAGTTATTGCACAACCAACTAGTCCTTTGTGAGTTGTGTCAATAAAGTTGTAAGCTAATTTTATTCAGACATCACCTGGTCACCTAAAACTTATATAACTATTGTGGGGTAGTTTATATCAATCAAATAACATTCATTTGTAATTTTTCTTCTCAAATCTACATTGTCATTTTGTAGATGGAAGACTTCTTGCTCCAAGGCTAAAGCCTTATACACTATTGACTCCTAGAACATAGTTGTACCTTCAATTTTCCTGGTGAATGACGTCTAGGAAACATCCAAAGATGTTTAATGCATAGTGGTAAAAAGGGACATGGATGTGGTTGTATTTACTAAAGGAATCAAAAAATAATTATACCAAAGGAAGAGAAAAGGTGGTGTGTGAAGTGGATGATGTGGGAACATCCCACAGCTACTAGCTAGTGATTTGAGGTTTTGATTGTGAAGCCTTGTCCTGCACACCTCCTTGTGGTGATAGTTTATGTTGATTATGCACTTTGTTTCTTTCATATATTTTACCTTTTTTACTCTCTAGCTTTAGCTTTAGCTGAAGTCTTAGCCTTAATGTCTATTTCATCTTAGGATTTAGCTTACACCTTGGCTTTATCCTTAACATTGGTCTTAGATTTAGCTTTGGCCTCCACCTCATCCTTGGATTTGGCATATGTATTTGTCTTGGCCTTAGATTTAGCTCTAGCCTTATCTTTATCTCTGGTTACCTTTTCCATAGCTGCCTGCTTGTCTTGTACTTCTTTGATGCATTGATCCTCTTTGGCCATTTTCTCTTCCTGAACCTTTACTAGTGCCTCTGCCTCCTCCTTCTTCTATTTTTCAACCAATTCTTCTTGATGTTTTCTTGTTGCCTCCTCTTATTCCTTTTTCTTCAACTTATTTATTGTGAGCCTCTACTTCCTCACCTTGTTTCTTTGTAGCCTTTGCTTCTTCAACTTGTTTCTTTGTAAACTCTACTTTTTAAACTCTATTCTTTGAAGCCTTTTATTCTTTGGCTTGTTGCTTACATTCTTCCTTTATAGATCATTTTATATGTTTCTCCTCTTATGTAACAACCTATTATTTATGCTATTCTTCTTTTCTAAACTACATTTCACTTTGTTTCTTTTCTCTTTCTCCTTTTCTCTTCATTTTCACCCTCCTCTTAGCCTCCTTTTTTCACTTGTGTTGGATCCTCTTATTCTTGTATAGCTTTTTATTGGGGCTCCAATTGTGGAAAATTGGTTTCTTCATGTTCTTCCATGAGAATTGGAGAATCTAGTATTTTAAGTGATTATGAATCCTCTAAAGTGTAAGATTCTACAACAACACCTCAATGTGTAACCATATTTTTTTGGATGTTGGAGGGGGTTTGAGGCTTTGCCTTTACCTATTCATAGTTTGACCCTATTCCTATTGATGAAATTAATGTTATTATTATGAAAAACTTACCTTTATTGGGTTTGTGAAGGACACCATTATGTACTTGATCGTAAGAGAAGGTTTGACTATAGCATGCATCTTTGAGCTATTAAAAAATAGTGGTGGTGGGATTTATTATGTTGGAAGTTATTCTTGTTGCATAGAATAGGATCTTATAGTTGAATATTTATGGAATATTTTAGCCTTAAACTTTTATCAAGATGCTTCTTCACCTACAATGTCAATAATGACCAAATGGGGAGCTTGAGTGATATTGACCTAAAGGTCTTGTCTTACCTAATTTTTCATTTGACAGATGCACACTTATTTCCACAAACAAAATTATTCTTATTCCTCATAATCATATAAATTATTGTTGATATCTTCAAGCATGGACTTTAAGACTTCCTACTCCTTGAATCCCAACTTTGGTCACACTTAGATACTATTTTAGGAACATGTATATTATCTAACCAAGACTTTGTTTAGCATGCACTCTTCTTTAACGATGGTGATAAGGCTCACCTCATTGGTGTCTTTGTCTTTCTTTTATCCTACTATGATGGAATTACTATTGTTTGAGGTGGTGCCTATGGTTGTGCTTGTGGTTATAGTTGTAAATGTGCTTGAGGTTGTACCTATGGTTACATTGGTTTCTATGCACTTAGGGTAATGGACCATAGTGGTGGAATCAACATTTTTTCTAGGGATTTTTGCCTCAACACTTTTGCCTTAGCATCCAACATAGTAATAAATAATTGCAGTGAAGTCATAGTTTCTTTGGGCAACTCATGCACCTTGACTTGGATGTTGTTTTGTAACTTTGTAACTGATGCATGTTGTCCAAGATATTGCATGCCACCTTGGGGTATTTTGGGGTGTGAATTAATAATGGTTAGGGATTATAATCACCATGTATTAAACCTACCTAATTACTCATAATAATTTCATATTTTAATCTATGTGGTGTTTCTGAATGTAGTAACAGGCCATAAATTTGTAATGGATTTGACTAGTTCTTCTGATGATTTTCACTATGTGAAGTAGAGTAGCAAAACCAAAACTTGGTATTGGAATGTTTGAGAGGTGCTAATGAGAATTTTTTCAATGTTAGAGGTTATATTAGATTCTATAAACTTGGGCTAGTTGAAATTTTTGTGTAGGCATATCATGTATACGTAATGTTGATAACATGTTTTGTCACCGGCTTTAACTACTTTGTTGTTTGCCAAAACTACTTAGTACTAAATTCAACAAAGATTTACACTGCAGCATCTTATATAAAATCAATGGGTATTACTCTTCCTTCCCTTATTGTATATTTATCCCTAGTGTTAGAGTGAATTGGAGTGGTGGACTTGTAAGGTAGGATGGATTTTATACGAGCTAGTAGGCCTATTGCTCTTGCCATGGTCTAAGGAGTGATCCAAATTATGACATCTTGGGTTAAATGAATAGTACCTTCATTATACCTACTAAGTAGAGTGAAAATTACCTCATAAAATTATCCAAAATTAGGTAGTTAGATCAATCATTCCACATTTGAGCCTCGTAATGGATGTTAAAGAGCTAGGGCTCCTACCTGTGCTACTTTTTGTGGATATTATGTAAAAAAGTGGATTATGATACATCAATGAAGTCAAAGGGATCCATATCCTAAAATTTATTTTTCCTTAGTCATGTGCCAATCCTCATTTCCTCTTTTTGTGTATCTAAAAATAGGATCAATAATTGAGCTGTCTCCATGGTTTTTATTGTGGCCTAGGCTAAATACTTGCTTTGATTGTTCCACCTCTAGTATGTAATTTATGTGAAAGAAGGTGTTTTGAAATTAGATCATAGTATTTACTTGGTTGTAATAGTATGAAATGTATCTGTGTTATGAATTCCCTTTGTTATATAGTTTGTGGTGCCCAAATCTATCTATCTAACTAGTTTAAATGTGTCAAACTAGTTGCACATGACTTTATCTCCTAATTAATATCAATCGACTACTAATTGATATGACAGTTACCCTTTTCCATCTATATTATTTGATTCATGCATTGTTAGGTAGCTGATGTGACTCAATATACTTTCACCTATGCAATTTATTTTATGACCCAACCTATCATTCTGCCATGTGATCTACTTTGAGAAAGATGTAATTTGTTCATGTGCCTTATTATTAATGGTCTTAAATGACCATTATCCATCCTTTCACTATACCTATCTTGTCAGTGATATATTCCAAGACTCATTTGATGACCACCATGTAGTCATTTACATTTATCCTTCCTTTAGGCTATATCTAAGAATCTATTATAGTTAATGATGTTGACTATTCCAACGTCATTTTGATGTGTTGCGATCTAAAGATCACACTATGAAAACACACTAACCCAAAATAAAATAAACAAATAATAGAAAATGACATTAATTTTTTTTCCTAACTACATGGTGCTACTCATCACCCTATCTCATAATTAATAAAAAATGATATAGATTAATGATGGTAAGGCTTAATCCTACAACCATTAATAAGTCCTGGTAATATGTTTCCCTGTAGATATTTTAACATAATAGTTCCTTATTGTGAGACTTTATGAATAATATAGGTCCCTTCCATTTGATGCATAGTTTTATTAGGAATGCCTTAAATCTACTATCATACAATAGTATTGATTATTTTGGATGAAATTACTTCGATCATAAGTTATGATCATGCCATACCTTTTGAATTAACTTGATAATCTCTTGCATCCACTATGACTTTTATTAATCTTCCTCCATTTTAGCCAGCTTAATTAATCTTTGTTTCAAATAATCTTGACACCTAACCTCATAATTATTGCAATGTGCAAACTAGGAACAATGTACTCCATAGGCATCACTGCCTCAAGACCATAAATGAGCTGAAAGGGATTAAACCTCGTGGCATGTTTGTAATTTGTTTTGTAAGCTTGAATAATCAAAGGAATGTGATAATCCCAATCATCCATTTGCATTTTGCATATTTTCTATAGCATTTTAACCATTATTATTCAACACTTCAGCTTATCCATTTGTTTGTGGATGATAGGTCATGCTCTTGTGGTGTGAGATCATAAAATCCTTAGTGAGATTATTAATAGTGTTATTGAGGAAATGAGTTCCTTTGTCACTGAACAACTTGATTGGGCATCTAAATATTATAATGATATTTTCATATAAGAATTTGGCATCATTCTTTGCACCATAACTTGGTGTGGCAACAACTTCCACCTACTTGGTGAAGTAATTCATTATAGTAATAATGTATTGTGTATGAATTCATTTGCTTAGGGGACTTATATGTCATAAAAAGTTAATTACCCATTATTTAAATGGTTATTTTGTGAGCATGGGGATTGAAGACATATCATCATGTTGATTGGGTTTTCCCATTCTTTGACACACATCACAATGCTTAGCAATCGATGATCATCTTGAAATAAGGTTGACCACCAAAGACCACTATGTAATATTTTAACCACATTGGATTAATTGTGAAGTGACCTTATGTAACTCCTTGATGTGATTCTTAGAGAGGCTATAGTCATTCATGTTTTAATGTTACTCTGTATAGCACATCATCCTTTCCTAGTTTACATAGAAACCCATTAATGAGACTATAAAGAATGGCTTGTGTGATCATTTTTTTCTTATCCCTTTCAACATAATGTACAAGGAAAGTTCCTTGCTAAGAAGTTTTCAATGATTTCCATATTATCAAGGATCAGAGTAGCCATGAACAAGTGCACATTTGGGGACTCATCCTCTATTTCTTCTAGTTTTTCTCCATTTTGTAGCCTACTTAGATGATCTAGTCCCAAATTTTCTTGACCTGGCTTCACATTGATTTAGAATTAAAAATCTTGAAACAACATTATCCACCTAGAGATCTGTCCTCACAACATTGGTTTGTTAACCAAGTATCTCAATGCCTGTTGGTCTAAGAAAAGCTTAAATGGTGTGGCTAATAGATAATATCAAAACTTTTGTAATGCAAACACCATAGCTAAGGCCTCTCTTTCTATAGTCATATAGTTTTTCTCTACTAATGATAGCTTCCTATTGATAAAATTTATGGGATTATCCAACCCACTATCCCATGGATACACTAGTAAATCCCATACTACAATACCAAAAGCATCCACATGTACCTTGAATGCTTCTTCTAGTTAGAAAAAACTAAAATAGGTGTTGTTACTAACATTTGTTTGAGATTAATAAATGTTGTTGAGCATTCTGATGTCCACTCAAACTTTGTGTATTTACATATTAGTTTTTCCATTAATGTAGATATAGCTACGTATCCTTTGATGACTTTTATATAGTATCATGTATGAACCATAAAGGTGTGTACTTCTATAGAGCTAGTTGGGGGTGGCATCCCCACTATTACTATGATCTTAGCTAGGTCAACCAAGATGACATGGCCTAGAAGAACTTCAAAAGGTGGGAAAAATAAAAACTTATTTAAATTCAAATAAATATGTAGGGATTGACACCATTCTAACATTAATCTTAACTTTGATAGATGTTCTTTAAATAAGGAGAAGATAGCCCAATTATCCAAATATAGTTCTAGAAAATCATGAATGAAATATTTAAATGTAGTTATTTTAACCCTAAAGAAAACCTTGGTGAATTATTTAGATCAAAGGTCAGTACCTTATATGAAAACGATCCTCATTCTATTGCAAAGGTGTTTTTAGCTTGGTCCTCTTCTATGATTAGAATCTGTTGGTATTCATTGAATTCATATGTGAATGAATATACCTCATGGCCTATGAATCACTCAAGGACTTCATCTATGATAAATATTAGAAATGGATCATTAATGCAGGCATTATTGAGTGTGTAGTGGTCCCCACAAACCTGAACTTCCTCAGACTTCTTTGGTTGCACAACTATGGATTGACCTAATCTACCTTTTCAATTAGAAACACCATAGCTAAGGCCTCTCTTTCTATAGTCATATAATTTTTATCTACTAATGATATCTTCCTATTGATAAAATTTATGGGATGGTCCAACCCACTATCCCATGGATACACTAGTAAATCCCATAATACAATACCAAAAGCATCCACATGTACCTAGAATGCTTCTTCCAGTTAGAAAAAACTAAAATAGGTATTGTTACTAGCATTTTTTTGAGATTAATAAATGTTGTTTAACATTTTGATGTCCACTCAAACTTTGTATCTTTACATATTAGTTTTTTCATTAATGTAGATATAGCTACATATCCTTTGATAAATTTTATATATTATCATGTATGAACCATAAAGGTGTGTACTTATATAAAGCTACTTGGGGGTGGCATCCCCACTATTACTATGATCTTAGCTTGGTTAACCAAGATGCCATGGCCTAGAATAACTTCAAAAGGTGGAAAAAATAAGAACTTATATAAATTCAAATAAATATGTAGGGATTGACACCATTCTAGCAATAATCATAACTTCGATAGATGTTCTTTAAATAAGGAGAAGATAGCTCAATTATCCAAATATAGTTCTAGAAAATCATGAATGAAATATTTAAATGTAGTTATTTTAACCCTAAAGAAAACTTTGGTGCGTTATTTAGATCAAAGGTCAGTACCTTATATCTAAATGACCCTCATTCTATTGCAAAGGTGTTTTTAGTTTGGTCCTCTTCTACGATCAAAATTTGATGGTATTCATTGAATCCATATGTGAATGAGTACACCTCATGACCTATGAATCACTCGAGGACTTCATTTGTTAACAATATTAGAAATGGATCATTAATGAAGGCATCATTGAGTGTGCAATGGTCCCCACAAACTTGAACTTCCTCAAACTTCTTTGGTTGCATAACTATGGATTGACCCAATCTACCTTTTCAACTATATAAATGATCCATGCTTCTTGCAAGCTATCCAATATAGCCTTTATTTTTATCTTCATGTTTAGATTTAGTTTGTATGGGAACTTCTTAATGAGTCTAGTGCACTCTTTCAATTCTATGTGCATCTTCCCCAATGATAAATCTACATCTTTTACTTCTGAGAATTTGGTTAGAAAGACATCCTAATAGTCTTGTAGTAACTACAATGTCTCTAAGATATGTTCTTAACCCCATTAGTCTTCCATAGTCACAAGTTTAGGTACAAACTATGTTCCAATATTTTATTCAATCTTTTTTAGTGGTTCTTGATATACTTTATTGATCCACTGGGTAGAGCCTATCATAGAGTGTATTCCCCTTCTCATTCTAAAAAGTTTATGTTGTCAATCTTTCTTCTTTAACTTGTTTTGTGCTTTGGTCAGTTATTGGTTTGAATTTTTATTCTAGTTCAAAGAATCTTTCTAAATTGAGGTCTCTATCACTATCACTCGATTTTATTAGCTCATCTATTATTCTATTATAGGGGTTAATAAGAGCTTATTCTTATTGACTAGCCTTGTAATTTTGAAGTGCAAGATTCAAATTGTGAGTTACTTCCCATTATGATGATGACTCTATTATAGCTCCTAAATTTTTGGATCCACCATAACATAGAAAGGTTTTTAGTTTTTGTAATACCCCATGTACCAATAGGTTATGATCCTCAAACACAAAGGTTTGAATAAAGTCTTGTTGTAATTTTTCCCAATGTTTGGTCTCTCTCTCATGCTCTTGATGTATGTACCAAGTAGTTAGGATTGGTACTAGTGTGTGCCAAAAATGTGTACCCAATACCTTGGCTCAACTCCTTATATAAACCATATATCTACACATTGATGAATGTGCATCTCAAGACATTAACTTTTTTAAAATAATGGCCATTATGATTTCATAATAGGTGGTAACTGGAACCACACATGTAAAAATTCACATGCTTCCTTCTAGTGTATCTTTGGATCTATGTGAACTACCCACCAAGTTGCAATAGTTCCTTTTAGTGCATAAATGATCACATTAAATCTTTGATCCATATTCAACACATGGTGTTCTAACCTCAAAATAAATGGATTAAGATCCTCTATTACAAATTATTTAGGTAATTGATGTTTAGTGGTGAACACCATGCATAAATCAGTCATATCTCATGTTCTCTCCTAGCCCAGTTTAACATATGGGTGTCAGAATCATCACTTATTGACAATGTTATTTCCCAAGGTAAAAACAACCTTTAGATTAGGTTCTATATAATCCATTATTATTACACATATAATAAATAGAAAATTCACCTTTGACTTTGTACGAGATCACACTGATAGAGAGGTACATCTTCAAGTTGAAACTTGGGAGCTAGAATTTTTTTCTTATCAACTTATAAAATGGCTACTCCTTTGTTTGTGTTTGCTCTAACTATGGGTTCAAAAATTGACACTTTGTATCTCAAAATATATATTTTTAAGTATATATGTACAATTTAAACCAACTTTACCACCATAAGCATATGATGACTCTAGTTCCTTTGGAATCATATAAGACTTCTACTCTGATTTATTCAAAGGGATGACAACTAGATTTTCTCTTTGATGAGCCTCTAGTTGATTACACACTATATTAATAGTCATTTTACCATCATAAGCCCATTTATTACCATTTAAGGTAGGGTAATGGGTCTCAATTATCTTCATGTTAGTGACTTCAAAATCACCATGCACACTTAGCTCAAAAACTCTAATATCCACATCTTCAAGGTAACCAATTGGTTTTATTCAGTCATAGTTTATAAGACTGAGGGTGACAAGACTGTATCTCAAGTTTGGCATACCAATAACTTCTCATGTTGATATGAGAATCATATTAACATTACTCTTGAAGTTAAATGTTGCATCAGGGATTTCATATCCTATGAGTTCCATGTGCATTCATGAGTTTACATCCCATGGTTTCTTTGTTTTAACATACCAAACCACCTTGTTATTATGTTGTCATCTCTATACACAATACATAAGATTATGTAAAATATTTATAATATTCTATTAGATATCTTCATTATGTAGCTACTGATTAATTATAATAAATCTGTTAGTGTTGTGACAACACTTTCCTACTTCATAATCTATATAATTTGGACATACATCTGTGTCAATGGCTGTAGTGTCCCCTTTGTTGGACATTTGTCAATGACATCATGGTGATGTCATGGAGGTGTCTTGGTAAGTGGATGAAGTGCTTTGATATCCTAAATAATAATGATAAAGTGTGGAATGTGCTTGTCCTAGTTTGCTTGATGTTTGCTTGGTTGATCTTCAATTTTGGTATGACTATAGATGATTATGGATGAGAATGGTGTGTTGAGCATGTGAAAAAGGTCCCTATGATATTTTTTAAGATTTGAGAGCCTATGTACATTGGTATATTTCCTTTGGTTTTACATATTTTTCATCTAGACACTTTGGGTCCAGTGGTAAAAAATCTGAGTAGGCAATTTGATGATGTCACCATTACCACATAGATTATTCAAGGAGAGTTGGTAATATGGTTGTGATCAAATTAGTCCCTAGTTATTATGCACTAAATACCTAAGCATGTCAAAATATATGCAAGTGCAAATTTGGGATCCCAGGCATTTTGATAGTGTTTTTCCATACTTCGCTAAATTTGTAATAAGGCAAGAAGAGTCGAGTAATCATATTTATGAAGGCATATCTCACAGATGTGGACATTTCAAGAGAACGTGATAATATGGGTTTGTTCAATTTTGTGCCTAGTTGATTTCTGCTAATTTTTAGGTTAAGCACTAAAGCATGACAAAAGATATGCAACTGCAAAGTTGGGCTCCCAGGTAGTTTGGCATTATTTTCCCACAACCAAATTTACATGAGGCAAGAAAGAGCCAAGTAGGAATTTTGATGGTGGCATATCTCACACATGTGGATGATTCAAGATAAGGTAATCATATGGATTTGTTCAGTTTTGAGCCTAGTTTATTTGTGTTAAAATTTAGAATGACAAAAGTTATGTAGGAGCAAAGTTAGCCTCCCAGACAAGTTCTAAGCATAGTTGGCTCTATGACAGAAGATTTTAAGAAAGTATTTTAATGGAGATATATCTCACTCATATGAAGGTTTCAAGAGTAGTTTATGACATGGTTAGTTTCCTCTATGAAAGGTGTTCATATGGTGCAAATGTGAGGTCATGAGATTAATCAAGGCAAAATATATATTTATCAAAATACGCTTTCTAAGCATATTGCAGTTGGTCCCCATACTCAATTTGAATGATGTTAAAGATTTGGAGCTAGTGGAGATCTAATAGTTCATCAGAGTTCATACTTATAGATCCAATAGAGCACATTGAGTCAAATGGGTCAATATGATAGTTGTTTAACAAAGATAAAGATTGAGCATCTTACAGAAGATCAACGGAGTGTGTGTGTTCCAAGATGTCAGGATGATGCATGATGAGGACAAGTGCATGATGCTTAAAAAATGAACAAAGGTATAAGATAAGGATGTAATGGAAAGTGGGTGTTCATACAGATTGATTGAATAGTGCAAGCTACATGATAAAGACCTAACTAATTCATAAAGATTAATGGAGCTTGCTGAGTCAAAGTTTCAAGATTGCATGAGATGAGGTCAAAGTGACTGAGGTTTAACATTTGAGCATTGCTGCCTATGCATTAAAATTCAAATAAGATCAATGATGCATAATTGATTTGAGTAGTGAGGACATGATATGCAAGAAAAATGGTTGAAGTTTAACCATGACCATTGTCATTTAAATATTCAAATTTAACAAGGGAAAAAATATTGTTTGGTCTTTAGGCCATATCTTTCAATAGAAAATGAATTTAATCATACAATAAAAAAGAAAGTGGTAGAGGAATCCAAGGTGTATCTATAAAAATAGATTTAAATATCTGAAAGTGTGTATAAACATAGTTATTGAGCTCTAAATTTGACTATATGTTTATGCATGGACTGTAAGTGACCTGAGAAGATTGTTCAAGCTTGTTTCAATATCTCTTGATGAGTTGGCTATTTGGGAGTATTGTAGATTCCATAAGGATGATTTTTATAAATTATGAAGCATTGAACAATTGTATGTTGTATGAATAAAGGCTTAGAATGTGACTATGTGTTTGCTCATATTATCTATATGTACAAAGAAGTGTTTGAGTTATTTGTACTTAAGCTAAAGGGTACTATGATGGGTTTTATCACTTAAGGGGGACTTCTAGATCATGCAGAATGGGTTCATACTATTAAAAAGTGTTCATATGTTTTATTTTACTCAAATAAGTGTCAAAGAGATGAATGGGTCTCCATAAGACCTAAAAGTGACTTAGGCCTATTTGAAAGTGGTTTATGCTTAAGTGTGACCCATGTGAGATGCCTTAAGGGTGAAGGCAAGTTTGATGGCTAACAAGGAAAGATTATGATCTTGTCAATTCATGATTGCTCTATAAATTATGGAACTAAATGAGATGGTTTATAGGCTTTTGAGAGGAGTGGTGTGTGTATTGAAATGAAGAAGAGAAGAGGTTGAGTGTGCCCAATGGTTGGGTTAATGAGTAGAGTAGATTGAGGACTGTGTGTATTAACTAGATGTCATATTTATGATGTAAAAATAGTGATCTTATAAGTTGAGGATGAGAGAAGGATAATTGGTGGATGTGAGAGCTTGGTGGCTGGTTTGAGAGACTGATCCAAGTATAGATAGTGTGTATGACCACCTAATCATGTTGTTAATGTGGTAACAGAGTTGTTGCAGCTGTGTTGAAGTGAGTGTGAGTGAAGATTTGAAAAATTGGATAGTTGGATATGTAATGTATCCTAATTGATCTTTGTATGTTGGTTCAAGTATGTAATGTGCTTTGGCCAATAGGGTGTGTTGGGTGATAAAGTTATTGTTGAAAGGTGAGAAGAGTGATATCTAGAGATTTATCATTAGGTGTTAAAGACATCAGTCCTAAGGTGGAAGTGATATTATCAAAGGAGCGTCTAAAGGATTTGGTATTCATTAGGGGTAGTTTCTCTTTGTAAAACTAATGTTTTAATAAAGATAGGTGGTCTAAAGGAGTTGATCATCTTAGGGGTAGGTGCTCCTTGTGGAACATGTGTTTCATTAGATACATTTGGTCAGGAGGACATGATCAAGGTTTGTTGGTCTAAAGGATTTGATCAGTTTCTTGTTTGTAATTTATTATAAAACAATAGTCCATTTGTGTTATAGGCTTGAGTGTGTGTTTTATTCCCCATGAGGGTTTCCCACATGAACTATGTGTTATGTGTTTTATCTTGTGTATGTATTGAATGAATGGGCTCTCTTATTAATGTTGCTTTATCAAGTTAATATATGTTGATTGGTTAAATAGTTTTAAATCGACTACAATTGAAATTGAAATATCTAGGATCACTGATTCACCCCCACTCTCAATGATTGTACTTTTAAAATTAGTATTAGAGCAAGGTCCTTAGGAGGAAGATTAACAGCTTGAAGGAGATCCTAAGTGGTATAAATATGACTAAGCAGTTGAGGAAAGAAAATATTGAGCTAAGATCAATGGTCAAAAGTTTTGAAGAATAGATTAGTAATATTAAAGAGCAAACATGTAGAATAATAAATGACATGGTTAAATAATCTAAGAGGGATAAGGAGATTATCTAAGTTCTCAGAATTTAGATGGAGGCTACATGTTCAAACATGAAAGCTCAAGAATTTGATCAATTAAAGACTAATCTTGTTTCCCTAAAATATGAGTATGAAAAGGTCATAATCAAGATAGGCAAGCCTAAAGAAGAACAAGATAAATTATAAAAATTCAAAGAGTATGGAAAAAACATATCATCAATCTCAAAGATCAGTTAGGGGCAACTAATGTAAATCTGAAGATAAGAGAAGAAGAATGCAGACATCTTAAGACTCATTTAGAAGAAGTAAATGTCAAAATAAGTTTAAAGCAAGGTGAGTATGATGAGATGAAGACTAAGATAAAATTGTTGAATAATTAGAATGAACAACTCATAGACAAGTTGAACAAGCTAAGAAAGGAGCATGAGAAGTTTGATCAAGTCAAGGAGATTGAAAACTTGAAAAGTAATAAAATAAGACCAATTAGACAACCCAATGCAATAAGGTATGTAGGTTTTTTTCATGGACATTATAATTATTGTTATGATATGGTCATAGGGCAAGATAGTGTAGAAGGATGAGTTCTAATAATGAGTTCACGTGGAGCTATGATAGAAGAAGTTTTTGGCCAAAGATTGATCATAGTTCAAATCTATCAAAAGGCATGAATGATGTTATTTGTTTCAATTGTCATAAAAGTGGACATATTTATAGATTCTTTATAAATAGTGTTAAGAGGTATTCAAGGCATGTTAGAGGATATATAGCTCCTAGAAGGTCTAAAAAGGGACAAACCTAGGTATGGAAAACAAAGGTAATCATTGCCAATTCTTCTAATCATAACGTTGTTAAGAAAGTTTCTCTAGAAGGCTATGTTACAAATCAGGATAAGCTCAAGGATCAAGTAGGTAAGATTACTATAAAATAAAAGAAGAATCAATATATGGTATGGAGACCTCAAGAAGTAAAGACTAAGAAGACTAACCTTGTTGAGTCCAAGAGTCTTGATGGATTGTTTGCCAAGGTTGAAAAAGGGTTAGATATGAAGGGAGGATAATAATTTATGTTGTCTACTTTTACTGACAAATCTAAAGAAAAGAATGAAGTCAAGCATCCTTTCAAAGTCAATATGGATTGCAAGTCAAAGAAAGGTATATAGATATGTGAGTCTCTAGAGTTTTGGGACTTTTAGTCTCACTATGTCAAAAAGGGTGTCTTCCTTTAGGCTTCAAGGAGACACTTGTCAGTTAGAGGAACCTTGGTGGCTGTCAAATAGTTTTTGATTTGAAAGTATGAAAAGAAGGTATGTTTGTGCATTTATTTTTATATATCTAAATGTTTGAGAAAAGAAGCTTATGAAGAATCTCAGTGGTCTTATCTTGAGAAGGAGTTGGCTTGTTGATCATGGTTTAGATGCTGTAGTATAAAGGTGAGTTTTAAATATCTATTTGCATATCAGTCTGTGGAAGATGCCAAGTGAGCCTATAAGTTGAATATTTTTCTTCTAGGCCTAGTCCTAGATATTGATAAGCCTGTTAAGGCTTGTTGAGAAGTTATGTATGCCATAAAAGTTTAGTGGCTTGAAAACATACATTATGTGAGGGGGAGCATATGTGAAGTGTCTCTGTCTATGCTTCTGAAGAGACTCCTTTCAGTGGAGAAGCAAGTGTTGCTATGGTGTTCTTATGAAGGTCTTAAAAGAATAGAGATGATTATTTTTAGTTGGAGCAAGTATGTCCCAGTGGAAGATATGTTGTGGTGATGTTAGAATGATGTCATGATATTGATAACTATATATTGAGTAGTTTGTAGGGTTAGATTGAAGGTTCCCAGATAGAAAAGGAGGATTTGTGATTTATCAAGATGATATTTTTGCATAGAAAGGTTTGTTGACCTTATTATATCATGCACCAAGTGGTTTTATGATCTGAAGGTTTGTTAAAGTCTATTTGAAGTTTTTTATTAGCTCTTGGATTTCATAGTTTTTGCTTAAAAGCTTGCAGGCCCTAAAATGGGTTATAGGAAGTCAAGGTTCCTAATGGTGTGGAAGCTCAAATCTTAGTCCAATAGTGTGTAATGGTTGTCTATAGGTATACAAAAAAATTTAGAGGTGGATGTTGACTGGAAGGTGATGTGTTGACCATGTTTGTTTTAACATTCTAAGGTTTTGAGTTCTACTAGAAAAGTGGTTTGCCTTATGTGTTGAGATCTAAGGATTATTAATATGTTAAATGGAAAAAATTTGTTGTCAGATCAAGCTTCATATAAATTTTAAGGTTTGTGGTTCTCAAGGTATTCAAGTTCTTATCAAGTTGGAGGTGTAATTAGGTAGTTAGTTTGTTAAGGAAGTATATTACATAGGTTGAGCTAGTTGTTGTAAATTGTCATATTTAAGGGGGAATATGATATTACTCCAGATATGAAGTTTCATGTCTTGAAGATATATCTACTAAAATATGTGGGCTCTGCAAAGTTCTAGGTAGGGTTACAAGGAGTCTAGATAGGCCTAGTATGAAGATTTGATGTTTTGCTCAGTGTTTCCAAAAGAGTGATGTATGTATGTTTCAAAGAGAGCTCCCAAGTTTTTATAGAGCATGTATCCTAATTGGTATGTGGAATGAATTTTTTTTGGTGGTCCTTGAGGTGGTTTGAGAGTGAAGGCTAGTAAGCCTGCATGGTGGTTCTTCATAATATGTGGAGATCTAAAGATGCAATGGCTCATAAATCTTAGGGGGAGAACCTCTCAGATGTTTTCTTGATGAGTTCCATCAAATGTCAATTTTTTTTGTGTTCTTTATTCATTGGTTATAGTGCTTGGTTGAAGAGAGTGTTGGCATGGAGCAAGAGGAGTTTGTCAAGGCAAGAAGAGGTAGGCTCAAGGTTAGGGGGATTTTGTATCATATTTATAAGATGTTCATTTCCTATTTTGATAGTCTTTTTAGGTCCTTAGGATAAATTGGTACCCACTTTGTCATTGTGTCAAAGGGGGAGAAAGTTCTTATTGTGGGAGTACTTTAAGAGAGAGAAGGTAAGTTGTATATTGCTATGTATGATGGTTATTGACATCAATGAAAAATTGGGAGATTGTTGGAGAGTTTTTATTGATGTCATGGTGATGTTATGGAGGTGTCCTAGTAAGTGGATGAAGTGATTTGATAGCCTAAGTAACAATGAAAAAGTGTGCAATGTGTTTGTCCTAGTGTGTTTGAAGTTGGCTTGGTTGATCTTTAGTTTTTGTATGACTAGATATAATTAGGGATGAGTATGGTGTATTGATCATGTGAAAAAGATATCTAAGATGTTTTCTAAGCTTTGAGAGCTTGTGTTCATACATGTATTTAATTTGGTTGTCCATATTTTTCATCTAGATATTTTGGGTTTAATGGCAAAAAATCTAAGTAGTTTGATGACATCACCATTACCACGTGTGGATGAGTCAGGGGGAGCTAGTCATATGCTTGTGATCACATTAGTCCCTAGTTATTCTACACTAAATCCTAGGTCATCCAACTAAGAATGTCAAAATATATACAAGTGTAAAGTTGAGTTCCCATGCATTTTGATAGTGTTTTTCCATAACCAAATTTGCAATAAGGCAAGAAGAGTCGAGTAAGCATATTGATGAAGGCATATATTACATGTGTGGACATTTTAGGAGAATGTGATTATATGGGTTTATTTAGTTTTATGCCTAGTTTATTTATGCTAATTTTTAGGTCAAGCATCAAAGCACAATAAAATACATACAAATACAAAGTTGGGATCCCAAGTAGTTTGACATTGTTTTCCCATACTTAGCTAAATTTGCATGAGGCAAGAAAGAGCCAAGTAGGCATTTTGATGGTGGAATATATTGCATGTGTGGATGATTAAAGAGAAGGTGATCATATGGTTTTGTTAAATTTTGAGCCTATTTATTTGCACTAAAATTTGGATTATATGATGAAGCATGACAAAAGTTATGTAGGAGCAAAGTTGGCCTCCCAGACAAGTTCTAAGCATAGTTAGCTCTGTGACACAAGATTTTGAGAAAGTTTTAATGGTGATATATCTAAATCATATTAAGGTTTTAGGAGTAGTTTTAGATATGGTTGGATTGCATTATGGAAGGTGTTCATATGGTATAAATGTGAGGTTATGAGATTTATTGAGGAAAAAGATTTATCTGTCCAAAGTAGGCTTTCCAAGCATATTGTAGTTAGTCCCCATACTTGGTCAATTTGTATGATGTTAAAGATATAGACATAGTGGATATCTAATGATTAATGGGAGTTTGTAATTCCAAATCCAACAGATCACATTGAGTCAAATGGGTCAATATGATAGTTGTTTATCAAAGATAAATATTGAGCATCTTACAGAAGATCAATGGAATGTGTGTGTTCTAAGATGTCATGATGCTACATGATAAAGATAAGTGCATGATGTTTAAAAACTAAGAAAAAATATAGGATAAGGATATAATGGTGAGTGGGTATTCATGTAGATTGATCGAATAGTGTGATCTACATGATAAAGAACTGATTGATCCACAGAGAACAATGGAGTTCATTGAGTCAAAGTTTCAAGATTGCATGAGATGAGGTAAAAGTGATTGAGGTTTAACATTTGAGCATTGGTGCCTATGCATTAAAATTTTGATAGGATAAATGGTGTGTAATTAATCTAAGCAACAAGGACATGATATGTGAGAAAAATGGTCCAAGTTTAATTATGACTATTATCATTTAAATATTCAAATTTAACACAGGAAAAACTAGTGTCTGGTCTTTGGGCCATATCTTTTGATAGAAGATGAATTTTGTTCTCCCCCAAAAATATCACTCATTTTTGGGACAACATTTGAACTATTTTGGTCCTACAGACCAAAATTGTCTCTTCCCTTTCTGAAATTTGTCCTGGGCATTCAAATTCCTCATTTTTCAAGCTTCTCAAAAATCTACAGACTCTGCAGGAAGAGAAATCTACGAACTCTATAGGAAGAGAAATCGACGACATCTGTAGGAAGAGAAATCTATGAACTCTGTAGACCAAGTTCAATGGGCTTCATAGGTTGATTTCTATAGACTCTGTAGGAAAGAAGCAAGCTTTCAACACTTAGGCGATCTCAAAGTTGGCTCAATGATCAAGTTCAGCCAAAAGAGTTCATCGACAAGCATCAACAGCAAGAGTTCAACTGCTTCCAGGTTCAAAGACTTCTACATCCAGGTTCAAAAGTCTTCTACAAGTATGTTCAATCAAGGTTCAACAAGTTTTTGAGGCTTGAACCATTGAACCGTTGAACCATTAAACCACTTTGGTTCAAAGGTTCAACGGGTTCAAGGTTCAACAAGTTCAACACATTTGGTTTAATAGGTTCAAAAATTCTCAACACAACTACAAATTTCAATTGGCAAAGTTCATCACTTTGGTTCAATCAAATGGTTCATCGGCTTGGTTCAAAGGCTTTGTTTGAACCATTGAACCAAAGCTTGGTTCAACGGTTGGTTCACTCAGTTGGTTCATTGGCTTCAATTCAGTCAGTTGGTTTATCGGCTTGGTTTAAAGGAGTGGTTCAATGCAAAAGTTCAAAAGAGCCTCCCAAAGGACAAGTGCCCTTGTGGAGGGCACTTGGTCAACAAAAACACCCTTTAGAAGGGTCATTTTCAAAGAAGCTACAAAGGTAAGTTCTTTCAAAATTTTATTTAAGGCAGCTGAAAGACAAAGGGATTTCCTTCAGGAAAAAGACTAAGGCATAATTCCTTCAGACTTTTTGTCTGAAGGAATTCCTTTAGACAAAGAGTCTAAAGGAATTTAGGAAAGAAGCTACAGGAGGAAAGCCTGAAGGAATTTCCAAAGAAAAAAGGCAAAGTGATTGAAACAATTCCATGGACTTTTTGTCCACAGGAAAATATCCACGGACTTTTTGTCCACGAGAAATGTCTGTGATAAAATTTCTGAAGGTTTCCAAAGAAAAGGTCGCCAAAGGACCCCAAAGGGTAGGTGTCCTTGTAGGGGACTCTTAACTACCAAATCAAAGGACACTTCCCAAAGCCGAAGGGTCACCTTCCCTTCAGGAGGATGTAAAACAAGAAAGCCAAAGAAAGCCCAAGGGGTGACATGCCTGAAGACGTCAAAGTTAAGAATGGTGAACTAGTCATTGGAAATTCAAATGTGGTGACAAGTGCGTGAACATCAATTTCAAGGTTCGTAAAGTAGTCATTGATTTTAAAAAGCCTTAAAGAAGAGCCAAAGAACTTAGCGACCCACTAAAAGAAAGAAGCCTGAAGGCCATCTGAAGACCACTTGAAGGGTAGATACCCTTGTGGGGGGGCTCTTCCCGACCCAAAGTGGATCATTTCTTAAGGCCCAAAGGGCAGGTCCCCTCTAGGAAAGCTCAAATGATAAAGCCAAAGGAATTGCTGAGGAAAGTGACATGCATGCAGATGTCAAAGTTGTGACAATAAAAAAGCTATTGATCTTTGTAGTTTTAAATCTATAGACCCAAATGCATTCAAAGGCTTTGAGGCCAAGATCAATAGGAAGCGATTAAGGAACAGAGCATTAAATTGAATCCAGGACCCGATTCAATTAACCAAAAAAGGAGGAATGATGAGGAAGTACCAAAAACATTTGCACATCAGATATGTTTCTAGAAGTAGACCGCCAGGTGGATCTTGAAGAGGCAAACTTTCAATAGCATGACTTGTTTCTCTGCATTGAGAAAAAAAAATGGGTAGATGCCCCTAAATTCCAGCCTATCTTCTTAACAAATTTCAATGCAACATGATGTGTTACTGTTCTCGAGTCTTTCTTGAAGAGGCTATATAAGGGACTCTTTTTTATTGTAAATATATCTCTCTCTGACAATCAGAAATGAAACTCTGCCCAAATTGAAAGGCATTACTGAGACTTTGAGCTCAAATTGTTGATCATATTTTGTTATTGGAATAAGAAAGTAAGTGACTTTTCAGATTTTGTGTTGTGATATCTTTGTTGCTGAGGAAACTGTTCTTATGTCTTTTTCCTTAATATATTTTCTGTTCCTTTAATTCAACAAGTAGAATTAGTGAAAGTAGTTAGGAAGGTGTTCTGAAGTCAAATGTGGAGAGACTTTGTGCCCCCATAATTGCCTTTAGTGTGTTTTCTTTTTATTTCTATGTAAAGGACCTTGGGATGACTTTGTGCCCTCATTGTCCTTCATATCTCACTCTTGAGCAATTCAGGTGGAGACTTTGTGCTACATCTCAATTTTTTGGTTACTACGTCCTTTGTTACATTTTGTAATTACTACGAGGAATATTCTTGTGGTTTGCTCAATAGTACTTCTAAAAGAAGAGGATTGCTTTTTGTCATTTCCCTTGAGGTTTTTCCTTTGATTTGCACACATCATCTCTAAAAAAAGAGAGATGGATGGTTTGTCCTACCCTTGAGTATTACTTTCTATATATATATATATAGGGAACCTCCCCTTGATGAGAGGAGAGATTAGTCTCCTTTTGATGTGGTAAACCTACACATTTGGATGACTAATTTTCCTACTTTGGTTGATCAGACCTATTTTGTTTATTAGTAAGTTGATCGACAAAATATTCAACCAATATTTTTTGGCAACTCCATTAGGGATATAACCCATTACTTATCTATTACAGACTCTGGTAACTCCATTACTTGTCTTACCCATTATCCATTTATAGCCTTACCATCTTCCTCCACCTCCATTATTTTATCTGGTCTACAAAACTAGAGCTGCTAGGAAAGAGTGCATAGTTTAAAGCCTCAAGCTTCAAATTGAAGCAAGGTCAATTATTTTCCATTTTTGTTTCACAATCTAGCAGATTCAAGGTATACACGAAGCCAAAGGGCTACAGGGATTATTGACCCTATATTTGAGTTGGTACAACAAAGTAATTTTGATCTGTTTCCTTCACCATCTTGCCTCTAACGAACCAAGGCTTTCCTCTTACTAAAGTCAGATGTCCATTGCCAGATGAAGTATCCACTTCTACTGTTGATAAAGCTTTGCCAATAATTACCCCTCTGAGATTTGTTATTACTCTTTTTCATAGTCATATAATGGTAGTTCAAGGCCCCTAGGGTAATTTTTTTAGTCCTCTCAATCTTACTCCACCTCTACATGACCTTTCACGTAGTTCAAGGAAGAATTTCCCCAAATTCTATGGTGATGGGAAAGTTCATCCTGATAAACACATTATAGCCTTCAGCATAGCTTGTGGAGTAATTAGAGTAGAATTTGAAGATGTAGCAGTTAGGCTATTTTGTAAAAACATTACAAGGTGATACTGTAGATTGGTTTTATCATCTATAGGCTTGGTCAGTAACTGATTGGAATACCCTCAAAGCTAAGTTTGAAGCCAGATTCAAACCTATAGAAGATGCACATGCACTTCTGGCTCAACTTACACAGATGAAGAAAGAGCCTCATGAACTAATGAGAGACTTTATAACCAAATTTGACAAACTGAAGAATAGAATTCCTCTAATTTCTCGACCTACAGTTGAGAATCTGAAATGCTTCTTCATTAATTCTCAGTTACCTGAAGTAATTTTTCTTTTGAGACGTGCTGGTCAAATAGATTTTGTTGTAGCTCAAATTTTGGCCACTAAGGTAGAAGATGATCTCATCTTAGTAGGGAAGATAAGAAGAGATCCAAACAAAAATAGATCCTCATCATCTTTTAAATATTCATCTACAGGCACCACTGATCCAATGGTGCAAAAGATGGCAAATGAACTGGTAGCCTTGAAAAGAAAAATGGCACAAGGAATGTCTTCTGCTCCTTCATACATAGATATGCCAAGAAGGACATTTCCAAATTAGTCATATCAAGGTAATGCTGCCAGGAATCAAGGGCAGCTAGATCATCTTCCTCCCCCACAAGGGAAACTTGCCCTTGAAGCTCCTCCAACCAACTCAGTAGTTGGATATTTAGAAATAGAACATGCTTTCTCTTTCCAACCTGAGTTTGAGTAAGAAAATGATGCTGATCTCTTCATGGAGGATCAAGAAGAATCAGTTGGTGACTCCCACATTGGTTTTTTGAACTACCAAGATGAACCTAGAAGCAAAGGAGAAGCTATTGATGGATCATATGTAGTGTTTACCAGGTCCAAGAGCCAATTAGTCAAGCAAGCTGATAAAGGGAAGATAGAGGAGCAACCTCAACCAACAATTACAATTGCTAAGCATGGAACCACTCTGCCTTTTTAGTCAAAGGATCTAGTGATCACCCAAAATGTAAGTACATTAATTTCACCTTCACCTTCTACTTTAATTTCGCAAACCAGCCCTCCTCCTGTCCCTCATAAAACCCAAAAGGTTGAAATGCTTTCCTCTATTCCTAGTCTAATTCACCCATTTGACATAATTAATCATGTCAAGAAGACCAAAATTCAAATGTTTGAATTTGAATATTTGCAGTCCAATCCTGATCAATTAAATAGGTTGGTCTAATGTGTCAAGAACCAAACCATTTGTATAAGACAAGAGGTTAAGAAAATAATTCTTGATTTCCCAAATAACATGCCCATTCTAAATAATCTTGTTTTTACTCCTCCAGCAGCTCCTAAAAAAATAGAACCTTTCTATGTTTCCCTATTAATAAATGGTCACAAACTGAGTAATTGTATTATAGACTCAGGCACATCTGACAATGTCATGCCTGCTAAAGTAGCTGAGTCTCTGGGTCTCACACTGACCAAGACATTTGGGAGATGTTTCTCCATGGAGAACAAGCAAGTACCACTACTGGGGAAAATCAAAGATGCCCAATTTGCATTTACAACCTTTCTAGACAAAAGAATCAAGATGACTGTCTTAGTGGCTGACATCCTAGCATCCTATGGCATTTTTCTTGGATGGAATTTTTACAAGGATGTGGGAGGAGAACTAAGCATGGGACCTGTCTGAGGCAAGGATCCCTATCTAAGGTGTAATGAAGAGATTGCTCCCTGAAAATGAGGCAAAATATGTGGTCACCCAAACATCAGCCCCTGTAGCACAAATTTTTTTTGGGTCTTCAGGTAGGGGTAATTATTTCTTGACCACAGAGGATGTTCATGTTTCTATAGACGAAATTCCTATAGTTGACAATCCAAGAATTGATCCAAACAAGACTTTAGGAGAATTGGTAGGCACAATATAAATAGGGAAAGATCTTCCATCTCTAATGAAGATAAATCTGATAGGAGATCAGCTATTGATGATGCTTGGATCTTGAAATCCAATGGCAGCAATTCTTCCACCAATGATGGAGTTGAGACTGTGTTTATATCTCCTCAAGGAGATATTCTTCCTTCATGTAATTTGCAAGTCAGCATCACTAACAACACAGCTGGATGTGAATCTCTATTACTTGGATTGAAGATTATTCAAGATGAAGAGATCAAACTCCTCCACATTAAAGGAGATGCTAAGCTGATAGTTTGTCAGGAGTTTGATGTGGACAATCCAATCATATGCTAGACTAAACCAGAATAAAAACTAATTATGGTAATGGACCATGCTCCTGCAAATCAAAATAAAGCAAAGGAACTCTTCACAGGAAGAACAAGGAGTTATGGTTTTTTGTTTGAAGACCACGTCTTACCATGGAGCAAGAAGAAGAAAAGGCCAAGAAGAAGACGTAGAAAATTGGTTTCTTGGTGGAGAGCTTAATTCCCTCATCACCTTTTTTGGGGACAAAATGTCTTCTTGCTAGTTTATCAAGATAGAGCACTATTTTCACTACCTCTCAGGAAGCAACATCTGAAACACTTCAACTCTTGAAGTATCAGATCATTGCATCTGTACATATGTATATTTGTATAGTTTTTAATTTTGTTTTGTTTTGTTTGTTTCCATTTTTGATGCCTTTCATTTCTGGGTAACATGACTCCATAGCCTAATGGTACACATGAAGACACTAGAGATTCTAGATTTTACTCCTTTTAATTCTTTTTACAATTGATAAAAGTTCCCCAACTGGAGCTAGCTATTGTCCCCCAAAAATATCACTCATTTTTGAGACAACATTTGAACTATTTTGGTCCTACAGACAAAAATTGTCTCTTCCCTTTCTAAAATTTGTCCTGGGCATTCAAATTCCTCATTTTTCAAGATTCTCAAAAATCTATAGACTCTACAGGAAGAGAAATCTATGGACTCTATAGGAAGAGAAATCTACAGACTCTATAGGAAGAGAAATCTATGGACTCTGTAGACCAAGTTCAATGGGCTTCACAGGTTGATTTCTATGGACTCTATAGGAAAGAATCAAGCTTTCAACACTTAGGTGATCTCAAAGTTGGTTCAATGATCAGGTTCAACCAAAAGAGTTCATCGGCAAGCATCAACAACAAGAGTTCAATTGCTTCCAAGTTCAAAGACTTCTATAGTTGGGTTCAAAAGTCTTCTATAAGTAGGTTCAATCAAGGTTCAACAAGTTTCCAAGGCTTGAACCATTGAACCACTTTGGTTCAAAGGTTCAATGGGTTCAAGGTTCAACATGTTCAATGCATTTGGTTCAATAAGTTCAAAAACTCTCAACACAACTGTGAAGTTCAATCGACAAAGTTCATCACTTTGGTTCAATCAAATGGTTCGTTGGCTTGGTTCAAAGGCTTCGTTTGAACCATTGAACCAAAGCTTGGTTCAACGGTTGGTTCACTTAGTTGGTTCATCAGCTTCGGTTCACTTAGTTGGTTCATCAGCTTGGTTCAAAGGAGTGGTTCAATGCAAAAGTTCAAAAGAGCCTCTTGAAGGATAAGTGCCTTTACGGAGGGCACTTGGTTGACAAAAACACCCTTCAAAAGGGTCATTTTCAAAGAAGCCACAAAGGTAAGTTCTTTCAAAATTTTGTTCAAGACAACCGAGAGACAAAGGGATTTCCTTTAGGAAAAAGACTAAGGGATAATTCTTTCAGACTTTTTGTTCGAAGGAGTTCCTTCAAATAAAAAGTCTGAAGGAATTTAGGAAAGAAGCTACGAGAGGAAAGCCCAAAGGAATTTCCAAAGACAAAAGGCAAAGTGATCAAAAAAATTTTGTAGACTTTTTGTTCGTGAGAAAATATCTGTGGACTTTTTGTCTTTGAGAAATGTCCACAGGAAAATTTCTGAAGGACTCTAAAGAAAAGGCCATCGAAGGACCCCAAAGGGTAGGTGCCCTTGCGGGGGACTCTCGGCTACCAAATCAAAGGAAACTTCCCAAAGCATAAGGGTCACCTTCCCTTCAAGAGGATGTAAAACAAGAAAGTTGAAGAAAGCCCAAGGGGTGACATGCCCAAAGACGTCAAAGTTAAGAATGACAAACTAGTCATTGGAAATTTAAACTTGGTGACAGGTGTGTGAACATCAATTTCAAGGTTCGTAAAGTAGCTGTTGATTTTGAAAATCCTTAAATAAGAGCCAAAGAACTTAGCGACCCACTAGAAGAAAGAATCTTGAAGCTCATTCGAAGACCACCCAAAGTGTAGATACCCTTGCGGGGGGGCTCTTCCCGACTCAAGGTGGATCATTTATTAAGGCTCGAAGGGCAGGTCCCCTCTGAGAAAGCTCAAATGATAAATTTGAAGGAATTGTTGAGGAAAGTGACATGCCCATGGACGTCAATGTTGTGACAATAAAAAAGTTGTTGATCCTTGTAGTTTTAAATCTATGGGCCCAAATGCATTCAAATGCTTTGAGGCCAAGATCAACAAGAAGTGATTAAGGAACAAACCATAAAATTGAAGCTAAGACCCAATTCAATTAACTAGAAAAGGAGGAATGATGAGGAAGGACCAGAAACATTTGCACATTAGATATGTTTCTAGAAGTAGACCGCCAGGTGGATCTTGAAGAGGCAAACTTTCAATAGCGTGACTTGTTTCTCTGCATTGAGAAAAATAAATGGGTAGATGCCCCTAAATTATAGCCTATCTTCTTAACAAATTTTAATGCAACATGATGTGTTACTATTCTTGAGTCCTTCTTGAAGAGGCTATATAAGGGACTCTCTTTTATTGTAAATATATCTCTCTCTAACAATCAGAACCAAAACTTTGCCCAAATTGAAAGGTGAGCTCAGATTGTTGATCATATTTTGTTATTGGAATAAGAAAGCAAGTGACTTTTCAGACTTTGTGCTATGATATCTTTATTATTGGGGAAACTATTCTTATGTCTTTTTCCTTAATATATTTTTTGTTCCTTTAATTCAACAAGTAGAATTAGTGAAAGTAGTCAGGAAGGTGTCTTGAAGTCAACTGTGGAGAGACTTTGTGCCCCCATAATTACCTTTAGTGTGTCTTCTTTTTGTTTCTATGTAAAGGACCTTGGGACAACTTTGTGACCTCATTGTCCTTCATATTTCACTCTTGAGAAATTTAGGTGGAGACTTTGTGCTACATCTCGATTTACTGCTTACTACGTCCTTGGTTACATTTTGCAATGGATGGTTTGTCCTACCCTTGAGTATTAATTTCTATATATATATATATATATATATATATATAAAACATATCTATAGGAAACCTCCCCTTGATGAGAGGAGAGATTAGTCTCCTTTTGATGTGGTAAACCTACACATTTGGACAACTTATTTTCTTACTTTGGCTGATCAGGCCTATTTTGTTTATCAGTAAGCTGATCGACAAAATATTTAGCTAAAAAATTGATCATACATTAAAAATAAAAGTGGTAGAGGATTCGAAGTTGAATCTATAAATATATATTTGAAGATTTAAAAGTGTGTATAGACATAGTTATTGAACTATAAAGTTGATTGTGTGATTGGAAAAGATTTTTTGAGCTTGTTTTGAGGTTGTTTCAATATCTCTTGATGAATTGGATATTTAGGAGTATTATAGACTCTATAAGGATGATCTATGTGCATTATGAAGGATCGACCAATCATATGTTATATGAAAAAAGGCTTAGAAGGTGATTGTGTGTTCGCTCATATTGTTTGTATATACAAAAAAGTGTTTGAACTATTTATGCTTAAGCTAAAGGGTTCTATGATGGTTGTTGGAACTTAAGGGGGACCTATAGATAATTTAGAATGGGTCCATGCTATTGGAAAGTGTTCCTATGTTTTAGTTTACTCAGAGAAGTGTCAAAGATCTGAATGGGTGTCTAAAAGACCTAAAAGTGACTTAGGTCTATTTGAAAGTGGTTTATGCTTAAGTGTGACCCATGTGAGATGAATCAAGGGTTAAGGCATGTTTTATGGATGACAAAGAAAGATTGTGATTTGGTTAATTAATTATTTCTCTATAAATTATGGAGCCAAAAGAGATGGTTTCTATGCTTGTGATAGGAGTGGTGTGTGCAATGAAATGAAGAAAAGAAGAGGCCAAATGTGCCCAATGGTTGGATTGATGAGTAGAGTAGAGTGAGGATTGTTTGTATGATCTAGAGGTCACATTTATAATGTTTGAATAGTGTTATTGTAGGTTGAGGGTGAGTGAAGGATAGCTGGTGGATATGTGAGTTTAGTGGTTGGTTTAAGAGACTGATTAGAGTATGGATAGTGTTTATGACTATCTAATCATGTTGTTAATATGGTGATATAGTTATTCTAGTTATGTTGTAGTGAGTGTGAGTGACGAGTTGAATAATGGGATAATTGGGATATATAATGTGTCCTAATTGATATTTGTATGTTAGGCAGGGGCCGAATGGCTACGGCTTCACTATTACAAACTTTCAAGCTTACAAACTCAAACTTATTACAATATCCTTGAAGTATTTCTGATTCACAGGTTCCTTCGAGAAGGGCAAGTGAAGAGCATACTTTGCTTTCAAGGCTACTAGATATTCACACTGAATATTTTCAATGAATATTTTTCGATGATCTACTACTAAGAACTAACACCTATATATAGCATTTGAGAGGTCCTGCCTGCCAAATAGCAAGGCGGTGTCTGTCTCATCATGCTTTACAGCTGTGGCTACAAAGAGATGCTATTGGACCCACCGTCGGACAGATGAGTCGGTGATGATGATGATGAACCCATAGGTTGTGGGCCCAACATGGCTTCCGCTTCATCAAAAAGGTCATCTTCAGAAATAGGCTGGAAGAGGCATCTTATCTGGAATGTACTCTGAATGTACCAATGATGGCATGGGCCCCTGTCACATGGTAGGTGACGTGGTCTGCAGTGGAAATGAGATTCCCACTCAAGTTGTCGCCGAATAATTGTATGAACCACAGTGTCTTGACTATGATTTTGTTGTTCGTGTATTCGGTGAGGGCCATAGCGCGCAACCCATCTGTAAAGATGTTCATTATGGGCTGATCTTATCTTGATGTGCCATGTCCAGAGTGGACGCTTGAGTAAATCAGTGAATTGATTGAACAAATATTCACTGTTTAGCCTGTCAATGAAAATAATTCCATGATTATTTCTGCGGTCTGCTTGTATACGAATTGCAGCAGACATCTGAAGATCAAGAGAAGCAGCATGAGAAATTCTTGTGCATCTAGGATGCAGTCCTTCTTGCATTATCTGTTCCTGGATCAGCATATTTAAAGAATCGAATGCGTGATTCAATATCCTTGTTAAGTTAAATCCAGGTGCTGGAGCAGGTCGGTTCATAAGAGTAGCAGAAGGATTTCTGCTAAGCCAATCAGCTATTATGTTGTTCTTACCCTCTATATGGTGTACTGAAAAATTAAACTGGTGGAAAAATGCTTGCCACCTGACATACTTACCACGACCATCTTTCCTTCCATGATCCTTTTCCCAGAAAGATAAAAATCGGGTGCAGTCAGTTACAATAATAAAATGTGGCAGATGTAACAATTTTAACATGAATTTTTCCAAACATTTCTTTACAGCATAGATTTCCTTATCTGAGGAAATCCATTTCAGTACATCTTTACTAAACACACCAGAAGCAAACTCACACACAAATTCTATATTATCTACTACTGAAACAAGTACTCCTCCCCATGAGAGGTCAGATGCATCAGTATAAACTTTCATTTCCTGGGACTTAGGAATGTGAAGTTCTGGCAAACAAGAGACTTTTGCCTTAATCTTTTGGACAGCTTCTGTATGTTGCTTTTCCCATTTGAAAACTCTTTTCTTTTGTAATAATTCCTGCAAGATGAATCGATCTTCTCCTGCATTGGGATAAAAGCTGTTAAGATAATTTAGAAGTCCCAAAAATGCTTGTACCTGAGCTTTGTCTAAATGCTCGGGAAAGCTGATGATCTTCTCCTTTATGTGCGGTTGTATTTGTAGTTTAGAATCTCGGATGATCATTCCGAGGAAACTACATTCTGTAGTGCATAACTGGATTTTGGTCTCAGATAGCACTATTCCTGCATCTGTGGCTAACTGCAAAAACTTGGAGAGATGAGCAGTATGTTCCTCTAAGGATCTACTGAAAACCAATATATCATCAATATATATACATAAAAATTCAGATGTCCCTTCAAAGATTTTATCCATGTGTGCCTGGTAGTAAGCAGGTGCATTCATCAGGCCGAAGGGCATAACAGTCCATTGGAAATGGCCGAATGGACAACTGAAAGCAGTCTTCTCTCGATCTGCTTCTTTGACCCTGATCTGGTAGAAACCGGATTTGTAATCAAACTGAGAGAAATATTTGCAGGCTGCAACTTTCTCTAACAGATAGCTCTTATCAGGGATAGGATATGGAAATGGTTTGGTGATGGCATTCAATGGTCTGTAATTTATGACCATTCGTTTCTTTCCTCTCTTTTGTTCAGAATGTTTATTTACCATGAATGCATAGCAGCAAAATGGAGAGGTAGACTTTTCAATAAAGCCATTCTTTTCCAGTTCTTGAATCTGGATTTCCATATCTGTGTAGTCCTGTGCTGGGATAGGAATCCTTTTACCTATCTTCATGTGCTTGCCTTCTATAATATTTATTTCCATCTCAGGCATAGATTTAGTCCAGAATTGTTGAGGGTTTTCTGAACATATTGTGGACTTGATGGTTTCTCCTAAGGCAATTATTTCAGCAGGAATGGTTTCAGGACTTTGTGCCATAGCACTGGGGAATTGCTCTGTAGCATATATTAGTCGAGGGATTCTGAGTCTTTCATTCTCAATTGTGAACATGATGCTTTTAGCAGTAGCACCATATGGAGTATATCTATCAATGAATGAACCCCCTAACAATACATCAATGGGCATTTTATCTAGAGCAAAGAAGTCACATTGGAAGATTTTGTTTTGGATTCGCAGGGCTTGCTAGTGTTTATACTTGTGACAGACAAAACTGTTACCCTGGATATCAATGCTCTTATAAGCTAGACGCTCATCAAGTGTCTCCCAATCACTTATGAGTTGTGGCTTTGCGAATGACAAAGAAGCTCCAGTATCAACTTGAGCATCTACTAGTCTACCATTAATTTCTAATGTAAAGAACTGCGCAAATCTGCCATTGATGAGATGATTCAGATATGCTGGTTGAGGCAGTTCTAGGGAAGGGATACTAGTACATACCAGTTTTTGCCTTCCTGGATCTTGAATGATGGTAGGTTCTTCATAGATGTCGTCTGGTAGCTCTGGCTCAGCTTCTTCTTCTTCTTCTTCTTTCTGGTTACTGCATTCTCCTTCGGGGCAGTAATCTTGGTCAGAATAAAAAATACTTCCGACATCATCCTCTTGTTCATAGCCGTCATCCCATGTGGGATCTGCTGCAATGACTGGTTCTTCTGCAGGCATGATCTGTTCCCAGATGGGTTCTTTAACTTCTTTTGCAGGCTCTCTGGATGTGAACTTATTTTTCAGCCAGGAGTCGCTCGGCTTGAACTGACTTGGATATTGCACAGGAGGATTCTGCATTCTGTGCATAGTAGGCGGCTGCCTTGGTTGAGAGGGCTGTCTCCCTCTGGATGACTCTCCTCTGATAAAACCTCGTCCTCTGGGCTTTACTGGTCTTTCAGGTACTTCATGATGGTCTCTTGACCAGGGACCATAAGCCTCATATGCCTGATTAGAATATCGTGGCCGATACGGTCTGGATCCTCTGGAACCTCTCTGCATGTTTGTCATCGGCTGTTCGAGTTCATCTGCAAGAGATTCTAATTCAGCTGCATCTTCGTCATCGGATGCTTCATCAGGAAGGTCTTCTAAGACAGGTTCAAAAATATCGTCCTGTAAGTAGAGATCTTCTTCGGCATCTATTACATCCCACCACGCTGCTGCGTTGGAGGAGAAAATAGCTTTAACTGCGGGATTCTTACAAGAGCAGTTAGGCGCAATATGACCGGGTTTGCGGCAAATAAAACAGATAGGCTGCTTGGATGGAGGTCGGGCAGACTGGCGTTTGCGGAGGAAACGCTGAGGAGGCGCATAGGAATGGCGCTTAGGAAAGGAGCGGCGCTGGAAAGAAAGACGACGGCGGTGCTGCTTTTGATGTTTGCGGGGTTGCACATAAGGGCGACACCCGAAAGGAGCTATCTCGGGAAACAAAGGAGCAATGGCGGCAGCTTGATGCTTGCTAAGTTTCTGGATTGATTTCGTCTCGGAGACTAACAGCATAATTTGCTGTTGGGTGAAATCAATTAGATCAGAGAGTGCAAGATTGGAAAGTTCAAGGCCTTTCAAATCAATATATGCTAGGACTCGATCAATAAGATTGTAAGGCATAGCATGCAGAAACTTCATTTTTATCTCGACAGAGGTATGACACTGACTTTCATAGGCAAGCTTTCTGAATTGCATTGCAAAGGGTTGGAACTGTTTAAGATCACAGAGTTCCATCTTCATCAGCCATTTCTTTGTTTCTAACTGCCTATTGGCGGCAGGAGGAGCAAACTCATCTATAAGCAATTTATACAGAGCATTTAATGAGTCAGTCTGGTTATGCACAAGAGCGTATTGTTGATCTACTGGGATGCTATCCCACCAATGGTTAGTAATACCCCAAAGATATTTGACAGCAAAACAAGTGGTGCCAACTTGGTCAAGATGGGCTTGGACAGCAAGGACACGCATTGTATTGCACCATCCAGCAATTTCATTTAGGGGATTTAACAAATCATCTATGTTAAGATACCATGGCTGTAAGTGTACATGGGTACGCTGCATGAGGGAATGACCATGGGATTTCTTGGTTGCAGAAAAGGACTGACCAAAAGAAACTGAACAAAAGGGCCTGGACGATGATTCAGCTTTCTGGTCTTCTTTAGACAACCAACTGAGACTATCTTCTAGATTGTCTACTTTAGAATCAATTGATTCTACTTTCTTCTGTATTTTATTTACAACTTCTTTGATTTCAATAACATCTCTACATAAATCATCAAAATTTTCGGAGAGATGTGAATTAAATCTGGAGACATAATTCCTCTGCTTGAATTCATTGGAGGCATTTTCATATGCAGCAGCAAAATAATGAACAGTACCTGCGGCATGTCGGTAGACTCCCTTGGTTGGTGGCCATCTTCCTCCTCGGTAGAGAGTAACTGTGTCTTCAGTAAAGAAATTAATACTGTCTTCTCTTGGAAGACTCATGAGAGTATGTGGGAAATCTTTTCCCAAGTTTACTTCTTCATCCTCAATTAGTATATGACCATGTTTGACAGATCTACGGGATGAGGACGTAGATGGTCTTGTAGGAGAATTCTGGGTAGATCTCATAGACAAAGATCTAGGCAATATATTTACAGATTTTCCATCACTCTGGTGGACAGTGGCTTGACTTTTAAGCTTTGGTGAGACATGCTTGAGCCAATCTAACTTCCATTCAGCAGGTATTTCTACAGACTCAATATGTCCTGGTTGTAATTGTACAGTACCACTAAGTCTTCTTGCCAGAGGCAGGTTTTCTAGAATTTTGGGGTGGTTTGTGTTGGTCATACTATACAAAACTGAAATGTTTACAGTGGCGTACTGAAATTCTCCGAACATTTCTAGACCATACACTGAGGTAAACAAACCCCAACAATCAATAGATCCATTTTTCACTTCTTTACATCCTTTGTCGCGGACTGCGACTGATAGATTTGGACAAAACTCAAAACATATAACATTATCGTCATTAAGACGACCTAGACTAGATAACTGACATGAATGTTTAAAATTGACCTGTCTTCTATCACACAAGGCTAGATACATGACTGGTTTTACATTAGAGGGAATCAAAGGCTTAATATAAATACGTATAAGACCAAAATGGACAAATTTGACATCCTTATGAGAACGGATATACAGGATTTCTAGTTCTGGTAATAAAGGAAGCAAATTGGTCTGGAAAGTCTTCTTGGGTTGATAACATAGATTAAGCTCAACTGACTTTATCCTGGGTTTCACAAAAGATAAATAGGTACTATTGTATAGAAACTTTGACTTTACTAATTCAGCTTGTTTGTATACATTAGAAGCTTTTAGAGCCGGAGGCTTATACAAACTGGATTCTTTTTCTAGATCTGTTTCAGTTACGGCAATATCAAGGCAATCAGATAACTGATCTGGGATAAAAGGAGGCATTTCATACATTCCTTCTAGTTCAGATTCATTCATTACTTCTACGGTAGATGTGGAAGGGATTTTCCCAAATTCCATTGTGGGGAGAGAAGGTTCTGGTCTGCGAGCAATTTCTGGATAGGGAAATGGTGTGCAGAGATAAAAACGGCCTATGACAATTTGATAAAACGGCCTGAGACTCGATGCAAAGTTTCCCAAAGAAAATTGACAAAGCAAAGAACTCCTTCAAATCAGATCCACGGAAAGAGAGAAATGAATCACAACTTACAGAGAAAGATCAGAATGATTATGAACTGATATCTCTACGATTTTGGGCTCTGATACCAATCTTTTTATCGCGTCAGTAGACGGGCTCCTTGGCGGAATTTCTTCAGATCTTTGAGTAGAATCCTGCGATAGTAGGCAGGGGCCGAATGGCTACGGCTTCACTATTACAAACTTTCAAGCTTACAAACTCAAACTTATTACAATAACCTGTGAATCAGAAATACTTCAAGGATATTGTAATAAGTTTGAGTTTGTAAGCTTGAAAGTTTGTAATAGTGAAGCCGTAGCCATTCGGCCCCTGCCTACTATCGCAGGATTCTACTCAAAGATCTGAAGAAATTCCGCCAAGGAGCCCGTCTACTGACGCGATAAAAAGATTTCAAGTATGTAATGTACTTTGGCCAATATGATATGTTGGGTGATATATTTATCACTGAAAGTTGAGAAGAGTGATATGCATAGATCCATCATCAGGTGTTAAAGACATCAGTCCTAAGGTGGAATTGTTATTATCAAAGGAGGGTCTAAAGGAGTTGGTCTTCCTTAGGGGTAATTGCTCCTTGTAAAATAGGTGTTTTACTAAAAGTAAGTGGTATAAATAAGTTGATCATAGTAGGGGTAGGGTTTCCTTGTGGAATAGGTGTTTCACTAAATACCTTTGGTCAGGAGGACATGATCAAGGTTTGTTGGTCTAAAGGATTTGATCAGTCACTTGTTTGTAATTTCTTATAGGACAATAGTCCATTTGTATTACAGGATTGAGAGTGGGTTTTATTCCTTATTAGGTTTTCCCATAGAAACTATGTGTTGTGTTTGATCTTGTGTATGCATTGAATGAATGAGCTCTCTTGTTAATGTTTCTTGATCAAGTTGATATATGTTGATTTTTTAAATAGTTAAAAGGGTCTATAATTGAAATTGAAATATCCAAGCTCACTAATTCACCCCCTTCTCAGTGATTGTACCTTTAACATCCTTATGTTGCACTCTTTTGTTGTATTTATTGAAGTAGTTATTGACTCTTTAAGTCACCCCTAGATCAACATAGGGATTTCGAAGGCTTACAAGGATATATCACACCTATGAGGACCCAATAATTTTAAGTAAAGTAACCACAAACCCTTCTTGTTTGTGCCTAAGGTCAAAGATGAGGGTACAAATATGCATAATGAAGCAATGATGAATTACACCTACATAAGGTTTTTAATATGTGCCCATGTGTAGGATTATATGGTATATAATTCGATAGGCATGCAAGTTCAAGATGTAAGACTCTAGGATTTTAGATAGTTAACTAAAAGAAGTGTGCAAAGGGTAATTACCAAATCATGAAAAATGTGCCTAAAACCTCCAGTCTTTATATGCACTCTAATTTAGAGGCTTCCCCACACCTATCTAATGAAGTTCCACACCAATCCACAGGGTCACACATCTAGCTCCTATCACTACACATGTACACAACATATAACCATGTATTACCCTAGCCTCAAGTATAGTTTCCGAATGACTCACATACACACCTTGGTGTAGGAAGAAACTCTACACCATGAAGCATATGCCTTAGATCTTCAATCTTTGTGTGCACCCTCATTTATGATCTTCCTTGCACTTAGCTAACATAGTTTGTGCCTATGTATAGGATCATACATCTGCACCCATGAATTATGTAGTCTACATATCTCCTATCACCATTTCCATGTGTATATCGGTGCTCATTTAACACAAAAAATCCCATAGTTCTCCTAGGGAAAGTTTCAACTCTCCATGTGTCATGTCTGTGCTCCTCCTACCTAAAAAATCCAAAGAAACTCCTCTAAAAACTCACCAAAGCAACAGATATCATCTTTTTAGGGCTATATCTGATTCCAATTAGGAAAGTGCTATTTTAAAACTAGTGTCCAAACATAAAGAGAGTAATTGGAGGTAGTTAAGAAGAGTTAGATGCATTTTCAGATCAATTAAATGCAAAATTGACTACTTGACATTGGGACTTGAGTACACACCATCCTCTAATTTTGTTATGAAAATATTCCATTCCCCATGCACACATGTAACCAAAGACAAACCTACCACCAAACCCAAATCCAATCACCAAAAATACTTCAAGAGGCATGGCTAAAATGCCATAAAATAATTCAATGCTAAATCTATCACCCAAAGTGGCACATTTATTGTAAATCAGGCTTGTTCACTATAAAAGCCTAGATCTTTCACTGTAAAAGGGTCGACATTTTTTTAGTAGCCTCATGATGCTAAAAATTTTCCTCCATGAGCACTTGTATTGGCTAAACCTTACATGCTAATGAGGATTAAGTTCACCTCTTTTCATTATTCTAATGATCTATGTGCTATTTTGATCCAAAAATTAGAAGTTCTGGTTGATAAATATTTCAATAACATAGAAATAACACATTAACAATGAATTCTTTGAGAAGAGATGTATTAATACTCAAGATCACAATACAACTATATGCTTATCTCTGGGAAGAGATGTCTGATTTTGTATTTCAGGTTACATCTTCATTTATACACATTTTGAAAGTAGAGGGAGGATGTGTAAGGTCACCTATCTCAAGGGAGATTAAGTGGTTTGACTTCCAAGATTTAAAATATAACAGAATTCAAGAAATTACTATTTTTAGAAACTTACTATTTTTAGATTACACTACTAAAATTGAAATTTGGGGCACTTCCATTAGGTTTTTGGGGGTCAAACATCATTTAGAAAAGCTCATGTCATATCACAACATTCCCCTTGTTCTTAGATTTCCAACGGTTCAAACGGTGAGTCAATTGGAGCTACAATGCAAAAGTTATGGCTCCTAGAAGTTTTGTCATCAATTAGGGTGGAATTGTCACCCAAATTGTCACCTGAATTATTGCCTAGATCATATTTTGTGTCTATTTATATTTATTTTTGGGTATTTTTCACCCCCTTCATCGTCATCCATTCCCAATACCTCTTCATTAAACTCAGATCTCACTTATAGGTCATATCATATGCGTACCAGGGTCTACATAGGATTTTTATATGAATAACCTTCATCTCTCTCAACATTACACTATGTTCCCATGCCTTTATGCAAAAAACTTATGAATTTGGAGTGACTTAGTAGAAACTATGTGATATTGTCTTATTCTCAAAGGTTTACACTATGTTTGTCATAGTAGGAGTGCTCACTTTATTTTGGGTGCATCACCTTTTAATTTCAACATTTTATTACCTTCTCCCTCCCTTTTCCCTCAAGATCCTAGGTTTAGATTAGCGATAGTTTACCTTTCTACTCTTTAGGCCTGAACGCTGGTCTTAAACTAGGTACACTTAGAATAGAAGGAATATGGCCTACTCTGAAGGTTCATCCCAAGGAGACTAAGGGTCTTATGCCTTGGGGATGTTCTCATCATTTTGATGAGACAACCAATTCTTGTACGTGTAATTTCATGATAATACTTTTATGCCTAGTGCCTTAGATTCTTACACCCTATGCAAGGCCTTCACACTCAATGCCCTACTACCAAGCTCTCCCACACCATTGAGCATTCCACAGGTGCACATTTTGAATGACAACAATTTTTAGCATGCTTGATGGGACCATTTGGAGAAAAGCTAAGGAATTGGTTCTATCGTTAGCTAATAAGAGTATCAGACACTTAGTGAGAACACCTAACAACTCCAAACATCTCAAGTCTATAAAGATCAGTCCCTTACCTACATGCCAAAAGGAACAAAATTATCTACAAGAGGCATTGATTTCCATTTTAATGAGATTTTAATGCCCTCAAGAAGAAAGAGAGTCAAAATACCCTTGTTCCCTATCGAAAGATTCTACACAAGCTAGTTGCCTTCCAGAGCACAGTCTACACACCCACTAAAAAATTTTTACACAAAAAGGTAAGGTCTCTTCCCCATTTCATTCATAATACTATTGAGTATTTAGGTGTTTATGCCTTTCAATGGAGGTAGTCCATTAGTCCTAGCACATTATGATGACATTTCAATGTTCATTCTCAAAAGCTTGTCTTATTTCATGGGTGAAAATTTAACCTCCCCTATGAAGCATATCCAAGACATTGTGAACATCTAGTTAGTGCACCATCTCACCCAAGACAATGCCATAGTTAGGTTACTATCTTCTTCCTTTAAGGTAAAAGCTATTCAATGGTATCAGGGCTTGTAACCAAACTCTATTCACAACTGGGATGAGCTCAGTGAATAATTATGTAAGCAGTTTAAAGATTAGAGTGATCACTTGTCCCTGATAGAATAACTCATGACTATAAAGCGAGCATCACATGAAACAATGGTTGACTTCAACTTTAGATTCTAGAGAGTCTGGGATAGAATCCCACCCTTATGTAAGCCTTATACAAACATTGCATTCTTGTATTTCTTAAAGGCTCTTAATAGTGATAAAATAGTGATGATTCAGTCCATGGGAGACACGGTCCTCCTTGATGCCTATGAAGTGGTAGTGTACACATAAAATTATTTGATTCAAGTGGGAAAGATTTCACCTACACCCCCCATGCCTATATTAATATAAACTCTCCCTAATAAAACAATTATGCAACCTATTCTAGTGAATATCCATATTATAGTGAGCCCACCTACTCCACCCATCATCTCTTCCAATGAATTGCATGAAGTGAAGACACTATTAAAGAGTTTTGGGACTTAACTAGTTGTGCTCAAAAGGTAACAAACATAGTATCTTAGACATCATCAACCTTTCACTCAGTATTACTAGTCAAACAAACCTCTTTGACAAGGTGGTGTGCAAACCTAAAATCATCTCACCTATAATAGATCACCTTATGTGCAAAAGACTGATGCTTCCAACACCTCCACAGCCCTTATTCTGGTATAGAATAATCTAGCATAAGATTCTAAATGGTTCTTCTCATATAATCAAACCACGTATGCAAACAAAATATTGAACCAAGAATTCATGGTGCAAATCATGCCTCAGTTACAAGAGAAAATAGGTAGCATAGCCCCACAAGAGGGAGGGATCCAAGCACCATTTCATCCGTAGGAAGGGTCCACTTTGTCAATTAACAAGAAGAGGACTCTAGCTATATGAATCAAAGTATCACACCTGGTGGAGGAAACACTCTAGTCAATTTCAACACAAGATTCAAAAGGAGATCTATAGAAGAAGCTATACCAGCTCTAGTACCTTTGTCTATATCACCCTAAGTCAATTGCATAGTTGTGCAAGCTAAGGCACCTGCATAACCTTTGCACCCAAAAAAGATAGTGCATAAGGAAGGACCATCTCAAGTTAGTGCACCAACATCAGGGGAGGTTGTTACCCCAAAGTCATAGCTAAAGGGATACTAGCTTCCTTTCAATATAGTTGAGTAGATGAAAAAGGCAAGTCTTAATGTCATTATGTGGGATGCACTTACTATTCTATCTCAATTTAATTTTATTCCAAATGCACTGAAAGGTTTTTAGGATGGCCAAGCCCCTTAATCATTATCTATTTCCTCTACTAGTCTATACTAGCCTAAAGAAGAAGTGCATGTGTGTAATAACAATAAGCTACCTCCATTCTAAATCTCCTTAATCATTGGATGACACTTAGTGCACAATTGCATGATTGACTCTGGCGTAAATAGCTTAGTAATGCCAAAAAAGATCATAGATACACTTGGAATTACATACGCCCCTATTTTGAAAGTAGTCCAACTCAATGGCACGATGGTCAACACTGTAAGTATAATAAAATATTTTAATCTCAAATTACATGCATACCCTAATCTTTTCATTGTTTAAGACATCATAGTCATTGACTTGGCTCCCTACTTTTCCTTTGTCCTCTTTTGAGACTTCATGACAAATATGGGTAGGTATTTATCTTTAGATTGGTCATAAATGCTATTAAGAACTAGATACAGGACCAAAGTGACCATCAGGGTAGAGCCTATCTTCAAAAGCCATGTTAAACCATACGCTCCTAATCCAATTGAGCAAAATTTCATGATGTTCAACTAAGAGGAGGATTTAATTATCCATAAGGCTATGACACAATTAGAGGAAACCCCAAACAATTTTATGGATGAATGGGTCCACAAACTATTTGAGTGCAATCCATATGATAATGCATAGATGGGGCTAGGCACATATTACATCATGGAAGAGAATTATGCACTGCCTGAGCTTATGAAAGTGCACAAGGACCCTAAAGGTATGTGGTAATTTTACTTTGATGGCTCTTGAAGTAAGAATGGTATAGGAGCTAGTGTCATGTTGGTGTGACCCCAAAAGTAAAAATACTTCCATGTCTTTAGACTATAGTTTGCCTTCATGAATAGTGCTTTTGAGAATGAGGCACTCGTCAAAGGCCTTCAACTTGCATAGAAGAAAGGGATTAAGGCACTGCAAGTTTTAGGTGATAGTGAATTAGTTATCAACTAGGTTAGAGCACAGAGCATGAATAATAATGGCTTTATGAAAGCCTATAAACATAGAATATGGGATATGATAGAAGGATTTGATGTGTTCAATATCATTTCTTTACCAAGAGCACAAAATGTTGATGTAAATAGGCTTATGATTGTAGGTGTGTAATATGACATTCCACACAACATAATTAAAGAGTTTGAACAACTCATCAAGCTTATGGTTAGACCAATAGTTCTTGATAATGTGAAAAATTGGTAAGTGTTCGAGAATGATGAGCAGATCATCAATGTCCTAAAGGACGAGGTAGCATTTTTTTCCATGAACTAGGTACAACTATGAGCCCAATATGAAGATCAAATCATCTAATTAAAAGGAAACAAGTTACAAATAGGGCTAGTCACACTAGAAAACATATTTGATTCTAAAGACCAATTCAAAAGAGAGAAGTGCAACATGACAACCAAGGAAGATATCTCTATGCCCATAATCATTTCAAAAGGGAAAGCTCTTAAAGTTGGTAAGGTTTTTTATACACTAGAGGTTGAGAGATTTATTTAACTCAGTAGGAGATATGATGATATCTTTGCATGGAGTTACAATGATCTAAGAGGTTTTGACCTAGGTTTAGTGTGGTATACAATTGAGCTAGATCTTGGTGCATAAACCATACAATAAAACTAGAGGCCCATTAATCCAAATTTGGATCCACTAATGCACAAATATCTCTCTAAGCTCATTGAGGCTAGCATAATATGTCTGATTAAGCATTCCTCATGGGTTGTTAACTTATTCCTAGTGCATAAGAAAAATGGGGAGATTCACCTCTATGTGGACTTGAGGGACCTAAACAAGGATTCCCTTAAATACCATAATCCTCTCCCTCCCATGGATCAAATCTTTAAAATGACCACAATCAAAGAGAGATTATCATTACTAGATGGTTACTCAGGCTATAATTAGATTCAGATGCAAGATTATGACCAATACAAAACTATGATCACCACTAAATGGGAAACCTTTGCATACCAATGCATGCCATTTGGTTTAAAAAACATAGGTGTGACCTTATAGAGAGTAATGCATATGGAATTCATAGAGATCATCAATAAGATCATCTTTGTTTACCTTGATGAAATAACTATTTTCTCTAAGCATGTGGAGGATCATTTGAATCATCTAGAGTAGGTATTTTAGAAATGTTGTGAGTTTGGAATATCCTTGAACCCTAGAAAATGTATCTTTGTAATTTATGAAGGATCCCTCTTGGGTCACACCATTTATAAATAGGGACTTTTAATTGATCTAAAATGAGCCAAGATGATCTCGTCTCTCCTTCTTTCGATCCATAAGAAAAGTCTCCAAAGTTTCTTGGGGAAAATCAACTTTGTGAGAAGGCTTGTGCCTAGTTTTGCCATCCTAGTCAAGCCTCTCTCTAAAATGTTAAATAAGAATGCTACATTCAGTTGGACATGCAAGGGAAAGGAAATTTTTGATGCCATCAAGCATGCCATCGTGTAAGCTCCCACCTTGATCAACATATATTATATCAAGGATTTCATCCTTTACACATTTGGTGGAGCCAAAGGCATCTCATCCATCTTAATGCAATAAAACCAAGACCAACTAGAGCAACTAATTAAATTATTCATCCATGTGCTAAGGGATTACAAGTTGTGATAAAACTTCATAGAGAAGAAAACACTTACAATTATGAGAGTGATAAAGAAATTTAAGCATGTGCTTTCCAACAACAAGATCCAATTCATGGTGGCACATGCAAGTATCAAAGAGTTTCTACTTAGCAATGACATCAATGAGAAAATATCTACTTGGATCATGAAGGTGATGGAATACGATGTGGATGTTCATGTCACCAAGCTAGTGCGAGGAAAGGGACTCTATGAGAAGTTAGCCAATGTAGCAAAACCAAAGGATGGTGCACTCTTAGTATTACGTGAATAAGAGCACACAAGCCCAGAGGCTAAAACCAATTGGGTACAAGATCTAAGGACTTTCCTTTAGTATAAACTATATCCTCTTAGCCTTGATAAGGCCAATCATAGACATTTTTAGTTATAGTCTATTCCTTATGTGGTCATAGAAGGTGTGATCTTTTGAAAGGACCTCAATGGAGTCCTCTTGAGGTACATTAAAGTAGAAGAAACAAGCATAACTCTTTAATAATTCCATGATGGAAGTGTAGGAGGCTATTAATTACCTACGACCACTATTGTGAAGATCATGTGGGCTGGCTATTATTGGCCAACTCTATTCAAAGATGCACATGCATATGTGCAAAATTATAAGAAATGTACCTTCTTCATAGGAAAACAAAGGTTTTCAGCCTTACCACTACACCCAATTAAAGTCAATCAACCCTTTACATAGTGGGGCCTAGATTTCATAGGCATGGTTAACCTGCCATCAAGTGATGGGCACAAATGGATTATCATAGTAATTAAATATTTCATGAGATGGAAAGAAGAGGTTGAATTCAAGGAGGCTAATGAGACATCCATACTTAACTTCTATGAAGGCATTGTAATGATATTTTGTGTTCCAACCACCATTATCTCTAATAATGCACTGGCTTTCCTTGGAACCAAGATCAGTGAGTGGGCTATCAAGCACAATATCTACTTGAGCACCTCATCAAACTATTACCCTCAAGGTAATGGTCTAGCTGATTCCATGAATAAGAACTTGATTCAAATCATAAAAATGACTTTGGAGGGCAACCAACGAGCTTGGCACACTAAGCTCAAAACTACTCTTTGGGCTAATTAGATCATGCCCAAGAAGGTGTTGGGAAATTTGCCTTTCATGCTAGTTTATGGAAGGGAGGCTAGATTATCAAAATCCCTCGAGTTTCCTTCATTAGAACTTATGCATCAATTAGAGCTACTTGAGAGTGATTTCCTCTATGTAAGATTAGATGAGCTAATGGAGCTCAAAGAACTAGAGTACAAGTTGCATGTACTATGTAACTTCAATAGGTACAAACCAAGAAGGTATTTAACAAGAAGGCTAGTGAAAGGAGTTTCTAGGAGGGAGACTTGGTGCTCAAATGGGATGCAAATAGAGCAAAGGCTAGAAGGCACACTAAGTTTGATGTAATATGGAGTAGTCTATATACCATAAGAAGTTGTAAGCCATCTTTTGTATAATTTATAAATAAATAGAGTTGATAATTTTCATTTCCTTAAAGTACTTCATGCACCTTATTTTAGATTAGTTTTAACTCCTTCAAGCACTCGTGTGTAGTGTTTCTTAGCTTAGGTATTTTACTCTAAGCACCTTTGGTGTAGTTCTTTTTTTTAGGTGAATGTCAATTCTTTCCAAAGAAAAAAGTTCCAAAGAATATGTTCCCAATGGATCATTTAAGGCTACTAGATTTTGTTTAGCAGGCAAGCGGCCTGCAAAGGTTACCAAAAATGTTGACTCTTTAAGTCACCCCCAAATTGGCATACGACTTTCAAAGGCTTAAAAAGATATATTTCACCTATGAGGACCCAATAATTTTAAGTAAAGTAAGTGTAGATGTTTCTCATCTACATCCAAGCTCAAAGATGAAGGTGAAAGTCTATGTAGTGAAGAAGTGATGACTCATGCCTACTTAAGGTTTTCAAAACTTTCCCATTTGTAGGATTTTGTGGTGTGTAGTTCAATAGGAATACAAGATCAAGATGCAGGTCTCTTAGATTTTGGTTAGTTGAGTAAATGAAGTGTGCAAGGGGTAATTACCAAATCATGAAGAGCATGCCTAAGACCTCTAGTCTTTGTGTGCACTCTTATTTAGAGGCTTCTCCGTGCCTATCTAGTGAAGTTCCATGCTAGTTCACAGGGTCACACATCCACCTACTATCACTATATAGGTACACAACATATAATCATGCACTATCTTGACCTCAATCATAGTTTCTAAATGACTCACATGTGTACCTTGGTGTAGGAGGTAGCTATATACCATGAATCACATGCCTTAGATATTTAATATTCATGTTCACCCTCATTTATGGTCTTACTCACACCTAGCCAACATGGTTCCATGCCTGCACATAAGATCATACATCCACACCCATGAATTACATAGTATACATCTCTCCTTCCACCATTACCATGTGACAGCTCAACATTCATTTAACACAAATAAGCCCATGATTATCTCAAGGAAAGTTACATATATCCACATGTTGCGTCTATGCTCTTCCTACCTAAAAAATCTAAAGAAACTCCTCTAAAAAGTTACCAAAGTGACATATGTCATCTTCACAGGGATATATCTGAGACCAATCAAGAAAATGCCACTTGCCAAGTGGTGGGCAAACATAAAGAGAGTAATTCGAGGTATTTGAGAAGAGCTTTTGGCACTGTTAGAGTGATTAAATGCAAAAGTGACTACTTGATATTAGGACTTGAGTACACACCATCCTTTGATTCTATCAGGAAAATCTTCCATTCACCATGCACATGTGTACCCAGAGATGATCCTCTCACTAATCACAGATCCAATCATCAAAAATAATTCAAGAGGCATGGTCATAGTGCCATAGAATAATTCAATGCTACATCCATTTTCCCAAGTGGCACATTTATTGTAAAGTAGGCTTGTTCACTATAAAATCCTACATCTTTCACTATAAAAGGGTTGACATTTTTTAATAGACTCATGCTATTAAAATTTACCCTCCATGAACACTTTTATTGGCTAAACCTTACATGCTAAAGAGGATTAAGTTCACCTCTTTTCATTATTCTGATGATCTATGTGCTATTTTGTGTCTGTTAATCTTTGTCTGTGGGTATTGTTCACCCCTCTCATCGTCATCCATTCCTAACACCTCCTCATTAAACTCGAAACTCACTTGCAGGTCATATCCTATGTACACTAGGGTTTGCATAGGATTTATTTATGGATAACCTTCATCCCTCTCAATGTTGTGCTATGTTACTATGCCTCTATGTAAAACACTTATGCATTTGGAGTGACTTGGTAGAAACTATGTGATATTATCTTGTTTTCAAAGGTTTGCACTATGTTTATGGCAATAGGAACACTTACTCTCTAAGTGCATCACCTTTTACTTTCAACACTTTCTTACCTTCTCCCTCAAGATCCTAGCTTTAGATTAATGGTAGTTTACCTTTCTACTCTTTAGGCCTGTGTGTTGGTTTTAAATTAGGTGTGCTTAGAATAGAAGGAATCTAGCCCACTCCAGAGGCTCATCCTAAGGAGCATAAAGGTCCCATGCCTTAGGGATGTTCCCATCATTTTGATGAGACAATCAATTCTTGTGTATATAACTACATGATAATACTTTCGTGCTTAACACCTTAGACTCTTGTGCCTTATATAAGGCCTTTATGTTTATCACCCCACCACCAAGCTCTTCTACACCATTGAGCATTCCATAGGTGCATGTTTTGAATGATAACAATATCTACACAACTTGATATGCCAAACCATTATCTATCATAAGGTTAGGATATTATTACCATTGCACCTTTATGATTCCCTAGTCCCATGGCATTTATAACACATGTAGTCCTTGATTTGCATGTTTTTGTCTAGTAACTACTTGTATAAGTGAATTTTATTTAGGTTATGCATTAATCATGTTCATATTATACACTAGATTTTATTTTCTTTCCTTCTCTAATATCAAAAAATATTCCATTTTATGTTGTCTTTTGACTCTAAAATACACACAATATACCTATCTATGAGGATTAATAGGATAATTTCACATAAAATGAATATACTCACCACACAAATAACATTGGATGGGCTAGTGAGCATGTTTATTATCATTATTATGACTGCCTTGATATCCTCTTCAGTATCCCCCTCTGTATCTTCCTCTATAACATCCTCTATTTTATTGATAGACCTAATTGTGTGACTATTATCTAGTAAACTCTCCATGTTGTTGTTATGAATTATATCTATCATACTAGTGTTGAGGTAGTGTAGGGGCCCAATTTGATTGTTACTATTGTGGGATTGCATTATTCCATGAAGATTGATACTAGTATTATTATCAGGGAAACCTAAGAACAATAAACATGCTCTGATCTCTACTTAGTCAGGATCTTGCTCTACCAATTAGAGCACATATGATTACTTCTCGTATTAGCAACTAATCATGAAATTTAACCAGAAATATAAAGTAACTAGAAATATGAAACAACACAGGAATTGAGAGACAATACACAATTGTATTAATAATCACTCAAAAGAATATACAATAAAGAAGATGCCACTTCTTCTTCCACCTCAAAGGCTCGCCACACCTCAAGACCTTCTTCCCTCTCTCTCTTGGTCACAACAATCAACTCTAATATAGAATTGATGTTCACCTCTCCAACCAGTCAGTAACACACTGCCAGTTCACCAAGTACATAACTGTACTTCAAGTAGATCCCCTGTTCTCTGCTGTTACCTGCAAATAACTAGATCATACTCACCATGTAGATGTCTTTCTACACCCCTAAAGAACCCTTGTCCTTGCCTCACCGAGTCCTTATGATTCTTCAACCAGTACCCTGGTGGATCTTCTCCAAGAACTTGCACAACCTGCAACTCTCTCTCTGATCATACACTCTCAGTACCCTTATTTGGTAACTAGGAGGAACTACTCTAGCTCTCTCTACAAGCCTAATGGCTTTCTAGCATGAGTTTACAATACAACCCATGAGTACATATATAGATCTCATGCTTACAATAATTAGACTAACCTAATTACAATAATTAGACGTGCAACTCAAGACTACAACTAGCCTTTGACATGCAAACAACCAGTCCAAAAATAGACTCTCTGGGATCAACATGCAAACTGCATGTTCTCGCACAGGCTGTCGACATCAGCTCCTCCATGACCGATGTCGGCCGACTGGTGACTGACACCGCTTGCTTCCTCTTTGCTATCTGACTGATGTCGGTTGATCAGACTGATGCCGGTTTCCCTGCAACTGATTCTGCAACTCCCCGCAACTCTGCATCCTCCGTAACTTCTCTTATTTACATCCTGGTGAAGCTTTTAGCTCCACAACCTAACAATTATAACAATGATAGTGTTTGGCTAACTAGACCTTGGGATTGATATTGATATTGAGGTAATAAAGGTATCCAAGTAAGACTACCTTGTGTCACACTCACCATTTATACCTCTAAGCCTAGGAATCCTTGATTCATAGTGGGTAACTGCTATGCTATAACAACAAATACATTCTTAGTAATATCTTCCTTTAATTCCTGTAAGACTCTACATCTATATTCATCATGGTTGGTCAACTTAAAAAAACTATGGTACAAACTTTGGGACTTTTGTATGTACTATTATAGTAGATGACATTTTGCAATTATATTCCCTACTACTCTACAAAGTTCATAGAATTTTGGATTGAGCTTAGGATGATAATTCATATGATGTTCCTCCCAACCACACTTCATTCACCATAAACCCAATTTAGGTTTATTGATTTCATGCATCTTGTCTATCCTCTTCATGAAAGCATCTATCTTTGCTTTTACTTTGGATCCAATGATAGGAGCATCTCCTTAATCTTCAATATAATCTACTCTTAGTGTAGCTGATTGAGCATCAACCTTTGTTACAAACTAAGACTACATAATAGCAAATTTGATTCTTGATCGCAAACCTTCTATGAAGTAGGTAGATTTTTCCTTATCCTCCATGGAAAAATCAATTTTATTCATCAAATCTGAGAATTTGTGGTCATAATCCCACATAGATTCTCCACTCCATTACTGGATCTCCTTCAGGTCCTAAATACTTTGGCTTACGTATTTCTTAATTTTGAATTCTGTCACTAACTATGATTTAACTTTCTCAAGATATATACTATTAACATCTCTCTTACAAATAAATTCAAAGTGTGACTTGCTAAAGCTCTTATGAGCTCACACTTCTTTACATCATCAAAATTTATTCCCCTAACCAACCACTTCATGTTGTAGGTTAAGAGGTACTACTCAGGGTCTATAAACCCTTCATATTATGTCAACATAATAAACATTCCTAGACTGCACTGCATATTTGGGTTATTTATAATGGCTAACACTGGTTGTTATAGACTTATGATTGTGACTATAGGATGTTACACACTAGTCACTATGACTATGGGATGTTACATTTTTTTACTTGAGTTTTATAAATGGCCTGAAAATTAAATCCAACCTCTTCCAGCCTCTTATTATCTAAAGACTTATTTGTCTCTGCACTAAGTTTTCAAAACTTATCTATAAATGAATCAAACCAACTTCTTCCCTCCCTTCCTTTGCACTTGGTATTTTAACTAAAGAAAAATTGGGCTTGGGGATACATACTTAAGAAATTAATGATATCTTTCCTTAGCTTATTCTAACTGTGATGTTGAACCTAACATACTTATACACTTTTTTATAACCTCTTTTCATGAATATTCTTCCATTGATTTAAAAACTTTTCTTCTTAACTACAAACTATTTATATCTTTTAATTGCTCTACTTTTATTCTACTTTCTTCTTCTTCACTCTGCTACATCTCCTTGTTACTTGAAACTTTGTCTTCTTCCACTTCAGGCCCTTTTTATTCCTTCTCTGCATCTACGCTATTCATACACCTTATGAAGCCTCTCTATAGGCTTCTCTTTATTTCACATCTTCTACCTTATTCTTACTCCTACTCATAATTAAGTCTATATTATTCAATTTGTTCCATATTCTTTATTGTTGTAGTTCTCTTTATAATCCTAAAATCTAATTTTCACTCTGGATATTTTTGTCTTACATATTCTGGGTTCAAGTTCAAGATTCTCTATTTAGCTCCACATCATTCAATCCTACATTGCATACATCCTCGTAATGCCTGAAGTGACTATTCCATATTAGCAAGAGTGGGCGCCATGGCCTTTTCCATGACCAACCTATTAATCAAAGTAGGTAGTCACTGAAGGATCTTCCCTTGGATTCCCCTAAAAAACTAATCCTATGTAGCTTCAAAATATAAGTATCCTTGTACAACAAATTTAGTGATATACCCATCAATACTAGTCTTTGTCCAGTAATCTACTACATGGGTCCAATTAGTGTTTAAGCTTCACATATTTTATACCTTTTCTTCTAACCAAGTCATGAGTTCCATTATTCTTATATGGACATAATAATACTCCAATCTAGAAAACCAAGAGGCTAATAGCTCAGGGAATTCACACTAAAAAAAATCAGTATGTTCTTCAATAATTTCCTTCACAGTTTTCCCTATTCCTCTTTCTTCCTTCTCAATTTTTTTTTTGAATTCTTTCATCAAGCCATCTATCTATACCCTTTGTCCTAGTGACCATCTTAATATGTTTCAACAAAATTATATGCTCATCACACCATGTTAGTAGAGGTTCATAGAAACCCATCAGAGCATGCTAATTCAGGGATAACTTGTGTAGAAATAACTAAAGGACATAGTCAATACCATATTTAGATTGAATATATTCATTAATCAAATCAAAAAAATTGTTGTGAAAAGGAACATAGGTTTATTAAAATATTAATATTCGACATATACTCATATCATTAATAGATTAAATAAAATAAATTACTCACTATGCATAAAAAAATGACAAAATACACATAGGAAAACCATTTTATAACATTATGAATTAATCTCTATCACATTTGAACCATATACAATTATAATTGAGTGATATATATAGAGTTTTACCAATTTCTATCTCTTCATATTCTAGATTTTTGACATGTTGATGCAGGAGCATCCTCATGCTATGAATGTGTCTGTCAATGTTCTTGGTTGAGTTCTAGAGTGTCTATATGTGTTAAATGGTTTTCTCTCCAAAATTGTGGTATTCAAATTTTTAATTTTCAAAGTTACAAATATGTATTCATGAGCATGTGATAAGGCCAATATGTCCAAAGGCCAGGATTGTGTGGATTTTCATCTAAAATAGTTTTGGAGATCATATTCCATGTGATCTTAGATCAGTTAGGTGAAACATAATGTAGTTAAGATTTTCTTTGTTTGGAAAAAGTTGTTAACTCCATTTTGGGAGTTGGTTGTATGAGACTAGGAATAGAGATTTAGAGTCTAAGTTTGGTTTTGAGTCTTTTTAGGTGATATAATTTGACCAAAACATATGTATTATGATGATTTAAAGATGAAATAAAGATATGGAACATTAAAGAATGAAATCTTGTGCTTTTGTTAATGCTTTTCTTTAAGACTATAACTGTAACCAGATAAGGTAGCAAGCATGAGTTTAATAGTCAAGGTTTAGAGGGATATTCTCCTCACTATGAGTGCTTAGACATTTAGAGGGGAAAAAAATAAGCTCAATGAAATTTATTTAGAGTCTTGAAACCCTGTGGTGCATTTTGTATCTCCATTTGTATGTAGACTGGACCCTAACTAGGGTTTTCTCTTTCTAGCAATTGGTATGGTGAAAATTCCTAAAACTTTGAAATACTTGTGCTCTCAATGTATGTGTTTACTCTTACAAGTCTCAAGACTCAAATCTATTGGTAAGTTTGGTTTCTAAACCCTTCTTGCTTTTAAGCCATATACACAAGCTGACTGAGACAAAGAGATCAAATGATGTTTTAGGGTTAAAGTAAGGATAGTTTTTTACTGTGATAGATGTAAAATGTTATTCCACATCTTTCCCATGAATTATAAGGTTTGGTTCCTCACCATATTCATTTTACATTCAAAATAGGGTGCTTTAGAGACCTAATTAGGTTTGTCACAGTCTACAATTGAGCCATTCCATACAAAACAACCCTAGGTGAAATTTGGACATGTTGTGTAACTAATTAATGAGTGTCTATATAAAATTAGAGTTTGTTATTATCTAAAGTATAGGAGAATTTATGGTCAAAGAACAGGGTAAACAGGGCCACAAGCCCCTAGCCTTGTCTAAGAAGAAGGTTAGGCCTTATGGTCCTACTTGTTCTATTTGATCCATAAAGCCTTTTTGAACAGATGTAAATAGGTTGGTTAAGTGTGTATATACAATTATAAGTTGTGTATTTAATAGGTTAAGTTTTGTTAGATATTATTGTCACTAATAAGGGACATTAGTGACCATACTAATATCTAAACCCAATAAAGAAACTTCATCATGATCAAAGGCAGTAAGTCAAGAAGTTGTGTGTTTCATTTATGACTCTGAATTGTTTGAGAGGTGATTTCACCATTATGGTATTATAGCTAAGATATTGTACAAAATCTAAGATCCAAATCAAAGGAGAAGAACATGAGAGAGAGACAAGACATTCAAAATGGCAATGAGAGTTAGGAACAAAGGTAGAGCTGGAGGAAGGAGACCATTAGGACAACTAGAAATGGAAGAGGAGATTAGGAACCTAACAATAAGGTTACAAGATCTAGAGATGGCATAGAGGAGAGGTGATAACATGGGTGAGGTTAGTGTTGACCAATTTTTGGTCTTACAAGCCAAAATTAGGCACTCCCTCCTTTTTCTTTGCAAGAGTCATTAAATCAATGTTTTGGCTAAATCATCCCTCAGTTGTCTTGTGAAAAATGCTCTCTATCAGACCTTTCTCATGGAAAATGTAGGTATTTCCCTCATTCTACTTTGCTAAGTCTATTTTGGGTTTGTCAAGAGCAATTACTTCACCTACAGTAGTGCATTTTAGCTTTTCCAAATTACTTTACTTGTGAGATTTTTGTAAGTAAAGTCACTTGATAACCCTGATTTGGTTTTGGTGGTGTAATTCAAACTTTGCAAAAAAAAATATTTATAAAGGTTTATAAGTAAAGACACTTACAAAACCTAATTTGGTCTTGATAGACCAAATCGGGTTTTCCAAGTGTCTTTACTTGTTTGTTTTATGAGTTGAAGTTAATGTAAAACACAAATTAAGAGCTCATGAGAGATCTAAAATGGTATATCTAGTGAAATTAAGGTTTGTGTAGGTGTATTACTTGTTGAATTTTATAATTGAAGCAAGTGAAGGACCTGATTTGGTCTATATAGCTCACCAAAGGCATGGATTTTCTTTAGAGGGCACATAAGCAAAGAAAGTGGACTTTTCACTTTTTCAAAGGACAATTGAAGATCTAGAAGAAAGTACCCTTGTGGAGTGATTTTCATCAGCATGAGGACCAATACAAAATTTTTGAAGGGCAACTAGAGGCTTAAAATTCCCTTGCAGAGGGTAGTTAGTTGAAGCAAAGGGGCAAAGACAAGAAGCTCAAAGGGCACTTGCCCTTCAATAAAAGTAACAAGCAAAAGGAGTTTTCCTTTGAAAAAAATGTTTGAAGGAATTCATTCAGACATTTCATCTAAAGGAAAATTGAGAAAGCAAGCCAAGAAGGCAAGAAACAAAGCCAAGGAGAATTCCTTCAAATAAAATGTTTGAAGGAATTCTTTTAGACATTTTGTCTAAAGGACATGTCAAAGAGAAACCCACCAAGAACCCAAAGGCCTAAATGAGTAAAGACAAAATAGGAGAAACCAAGGCAAAGGAGAAGTCAAAGGAAAGAGATAAAACATGGGCAAAGATAAAATGGAAAAGATAAAACTTGAAACAGTTCCAGCTGCTGATAAAGACAAAGGGTATAATCAATGACCACTCAGATCGAGATAGGTAGCATGAACAACTCAAAAAATGGAGTTAATACATTTAGGTAGAATATATCTACCAAAAACCAATAAAATAGATTGGTTTTCAAACTATAGAGACCAGCGCCTTGTGTTGTCATGCTTCACCATTAATGTGCATCTAAGTTGTGTCTAGGTATTAAAGAGATCATAGTCAGTCAAAATAACTTAGAATGGCCTTGTCAATTGTTTGGGATGGTCTCCCATGCTTTTACAACCTAAGGATAATAAAAATGATAGTTTGGATAGCCTAAAACATGGCTCCCATAGGTAGTTCAAAGAAAGTGACAGTAGCATGGTCTTTTGGTCTTTACAGAAGTGTTTAACTCAGCATGTGTTCCATTCCTTGATTTGTTAGCTATCTTATTTCCATTTATTTATATATTAGTAACTTCTCATTTGATAAAATATATCTAACTTGTATGGAAAAGCCTTTTAGGAATTTACCTTAAATTAGAAAGAACATTTTACCTCTATTTGAGCTTGCACTTTTTTATATGTCTATGGTTTTATCTTGTGTTAAGTCATTTTATTTTTATGCTTTCATAAGTTTATTCCAACATATCTAGTGCATAGTGATTTTATTCTCTTGCAAGTCACAAGAAGTATAGGCAAGTGAATAGGCTACACAATAGTATGTCTCAGGACACCTCTTGTGCTAGTTTCTTCCTCTTTGTATCTTCATAGGACCCCCTACTGAAATATTGATGCAAGGAAGTTTTTCTCACTTGAATGAAGTATATTATTGCTATCCATGGTTCAAAATGTATGCCAAAGATGATTAGACCAATTATTTTGGTACATCACCTCTTAGCTTAGGTCCCATTTTCAGTATTTTCCCTCCCTTTTCATCCCCCCCGTTATTAGCAGTAGGATATCTAGGGCCTCAAGGTGCCTCAAGGGGAGCTAGCCCTCAATCTAGAGATTCATCCCTCATGTTTTCCACCCACAAAAATAGGGATGTCTCCATTGTGTTGCATGGATGAAGATAGCTGAGCCTCCCTTCACAGGGTGTAATCCACCACATCAATAGTTTTTGACACGCCTAGTAGGATAAGTTTTTTGTCCAAAGAGTTGAATAATTTTGGTGTGTTCTTCAACCAAATAGCCTTTGGAGGCTTTTCAATGAACACTAATGGTGACTTCAAGTTGAATTAGTTGGTTAAGTAGTCCTAGTGCCATCAAGAAATCACTTTTTGGTATGTATAGTCCCAGTTTTAAGAAGCATGGCCTTGTGTTCCTTCATATAGTTCTAATAAAGCTCAGGCTATTCATGGAATCAACTCAAGTAGCTCTCTTAGTTTCCATTCACCTAGTGTGAGGAGAATAATGCTAGAGTTTGAGAAGAAAGTGATGGAGATAGACAGATAAGAGGATTAAAATAGACATCAATAAGCACTGATGTACAAAGAGGAGTGCTTGTTTAGTCAAACTCAAGCCTTAAAATCCATGAAGGAGGAACTGGAAAGATAGAAGAGTCCATTCATGTAAGGTAATCAACCTTGCATTCATTTTCACATCCCAAAGCATCCCCTTCCTACTCAAAAGAAAGTCTTCTCTTGTATGCCAAATAATTTCTACCAAATAGCCCTTGCTAACCAAATCCAATATTCCAGTTCATCTAATGCATAATGGCATACATAAAGCAACTACCTATGTAAGAAAATTTGCACAGTATTTAAATAGATGTGTGAAATTTTTCATGAAGAACATGATGTATGTTATTGCCTGCTTTTGCAGTGAACAACTCAATCAAAGGTATATAACTATTTCAAGATCTATGATGCCTATACATCATGCATCTCATCATGAGAACCATATTTGTCATCATGAGAACCATATTTAGATCATATAAGGATTCCATACATCCATAGCATTCCTATGAGGAATAAAATTAATATTTATGCCACTTTCAAGACCTACAACAATGGTATAAATCACCATTAAACCCGTAACCATTCACAAATTATTAGAAAACTACCTTTGATTGAGTTGTTCACCTTTGATTGACTTGTATAGATCTTGAAATAGTTATATACCTTTGATTGAGTTGTTCACTACAAAAGCAGGCAATAACATACATCATGTTCTTCATGAAAAATTTCACACATCTATTTAAATAGAGAATGGTTTGTAAGTTGGTTTGATTCCCTGAATAACGGACCTAAAAAATAAGCCCCTAGGTAGAGATGTAGGGATGGTAAACTCATCCTCTTCCTTATCATACATACATAAGCTTATAATTAAAAGATAACTATATCTTAAAAAAAAACTAATGTATATGTATATATTGATTCTATTGATATATGTCAAATATCAATAATGAATTCGTTCAATGTTTAAAGATGTTGATAATGACACATTTATTTTAAATAGTTTATTCATAGAATTAAATATCTATTTCCTTGATTTTCTCACAAAAATAATGATAATTGCATCTAGCTTTCCATCACCAAAGGACATTAGAACAACCTCTCATGGAGACTAACCTTTTCAATTCCTTAGAATGTGGACCATCTTTTGATGGGAATCACCCTATATCTTTTGGAAAGTAACACATCTCTCTTGAAGTAGCTCTTCATGTGCATGAGCATACCCTTCCTAGTATCCCTCAACCTCCTCAATTCTTTTAGCATAGGAGTGCCTATCATGAACTAGCTTAGGACCTTGAAGAGGATAAAGTTATTGCCTATTCACAAGGGAAGAGTTCCAATCCCAAGGTCATGAGTTAGAAGCAAACAATGGAATCATGGGGTAGGAAAAAGGAGGAGAGGCCTACTAATTTTTATAGAAGCCTTGAAAAAGATTAAGCTACTCCTACTCATCATAATGATGCTTGTGCCCTCTAAAAAAGGCTCTTCCAAGAGAATATAGCCAAGAAAATCGTAGAGTTGAGGTTCCTCAGCCAAGGTGTGATGGATGGTTCAGACCAAGAAGAAGATCCTACATTTGAACACACCCCATCTACACCCCTCAAAGAGAGTTGTCAAGCCACATTTGATGTGGATGAAGTGCTAGCCAAATAGAAGGAAGATAATCATTTGATTCTAACTCAAGGTTTGCCTCCTCTTCAACATGAGTTTAACCATCAGCCTTCCACTTCATCCCTTCTCAAGGAGGAACCTATTTTTAAAGAGGCAACTAAAGAGGAAAGGATCTAGTTTGTGGTTGATTAAGAGGCCCTCTCAAGTGACAATGAGGAGGAAATCATCATGGATGCTCCTTTTGAAGAAATCAGCAATAACGGAGAAGACATAGGTCACACATACATGTAGATGTTCCAAAAATATAAAGATGAGGTTGACAAACTTTATTTGTCAATTATGGATGATGAGAAATGTAAGCATGGTGAGCTCTCTCCCCCCTTGTTTGATGAACTTCCTTATTGCTTTGATGAGGATAACGACCATGCCATAGAACCTAAGTTAGAGGAAGATCAGGAACATGTCTTTGAACAACTAAAGACTCTTATTTTTGAGCAAGCAAAGGAGAGGCCTGCCCATCTTGATAAAAACTTTGAAGAAGAGAGCCTTGAGCAAGAAGATGATGTCCCTAGGATGAGCAAGTAGTTTATTATCTCATTATAGACATCACAACAATAACCCTTCTTCAAAAAGGCCATGATGAACCAAAGGATTAGTTTGATAGGATCCTCAATGAAGCAAAAGGGGACAAGTCAGTCCATGATGCATATCAAGGAGACTATGAGCTAAATGAGGCTTATGGTGATGAGCTAGTAGCCATTGGTTTCTTGGTGAGATATATTAGCATGAAGGGCCAAAATGAGGTAGTCTCCAAAGAGTAAAGTAAATACGTATATGTTGGAGACATGTTTGTCCCTGGTTCACTTGGATACAAACCAATTAAGGTGCAAAGGAAGAAGGGTATCACTAAGCTTCCATTCCATTCAGCCACTTATTTGGCACTGTAAGTTTTCTTGCCATGAAGGAGACTTAAAGATTTTTTCCCTTTAATTCAAGAGGGAGAAGAGTACACTTGGTTAACTGTACATAGTAGTTTACTTTTTCTTGTGTTGTCCTTTGTTTTCCCTAAGTGTTGTTACACATGTGTGTAGTGATTTTAGCCTTTGTGTGTGTTTTTTCCTTATTATTTGAGGTAAAATATTTGCTAATTCATAGGTACTTACAAGGCTATTGTTATCTTCTCCAAGATGCACCCTAACTCCATGGCCAATAGACTTAGAGGCTACCAGTCTTCCTAAGCACAACAGGCATGCTTCCCATGTGAGTTTCCAAATGTGTTGACCAATTTTGGTCCTACAAGCCAAAATTGGGCAACCCCCTCCTTTTTCTTTGTAAGAGTCATTCAATCCATGTTTTGGCTAGATCATCCCTTAGTTGTCTTATGCAAAATGTTCTCTGTCAAACCTTTCTCATCAAAAAGCTATGTGTTTCCCTCATTCTACTTTGCCAAGTGTATTTGGGTTTCTCAAGAGCAATTACTTCACCTACAGTAGTACATTTTGGGTTTTCCAAACGATTTTACTATTGAAATTTTCATAAGTCAAGTCACTTGATAAACCTAATTTGGTCTTTGTGGTGTAATTCAGACTTTGAAAAAATCTTTATTTATAAAGGTTTATAAGTAAAGACACTTGCAAAACCTGATTTGGTATTGGTATACCAAATCAGGTTTTTCAAGTGTCTTTACTTGTTTGTTTTATGAGTTGAATTTGATGTAAAACCCGAAGTAAGAGCTCATGAGAGGTTTGAAATGGTATATCTAGTGTAATTTAGGTTTGTTTAGTTGTATTACTTGTCATATTTTATAAATAAAAGCAAGTGAAGGACCCGATTTAGTCTATGTAGCTCACCAAAGGCACATATTTTCTTCAGAGGGCACATAAGCAAAAAAAGTGGACTTTTCACTTTTTCAAAGGATAATTGAAGAAAGGCCGAAGGGTAAGTTTGGAAGCTAGTGCCCTTGTGGAGGGATTTTCATTGGTGTGAGGACTAGTACAAAAGTTTTGAAGGGTAACTAAAGGCTCAAAATGCCCTTGCAGAGGGCACTTTGAGAAATATAGGGACCATTTCCATAAGCTTGAAGGGAAATTTTGGATTGAAATGCCTTTATAGAGGGAATCCAATTGAAAAAAAGGGGAAAAGACAAGAAGTTCAAAGGGCACTTTTCCTTCAGGAAAAGTGACACGTGGAAGGAGTTTGCCTTTGGATAAAATGTTTGAAGGAAAACCAAAGAAGCAAGCCAAGAAGGCAAGGAACAAAGCCAAAGAGAATTCATTTAGACATTTTGTTCAAAGGACATGTCAAAGAGAAACTTGCCAAGAACTTGAAGGCCTGAATGAGTAAAGACAAAATGGGAGAAACCAAGGCAAAGGAAAAGTTGAAGGAAAGACACAACATGGGCAAAGACAAAGTGAAAAAGATAAAACTTAGATCAGTTTCAGTTGCTAACAAAGACAAAGGGAAAAATCAATGACCACTCAGACTGAGATAGGTGGCATGAATAACTCCAAAAAAGGAGTTAACACATTTAGGTAGAATATATCTACTGAAAACTAATAAAATAGATTGGTTTTTGAACTATAGAGACCAACATCCCATATTTTCATGCTTCACCATTAATGTGCATCCAAGTCGCATCCATGTATTAAAGAGAGCATAGTCGGTCATAAAAACTCAAAATGGCCTTGTCAATTATTGGGAATGGTCTCCCATGATTTTGTAGCTCAAAGATATAAAAAATGGTGGTTTGGATATCCTACAACATGGTTCCCATAGGCAGTTCAAAGAAAGTGACATCAGCATGGTCTTTGGTCTCTGTAGAAGTGTTTAACTCAGCATGGGTTTCCATTCTTTGATTTGTCAGCTATCTTGTTTCTAGTTATCTATATATTTTTAACTTTTCATTTGAGAAAATATATCTCAACTTGTATGGTGAAGCTTTGCAGGAATTTATGTTGAATCAAAAAGAGCATTTTACCTCCATTTGAGCTTGCACTTTTGTATATGTCTATGGTTTTATCTTATATTAAATCATTTTATTTTCATGATTTCATAAGTTTATTCTAGCATATCTAGTGCATAGTGATTTTATTCTCTTGCAAGTCATAGGAAGTGTCTGAAGAAGTATAGGTAAGTGAATAGACTATGCAACAATGTGTCTTAAAACACCTCTTATGCTACTTTTTCCTCCTTGTATCTTCATAGGACCCCCTAATAAAATACGGATGCAAGGAATTTTTTCTCACCTAAATGAAGTGTATGCTTGATTTCCATGGTTCAAAGTGTATGCCAAAGTTGAGTAGACCAATTGTTTTGGTGCATCACCTCTTAGCTTAGGTCCCATTTTCAGTATTTTTTCTCCCTTTTCATCCCCCCCATTGTTAGTAGTAAGAAAACCAAGGCCTTAGGGTGTATCAAGGGGAGATATATTCTAACCTAGAGATTCATCCCTCAAGTTTAACACCCATAGCAAGAGGGATGTCTCCATTGTGTCACATGGATGAAGAGAGATGAGCCTCCCTTCATAGGGTATAGTCCACCATGTCAATAGTTAGTGATGGAGAAGAAGAGCCACTAGAGGAAGAATTGGTGGTAGAATATGAGATAGTTGAAGAGAGGTTAATTAGAGCCATTATGAAGATGAATGCAAAGACAAAGATGGAGGTTCTAATGTATGAAGAAAACTTGAATGTGGAAGAATTGATTGATTGGATCAATGCATTAGATAAGCAATTTGAATATGAAGGGATAAAATGAGATGATAAGAAAGTCAAGTATGTCATGACTAGATTAAAGATCCATGCATCCCTATGGTAGGATGAAGTGAAAAAGGAAAGGAAGAGAAAGGAAAGACAAAGATTAGAAGTTGGGACAAAATGGTATCAAAAATGAAAGGTAAATTCATGACCTTAAATTATCAAGCAAATATTTTCAAGCAATTACAAAATTTGAAACAAAAGGACATGTCTATAAAGGAATACATTGAAGAGTTCTATAGGCTAACCCTAAGATTAGGCCATATTGAGGATGATATAGAGAAGGTAGAAAGGTATACTAATGGTTTAAAGTTTGTCATCCAAGATGAGATTATCCTTCTCACACCTAGGACAATTGAAGAGACATACCAATTTGCCTTGAAAGCTAAAGAGAAGATTGCAAGGAAATAAAATTCCTTCTCAAGAGGAAGGGATAGATCCATCAGAGGTATAATATCACAATGAGGTAGAAGACAACTAAAAACATCTCAATAAGAGGCCCACAAATCACAAAGCTCAAGAGGTATCTATACATCAAGAAGAATAAGGCCATACCAAGAATATCAAAGAGGAAGAGGAAGATTCATGGGAAAATTCTTTAGGTGTAAAAAATATACAAGACATAGAGCATATGAGTATCCAAAGAACCCTTCTACTAGCCATGAAAGAGGTGTACACGTGACCCAAGGTGAAGAGGAAGTTGAAGGACCAATAACAACTCATGAAGATGTTTTAGAGGAAGGTGAGTCTCTTTTAATGAAAATAATCTTGTTAAAGCCTAATAAGGAAATTGTGGAACCACCACAAAGGAAAACTTTATTTAGGAATACATGTAAGAGCAAGGGAAAGTGCTTCAAGGTCATCATACATAGTGGAAGTATAGATAATCTTGTTTCAATTGAGATGGTGGAGAAACTAGGCTTGAAGGAGGAACATCCCACACCTAATCAAGTCTCTTGTATGAAAAAAGGATGCAAACTTTTGGTAAGTGAACAATGCAAAGTGGATTTTCAGATAGGAACATATAAGGATTAGATTGTATGTGATGTTATGTCCATGGATGTGTGTTATATCTTGCTTGGAAAGCCTTGGTAATTTGATAGAAAGGCCATGCATGATGGAAGGTAGAATACATACATGTTAGAGAAGGATGGGATCAAGCAGATCCATACACCTTTGAAGGAGGAGACTACTACTATTGTGGCATAGATTTGTAAGGTGCTACTAATGAATGGTAAATATTTCTTACAGCAAATGAAGAATAAAGAGGTAAACTTTGTTGTGCTTGGTAAGCCAAGAAGTGTAATCACTAGTACTAAGTTAATTGATATGCTTATAGAGATCCAAGATATGTTGAATGGGTACATTGATATTATGGTAGATGATTTTCATAATGAGTTACCACCATTGAGAAGCATCAGCCATCACATAGACCTGATTCTAGGAGTAAATATTCCAAACAAGGTTGCCTACAAAATGACCCCAAGAGAAAATGAAGAGATCAAGCTTCAAGTTAAAGAATTATTGGAAAAAGGATAGGTAAGAGAGCGTCTAAGTCCTTTTTATATTCCCATAGTGTAAAGTCCTAAGAAATATGGAAGTTAAAGGATGTGTACAAACTCTAGAGTAATCAACAATATAACAAACAAGTATAGATTTCCATTGCCTAGAATTGATGATTTACTTGATTATTTGAGTGGAGCTGTGTATTTTTCCAAAATATATTTAAAAATTGGATACCATTATATTATAATAAGAGAAGGGAATGAATGGAAAACAACCTTTAAGACTAGTGATGGGCTTTGTGAGTGGTTAGTCATGCCATTTGGGCTAACCAATACACCAAGCACCTTTATGAGACCAATGAATGAAGTGATTAAGGAATTCAATAGTAAGTTGTGATAGTATACTTGGATGATATTTTGGTGTTTAGTCAAACTAAATAGGACCATTTGAAGCATTTGAGAATGGTATTGGTAAAGCTACATGAAGATAAATTTCTAATCAATGTAAAAAATTGTATTTTCTTGAAGACATAATTGATCTACTTGGGATTTGTGATTTCAAAGGAAGGATTGAAGATGTATAAAGAGAAGATCAAATCCATACTTGAGTGGCATACACCTAGGAGTACATTTGAGGTAAGAAGCTTTCATGGTTTGGCTAGCTTCTATAGGAAATTCATAAGGAATTTTAGTGGAATTGTTGCTCCAATGATAGAAAAAATCAAGGGTGACCATACAATTTTTTGTTGGACTAAGACTACTGATAAGAGTTTTAGATTGTTGAAAAAGAAGGTAACTAAAGATCCAATCCTAACTTTGCTTGATTTCAATAAACTTTTTCAAGTGGAATGTGATGCTAGTGGGACTACCATAGGTGTTGTCTTAAGCTAAGATGGGAAAGCTATAACATACTTTAGTGAGAAACTAAGTGATACCAAGAAAAGGTAATAAACCTATGATCAAGAATTATATGCTCTTGTATAAGCTTTGACGAAATGGAGGCACTATCTTTTGCCTTAAAAGTTTGTTTTGTTCATTGAAAATTATGCATTGTAATTCATTAGTCATTAAAATAAGTTGAGTCAAAAGCATGTTAAATGGATTGATTTTTTATAAAGTTTCAAATTCACTATTAAGCACAAGAAAGGATAGTATAACAAGGTTGTAGATTCTCTAAGTAGGAGGAGCTTGATCATGTAGGAATCTCAAGTAAGCAACTTTTGATTTGAAGATTTGAAAGAGATGTACAAGGAAGATCTAAAATTCAAGGAACCATATGAAGCTTACATGAATCTAGTAGGGGATGATAGAAGTCCTTGGATTGATTTCATGATCCAAGAAGGTTTTCTATTTAGGAGCAATTATCTTTTCATACCCAAAAGTTCCATGAGAGAGAATTTGCTGAAGGAAAAGCATAGTGGCAGTTTGTTAGGACATTTTAGGCAAAATAAGATACTAGCACAATTGAGTGCTCATTACTATTAGCTAGGTATGGGTGTTGATGTCAAGAATTTTGTTGAAAGATGTAAAGTATACCAACATGCCAAGGGAAGTAGTCAAAACACAAGGTTGTACCAGCCACTACCCATTCCCAATAGGCCTTGGAAATCAGTAGGTATGGATGTTGTGCTTGGTTTGACAAAACTCAAAAAGTTCATGATTCTATATTTGTAGTGGTTGATAGGTTTTCAAAAGTGGCTCACTTCATTCCATGTTAAAAAATAAGTGATGCTACTAACATAGCTAATCTTTTATTCCAAGAAATTGTAAGATTTCATGGGTTCCTTATAGGAGCTTTGTTTCATACAAGGACACCAAGTTTGTTAGACACTTTTGGAGGACCTTATGGAAGAAGTTGGGCACAAATTTGAGCTTTATCTCAGCCTACCATCCATAAAATTATGGTTAGGTTGAAGTTGTAAATAGGATCATTGGTAACATCTTGAGAATTTTGGTAAGCATGCATCCAAAACAATGAGATTTGGTACTTGCACAAGATGAATTTGACTATAATGATTATCCTAATAGGAGTACATGAATGAGCCCATTCCAAATCTTGTATGGAATACATCATATAGGTGTATATGAGTTGAGAGACCTAGGCAAGATAAAAGCAAGGAGTGCTGATGCAAAAGAGTTTACCAATGCCATGCAAAATTTGCATGAGCAATTGAAAAGGAAACTTGAGGAAAACACCATCAAGTACGAGCTAAGAGAAGATAAAAATAAGAGAGAGGTCAGTTTCAGTGTTGGAGACCTTGTTCTTGCTGACCTAAGGAAAGAAAGATTCCCTAAAAGGGAATACAACAAGTTGAAAGTGAAGAAAATTGGTCCATGCAAGGTGGTGAGGAAGTTTTCAACTAATGCATATGAGATTGAACTACCAAAAGGGATTTAAATCTCTCCAATCTTCAATGTTATAGACCTATACCCCTATAAAGGTGAAAAACAACTAGCTAAAGAGTCTAAAATAGGGGTTGATGAAGTTGTCCAATGGGAACAATAATTGCCAAAGGAAGCACCAAAGGAGGTTGAGTGTATTTTAGATAAGAAAGTGGTCAAGAAAATAAGAGATAATTAATATTTATAGTACCTAACCAAGTGGAAAAACCTACTAGCTGAAGATGTAATGTGGTTGACTGCAAATGACATCCTCAAGCTAGGAACAAGTGTGGAAGAGTTGATGAAGAATAACAACAAGTGAAGAATGCTTTTTTTTCTCCTTGGAATAATGATGAAGGAAAATCCTTGTGTTATTAATGTGTTTTTCAATGTTATTGGTTGAGTTTTAGAGTGTCTATGTGTCTTAAATGGTTTTCTCTCCAAAATTGTGGTATTCAAAATTTCAAATTTGCAAATATGTATTCATGAGCATGTAATAAGGCCAAATATCTCCAAAGGCCAAGATTGTGTGGATTTTCATATAAAATAGTTTTGGATATCATATTCCATGTGATCTCAGGTCAGTTAGGTGAAATATAGTGTAGTTAAGATTTTGTTTGTTTGGGAAAAGTTGTTAACTCCATTTTGGGAGTTGGTTGTTTGAGACTAAGAATACATATTTGGAGTATAATTTTGGTTTTGAGTATTGTTAGGTGATTTAATTTGACAAAAACATATGTATTATGATTATTTTAATGTGCAATAAAGATATGGAATGTTGAAGAATGAAATCTAGTGTTTTTGTTAATGTTTTTCTCCAAGACTGTAACTGCAACCAGATAGGGTAGCAATCATGAGTTTGATATTCAAGGATTAGAGGGATATTATCCTCACTTTGAGTGCTCATACCTTTATATGGGACAAAAATAATCTCAATGAAATTTATTTGGAGTCTTGAAACCCTGTGGTATATTTTGTAGTTCCATTTGTATGTAGATTGGACCCTAACTAGGGTTTTCTCTTTCTAGCAATTGGTATGGTGAAAATTTATAAAATTTGAAATCCTTGTGATATAAATGTATGTTTTTACTTTTATAATTCTCAAGACTCAACTCTATTGGTAAGTGTGGTTTCTAAACCCTTCTTTCTTTTAAGCCCTGTAGACAGGCTGACTAACACAGAGAGAATAAATGATGTTTTAGGGTTAAAGTATGGATAGTTTTTGATTGTGATAAATGTAAAATTTTATTCCACATATTCCCTAAAAATAATAAGGTTTGGTTCCTCACCATATTCATTTTAAATTCAAAATAGGGTGCTTTAGAGACTTAATTAGGTCTGTCACAATCTATAATTGACCCATTGTGTACAAAACAACCCTAGGTGAAATTTGGACATGTTGTGTAACTCCTTAATGGGTGTATGGATCAATTTAGAGTTTGTAATTATATATATTATATGAGAATTTATGGTCAAATAACTAGGTAAATAGGACTACAAGCCCCTAGCCTTGTCTAAGAAGATGGTTAGGCCTTATGGTCATCCCTGTGCTATTTGATCCATAAAGCCTCTTTGAACACATGTAAATAGGTTGGTTAAGTGTGTATATATTATTATAATTTGTGTCTTTCATAGGTTAAGTTGTGGTAGATAGTCTTGTCACCAATAAGGGACATTGGTGACCATACTAGTATCCAAACCCAATAGAGAAACTTCATCATGATCAAAGGTAATAAGTCAAGAAGTGATTTCATTTGTGACTCCGAATTATTTGAGAGGTGATTTCACCACATGACCAAAAGGAGTTAATCTTTTCATTCTTTCTTCTATCCTTATGCTTACATAGGTTGAATACATATAAAACATTATACAAAAGACAAAATAGTTCCATTCGTACACGTGTCCATAGATTATACTATATGATTTTAGTAGGCCCTATTCTTCACCCAATAATATCCACGAGATTAAAAATGTTACATATCATATAGAATGTATTTTGACATAGTTGAAGTTCATATGAAAATGTGATGATCATAAAAATTCTTAACATATATATACTACAAGCCAAAATACACTTTCACATTCAATTTTCATGCATTGCTTTGTCTTGATTACACTTAATAAAAAATCACACTCATTATTGTTTTTTATTATTTTTAGTGTAATAGGAAGCTATCGAAACCTAAAATAAACATCACACCTCCTCACTTATACACCAACATTTAATTTCAAAAAATGGATAGTCGTGGAAAATAAATTTCCATCAATGATGCATCAAGATCAACGTGTGAAATAGAATGCATGAAAATAGTGCCACACACTACTATAAAAAATTTAAATCCTCACAAAAATCATTAGACTATAGAGGGTACAATTATTAAGATGTGATTATACTTAATTAATCAAAATCTAATGGTTTAGGGCATGTTTTTAGATTCAACATTATTGATAATGAAGGAGATGACATCATTATGACTTCTTTCAGCCAAATAGTAAATCTGTTCTTCAATCAAATACAAACTAGTAGAATATACTCAATTTCAAATGCAACCTTAAAATATGCAAACAAAAATTATAACCACTCAAAAATTCCATGGGATATCATCCTCAACATGACATCATCTATTAAACATTGTTTTGAAGATCACACTATCCCATTATACTAATTCAACTTCAAAATAATTAAAGAGATCGAAGATGCAACTACCAACACAATGGTTGACACTATTGGCATTCTAATATCTATTACCACTACCTCAAATTTTGTAATGCTAAATGAAATTTCAAATATGAAAATAAAACTGATACTATAATATAACTATGAATATAATATTAAAGTATCCCTTTGGGAAAGTTTTAGCTAATTTGTGTGCATCGAAGACACTGCCAATTCCAATTATTACCATTCGAAAAGGAATAATTCAGGCATATAATGGAAAAATAATAGGGAATAGCTCAAATATGTAACTCTTTATAAACTTGAATATACTTATGCACATGAAATGAGGAGATGGTATGAAGAAAACAATGTGAATATGCCAACATTATCATTGAGTACAAGTATTATTAAACATAAAACAATTATAGACATCCACTTTACATGGGTCTTGGTAAATCAATTTCAATTACTAGATGCAATATTCATACACATTGAAATGATATTTTTTTGTTATCCTACTTGGTTTAATTTAATTAACAATAAATAATGTGAAAAAAATGTAACATTAATGTAAAAGAATGTGAATATAAATATGCTTTGAATTTTATATTAGATGTCACAGGTACAATATGGATCACAAAATTTGATGATGTTATTATTATAATTATGGGTATCACAATAGATGAGCTACAAAATATATCATCACCTGACGAGGTCTGGGAAATTGTCAATAAAATTGGAAGTGTACAATGACAAAGTGTTTTATCAAATTTAGGTTAATAGAAACCCTAGATGACAAAATACTATGCAAAATCAGGAGAATATAATAATAATAATAATAATAATAATAATAATAATAATAATAATAATAATAATAATAATAATAATAATAAAATCATTGAATTTTAACTATTTTATTCTATAAACTTATTAAAAATAGTAAAATGTAAAGAGAAACAAAGACTTAGCTAGAAACTACATCTGCATGAGGAATCAAACATTCAAATTTGTTATGTAGGGAGGTTTGATGACTGGAAATTAGAATTGGGAACTAGATCTAGGCCTTCATAATAGTAATGATAATGGACCAATAGATGGGTGGCATTCTTGTCTAATCTGGGGCACTCTTGTCCTCTTGTAGTGAGGGAATCAAGTTTTTTGGGTTCTTTATCTCTGTTTTCAAAGCTTATATCTAGTATGGGAGCATATGATCACTTGTGGAAATAACTGTGTGACCAATTTTCCTCTAAAACCTTGGCCTTTTGGCATGTGAAGACCAATGAAAATAAATGGGGAAAAAGAGGTCAGTGATTGAATTTGGGTGAGACCTCAACACCCCATGTGTTGAGTGCTACCTATATACCAATACTCTAAAGAGGGATCAAACTTCATGTAACTTTGCCATGTTATGGTGGCATGCCAATAAATGGTACAATGTGCTAGATGTTGGTGCAATACTGATGTGATTAAGTACCTTAACTATGATTTCTAACCTATAAAATATATTTAGACTTTAGCTCTAGGTTGTTAGGGTTGTTTGTAATCAAAACTAGGAGAAATAAGTGCTTTGATCTCAATGCGTGATTATGATTTTGGTATTTTTTGGCGTGGAAGCCTCCTTATGTGTAAAATGATTTTAAAAGTGTTTATATAGTAATATCTTTGAAATTATTTTGAATGGAGCTCATTAGGGACATAGGTTGACCTCCCTATAACTTACGATTTTGGAAGTTAGCTATTATTTGGTAGAAAGATAAGAGAGGGAGCAAGGACACTAGAGTGGTGTGTTATAATCCCCTAGGGTGCTTTTGTCCAATGGGTAATATGATCATGTTGAGTGGTAGGTAAGGCATAAAAGCTGTCTAAGGTTGATAAGAATAGGGATGAGTAAATTTTGGGTCTTTATTAGCTTACAATAGTGTGTAAGGTGGTTAAAAGTGATAAAAAAGGTCCCTAAAATAGGTCTGGAGCTAAGTGTGTAAAAGAGTGGTCACAAGTGCATAGTTTTATCTTAAATATTAATTATGTGTCTACACAAATAAAAAATTTAATGTATCTTAATAAATTTAAGTAAAGATAAATCTACACCATAAGATACATATTTAATTGATGCATTTGATGTAAATTGGTACATATATCTACTTGTAAATGCCAACTAATTGTAACTTGCATGTGTTTACATACATGTATTTTGTAAAAAATAGAATTGATTTTAATAAATTATATTTTCATAAAATGTATTTAAAAGTATACTTATAATATTGCTTATACTTTCACATTTACACCCACAGTTCTATTCATCTTTACCCACATATTTTTCATGTTGATATCCATATAAATAACTTCATTCTCACCTACTTCTTACACACATCATATAAAGTTTAATTTATTCTTGTTGTGTAATCTTAATGTTATTCCTCACTTTCAATTAGTTACTTATTTACACAATATTTTATTTTCATATATAAAATATTAGACTCTAAATATCATTTGCTACAATTTGACATTTAATTTTTCCTTCATGGTCATTATAGACATCTATGGAGAATGAGAAAGTAAACAAAAGGCTCATTCTATTTATATAATATGAAAGGATAAAATGAATGTGTGTCATTGACTTAATTACCATGAAAAAAAACAAATATTGAGCCTGTATTCTATGATCTTGCTATTGAATAACCTCACAAGAAATTTTGTGAAAGGATAGATCATATTTATTCAATACATACATGCTTCATTTTTAAGTAAATTTATCTAAGCATTCAAACAAGGATTTTATATAGTGAACATACTTGTTTCTGATGCATTTATGATAGAAACAATAATCACTTCTCTACTTTGAATAACATGGACCTAGGTATATAACCTAAAATTTTATCTAATCTCACTAAAGTTGAAGAAATGTCCATCACACGTGTTAATCCAATATTACAAGTGAGCCATGCATGTGATGGGAAATACAAATACAATGGATACAATATTAGCTTTCCTCAAGATATATATTCTATTGTTAGGTACGTGTCACGTCAAGTAAAAAATATTGACATCTTAGTGTTAAGAATAATTGGCTCAAGAAAAAAACATATGTTTTTTTGGGAAGTAGATCATGTGTCATGTGGGCCCTAAAATACAAAATGGAAAATGACCCATATTAGAGAGATGTCTAGCTAGACCATCAAACACTCCATGCACTACCATCTGAACCTACTGATATCTCCTCTACCCTTTACCATATTATTGTAGGCATGAAAAACAAGCAAATCAATCATATAGACTTGGATGAAGACACAAATGCACCTAAAAATCTATATTATCATCAAATTTCACCTTTTGTATCATCTCTTCCAAATGCACAAAGAAAAGTAGACCAAATAATAGATTATGTAAACAATACCAATAGTAGTCTCTTATTTGTAATCAATTGGACAAATGTTAGTATCTCACCTATCAATGAATACAACACAGAGGGATTGTTTTATATGGCATTTCCTTCTCTTTTTTCAATATCAATTACCATGTATTAATGTAGACATATAAATTAGCATTTAATCTAAAATAGTGTGCTTGTGACCATGTTTTTTAGACAGTTAGCTCATGATCTATTCTAGGGCCTTTTGACCACTTTCCTTCACTTTTCATGTGAATGACCTAATCTTATAAGCAATTTATCAACCCAAAATGTCTTTATCCAGACTCCTAAGCAGCCTAAGATCACTCTCAGACTGACCCACACCTTTAGTTTATTAGATATTCTTCTTAGGATAATAACACCCTATTTGGAAAATAATGTTCCCTATTATTGTCTACTTTTACCAACAATGTCCTCCCATCAATTAATGATTATTTTCAAAAATTCAAGTTCTTGAAAAGGGTCAACCTGCAAGTTTAGTAAGTCCCATATGAAGGAATTCTAAAAATACTACTATAAGGCCACATTTCAAACCATTTTGCACACAAGAGGCTTCCATATTGAAAGACACTAGAATTTTAATTGCACACTGACAACAAATTCCCTATTTCTCCCAATTATGATTACATACAACCCTAGTAGCCTTGAGATAAATTTTGAATACACCTCCAAGGTCACAAGTCATGGTTGAAGCTAATTAATCACATCAAGATTGCATCAAAAATTAACATTTTGAACCAATCTATCTTACACACCACCGTAGCATGGATGACCTACATGCATTTTGATTCCTCTTTAGAGCATTGGTATGTAGGCATTGCTCAACACAAGGTTTATTGAGGTTAATCACAAATTCAACTACTAAGACTTTTTTATTCTGTGATTGCATTCATCTTCCTACGTCACTAAACAAGGTTTTCAAGTGAAAAGAAGAAATAAAGTGATCCCCACATTAAATTGGAAGCTCTCTCATAGTCCATAGAGCACATATGTGAAAGTGAACATAACCTAGAAGTTTTTGATCTCTATTGCATGCTAGATAGAGCCACACTATTTCCCATACTAGTGTCTAGTTCCACCACTATTATCCAAGAGCCTTGCTAGTTTTTATTTTGGATCCGAACTTACTCAACATAGTCTCCTTGTTAGTATTAGATCTAGAAATAATTTGCATCTTAGTTTTTTTAAATCTAAGTTCATATTTATATTTTTCACTTTCCATATTTAGTACATTTATAGATTTAAAAAGTTTTAAATTAGTTTGTTTCTTTTATTTCATATTTGTAGCATTCTGATTTTACGCAACAATTTATCATATGTAGGTAACTAATTTAGTAGTTTTTAAAAATTTGATAAAACATATTGGTGAACCCACTTATTATCAAATATTACAAAACCTAGATTCCCTTCAAGTCTCTCTTCCCTTTTAGGAATTCCTATAATGGTTTCATATTTCCAAATGCATCATGATTATAATGACTAAAACTATTTATCATTTTTTAATGAAAAGTTATTTTCTTTCATTTACATGTTGTTTCCCTATAATATGTCACATCTTTAAGTTGCGTATAAATCCATGGATGAATCATATAATACCATAGATAAAATTCATCATAACTAAAGAAATTAATAATAAATATTCCTATGATGTTTATTGTTACATGGTTCATTTTTACTTACTTCCTATTACTCCTAGATGCCAACGAGCACAATTCTTATCACATCCCAATTTATCTCTAAGCTAAATAAATGGTTTGATCTATAGATTATTATAGTTGATTAGTTGGTTAACTAATATTTGATTAATCTTAATGACATATGTTGATTATAGGATAGTTTGTGTTGCTTAATTTACATGATTAGTTTGTTATGAGTTAATAATACTTTTATACTCTATACTTTATGATCATGTTTGTTATATATACAACATTATTTTATGGATATAAAATTGTTTCTGGCTAACTACCTTTATTATCATGAGTTGGATGTAGGATAGATTCATCCCTTAGAGTGTGATAGAGGGAAAGGTGTTAGGGTGTGGAGCTAAAATCTTCACAAAGGAGCATACATTATCAGGTTCGGGTCTACACAGACACCGGCGTCGATCAGGAGCGACCGACGTCGGTCAGGAGCAGTTGCAGAGATGCCGACGTCGGCAGAGGATTGGCCGATGGTGGTCACAGACAAGCAGCAGGAACCAATGTCGGTTACCTGCGTGTTGAGAAAGCTATTTCTGTGGACAAAAGTGAGTGTTTGCATGATGAGTTTGAGTTGTAGTCTCAAGCTCGCGTCTCTATTATTAGCAATACTATTTTTAGAGCCCTTGTTCAAGTGGCTTAACTGTTTGTTGGAAGTGCATGCTCAAGTCTCCTAATTCTATATGTAGAATTAGATCTTCCTAGCTTATTGTAGCAGTTGTAGTGGATTATTGGAGTAATTCATTATGTGTGAAGAAAAATACAGAATTGAATCAATCCAGGCTTGTTGGAGTTTATTGTTCTTGAGAGAGAGAGCTCTTGAGGAATAGAGATCTAGTGAGAGATCTATACATCTAGGAGAGGTGTGGAAGAAAGAAGTTCTCTTCAATTGTATTCCTTTTGTAAAGAGTTTGTTAATACAAGTTTTCAGGGTGTTTTCTTGTATCTCTTGTTCTTGCCATTTATCATTCTAGTTACTTGTCAATCTGATTTAATTCTGCGTTTATTGCTTTCACAAGTGTAATCTATTGTTGGTTGATCCCCAACAAGTGGTATCAGAGCCTTGGTTACAGGTTCAGAGCTTGATATCCAACAAGTGGTATCAGAGCTCAGGTTCACTAACAAGTGGTTCAGATCTGTGTAGTGTGTATTAATTACAGGTTCTCACAGGGGTTTCTGCAGGGATTTTTGTTTGAGTGGGAGAAGCAATGGCAGATGAAAGTAAACTTAGAATGGAAAAGTTCAATGGCAAAAATTACCAACATTGGAGAATGCAGATAGAGGACTATCTGTATCAGAAAGATCTCTACTTACTGTTAGGTGGGGTTGCAAAGAAGCCCAAAGACATGGAGGATGAAGAATGGGAAGTTCTTGATAGAAAGGCTCCGGGGTCTATAAGACTGAGTCTAGCATCCACTGTGATATCTAATTTATCACAGGCAAAGTCTACGATAGAGTTGATGACTACGTTAGCAAATTTGTATGAAAAACCCTCAGCTTCTAATAAGGTATATCTTATGAAGCAGTTATTTAATTTGCATATGAATGAAGGTGGATCTGTTTCTACTCATCTGAATGATTTCAATGGAATTGTGAATCAATTAAGTTCAGTGAATATAGTGTTTGATGATGAAATAAAAGCTCTTTTAATATTATGTTCTTTGCCTAAAAGCTGGCATGGCTTAGTAATGGCAGTAAGTAATACTGCATCTGCATCAAATATTTTGAAAGTAGAGGATGTTGTTAGTGTTATCTTAAATGAGGAAATACGTAGGAAAAGCACAAAAGAGACATCTGGGAATGCTTTAAGTTTTGAGAGCAGGGGAAGACAGAAAGAAAAGAGCAAGAAAGGTAGATCAAGATCCAAATCTAAGGGGAAAGGCAGATCTAAATCCAGAAATGGCAAAAGGCCACAATGCTGAAATTGTGGAAAGATGGGGCACATAAGTAGAGATCATTGGTCAAAGCCTAAGGAGGACAATCAACACGAAGGAAAGGAAGAAGCCAAGGTTACAGGTATTGCACAAGATGCTTTAATTTTCTCTCTGCATAATAATATAGAATCTTGGGTGTTAGATTTTGGTGCATCTTTTCATGCTACCCCTAACAGGGAATATTTTAGTGACTATATCCATGGAGATTTTGGAATAGTGTATCTAGGGGATGATGAGCCCTGTAAAATAATTGGCAAAGGTAAAGTGCAGCTGAAGATGCAGAATAGCAACACATGGGTGTTGAGAGATGTGATGCATGTTCCTAGCTTGAAGAGAAATTTGATTTTTGTAGGAAAGTTAGGGGATGAGGGTTGTACAGTAACTCTCACAGTAGAATCTTGGAAGGTGACCAAGGGTGCACTTGTTATGGCTAGAGGTAAGAGAGAAGGTACTCTCTATTTGTGTAATTGTGTTACTAACAAATCTCCTTCTGTATTATCTACTTCAAATGTGGATGCTAAATTGTGGCACTCAAGGCTTGGCCACATGAGTGAGAAGGGGATGTCAATTCTTAAGTCCAAAGGTATGCTTTCAGATTTAAAAGGCATAGATCTAGAGTTTTGTGAGCACTATGTATTTGGAAAATAGAAAAGGGTTAGTTTTCTCAAGATTGGGTCTACTAAGAAGAGGCATAAGTTGCAGCTTGTTCACACAGAAGTGTGGGGACCAGCTCAGGTTGCTTCCATTGGAGGATCACAGTACTATGTATCTTTCATAGATGATGCTACAAGGAAGGTATGGATCTATTGTATTAGGAGAAAATCTGATGTATTTGAGACTTTTAAGAATTGGAAAGCTATGGTTGAGAATGAAACAGGTAAAAGATTAAAGTTCCTGAGATCAGATAATGGCAGTGAATTCTACAGTCATAAGTTCAGAGATTATTATTACATGCATGGAATCTGCAGGCAAAGGACGGTTCCAAGGACACCTCAGTAGAATGGAATTGTTAAAAGGATGAACATGACAATAATGGAGCGTGCAAGATGTATGAGATTGCATGCTAGTTTTCCCTTACAGTTTTGGGCACAAGCTGTTGACACTGCAGTGTACCGGATTAACAGAGGACTCTCTACAGTACTGGATGGTGGTATTCCAGAAGAGGCATGGACAGGTAAAAAGGTTGATCTCTCATATCTCAAAGTTTTTGGTTGTGAAGCCTTTGTGCACATAGATAAAGAAAATAGAAAGAAGCTTGATGCTAAGTCTATGAGGTGCACGTTTATTGGCTATGGCTTAGATGATTTTGGTTACAGATTATGGAATCTAGAAACTAACAAGGTAATCAGGAGCCGTGATGTTGTTTTCAACGAAAGAGTGATGTATTGTGATCAGCTAAGGAAGCTAAATCAATCTGAGCAGAGCAATGGTGAATTGGATGAGGTGAAAGTCCAATATGAGCTCGTGGGAAAAAGAAATAATCACTTGCAGGAAAACACAGAGACTGACGTCGACAGGGTAGGAATCAGCATTGGTAGGATAGGAACCGGTGTCAGCCATACAGAGACCGACGTCGGCAGTACAAGCATCGAGGTTGGTCAGGAAGAACTGATGTCAGCTAGTAACAGGTCTGCAGGTGACCGAGGTTGGTCACTGTCAGAGAATTTGGGTGGACAGCGTGTTGTGAACATGTCTCAGACACCCATCAGGAGTCAAAAAGGGTGAGTAAGCCTCCAATTAGATATTCTCCTTCTTTATTTTATTTATTGCTAACTGATGGTGGAGAACCAGAGAGTTTTGAAGAAGCAATACAGGTGGAGTCCAAGAGTGAGTGGGAGCATGGCATGGTTGAGGAGTTGGAGTCCTTAAGAGAGAACCAAACATGGGATTTGGTTGAATTGCCAGCTGGTAAGAGAACACTCAAGAACAGATGGACCTACAGGTTGAAAGAAGGTGAGAATGGACAGATGAGATACAAGGCCATATTAGTAGTGAAAGGATTTGCACAAAAGCCAGGTATAGACTTTGGTGAGATTTTTTCTCCTGTTGTTAAAATGACTTCTATAAGGGTTGTATTATCTTTGGTTGCTTTTGAGGATTTGCATCTTGAGCAGCTAGATGTTAAGACAGCGTTTCTTCATGGAGATTTGGATGAGGAAATTTATACAGAACAACCAGAAGGATTTGAGGTCAAGGGTAAGGAGAAGTTTGTGTGCAGATTGAAGAAAAGCTTGTATGGCCTCAAGCAAGCTCCTAGGCAATGGTATTTAAAATTTGACAGGTTTATGACTGAGCATGGCTACAGTAGGTGTCAATCTGACCATTGCATGTATTTCAAGAGATTTGATAATGGTAGATATATTATTCTATTGTTGTATGTAGATGATATGCTGGTTGCAGGATCACACATACAAGATATCTCTGAGCTTAAGGTGAAATTAGCTCAAACATTTGCTATGAAAGATTTGGGAGCAGCAAAGAAAATCCTTGGCATGAGCATTAAGAGAGACAAGAAAAATCACAGGTTGATATTGTCTCAAGAAGATTATGTGGACAAGGTGTTGAAATGGTTTAATATGCAGGATTCTAAACCGGTAAGCACACCTTTGGCTGGACATTTTAAGTTAAGCAAAGAACAATGTCCTAATTCATATGATGAGGTAGAGTACATGAGTAAGGTTCCATATTCTTCCACAGTAGGGAGTTTGATGTATGCAATGGTGTGTACTAGACCGGATATTGCCCAAGCTGTGGGAGTGGTAAGTAAGTATATGGCCAATCCAGGTAAGGAACATTGGAAAGTAGTTCAGTGGATCCTTAGATATCTGAGAGGAACCAGCAGTAGGCACTTGTGCTATGGACGTTCAGATACTTCTTTACATGGTTATGTAGATTCAGATATGGCAGGTGATTTGGATGGCAGGAGGAGCACTACAGGTTATGTTTTCACTGTAGGTGGAACGACAATTAGCTAGATATCTAAGTTGCAGAAGGTTGTTGCCTTGTCAACTACAGAAGCAGAGTATATTACAGCCACAGAAGCTAGCAAAGAGATGATATAGATGACACGGTTCATGGATGAGCTTGGTAGGGAGCATGAGAGTTGTAGATTGTATAGTGACAGTCAGAGTGCAATCCATTTGGCTAAGAATTCAGCCTTTCATTCAAGAACAAAGCACATACAACTAAGGTACCATTTCATACGACAGGTATTGGAAGATGGTGAGTTGAAGCTGGAGAAGATCGATACAGATAGGAATCCTGCTGATATGTTAACCAAGCCGGTTACAAAGGAGAAGTTGAGTTTTCATTCAACTTCTGTTGGTCTTCATGATTGAGTTGAAGATGGAGGAGCTAGAAGATGTTGTTGTACAGGTACTGGTGCAGCTGTTTATCTCTAAGTGGGAGATTGTTAGGGTGTGGAGCTAAAAGCTTCACCAAGGAGCATACATTATCAGGTTCGGGTCTACACATACATTGGCGTCAGTTAGGAGCGATCGACGTCGATCAGGAGCAGTTGCAGAGATGCCAACGTCGGCAGAGGATCGGCCGACGGCGGTCACAGACAAGCAGTAGGAATCGACGTCAGTTACCTGCGTGTCCAAAAAGCTATTTCTGTGGACAGAAGCGAGTGTTTGCATGATGAGTTTGAGTTGTAGTCTCAAGCTCGCGTCTCTATTATTAGCAATACTATTTTTAGAGCCCTTGTTCAAGTGGCTTAACTGTTTGTTGGAAGTGCATGCTCAAGTCTCCTAATTCTATATGTATAATTAGATCTTCCTAGCTTATTGTAGCAGTTGTAGTGGATTATTGGAGTAATTCATTGTGTGTGAAGAATAGTACAGAATTGAATCAATCCAGGCTTGTTGGAGTTGATTGTTCTTGAGAGAGAGAGCTCTTGAGGAATAGAGATCTAGTGAGAGATCTATACATATAGGAGAGGTGTGGAAGAAAGAAGTTTTATTCAATTGTATTCCTTTTGTAAAGAGTTTGTTAATACAAGTTTTCAGGGTGTTTTCTTGTATCTCTTGTTCTTGCCATTTATCATTCTAGTTACTTGTCAATCTGATTTAATTTTGTGTTTATTGCTTTCACAAGTGTAATCTATTGTTGGTTGATCCCCAACAAAAGGGTGGTTAGATGGAGACATTGGGGGATGACAAAGAATGAATATGAAAACCCTTATACACACCACATAGTATATCACGTTTTTAATTATAACTTAGCATGTTTTGTGTAATTTTCTTTTAGGTGATTGTTAATATACTTTTTAGTATGATTTTGATTTTTGATGATGATTGTGTTATTTCATTAAGTGATTTCACTAATTTTGTGATTGTACTATCTTATCTTATATAATGCAATTATTTGGATGAATGAGTGAATTCAGTTATGTATTACTTAGCTTACTTCCTTGTTAGGTATGACCACATTGTATAACGGTAAGATATTTTAATGGAGTTCATTGTTGTTATTGATATTTAAGATTTACATAAAAATAATTAAAGATTATTATTATAATATATATGCTAAATTAATATGTTGAAAGATATAAATAACATTGTTTTTAAATATCTTTATATTCAAAAAATTGTTTGACCCAAGGTTTGATTTTCATAATATATGAATACATTGTTTTTAATTGTTAAATGATTTTAGGAAATCATTGTATTTGCTATGTATGTTGTGGATATCATAATAACATGGAACTATAGTACTTTAATACCTAAGAGTATTGCATGAAATATAATCATTATTTTATTTGAATGATAGTCATTGCATGGGAATACATTAGTTATCAACTAATTAATAGTCTTTTAATGGAATAAACATTGGGGACTATGTGACTTATGGTTTAGTTGGTCAAATTAGGGAAGTCGATGATTGCTTGTTTAAGTCAATGACATGAGAATTTTAAAAAGAATATAAAATGATTATTTTATAATTCTATAGAAGTCTTAGGATAATTAAGGTTCATAATCATTAGTTGACTCTAAGTTAACCATCATTTGGTAAAAAACATGGAGAGATGGCTATTGCTAAATGATGGTGGACTGTAGAATTCTACTGAGAAATTTTAGCATGCATTTTATCATTTAGTTTTGTCTGATGGTAATGGAGAAGAAATCAGAGGAAAGTAAGGTGATGAGAAGAAATAAAAATAAAGGAAAAAAAGTGTTGGGGATAATGACACAGGCATATGGAAAGTTGCAGATAAAAGATAAAGGTTAAAAGGATTTGGAGCTTAGAAGATCTAGCTTGGTAAAATATTGAGGTTAGTTTTGTGCTTGAATTTATATGTGTTAGTGTTGCATTGATTTGTGAAATGAAATGATAGAATAAAGAGTTTTTTATTTGTTTGAAATGAATAGAAAAAAAATATAGGGGGTTGTTTGTAGGGCCCTGTGGAAGGCTTAGCCTCCATAAAACCCTATATCTAACCCCAAAATCCGAAAGAGTAAAGGGTAGGGCCATGTGTATTTGGCTTGTTTGAATTCACCACTATGAAGTCTCTACCTTTAATCCTCTATAAATTCAAAGATGATGAAAGTTTCATTGAATTTTTTTTAAAGTTGTTATGACATTTTGAATAGGTTATATACAATTAATTCTAATAAGTGGGCATACTGTATATTTAACTAGTTTGACTATGTAAAAATGGAAAATGGGTTATTTTTCTTGTTTGTTTGAAAGTATATATACATATATATTATTATAGGTAGAGGTGTGTATATACACCCTACAAGACCTTGAAGGCTTGGGGTATTATACACATCTGTGTGTGTGTGTGTGTGTGTGTGTGTGTGTGTGTGTGTGTGTGTGTGTGTGTGTGTGTGTGTATAATATGACTAAAAATAATGTTTATTATAACTGTGAATTGATTTAGGGATGTTTTGATATGAGATCAGCTAGTTATTATAAGGAATTGATGTACGTAGTCAATTGAGTAAATGGAATTATGAGTTCAGATTGTGTGTATATAAACATAATGATTGAAATTGTTGGGTTTATGATTTTGGATTATATTGGAAAGAGTTAAAATAAGAATATAATTTGATTATGATTGGTCTATGTCAAACTAATAACTAGGTTTGATTACTCATTAAATGGACTCTATTGAACTATGAAATGAGTTTGAAATATTATAGCATAATTGACTTGGTTGATTTATAGATTGAGTAGATTTTATTTAAAATAACATTGACAGTATTATACTATATAATGATTATAACTTGACTATGTTGAATAAATGATAGTTTGGGATATATTATATTAATTTGATTATGTTGAATGCCTATGGTATGGGTTATGTAAATGATTTTTTGATTGTGTTGAGGGTTTGTTTAATTGGGATACGTGTTTGGTTGTTAAACAAAGTTAACATTAATATTAATGTCAAAGCCTTGAATTTTGGACTGGTTAGAGACTGAGCATGAACCAAGTAGATGAAATTATAAATATGTCATGTCATTAAATGTAAAAAGAATGAATAAAGCTTGATTTGGATTGGTTTGATAACCTTGTATAAATGATAATTTGTGCATTATGTTTTAGCAAAACTCCTAAAGAATGAATTGATTGGTCATTATATTTTAGTTTGAAATAATACATGTTATATGTGTTCTATTAGATATAAAGAATAAGTGTGGTATATTTTATATACACTTGGGTTTTTTGATAAATGAGTTCTTAAATCATATAATGTATGTACTTATAGTATAAATGTATGGAATGTATAGGTGTTTAGGGAATTATTATAGAAACCTAAAACAATACTCCATTATGAGATGTTTAATTACTATGTATATTGTGTGTAGTATTTAAAATAATAAGGATTTAAAGATAGTTGTTATATGTTGGATGTTCGGTTGAAATTATAAGTTTATGGAATTTAATTGCTAAATTGTAAATATTTTATAATTGATAAAAGATTGGATTTTTTTATATTTTAGAAATATGAACAATATTTAAACTAGGTTTAAATAAATAAAAGTTAAGGATATTAAGTAATTGGTAGTCTAGATATGATTCTTATCCAGATGGCAAGAATCTATTGAGGATGATAATTTGATTCTATTTATTATTTTGTAATAAATTAGAGAATCATAGATTCATTGCTTTTCATTTGATAGATTAAATGAATGAAAATGATATTTCCATACTTATCATATTTCATTTGCTAATAGGAAATATTCTATTAGAATCTATAGGATTTTTATATTATTATATATTAGCCAAATCTCGCATTCATGACACTAAAATAAGTATTGGATGGATTCCACTAGCTTAATTAGCACCATCAATGCAAGATGAGTTGTAATCTGATCAAGTGATTTGTATGAATTTGATTGATCCTAGAGATCATTAATTATTGAAAACTTTGGTCAAAGTAATATTCTGATTAAACATTGTCATTTCATATGTTGATAAAGTTTTCATATTTTTGAGATATCATGTTAGAACGGATCTCTTTATGATACACATAATGTATTAGATATCTTCAACACATGAGTTCTAGTTTGTTACTTTGACTTTTTGCACCACCATTATCTACCCATATATGAAGGGAGGGTCATTCCCTTGTTTGGGAGATAATATGAAGGATCTATGATTTGTGGTTGGTGTGGAAAAGAACTCAAATGATGTTCTCCTTCCTAGTTGGAGTAATATACTTGAAACTACACTTGAGATTATAGATTGATACTTGAGTCATGGGGAATCTATTCTATGGAGCTTTGTATCATGTTTTATCTATTGAGATATTATTATGTATTGCTAACAACTATAACATTTATACATTATACTTATACAATAGTGGTTGTAATGTTGTATCAACAGTGGTTGAATTTTTAATATTTAATTTATGATTAGATGTAGTATATATGGTTGTTGATTATTGTTCATGACTAGCATATCTTTCATGATGATTCTTAGCTAAGTGGATTAACTATAAACATTTTTTATTGACTAAATTAATATATTTAGTTAAAGATCACTAATTAGGTTTTCATAGATGAAATATATATGGTGAATATGTGTAATTAATGTAAAAAAATAATTATTATTATATTATAATAAAACTAGTTGGGTTGTTAGATTGTGTTATTAGAGCTAAGGCTCAAACTCTAGGACTTAATATGTTCGCTAATGCAAACTTAGTTTCCTAATAAGCATGAAGAGTGATGTTGCACACTAGACCAAGAGGTTATGTTAATTTGAATATTGAACCCCCTATTGATCCAAATTAGTTTTGTGATGAGCAAGCTATAAAGTTAGATCAAATCCTCATAACTATACAAGAAACTAGGGACTAATTTGGGGTCCTAAAATAAGAAGTGCATGGTCATGAAGAAGAGAATGTGCTCAAACTTGAAGATCACCCTGATGACAAAGAACATCTTCAAGAGTAGAGACATGAGGAAGTACCATAGGATATGAGAGCTCGAGTAGATGCAGAGTTGGCATGCGACATGAAAAATGTGAATCCACCTAAGTTAGATGGAACTATATTATTAGATGGAGCTAAAGTATGGCTAACAAAAATAGAAAAGTAATTCAAGATTCAAAATTATTCTAAAGTCATGAAGGTAATCTAGGGAGCGTATCAACTTAATGGTGAAACAATGAATTATTGATAAAATAAGAAGCTCAGGATGAACCTCAACTCAACCACCAACACTTGGGGACAATGTGTGACATTATTTAGGTCATGATGGCTTTCATAATTGTACTTCAACTAAAATATTGTAGATTTTTATAATCTTAGCAAGGGGATTTGATGGTAAATATATATTAGAAGTAATTTACCAAGATTATTAAGTATGTACTTTAGTATCAGGTAGATGAGAGGTTCATAATCAAGAAATTAATTATGGGATTGAAACCCTAAATTGGTTATGAAGTAGATGTACATGGTCCATCTACCATGGATCAAGTGTTCAAGAAGATGGTTAAGTAAGAATAGAAACTAAAATATCTTTCCCAAGTTAGAGATAAGTTCAAAAATAAATTTGGAAGTTATAAACCAAATTTTAAGAAGAACTGGAAGTAGAGGAGTGGAGATTATAAGGGTTAGTTAAAGAATTAGAATGCCAACTTCAATAGTGGTTTAGGGAATAAGAAACTTGGTAATGGTTTCAAGGGTGGTTTCAAGTCAAACCAATAGACTGAGAAGAAAGGACCAATTGGAGGTTGTTTCATTTGTAGAGGTGACCATTTTGATCAAGAATGTCCTCAAGACAATTCAAATAACAAGGGTTCAACTTCTCAACAAGGTACATTTTAACAGTGGATTCATGTAGCTATTGACAATCAACAAGATTAGTATCAAGATTCACCTATAGAGCTATCAGGTATTTTTTTTGATCATCTAGTTTCTATTTTGATTGATTTGAGAGCTAAAAAATGTTTCATTGTTCCTAGAATTCCTAGTAAATTATCTAAAAAGCCTAGATTTATGGAAAATGTATGGTTGGTACAATATGGGAATGAATTAAAGGTCAAAGTTCAAAAGTGTTTAGTCAAAGTAGAGATTAGGTTGCCTGAGTTCATTGTGGTGGTATATATTTATGTAGCACTATTGGGATCATATGATGTGATCCTAGGAGTAAATTGGATTTTGAATCATAAAACTAAGATTGAAGATTCTTATAAGAGGGTCGAGTATCAAGATGATTTCAAAAATTAGACACAACTTTAGGGCAAGAGAAGGGAGTTGAAGCTAAGACATATTTATGTAATTCAACTCAAGAAAGCTCAAAGGAAGGGATGCTAAGCATTTATTGTTAAGATAAATGAGATGGAAGAATATTGAGAACCATTTATCTAAGATTATCCTTTTTTGAGAAAATTCATGATGTGTTTCTAGAAGAATTAACATGATTGTCACTTAAGCACAAGTTTGATTTTTTGATTTATATCATACTTGGATCGAAACCATAGTATAAGGTGTTGTATATAATGATAACCACTGAATTAGTTGAGTTAAAGGCACAAATTTAGGAGTTTTTGAAAGGTCTAATTCAACCAAGTGTGTCAACATGAGATGCTCCAATTTTCTTCATTAAGAAGAAGGATGACACTCTTTGCCTATGCATAAAATACAAGATATTGAATAAAGCAACAATCAATAACATATATTGGTTGCCCTGTATTGATGATATCTTTGATAAAATGTGAGGGAAAACAATCTTTTATAAGATTGATATTAGAACAAGGTATCACTAGTTGAGGATCCGTGAAGAGGATATTCTAAAAATAGAATTCAAGACTTGATTTAGGAACTATGAGTTCACAATGTTACCATTTGGATTGAAAAATGCTCTAGCAACATTTATGAATCTTATGAATAGTGTGTTCAGAGATTACTTGGATCATTTTATTTTGGTATTTCTAGATGACATCCTCATTTATTCCAAGAATGAGGAAGAACACTTATAACATCTAGAACTAGTTTTGCAATGTTTGTGGAAGCATAGATTATATGGAAAGTTGTCTAAGTGTGAATTTTTACAAAAGAAAGTGAAATATTTAGGTCATATTATCTTAGTATATGGTATTTCAATGGATCCATTAAAGATAAGAGCCATAATAGAGTGTTTGACACTAAATAATGTGCACAAGGTAAGGAATTTCATGGGATTAATAGTCTATTACAAGAAATTCATTCTAAATTTATCTAAGATAGCTAATCCAATCACCTCTCTTCAATGAAAGAATTAAAGTTTCATCTGGTCAGATAAGTGTGAGGTAGCCTTTCAAAAATTGAAAAGGAGGCTTATTTTAGCACTAGTGCTAAGAGTTCATAATCCTAATGGTCAATTCTCAGTGATCACTGATGCATCTAGGGATGGAATTAGAGGATTTCTTATGCAAGATGGTTCAATGGTAGCCTATAAGTCTAGGAAATTGAAGCCATATGAGGTGAATTATTCCTCTCATGACCTAGAACTTATGATAGTTGTTCATGATTTGTAAGTTTGGAGGTATTATCTATTGGGAAAATTGTTTGAGCTCAAGATTAATAACTTGGGGTTTAAGTACATATTCAACCAACTGAATTTGAATGATTGTCAAAGAGATGGTTAGAGTTCTTATCTAATTATGATTTCAATATTAATTATATCAAAGATGATGGTTAGAGTTCTTATCTGATTATGATTTTGATATTAATTATATAAAAGGCAAGGAGAACATAGTAGCTATTGTTCTAAGTTGTAGAAGGTACACAACAATTGTGGCTATTATCAAGAATACTCTTAGAGATCAAGTGATCAAATTATTACCAGGAGATGAATTCCATGATCAGGTTAGGAAATCATTATCTAAAAATTCTCATAATCCTAAGTATAATGGATTTAAGATAGAAAATGATGGTGTTTTATGGTACAATGGTATGATGTATATCCCTAATAGAGAGAATATGAGGAGCACAGTGCTAAATGAATTTCATAGTGCCCCATATTCATGATATCTAAGAGTAACCAAGCTCATGGATAAACTTAGACCACTCTATTTTTGGAAAGAAATCAAGAGAAATGTAATATATTTTGTGTCTCATTGTCCAGAATGTCAGCATGTGAAAATTAAACATGTGTATGTGGCTAGATTGCTATATCTAGATGATATACCAGAATGGAAGTGGCAAGTGATTGGTATGGATTTTGTCTAATTTTTCTATTATCATAGAATTGACATGACATGATCTTGGTTATAGTTGACAAACTAAGGTAGCCCACTTCATACCAGGCAACTTGACAAATGAATCACCTATGCTTGCGAAGTGATTTATGAAATGTATCGATTGCATGCTTTTCTAAAGAATATCATTTCAGATCAAGATCTGAGGATGAATTCTAGGTTTTGGTTGACTCTAAACTTAGCTCTAGGTATGTAGTTAAACTTCAAGATTACATATCACCCATAAATTGATGGACAAATAGAGTGAGTTAATTGGATTTTAAAAGATCTCCTTTGTATGTATTGCATATATTATCAATACAAGTGGGATGATTAACTTACTTTGGTTGATTTTAAATAAAATGAACTCATACCAATCACCATTAAAGATGGTTCTATTTGAGGCATTTAATAGAAGAAGGTGTAGAACACCAATCAATTGGGATAGGTTAGAAAAAAGGGTAGTATTTGGACCTAAGATGATTTCATAAATGGAAGAAAAAGTTAAGATAATCAGGTAGAGGTTGGCTAAGTCCAATGATAGATAGAAACGCTATGATGATATGAAGAGAAAAACTAGTCAATTTTATGTTGGTGATAAAGTGTTTCTATGGGTTAAGCCACATAAAAGCTCGATAAAATTTGGGAAGTTCGTGAAACTTTCACCGAGATATGTGGGACTCTTTAAGGTTTTATAAGTGTCCAATCCTTTAGTGCATAGGATTACATTTCCACAATCTCTAGCTCTTTTTTATAATGTCTTCCATGTGTCTTATAATAAAAAGCATATTATTAATCTTTCACATGTGTTGGATTGGAATGCTTTGTAGGTTATAGACACTGAGTGGTCATGGTAGAACCAATCAGGGTAATTGACACACAAACTTCATTTTTATGATAGAGAAGTGTCATAGTGCAAGGTCCAGTGGGATCAATATTTTGATGATAGTGATACTTGGGAGAACTATGATGTATTTTATAGGCTATTTCCACATTTTTTTGCTTGATTTGCTACTACATATAATATACTTTTTTTGCTAAATAATATTTTAAATTCATAACTTGTGTTTGAATAAATGTCATCATGATGATGATCAACTTTAGGGAGGGAGGATGTCACATCTTGATTTCTCTATAATCTGAATTACCTATTTGATCTGTAGATTATTATGGTTGATTAGTTGGTTAACTAATATTTGATTAAGCTGAATGACATATGTTGATTGTGGGATAATTTGTGTTGCTTAATTTACATGATTAGTTTGATATGAGTTAATAGTACTTTTATATTTTGTACTTTTTGATTATTTTTATTAGATGTACAACATTATTTTATGGATATATATTTTTTGGGCTAACTACCTTCATTGTCATGAGGTGGATGCAGGACAGATTCATCCTTCAGAGTGTGATGGAGGGAGACTATCATTGGAGAGGGTGGTTAGATGGAGATGTTGGGGGAAGATAGAGAACAAATTCAAAAACCCTTTCACACACCAATTAATATATCATATTTTTAATTATAGTGTAGCATGTTTTGTGTACTTTTATTTTAGGTGATTGGTAATATATTTTCTAGTATGATCTTGATTGCTAATGATGATCGTATTATTTTGTTGAGTGATTTCACTAGTTTTTTAATCATATTAGATTATCTTATATAATGCAATTATTTGGCTGAATGATTACATTCAGTTATGTATTACTCACATTACTACCTTGTTAGGTATGGCTACATTGTATAACGATAAGATATTTTAATGGAGTTCATTATTGTTATTGATCTTTAATATTTATATAATAAAAATAATAAAATAATATTATTACTATATATATGAAAAATCTATATGTTGAAAGATATAAGTTATATTGTTTTTAAATATCTTTGTATTCAACTAACTATTTGATCTAATGTTTGATTTTCATAATATAGGAATACATTTTTTTAAATTGTTAAATGATTTTAGGAATCATTGTATTTGGTATGTATGTTGTGGATATCATCGTAACATGGAACTATAGTCTTGTAATACATAAAAGTATTGTCATGCAATATAATCATTATTCTATTTGATTGATAGTCTTTGCATGGGAATACATTAGTTATCGACTAGTTGATAGTCTTTGCATGGAATAAACATTGGGGGATATTTGACTTATGGTTTAGTTGGTCAATTTTGGGAAGTTGATGATTGCTTGTTTAAGTCAATGACATGAAAATTTTATAAGGAATATAAAATTATTACTTTGGAATTATATGAAAGGCTTGAGATAATTAAGGTTTCTAATCATCCATGAACTCTAAGTTAACTATCATTTAGAAAAAAACATGGAGAGTTGGCTATGGTTGCATGGTGGTAGATAGTAGAGTTTTATTGTGAAAATTTAACATGCATTTTATCAGTTAGTTTTCCTTGATGAGAATGGAGGAGAAATCAGAGGAAAGTAAGGTGATAGGAATGAATAAAAAGAAAGGAAAAAAGTGTGTTGGGGATGATAAAATAGGCATATGAAACATTGTAGACAAAAAGAGAAAGGTTAAAAGGATTTGTATCTTAGAAGCTTTGGCTTACTTGGAAAAATATTCAGGTCAATTTTGTACTTGAATTTTTGTGTGTTAGTGTTGCATTGATTTGTGAAATGAAGTGAGAATAAAGGGTTTTTCATTTGTTTGAAATGAATATAAAAAAATATAGGGGATTATACTCAGGGCCCTATGGAAAGCTCAAACTCCACATAACCCTATATCCAACCCCAAAATCCAAAAGGGTAAAGGGTAGGGCTGTAGGTGTTTGGCTTGTTTAAATTCACCACTGTGAAGTCTCTACCTTTAACCCTCTATCAATTCAAAGCTTATGAAAGTTTAATTGAATTATTTATTAAGTTATCATGACATTTTGAATAGGTAATATACATTCAATTCTAATAAGTGGGTATACTTTATATTTAACTAGTTCGACTGTGTAAAAATGGAAAAGGGGTTATTTTTATTATTCATTTGAAAGTATATATACATATATATTATTATAGGTAGAGGTGTGTATATAAACCCTATAAGACCTTGATGGCTTGGGGTATATATACACATTGGTGTATATAATTATATATACATACCTATATATAACTATATATGACAAAACATATAAATATGACTGGCAATAATGTTTATAATAACTATGAGTCAATTTAGGGATGTTTTGATATGAGATCAATTGTTATTATAAGGAATTGATGTATGCAGTAAATTGAGTAAATGGACATATGAGTTGAAATTGTGTGTATAGAAATACAGTGATTGAAATTGTTGGGTTTCTGATTTTGGATTATATTGGAAAGAGACAAAATAAGAATATAGTTTGTTTATGATTGGTGTATGTCAAACTAATAACTAGGTTTGATTACACATTAAATGGACTATGTCAAACTATGAAATGAGTTTGAAATATTAGATCATAATTGACTTGGTTGATTTGTAGACCGAGTAGATTTTTTTAAATGACATTGAAAATAGTATATTGTAGAATGATTATGACTCACCTTTGTCAAATAAGTGATAGTTTGGGATATATTATATTAATTTTATTGTGTTGAATGTGTATGGTATGGGTTATTAAATGATTTTTTGATTGTGTCAGGGGTTTTTTTAATTGGGATATGTGTTTAGTTGTTAAACAAAATTAACATTAAGATTAACGTCAAAGACTTTAATCTTAGATTGGTTATAGACTAAGCATGAACTGAGTAGATGAAATTATAAATCTATCATGTCATTCAATTTTAAAATAATGAATAAAGTTAGATTTGGATTGGTTTGATAACTTGTATAAATGATAGTTTGTGTATTATGTTTTAGTAGAACTCCTAAAACATGAATTGATTGGTCATTATATTTTAGTTTGAAACAATACATGTTTTATGCATTATGTTAGATATAAAGAATAAGTGTGGTATATTTTATATACCCTTGGGATTTTTAATACATGAGTTATTAAATAATATACTATGTGCATTTATAATATAAATGTATGGAATGCATAGGTGTTTAGGGAATTCTTATAGAAACTTGAAACAATACTCCATTCTGAGATGTTTAATTGATGTGTATATTGTGTGCAGTATTTAACATAATAAGGATTTAGATATATATGTTATATGTTGGATGCTTGGTTGAAAATCTAAGTTTATGGAATTTAGTTGATAAATTATAGATATTTTATAATTGATAAAATATTGGATTTTATTGTATTTGAGAAATATGAGTAAGATTTAAACTAGGTTTAAATAAATAAAATTTAAGGAAATAACTTTTACAATTACATGGTGATATTAAGTAACTAGTAGTCTAGATATGATTCTTACCTTGATTTCAAGATTTTATTGAGGATTGAATTTTAACTCTATTTACTATTATTTAATAAATTAGAGAATCATAGATTCATTGCATTTCATTTGATAGACTAAATGAATGAAAATGATATTTCCGTACTTAGCATATTTCATCTACTAATAGAAAATATTCTACTAATAGAAAATATTTTGTTAGAATCTATATGACTTTATATTATTATATATTAACTAAATCTTACATTCATGACACTAAATAAATATTGGATAGATTCCATTGGCTAAATTAGTGCCATCAATGCAAGATGAAGTATAATATGATCAAGTGGTGTGTATGAATTTGACTGATCCTAGAGATCATTAAATATTGAAAACTTTGGACAAAGTAATATTTTTATTAAACATTATCATTTCATATGATAAATTTTTCATATTTGTGAGATATCATGTTAAAATTGATTTTTTTATGAGAAACATTATGTATTATATATCTTCAACACAAGGGTTATGGTTTGTTACTTTAGATTCCCACACTGTCATTATCTACCCATCTATGAAGGGAGGTCCATCCCCTTGTTTGAGAGATAATGCAAGGGATCTATGGTCCATGGTTGGTGTGAAAAAGTGCTCAGATGATGCTCTCCCTCCTATTTAGAGTACTATATTTGAGACTACACTTGAGATTATAGATTGATACTTGAGTTGTGGAGACTCATGAGTTGTGAAGACTCTACTCCATGGAGCTTTATATCATGTTTTATCTATTGAGATATTATTATGTATTGATGAAAACTATAACATTTATACATTATACTTATATAATAGTGGATGTAATGTTGATCAATCATGGTTGAATTTGTACTATTTCATTTATGATTAGATATAGTATATATTATTATTATTCAGTATTGTTCATGATTGACATATCTTTCATGGTGATCCTTAGGTAAGTGGATTAGTTAAAATATTTTTTGGTTAACTAAATTAATACAATTAGTTCAAGATCACTAATTAGGTTTCTCATGGATGAAATATATATGATGAGTATGTGTAATTATTATTATTTTTTAAATTATTGCTATATTTTGGTAAAATATAGTGAGGTTGTTACAGTTCTCTCCTTTTATTCTTCCCCCTCATAGACTTATAGATTACCTCAGCTACCATCCCACCCATACTATTCTCCCTAGTCTTATAGTATACCTTACGATTCACATTGCTATCAATAAAGGAGGTTAAGATGTGTGATAGAATAATTGAACCTAAGGATATAATCTTATTGATTAAATCATTAATATGAAAACCAAGGTTTCCACTTTAGAGTTATTCCAATATAAAAATATGTACAAGGACATGTTATATGCAACATTATGTGGCACTACTATACCTAGAAATGTTAAATTCAATTATCTTACATATACCATTAACACACTATGTTAAATGAACGAGTCTATATCTTTTGAAAAAGAATATTTACCACCACAACACATTATCAATCAATATTTACCATTAGACATTTAGCTCAAAATTAGTGGCATGTGTGTTAAGTAGGTCTTAGTGGATAATGGGTTAAGATTGAATATTTGTAATATTTATTTTCTCCAACTTCTAAACACATGTAAAAAAATTATATTATTTTGATATGAAAATTTGAGGTTTTGATAATATTCCTTTTAAGGTATTGGGTCAGATAACATTGAATCTCACATTAGGACCTAGGATTTGCTACAACATGTCAAGTTATGCATAATGATATTAATTACAATATTTTTCTTGGAAGATCATAGATTCATGGTATGAAATTCATCCCTACCAATTTATATGAATGTTTAAAATTCAATTACCAAGGATACATATATACAATCCCTATGGATCATGAATCATTTAAGTATTGTCATGTAATTGAATCTACACAAAATGTCCCTCATGTGGATTTCTCTACTTCGACAATAGTGCATCCTTCTATTCACAATTAAAACATTATTCCTAAAATTACATTGAGATCACCTTAATATAATAATACCAGTGATATACAATATGATTTTGGACTAAAATATTTACAAAAATGGGTTATAAAGGATAGAGACTAGGAAAATATGAACAAGTCATTCTTTACCCTATTGAGGCATCTACTCATAAAGGTTAACAAAGCCTTTATAATTCAAGTAATTCTAACTCATTTACATATACAAATCAACATATAACTTTTTAAAAAACTATTCAATAGTTCAACAAGTCATTTAATCATGTATCCATGTTATCAGTTGTATACCCAAAACTTATTGATGATATTGCTTCATCAGAAATTTTTACATTAGATGCATTCTCTAATGATGAGTATTTAATAGAATATTTATGATAATAAAAGGATCTCTCTCCATTATATCATAAGAATCAGTTTCCTTATTCTATAAATTCTCTTGCATATTTTAGTGAGACTAATGTTCCACATGATGATGTCCTAGCTGATGGATTTGACATGATTCCTACTGCACATTATACCAAAGATAGGCCACACTTATAAATGAAGAGACATTCAAATTTAATCATGGAACATATAAAAATATGAAAATAGTACTTTTGGCCATCACACTTAAAAATGAGGATCAATTAATCAAGAAAATATTACATGATTTTCTTGAGATATTTACTTGGGTGTACTCTAATATATTAGGCATTGATCCTTCAATTATAGTACATCAGATCACCTTCTATGCAAATGTAAAATTAGTTAAGCAAAAAATACACAAAATTCATCTAAATATTACCTTAATTGTTAAAAAATAGATTCAAATATTACTTGATGCATGTTTCATTCGACCCATAGCCTACCCATAATGGTGTCTAATATTATTTCAGAAGTAAAGCCTTATGAACAAATCCAATGTTGTTTATATTCCAGAGATTTAAGTAAGGATTTTTGATGTAGGTGCATCAATATATATATATATCATAATATTGATGTTTTTTTATTTTTAAAAAGATTTATAGGTCTTAGGAGGTCAATAATAGGCCAAGTCCAGCCCAAATTGTTCATTTGAGTCCATTTGTTAAGGTTTTCATGTTATCCTGCCAAAAAGGGAAATTTGAAATTATATTGCATAATTTGAGGGGTTTTGAGATATTATATGGGTCTATTCAATTGGTTAGGATTGTTTAGGGTCTAATAAAACATAGTAAATTATTTCAAATCATTATATGAGTTTGGAAATGTCTTCAAGTCAATCTAGGCTCATCCAATGTAGAAGAAGGCCTAATTTAGTAAATACTAAGGTTGTATAAGATTGTTGAGAAGTTTATGAGATCAAAAAATAATTAGGAAATTGATATACATCAAACAACATAAAGTGGAACTTAATAAGGGAATAAGACAAGAATAAAAGTTAATTATACAAGGTTAGAGAGTTGTTGTCGGGGACTGTATTCTACATGTCTGTGTATAAATTGAAGATCTATGAAAAAGAATATGGTTTTATTATGTTCATGATAATAAATAATAACCTTGAGGTGATATTAATGATATTATTTTTTCTCTTTATTTTTTTTATCATAATAATGGCATTCTATAGGTAACATGGTTAGAAAATAGGGTTTTGTAGTCTAAATAATAGAATTTACAGTCAAGAGAGGTAAGAAATCATCATTCATTTGATTTTTCAAGTGAAAATTTATATTGGAAAAGTAATATAAAATATTATGTATGTTTTTACATTCAATGGAAACCATTTAAAATCATTTTATCCCTCAAAATCTCAAATTTTGAGCTCTTAGTCTCCCTACAAACCCTAAATTAGGGTTTAAGAGACTAAAATTGAGATTTCAAGAGAAATAACTATTAAAAAACCTTCAAAATTTTGTAAATAGATGAATTTAAACTTATATTAAATTATTCAAGTGGTTTTGAGAGTTTTAGAAGTTTAAAAATCAAGCTATAGTGGATTGTGTTAAAATAGGCATGTAGGTTGTTAAAGAAAATAAGGTTTTGAGATTAGAAACTCATTTATATTCCAAACCATTGTCTAAGTGGTTTTAAATTTAGTATAAATATAATAAAGGGTGTCATTAAGTTGAAAAAAATGTTTCAATCTTTGAAAGGTCTTCTAAGAAGAGTTATAAGTGACTATGTATTCTAGACTTGAAAAAAATAAGAAAACATGGTTTATGACATCTAGAAACTCATTTTTATCTCAATATATTTACCTAAATCTCATAAAATATTGTACACATATCCCAAAAGGAGTATTAAATAAAAACCAAGTGGTGTAAAGTTTTAATAGTCTTATAGGAATAATTATAGGTGATTATGTAGTGTCAAGCCTCTTGGGCCTAATAGTTTTTCATTTGAGTTTGATAGAAGAAGATGCACATAAAGAATCAAACTTATGATTTTTATTAATACACTTTGATCATGTTATAAGAAAAATTATAAAGTGATTTCAATGTCCATATAGGTGCCAATCTATCTAAAATTTAGTTAAAGTCTTGTATCCCTTGTAGCCCTTATGGTCTCACATAACCAAAAGTGAAGTTAAAAGTGTAAAAGGTGTTTATAACATGTTGAAGAGTTTGTTTCATGTTTTATATGATGTTATTAACCATAAAAAACCTCATGAATGATCAAATTTGACTTATATCCTTTAAAGAGGATATGATCCTAGTAAAAGCTTGGAGAGAGGTAGTCTTGTTGAGTGATATAACAAAAGAAATCAAGTGTTGTAAATTTTAGATCAGTTGTTTAGCATAAAAATTAAGTGTTTGAGTTAAAATAGATCCATTAAAAATGTTTAATGTTTATATTGTTTATTGGTATTTCCATCCCAAGTCAAAATCTTGCCTAATTGTGAGAGTTCAAGGTTGAGATAGTAGATTTAAAATAGGACTTCAAGGAATCCATTGCACTAGTTGTGGTATTCAAGCTTAGAGGATATAATAAAAAGAGGTAGATAGAGGAAGATTTGGATTTACTTCAAAATAAAGTGAATTCATAAAGAGAAGGTAGGTTATCAGATAGAACCATGTAGAAGAAATTTGAGAAGATAAGATAACAAGATGTGAGAAAGAAGCTTATGAAGATGGAACTCAAGACTAGAGGTGCTAGAAGAGGTCAGTGGAGGCAATAAAAAATAGAGGTAATGATGATAGAGATGGGGAATATTTAGGAACACTTACAAGCAATGAAGATGGAAAAAATAAGGGGTATTTAAGAAGGTTGCATAAGTGATGAAGAAGAACTACAAGAAGATGAGATAGTACCAAAAGAAAAGGAAAGTGAAAAATAAAAGATCATTAGGATAATCATGAAGTTAATCTCTAAACCATAGTTAGAAGTGCCTATGTATGTAATAATTCTTAATGTAGAATAATTAATTGATTAAATTGTAGCTATGGATAAATATTTTGAATATGAGGAGTTAGAGGCTAATAAGAAGGTTAAGTTTGTAGTTACTAGGCTAAAAGGACATGCTTCAATATGGTGGGAATTAATTTAGGATGATATAAGAAGGATAGGTAATCAAAAAATTACATCATGGTATAGAATGGGAGTTAAGTTAAAATCTAAATTCATGCCAAGAGATTAGTATACTTATTTTTTAAGAAACTTCAAAATTTGAGATAAAAGGAGTTGAATGTCAAAGCCTATATAGAGGAGTTTTACAGGTTAACTATAAGGGTAAGTCATATATAATATTATGTGGAAAAAGTATCAAAGCATGTAAATGGTTTAAATTCTAGTATTCAAGATGGAATCAGCCTATTGTCTCCAAGAATAGTTGAAGAATCCTATCAACTTGCACTCAAAGTAAAAGAGAAACTAACTAGGAATCTAAGAGACAAGAGGAGCTATTTTAGAAATAAAAGGTAGCATGGTGATAACATTAAAATTTATGAAGAAAGAGAAATAAATCCTACAATTCAAGCTCAAATAATAAGAGAAGGTCATTCAAAAAAAATAAGAACACCATAGTCAAAAGGTAAGAATAATTTATTTTGGGGAATATGTTTTAATTGTAATGGATTTAGTCATAGATCTTATAAATGTCCAAAGTATGTTCAAGAGAGCTATACTAATCAGATTGTGCAAGATAAAAATGAAGAAAGTGTAGGATCATGTGGAGAACTTGAAATAAGATAATCATTATTGATGAAAAGGATACTTCTCAAGCAAATTAAGGAGATTAAAGAGCGAGTACATAAGAAATCTTTGTTTAAGACTAATTTAAATTCAAGAGGTAAGTGATGAAAAATGGTTATTGATAGTGGTAATACAAACAACATAGTATCTTTTAAAATGTTTGATAAATTGGATTTGAATTTTTTTTCCATTCTACCCCTTATAGAGTGTAATGGTTGCATAAATAACATTAGATATTAATCAATGAATAATGCAAAGTATAGTTCAAGATAGGTAACTATCAAGATGAAGTGTTTTGTGATAAAGTACCTATGGATGTATGCCATGTATTATTGGGAAGACCTTGGAAATTTGAAAAATGATAAATCCATGATGGAATAAATAATTCCTACACTTTTGATAAGGATGGTGGAAGACACAGATTTAAACCATTAAAGGATGAAGATGAAAAAGTAATAAAAATTAGTAATCAGATATTGATGATGAATGGCAAGGAGTTATTCAATAGGTAAAAGAAGGTAAAACTAAAAATATAGTTGTTACATCCATTAAATTAATTGATTCATCTTTATAAAAGTAGATTTTATCAAGTGAACATGATAATATGATGACTAATGAGTTTTCAAATGAATGTTATCAAGTTATTTGAAGGAGTTCATTGCAGGAGTTAATTTACCAAAAGAGATATCCATGGAAGGCAATGGAAAATAAACTTTTTTAAGTAAACAACATGAGAGTAGAGAATAAGAGGTTTTCTTGAGAGACTAAAAAAGGTTATTGTGTGAGAAACCTCTAATTTATATTCAAAACAATTATGAGTAGGTTGTAGAAGAAAGAGTATTTGTGGAAGAGTAAATAGAAGATTTTAGAAAGGAAGAGAAAGAAGTAATTTAGGTACAAGATCATGAATTTGAAGTGAATAATAAGGTTTTAGATAGCCCATATGAATAATAAAATAATATAAAAAATAACAAGGAGTCCCACATACAAGTTATCTTGGTTTCTATCTATTTGGTAGTCATCTTGGTGACAAAGAATTGGTTTCAAAGGCATAAATAACAAATTGATTTCTTTAATGTTTGCTTCATGTGTAGGTGTAGAAAAGGAAGATAGTACTTCAATTTTTCATGCAGTCCAAATATAATAAATATACAAGAAAAAAGAGATATGCTTGGCATACTTGTGTGGTGATCAAAATCAGCCTTTTGGAGAAACTACAAAGAGGAATACTATTCAAGAAGGATTCAAGTTTCAAGGTAGAAGTACCATAGCATACCATAGGATTTAGTATGAAATGAGATAAGAATATAAAGGAATAATTTTGGAGATAAGAAGAAGATATGTCAAAAACATTTGTAGTTAATAAGGATAAATACAAGAGTAGTTCTAAAGACCTCATGAGTAGAAGCTCATGAACATTTTAAAGCTTGGTAGTCTGATGCAGGTGCATCAATGTATATGTCATGATATTTATGTTGTTTGAATTTTAAAATATTTTATAGGCCTTATGAGGTCAATAAGAGGCCAAGTCTAGGCCCAAATTTGTTCATTTGAGCCCATTTGTTAAGGTTTCCAAGTTTTCCTACCAAAAAAGCAAATTCAAATATTTGAAATTATATTACATAGTTTAAGGGGTTTTGAGATATTTTATGGTTTTAGGTCCATTTTTAGTAGTATATAGGGTATAATAGATCATATTAAATTATTTAAAATCATTATATAATTTTTGAAATGTCTTCAAGTCAATCTAGGCTCATCCAACATAGAAGAAGGCCTAATTTAGTATATACTAAGGTTATTTAAGAATGTTGAGAAGTTTGTGAGGTCAAAAACTAATTAAAAACTAGATTGGTAAATGGATAGACGTCAAACCACCTAAATTGGAGCTCAAGAAGGAAATAAGACAAAAATAAAAGTTAATTTTACAAGCTTAGAGAGTTGTTGTTGGGGACTGTATTCCACAAGTCTGTGTACAAATTGAAGATTTATGAAAATGAAAATGGTTTAATTGTGTTTATGAGAATAAATCATAACATTTATGTGTATATTAATGATATTATTTATTATCTTGATTTTTTTAATCATAATAATGGTATTATATAAGTAGTAGGTTCAAAAAATAGGGTTCTATATTCTAAAATTCAGAATTTACAGTCAAGATAGGTAAGAAATCATCATTAATTTGATTTTTCACGTGAAAATATATATTGGAAAAGTAATATAAAATATTAGGGATGTTTTTACATGCATTTGAAACCATTGAAAACTATTGTATCCCTCAAAATCTCAAATTTTGAGCTCTCGGCCTCCTTGTAGACCTGCAAACCCTAAATTAGGGTTTAAGAGACTATAATTGAGATTATAAGATAAATAATAGTAAAAATACATAAAAATTTGAAGTATATATACCTGAAACTTATATTAAATTATACAATTGGTTTTTATAGGTTAATAGGTCTACAAATCAAGTTATATTAGATTGTGTTAAAACATGCATGTAGGTTGTTAGAGAAAACATGATTTTGAGATTGAAAACTCATTTTTATTCCAAAAAATTAATAAAGTGATTTTAAATTTTGTATGAATAGACTAAATGTGTAATTAATATTAATAAAAAGGTTTCAAGTCTCAAAATTTATTCTAAGGAAAGTTATAAGTGACTGTGTGTTCCAGACTTGAAAAAGATAAGAAAATGAGGTTTATGGCATATTGAAACTCATTTTTATCTAAATATATTTACCCAAATCACTAAAATATTAAAAATAGAGGCCATAAGGAGTCTTAAATAGTAATAAATTTGTGTAAAGTTTTAAATAGTCTTCTAATAATAATTATGGGTGATTGTGTAGTGTCAATCCTATTAAGCCTAGTAGTTTTTATTAGAGTTTGATAGAAGACAATGAAAATAAAAAAAAAAATTATGAATTATGTTAATAAACTTTGATCATGCTATAAGAAACATTATAAAGTGATTTTAATGTCCAAATTGGTGCCAATATCTCTAAAATTTAGTTAAAGTCTTGTAGCCTTTGTAGCCCTTAGGTCTCGCATAACCAAAAGTGAAGTTAAAAGTGTAAAAGGTGTTTCTAACTTGTTGAAGAGTTTGTTTCATGTTAGATATGATGTTATTAACCCTAATAAACCTCATGAATGATCAAATTGAACTTATATCCTTGAAATAGCATATTATCCTAGTAAAAGCCTAGAGAAAGGTAGTCTTGTTGAGGGGTATAACACAAGAAATCAAGTATTGTAACTTTTCCATTAGTTTCTTAGTCTAAAATTCAAATGTTTGAGTTTGAATAGATCCATTAAAAAATTTGAATATTTATATTGTCTATTGGTCTTTCCATCCCAAGTCAATATCTTTCCTAATTGTGAGAGTCTAAGGTTGAGATAGTAGACTTCAAAGAAGATTTTAAGGACTCCATTGCACCACTTTCCCTAAAGATGAATTCTCATTACCTATTATTGAAATGATTTTGGATTCCACTACTGGATATTAGATTCTATCATTCATGGATAGATTTATCAGTTATCATGAAATCAAAATTACTAAGGAGGACCAAGAGAAAACATCCTTCATTACACCATTGGGTACCTTTTATTACATAGTGATGCATTTTGGATTGAAAAATGTAGGAGATATATGCCAATGAGCCATGGCACATATGTTCCATGATGTCATTCACAAGATAAGAAAGGATCATGTGGATGATCTAATATAAAAATACAAATAGAGACAATATCATACAATTGATTTATGATATATATTTGAATGGTTACAATAGTATAATATATGATTAAATTCAAATAAATGCATCTTCGATGTCACATCATGTAAACTACTAGGGTTCATTATATCACAATGAGGTATTAAGGTTTATCCAAAGAAATTAAAATCTATCATTGACATGCCTCTTCGTCAATGATTGAAACAACTCTGATCTTTATAAGGTAAAATTCAAGTGGTCTTTCACGTTATAGCTCAATTAGAAGCTAAGACACAACACTTCACAAGATTAATCAAAAAAGATATTTTTTTTAATAGAATACAAAATTTCAAGAGAGTTTCAACACACTTAATTAATCTTTGTTTAATCCACCTATTATCATGCCTCCAATACTAGATAGACTAATTCTATTATTCATTTTTACCACATATCACATGCTAAGTGCTTTACTAGATCAATATGATGATTATTACAAAGAGTGAGCTATATATTATATTAGTCACACAGTTATTGAATATGATCACAATTATACTATAATGGAAAAAATATATTTAGATCTTGTATTTTCCATGCAAAAACTTTGAAACTACATGATAAATAATGAAACTCAAGTTATTACTAAAGGCAATCCAATGATGTTTCTCATGTTGAATCCTCATTTTTCACAAAGTATATAAAAATGGGTAATGTTACTCATGGATTTTTATTTAAAATATATACCTAAAAAATTAATAAAAGGCCAAATTATATCAAACCAATTAGTTTCCACTCCATTACAAGATACAACACCCCTCAAAGATACCTTCAGAGATGATTTCACAACATATAATATTATTGAGGATACACATGGAATGTTTTTCAATGGCTATAAATACACATCATGTACTAGTTTAAGAATTATTACTATCACTCCACAAGCAGAACATATGTGATTCACATACAGATTAGGCTTCTCATGTATAAATAATATCATAGAATATGAGGCACTAATTTTTGGTTTATACGCAGCTCAAGATCTAAAAATAAATTACATTAGGATATATGGGGATTAAAATTTGGCTTTTAATCAAGTTACAAATGTTTATCAAACAAAAGAGGAAAATATAATTCCATACAAAAATTTGGTAAAATGTTTATGTGCACATTTTGACATTTTTTCAATCGATAATATCCCATGAAAGGATAATCATGATGTAGATTCAATGGCCAATGTGGAATATTTAATGCCAATTGACATAAATTATGATCAAGCAATATTCACTATATAATGTCTACAAACACCATCAGTCTTAGACATATATCTCATAGTTTTATTAGTCTTATCAACTACATGTAGTGCAAAAGCCTCAGATTATTTTATGCACATATATATAATTTTTTGAATAAATCAATTACACCATATACTTTTACTATAAATGACAGGTGTAAACTATAGATACACACTTGGATATGTGATCATCTAAGGGGATTTGTTTAAATGATCATTTGAGGGCTAGTTACTTCGATTCCTAAGTGTTGAAAAGCATGACAATGAATGTAGTGGCCATTTTAGTAAAAATGAAATGTCACAAAAATTAATTAAACAAGGGTACTATTGACTGACCATGGAATAAAAATGTCATGAATACTCCAAGTTATGCAATAAATGTCAATGACATATTAATCTAAACCATATTTCTTCACATGAATTAAAACCTATTGTTTCACCTTGGCCATTTACACTTTGGAGATTCGATCTGATTAGAAACATAAATACATAATCAATATGTGGGCATAAATTTATTATTATAGCTACTAAATATTTTTCTAAATGGGTGAAAGTTGTATGTAAAGGGAAATGCAACTGATCTATAAATCAATGCTAGCTCAGAGAAGATAAATCCTACTTATACTTTCGATTGTTGATGCATTAGATATTTCAGGTCATGACTAAGATGAATTTGCTAGACCTAGCCAAGGTATCTCTTCCCACAATAATATCACTAGGGAGGGTTCCAAAGCATCTATTCAATTAAAACTTCAAAATAACCCTAAATAGGTCCTATGTTTTCATATTCACTAAACTAATAACAAGTAAAGTCTAATCTAGTGCTTACCAAAGCTTGTGGCACAAAATGGGGTTAATAAACATAAAATTAAACATGAATAAGAGAATCCTATTTAAGTTATGTATAAGTAAGACCCTAATGCATGGAAATAATAATATATTCATAATCCATTACTTATGCTATGTCTATCTACTAAAAGAGAGGAGAAAAGTTAGAGATACTTACCTTGAAAACAAACCCATCGAGACTCAATCTCTCCCTTGGCCAAATGTGCTTTACAAGAGGTTGTTGTGGCTTGTAACAATAAATAAGGAAGGCCAAGACATCCAAGAATTTTCCACAAGACAAGATTCTTCTCCAAATAGAAACCCTAAGCTAAGACTCCTTAAGTAGAATGGTGTAAGAGTATATTGTAAAAAAGCACAAATGAATAATTAACTTTTGTTGTCTCTCTAAGAATGGCAAAGTGAACGTGTTTATATAGATGAATCTAATCCTATTCCTTTCTAAAATGTTAGCCACCAGAGTCAGCCAAATCAACTTATAACATTACTGATAAAAATAAATTAGGTCCTAGTCTATGCTAGCCAAGGGTTGACCTAGACCCTAAATGAGTTTTGTCAATTAGAGTACATGGTTGATGGGCTCGATAGTGTATCATAACCACTAAAAAGGATTTTAGGATAAGGAAGGGATAATGAAGGTGGAAAATGACTAGAGGAGGGTGAAAAAGAGGAGGCAAAGCTTAGGGAAATGTTTTTAGGAAATGGTTTTGTAGATAACAAGTGGTAGTAAAGGGACAATAATCTTGTGAAGCACCAATGGTCTGCCCACCCCTTTCTTGATGCACCCCTTAAGGCATGCATTCAGAGATTAAGACTCGATAGGTTCCTAAAATAGAAAGCATTAGTAATTGATAATGTTTTAAAACATTATGTGTATATAGAAGTTATCCTCCTATATTCAACTAAAAGAGAGGACATATGTTGATTCTTGAAGACACACACCATCTCCTGCTTTAGGCTTCCTTCAGCTGTCATCACCCTTTTTGTACCATTTTTTTCACCAAAATAATCTATTAGAATTCAAACAAGGATTCCAAACTAATTAAATACTTTGGGTATGCAATGATGGAGTTAAGCACATCTTGAGTTATTAAGTATACTCTCCTATAATGAGGACTATGGTGTGCATGGTCCAATTCAAGTTATTGTTAGGGTGTGGAGCTAAAAACTTCACCAAGGAGCATTCATTATCAGGTTCAGGTCTACATAGACACCGGCGTTGGTCAGGAGCGACCGACGTTGGTCACATGCAGTTACAGAGGTGCCGACGTCGGCAGAAGGTCAGCTGACGGCGGTCACAGACAAGTAGCAGGAACCGACGTCGGTTACCTGCTTGTCCAAAAAGCTATTTTCGTGGACAGAAGTGAGTGTTTGCATGATAAGTTTGAGTTGAAGTCTCAAGCTCGCATCTCTATTGTTAGCAATACTATTTTTAGAGCCCTTGTTTAAGTGGCTTAACTGCTTGTTGGGTGTACATGCTCAAGTCTCCTAATTCTATATGTAGAATTAGATCTTCTTAGCTTATTGTAGTTTGTAGTGGATTATTGTAGTTGGGGTGAATTATTGTAATTCATTGTGTGTGAAGAACAGTACAGAATTGAATCAATCCAGGCTTGTTGGAGTTGATTGTTCTTGAGAGAGAGAGCTCTTAAGGAATAGAGATCTATTGAGAGATCTATACATCTAGGAGAGGTGTGGAAGAAAGAAGCTTTCTTCAATTGTATTCCTTTTGTAAAGAGTTTTGTAAATACAAGTTTTCAGGGTGTTTTCTTGTATCTCTTGTTCTTGCTATTATCATTCTAATTACTTGTCAATCTGATTTAATTCCGTGTTTATTGCTGTCACAATTGTAATCTATTGTTGGATTGATCCCCCAACAAGTGGTATCAGAGCCTTGGTTACAGGTTCAGAGCTTGATAATTGGTATCAAAGTTCAGGTTCACTAACAGGTGGTTCAGATCTATGTAGTGTGTATTGATTACAGGTTCTCACAGGAGTTTCTGCAGGGATTTCTGTTTGAGTGGGAGAAGCAATGGCAGATGAAAGTAAATTGAGAATGGAAAAGTTTAATGGCAAAAATTACCAACACTGGAGAATGCAGATAGAGGATTATTTGTATCAGAAAGATCTCTACTTACCGTTAGGTGGGGTTGCAAAGAAGCCCAAAGACATGGAGGATGAAGAATGGGAAGTTCTTGACAGAAAGGCTTTGGGGTCTATAAGATTGAGTCTAGCATCCACTGTGATATCCAATTTATCACAGGAAAAGTCTACGGTAGAGTTGATGACTACGTTAGTAAATTTATATGAAAAACCCTCAGCTTCCAATAAGGTATATCTTATGAAGCAGTTATTTAATTTGCATATGAATTAAGGTGGATCTGTTTCTACTCATCTGAATGATTTCAATGGTATTGTGAATCAATTAAGTTCAGTGAATATAGTGTTTGATGATGAAATAAAAGCTCTTTTGATATTATGTTCTTTGCCTGAAATCTGGCATGGCTTAGTAATGGCAGTAAGTAATACTGCATCTGCATCAAATATTTTGAAAGTAGAGGATGTTGTTAGTGTTATCTTGAATGAGGAAATACGCAGGAAAAGCACATAAGAGGCATTCGGGAACGCTTTAAGTTTTGAGAGCAGGGGAAGGCAGAAAGAGAAGAGCAAGAAAGGTAGATCAAGATCCAAGTCAAAGGGGAAAGACAGATCTAAATCCAGAAATGGCAGAAGGCCACAATGCTGGAATTGTGGAAAGATGGGGCACATAAGTAGAGATTGTTGGTCAAAACCTAAGGAGGACAATCAGCATGAAGGAAAGGAAGAAGCCAAGATTGCAGGTATTGCACAAGATGCTTTAATTTTCTCTCTGCATAATAATATAGAATCTTGGGTATTAGATTTTGGTGCATCTTTTCATGCTACTCCTAACAGGGAATATTTCAGTGACTATATCCATGGAGATTTTGGAATAGTGTATCTAGGGGATGATGAGCCCTGTAAAATAATTGGCAAAGGTAAAGTGCAGCTGAAGATGCAGAATAGCAACACATGGGTGTTGAGAGATGTGATGCATGTTCCTAGCTTGAAGAGAAATTTGATTTCTGCAGGAAAGTTAGGGGATGAGGGTTGTACAGTAACTCTCACAGCAGAATCTTGGAAGGTGACCAAGGGTGCACTTGTTATGGCTAGAGGTAAGAGAGAAGGTACTCTCTATTTGTGTAATTGTGTTACTAACAAATCTCCTTCTGTATTATCTACTTTAGATGTGGACGCTAAATTGTGGCACTCAAGGCTTGGCCACATGAGTGAGAAGGGGATGTCAATTCTTAAGTCTAAAGGTATGCTTTCAGATTTAAAAGGCATAGATCTAGAGTTTTTTGAGCACTGTGTATTTGGAAAATAGAAAAGGTTTAGTTTTCTCAAAACTGGGTCTACTAAGAAGAGGCACAAGTTAGAGCTTGTTCACACAGACGTGTGGGGACCGGCTTAGGTTGCTTCCATTGGAGGATCACAGTACTATGTATCTTTCATAAATGATGCTACAAGGAAGGTATGGATCTATTGTATTAGAAGAAAATATGATGTATTTGATACTTTTAAAGTTTGGAAAGCTATGGTTGAGAATGAAATAGGTAAAAGATTAAAGTGCCTGAGATCAGACAATGGTGGTGAGTTCTGCAGTCATAAGTTTAGAGATTATTGTTACATGCATGGAATCCATAGGCAAAGGATGGTTCCAAGGACACCTCAGCAGAATGGTATTACTGAAAGGATGAACAAGACAATAATGGAGCGTGCAATATGTATGAGATTGCATGCGAGTTTGCCCTTACAGTTTTGGGCACAAGCTGTTGACACTGTAGTATACTCTGATTAACAGAGGACCCTCTACAGCTCTGGATGGAGGTATTCTAGAAGAGGCATGGATAGGTAAAAAGGTTGATCTCTCATATCTCAAAGTTTTTGGTTGTGAAGCCTTTGTGCATATAGATAAGGAAAATAGAAAGAAGCTTGATGCTAAGTCTATGAGATGGACGTTTATTGGCTATGGCTCAAATGATTTTGGTTACAGATTGTGGAATCTAGAAACTAACAAGGTAATCAGGAGCCGTGATGTTGTTTTCAATGAAAGAGTGATGTATTGTGATCAGCTAAGGAAGCTAAATCAGTCTGAGCAGAGCAATGGTGAATTGGACGAGGTGAATGTCCAAGATGAGCTCGCGGGAAAAAGAAATAATCACTTGCAGGAAAACACAGAGACTGACGTCGGCAGGGTAGGAACCAGCGTCGACAGGACAGAAACCGGCGTCGGCCATACAGAGACCGATGTCGGCCATACAGGTACCGAGGTCGGTCAGGAAGAACTGATGTCGGCCAGTAACAGGTCTACAGGTGATCGAGGTCGGTCACTGTCACAGAATTTGGGTGGACAGCGTGTTGTAGACGAGTCTCAGACACCCATCAGGAGGTCAAAAAGGGTGAGTAAGCCTCCAATTAGATATTCTCCTTCTTTATTTTATTTATTGCTAATTGATGGTGGAGAACCAGAGAGTTTTGAAGAAGCAATATAGGTGGAGTCCAAGAGTGAGTGGGAGCGTGGCATGGTTGAGGAGTTGGAGTCCTTAAGAGAGAACCAAACATGGGATTTGGTTGAATTGCCAGCTGGTAAGAGAACACTTAAGAACAGATGGACCTATAGGTTGAAGGAAGGCGAGAATGGACAGATGAGATACAAGGCCAAATTAGTAGTAAAAGGATTTACACAAAAGCTAGGTATCGACTTTGGTGAGATTTTTTCTCCTATTGTTAAAATGACTTCTATAAGGGTTGTATTGTCTTTGGTTGCTTTTGAGGATTTGCATCTTGAGCAGCTAGATGTTAAGACAACGTTTCTTCACAGAGATTTGGATGAGGAAATTTATATGGAACAGCCAGAAGGATTCGAGGTCAAGGGTAAGGAGAAGTTTGTGTGCAGGTTGAAGAAAAGCTTGTATGGCCTCAAGCAAGCTCCTAGGCAATGGTACTTAGAATTTGACAGGTTTATGACTGAGCATGGCTACAGTAGGTGTCAATCAGACCATTGTGTGTATTTCAAGAGATTTGATAACGGTAGATATATTATTCTATTGTTGTATGTAGATGACATGCTGGTTGCAGGATCTCACATGCAGGATATCTCAGAGCTTAAAGTGAAATTAGCTCAAACGTTTGCTATGAAGGATTTGGGAGCAGCAAAGAAAATCCTTGGCATGAGCATTAAGAGAGACAAGAAAAATCATAGGTTGATATTGTCTCAAGAAGATTATGTGGACAAGGTGTTGAAACGATTCAATATGCAAGATGTTAAACTGGTAAGCACACCTTTGGCTAGACATTTTAAGTTGAGTAAAGAACAATGTCCTAATTCATATGATGAGGTAGAGTACATGAGTAAGGTTCCATATTATTTCGTAGTAGGGAGTTTGATGTATGCAATGGTGTGTACTAGACCGGATATTGCCCAAGCAGTGGGAGTGGTAAGTAAGTATATGGCCAATCCAGGTAAGGAACATTGGAAAGCAGTTTAGTGGATCCTTAGATATCTGAGAGGAACCAGCAGTAGGCACTTGTGCTATGGAGGTTCAAATACTTCTCTACATGGTTATGTAGATTTAGATATGGCAGGTGATTTGGATGGTAGGAGGAGCACTACAGGTTATGTTTTTACTATAGGTGGAACGGCGGTTAGCTGGATATCTAAGTTGCAGAAGGTTGTTGCCTTGTCAACTACAGAAGCAGAGTATATTGCAGCCACAGAAGCTAGCAAGGAGATGATATGGATGACACAGTTCATGGATGAGCTTGGTAGGGAGCATGAGAGTTGAAAATTGTACAGTGACAGTCAGAGTGCAATCCATTTGGCTAAGAATTCAGCCTTTCATTCAAGAACAAAGCACATATAGCTAAGGTATCACTTCATACGACAGGTATCGGAAGATGGTGAGTTGAGGCTGGAAAAGATCCATACAGATAGGAATCTTGCTGATATGTTAACCAAGCCGGTTACAAAGGAGAAGTTGAATCTTCATTCAACTTCTGTTGGTCTTCATGATTGAGTTGAAGATGGAGGAGCTAGAAGATGTTGCTGTATAGGTACTGGTGCAGCTGTTTATCTCCAAGTGGGAGATTGTTAGGGTGTGGAGCTAAAAACTTCACCAAGGAGCATTCATTATCAGGTTCAGGTCTACACAGACACCGGCGTCGGTCAGGAGCGACTGACATCAGTCACATGTAGTTACAGAGGTGCCGACGTCGATAGAAGGTCGGCTGATGGCGGTCACAAACAAGCAGCAGGAACCGACGTCAGTTACCTGCGTGTCCAGAAAGCTATTTTCGTGGACAGAAGCGAGTGTTTGCATGATAAGTTTGAGTTGAAGTCTCAAGCTCGTGTCTCTATTGTTAGCAATACTATTTTTAGAGCCCTTGTTTAAGTGGATTAACTGCTTGTTGGGTGTACATGCTCAAGTCTCCTAATTCTATATGTAGAATTAGATCTTCTTAGCTTATTGTAGTTTGTAGTGGATTATTGTAGTTGGGGTGAATTATTGTAATTCATTGTGTGTGAAGAACAGTATAGAATTGAATCAATCTAGGCTTATTGGAGTCGATTGTTCTTGAGAGAGAGAGAGCTCTTAAGGAATAGAGATCTATTGAGAGATCTATACATCTAGGAGAGGTGTAAAAAAAAGAAGCTTTCTTTAATTGTATTCCTTTTGTAAAGAGTTTTGTTAATACAAGTTTTCAGGGTGTTTTCTTGTATCTCTTGTTCTTTCTATTATCATTCTAATTACTTGTCAATCTAATTTAATTCCGCATTTATTGCTGTCACAATTGTAATCTATTGTTGGATTGATCCCCCAACAGTTATTCAATGTAAATGAAATATCCAATGGTCCTACCCTCTACATGCACCAAGGTTTTTCACTAGGTTTAGGTGTATCTATTCCTTATTATTATAACTATAAGTTTCTAGTCTTTGTTTCTTGATACTCATCTTAAATAAGGATGGATTTTATACATGTTTCATAGTAGGTTCGCATGAAACATAGTTTAACATTGTGGCCTACATTCAAGATGCACTTCATAGGTAAGTTTAGATACACAGTTTTAATTTTACTCTAGTAATTTTGATTTTCTACATTACTAGAATGAAAAGAGGGAAGTGTAGACACATATATTAACCTTTGAGCTAAAATAATGCACTTTTGACTCCCCTTTTTACACACTTAGCTCATGACCTATTCTAGAGCCGTTTGACTACTTTCCTTCACTTTCTATGTGGATGACCCATTCTTATAAAAAAATCTATGACCTCAAACTATCTCTATACAAAGTCTTAATTGGCCTAAACACACTCTTAGACTGACCTACATCTTTAATTTATTAGTTCTACGTCTTAAGATAATAGTGACCTATTTGGGCAATAGTGCTCCTTGCTATTGTTCACTACTTCTAAAAGTGTCATCCCACCAACTAATGGCTATTTTATAAAATTAAAATTCATGCAAAGGGTTAGACCATAAGTTTATCAAGCCCCATCTAAAGGAATTCCTAAAATACCACTATAAAGATACATTTCAAACCATTTTGCATATAATAGGCTTCCAAATTGAAAAGATCTAGAATTCTAATTCCATGTTGATAGAAAATTCTCTATTTTCCCCAATTTTGGTTACATACAACCCTAGTAGCCTTGAGCTAAGGTTTGAATACACCTCTAAGGTCATAAGTCATAGTTGAATGCCTTAATAATACTAGGATTGCACCAAAATTTAGCATTTTATACCAATATTTCATACACACCACCATAGCATGGGAGAACTACATGGAGTTTGATCCCTCTTTAGAGTATTGGTATACAGGCATCACTAAACATAGGGGGTGTTGAGGTCAAATACAAATTTAGCTGATAATATTTTTTTATTTCATGATTACATTTATCATCTTATGTCATTATACTAGGGGTTTAAATGAAAATAATATATACATTGGTTCCTGTATAATATCAAAAGCTCATACATAGTCCAAAGAGCATACAGGTGAAGGTGAACATAACCCAAAAGTTTTGTATCTCTACTACCTATTGGATAAAGCCACCCTATTTGGATAAAAGCAAATCCCAATAGTGTATGGTTCCACCACATTTATCCAAAAACCTTGCATCTCTTATCCTTAACCTTCACTCAGTCAACACATTCCCATTATCATTATCAAATCAAAAAATAGTTTACATCTCAGTTTTCCAAGTTCATATTTCTCTTTTGTACTTTATATATAGTGTGTTTCTATATTTATCAAGTTCTAAATTAGTTTGTGTCATTTATTATGTATCTTAACATTCTGATTTTATGCAAAAATTTGTCATATACAGGTAACTAATTCATTAGTTTTCCAAAATTTCAAAAAATAATGATCAAAACCCCATATTAGGAAATTACAATTGAATGAATATGTCATGCACTTACTCCAATACATGGATAACTTGTTCAAAAGCCATCCATGATTTGGATACTTCTTTTAAACTTAATTATGCACCATTGAAGATGAGAAACATCAAAAACATTTAAAGTTTTTTTGAGGACAACTTGCCAATCACAATTTTAGACTTATGCCAACATCTAACACAATTACATGATGCAACTATTCTAGATCAACTAATGCATTTTGGATCAATGATTAAAGGTACACATTTAGTTTGGTCTAAGTGTAGAAATGAATTTAAAGATATGATAACATAATTTGGATCCCCAAAATTTTTCTTTGCCTTGATCGTAACAAATACTAATTGGTCAGATCTATAAAAAGTCATGTGAGGGGCCCCTCCAACTCTCCCAAGTAATAGTTTCAAATGGATTAAAAAAAAACCTAATTGTACACCTGTATCTTACATATTCATACACAGATAAAATATTTGTAATATTCCATGAAGAAACCTTAGATAAACACCTCCATATCAAAGACTATTGGTACAAGTATTGATATTGAAACTATCTTTCATTACTCTGAATACATTAAAAAAACCCTTATAAAATCATATTCATTTAATTATATATTTTTAATTAGTTATGAATGGAAAAATAGAGGATATGCACACATCAAATGATTTATATGGTTAAAAAATTAACCCATTATGGACACAATGAAATTGGGAAGAACCTCTTCAAGAATCATGTTCTTTGATTAATACGTAACAACATGGAACCCATGAAATAATGACAACATCCATGATAAAATACACCATTATAATTGTGATGATCCATGATTTCTCACCACAAATCAAATATTTGGTTCCAATGCTCAAAAATATTATGAATATATTGTAAATTGATTTTAACGTCACACCAAATTTAATGAGTGTACATGTTTACGAAAAAGGGGCACTTCTTTACAATGCAGATACAAAGCCTTTTGGCCATTATAGATGATGTCAAGAATGTTTATCGATGATGAAGACTAGAAAACTTACCTTCTAGCACATAATGATGAAAGAGAAAACATCCACAACATAATCATGTTTTCAATATGGCATGTAAATATTTATTTCCAACCAGTTATCTCCCACCACATTGTGCTCAAATATATAGTAAAGTATACAGAAAAATATTGAAATGAATATAAAATCCACCACCATACACCAAATAAAATATAAACTACAATAGAAATTGAAATCCCAACAATGATTTCATATAAAAATTTCCTCACAAAAAATATTTTTGACTATGACATAGGTGCACAAGAGACATGCCACATGTTGCAAAAGCTACCTCTAATAGTTTGTATCCGAATATTTGTTACCCTATTTGTTGGCAAAAAAATATTCAACCGTGTTTATAAAATAACATATGAGGAATGAAAACTACCATATCTTAGTGATTCATATATAAATATCCCTTATTTTATAGATAGATTGTCACTCACTAAGGCCACACAAACATGGTCTTTCAATCATTAAAGAAAAACTAATCAGTACATAAATAGAATAATTCAATCAATTGTTTGCATATTCCCTCATTTCTTTATTATACCTCCTATTGAATCACCATCATATTAAGATCTCTATTGGGTAGAGATCTTACTTTTTACAAAATATTCTACAATATTGCAATGGGCATTAGTTTAACTAGGCAATACATTATTACACATTGGGAGAAAATCAAGGATTTGTGCATTCCATGGCATATTAAGTGAATCTCTATAGAATAAAACAATATTTTTGATTCAAGCAATGATTATAGTGAAATAAAATAAGATGTACATATGGAAGTGGAAATACATGAGTGGGAATTCTCATCCTGCATGCACCCATTAAGCAACAGTAACATAGATGACATTGACATACTTGGGCTTCGTGACTTCAACACCAACCACAATTGGAGTCATTATATGGTGCTAGCCTACACAAAACAATACAAAAATTTATATATTATCAAATCATAATCACATAGAATACAAATACAGAGTACAAAATTGAGTCATTTCCAAAGTAGCTATCAGGTAACCAAAAATAGCCTTCAACATTGTTCTTAACATGCCAAAAAAATGATTATATAGGGTATAATAGGTATAGTTAAATTTTAATTTATTAAAAACATCAAATGTGGACTAAATGGAATTGCATGTAGAATCAATTATCCCCTACTTCTCCTCAATCTAACTAGCGTCGTTTCATTAACATAAATGCATCAACAATACATTGAATCCTCTACATTCCTATCCAAGAAATGAAGGCACTTGACGGAAAAACACTAAAAATTTTCCAAGAATAAATGAGACACATTAAATATGTGCTCATTTATTCAATGAGCATTATAGGCCCAAAGATGCTCAACAACATAAATAGTTGATTACATGAGGTATTTCCTCAACATAAAAACACAACTTTTGGAGGTTGATCAATTATACTTGTTAGGGACCTAGGAGAAATTCCTCCCATAATTTACATACCAATGTATATACTAAATTCATTTGACCACATCCTTTGGCAAACATTTGACACAATTGTAACATTACACACTAATTTTCGTCAGCAAGGATGCACAACATATCAACTACTATTCAGAAATTTATTAACCACCATAAAAAATGGAGACCTAACAAAAGAAGACTAGAATATGATCATGTATATAAAATAATCCTTCATGCATCCAAAATTACAATATTATTTCAAAATGTTAATGCATTTGTATGCAACTAACAAATTGGCAACAATGCATAACAAGCAAATGTTAAAATCATTAAACATTCCAATTGTAATATGTAAATCAGAAAAAGAAGACATTGAGTGATGCTAGAACACAACAAAACTCAACTTGAGCAAATGGTGCTTCTATGTAAAGGATTTTTTTTGACATCTAATTTTTGTTTGAAAGCAAGGTGAGTTAATGGATCCATTAGAGAAATTGTTCACATTATCTACAACCCACATTCTTTACCCTTATATGTGGTTATTTCATTCAAGAAATACTCTAGTACTCCATGGGATATTTTCTATCCAATACATCTTTACATTCATCATATTACATGGGATAATTGCCACCAAATGCCTATCAAATGGCATGGACTCTAACCATACATAAAGCATAAACAATGACTCTCACTAAGGCAACAATTAATATTAGCAACTTTGATCATCAAGGGTTGACCTTCACTATTGTATCAAGAGTACACTTACTATACTATTTGTATATAAACCCTTCATTTAAATGTGACTGCTATGAAATAATGAAGGATAATAAATATGTAAATATTATAAGAGTAGAGGAAACAAGACTCAATGCAATACCTCTTCCACAACATTTGTAATAAAATGTAGCTTTTCTCAATAAACACACAAAAATTCAAATCACAAAATTTATTTAGGTCATTATCACTCCTCACTCTCTTCACACTTATAAGCACTTAGCCAAAAAAAGTCAAAATAAAAAGACACACCCCTTCTAGCATTACATGCACCTTCGAGGCAACTACTAGTTTTAACTTTGAATTATGTAGGCTTTATATTGGATAATCTGGATTTTCTTCTTGTTACCTTTATTGTTCATATTATCAAATTCACTATCATTATCATGTGGATTTATTTTAAAACATTGTTATTTTGATAATATCCTATGTCATATAACATATTATGCTAGACTTTAAGGACATGATTCTATTCCACACATTTTTTGAATATTCTATAAATTATTTTTTAAATGTTTCATTAGAAAGTGGTTTTTACATCAATATATAATACATAGCTCACAAAAAATTACAATTCAACTTAGTTAGAACTCAACAGTAAAACAAACCTAATTTAGAATAAATAATATTTCTAATTTAATAACAAATGACAAATGGGGTTCAAAATAAATATCTAATTTTGTCATACATCTGAATGTAGATGTTAGAAACATACAACACAATATAAGTCTAGACAACAAAATGAGAAAAATTTAGAAAAATCAGAGTGCAATGAGGCTAATTCTTAGAAGATTACTATCATTTACAAAATATTAGGGTCATTTTTGGAAGAGTTATGTATTTTTCATAAGAGTAGGGTCATTTCTAATGAAGTGAAAATGTGGAAAAAAGATTTACAATATTATTTGTTTATTTTATGGCTCTAAAAATCTCACTCACTTTTCCATAATTTTATGCCAGTCCCTAAGAAACTAATCTCATTATCCAAAAACCTATTAGAGAATCACATACCATAAAATAATTAGGGATGTATTTGGGATCTTATGTTATCCTTACATTATTATCATGCCTCTAGGCTTGTGAACAAATTTAAAAAGTAACACTCCAAGTATAATGCATGTCAATAAGCAATCTAATGAATGTAGTACCTAATCTTATACAATTTTTTGTGTGAGAGTGAAAGTCTAAAAAAGAAATAGATTATTCATATTTTACTTGAATTCTACTCTAAATGCTTGAATTTAATTTGCTCTTATACTTCCACAATTGAGATTTATAAAATGGATTCATTTATTACTCAACAATTTTGTGTCTTGTATGCACTAATGTACCTATATATTTATATACTTCTAAAATTTAAATTTTGATCCTAATGGTGTAAAACATGATAAAATAAAGGTTGGAAAGGCCAAAAAATTAGGAGCATAATGTAGGGAAGAATCCAAACAAGGGTCATAAGGGCTTGCCCTAGAAGTTGTGGTGCTCCAAAATCATATAGTGCACATTTTTGGTTAAATGGCCTATAAATAAAAGAAAATAGGGAATGGAAGAGAGACAAATGAATGAGGAGAAAAAGGATGGTGAAAACCATAAACATATAGGAAATGCACCAACAAGAGCCTAATATGAATCAATAATTGACAAATAAATAAATACCTAGAATAATGCAATTCTAAAAATAATAATTGCCATTTACCAAAATTAAATGTCTATAATAACTAATATAACACTATTTCAATTAAAAATAATACAAAATGTGTCCATGTCATAAGAAATGAGCCCCCACACTTCTCTTAGTTTATTTTTTTTACTTTCTCCAAACTAGTAAATGAGATAAAATAAAATGACACCATTTAACATAGCAAATATTCTATTTTTTTAAGTTAATATTTTATGTGATCTTGATATTCTACATGAACCTTATTAGTCACAAAGGGAAACTCTGGCCTTTATTTGAATTTAAATCTTGATTAATATCATGGGATTATGACTAATCAACATCATTATATGATTTTTTTTTAATGAAATATATCTATATATTAATAAAAATATATAATATACAAATAATTCAAAAAAAAAAAATAGGCAGTATGGAAGCACACCCCGAGCCAAACTAGGCCAAACCTAGGAATAATTCACAATAAAAACAAAAAACATCTCTAGGCTTCACCTAGGAACGTGTTATCACAACAACATCAACAAAAAAGGAAACATAATTAAGATGCCAGTGCAAGGTCAGAGGGCAGAGGATCCATATCATTTAGACCCCAACTTAAGCTATGCAATTCATTTCCATCTAGAATTGGCTCCTAAATAGAAGCCTGAGTAGTGTCCTTATCATCTTCCTATTACTACATAGGACAAATAATAAGAGAGAGCCTGGTAAACTTATCTAAAAATTTTATCCAACCTCTATGTGGATCCCCCCAATCATATGGATGCATAATAGGAGGAGCACCCCAACCATCCTGCCTAGTAGGGGAAGAAGGCAGGGGATGCCACCCTCACTGCTATCCAAGAGGAGACATGCACTGATATGGAATGCTACTATGAGAATTACATTGAGACCATTTATGTCGATGACCACCTCTAGGAGGAGGACTAACATTTGTTCTAATAGCTCTGTTATCCCTGGGTAGGGAAGGAGGGATCCATGCTATAACATAAGGAGAATCTCCCCAATGAGTGAGAAGGTCCAAAATATGGCTAAGATTTATAGCTAATTTATTTTCCTATACTTGAATCTTCAAAAGCACATTGGAAATAATGGAAGATTTTGTGAATGCAAAAAAATTACAATCTAAAGAAACATTGCTAAACACTGCATTATTTCTTTCTTTCCATAACAAAAATAGAATCTCCACTCTGAAAGTGTACCAGATTTGGATGTATTTAAAAGGTAGTGTAGCTTTATATCTAAGAAGGATATGCTACAACTAAAAAAACTTAGGATGGAAAGGCTTAAAAAGGTCATTAATCCACATCTAGACCCATTGGGCTTTAGAACAGTGCCAAAATAAATGAGTGAACATTTCTAGATGACCACAAAAGGGACATTTGGGAAGGTAAAATACTAAATGCACAAGTCTTCTGCCTATAGGCAAGCCCTAATATAGCACACACTAAGCAAAGTGAGCTAACTTAGGCTCCAAGAAATCCTCTTAGATAGTTTGAAAGTAGAAGCCCCAGGTATGAATTAAAGAATGAAGACCCCAATGATAATTAATCTTGTCGACCATAGGCATGTGGGGAGTAAGCCACTCGTAGCCAATTTGGGGAATGTAATTATGAAAATAAGTTTACACATGCCATTTCTAGGCCTTCCATCAAGGATGAGTAGAAATAACAAAGATTTTGTGTAGCATTGAAGATGGAACAACATTAAGGATTTCTTCATTAAAATCTCTATCAGAGTTGCCTAACCAAAATTTGGTTTTCACCTCTTCCTGGGATATCCAAGAGCATGATTACTTACAAAAGATGTCTTGGATAGTATGAATGCCTCTAAAAAACAATTTGAGAGCATTGATCTAAGTAGCCTCGACCAGAGGGACTTCATTTAAATTGATAATAAGTGACCACCATAGAGAATGTGAGTTAATGGACAACCCATCTTGGAACCCTGGGCCATTCTAAAGAAACCATGGTTGGATTTTTTCCCACATTTTCTAAATATTTTTAGCAACAAAGGACCTTGTAATTTGAATAGGGGTTTTGATGATGAGTAAATTAGAGAAGCCAAGTCCTTTTCAGTATTTTTTCCCTCTGGGAAGGCCTAAATAAATGTAGTATCAAAACATCTTCCAAGCTTCCTCGCCTTCAATGACCTGCATAATTAATTTAGCACATAAGGCAACTCCTTGATGAGCAACATCGATAAGACCCTTACCTATGGCATCCCACGAGAGGAAATAGTATTCCAAAGAAACACTATGGAATCCTTGGCCATGGGAATAATTGGCCTAAAGAAAGTTCGTAAGAAGCTTTTCAAGTTTTTGGTAAGAATTCTTGAAAGGTGCCCAACACAAAGAGTAGTAAACATGAGTAGTTGCAAGCACTTTCAAGTAGATTTAAAATTTTCTTGCTAATGATAAGGGCTTAGTAACTAAAAACTCTAGATTTTTTTCCACTTTGTCAACAACATATTGCCATAATATAGGTAGAGAGGCCTCAAAAGCAAAAAGAATGCCAAGAAACTTGAAAATTTATTCATGTTGAATCCACACCCACCCATACTTGATAGCCGACATCAACAAGAGGAGGTGTGAATGCCTGTAGCATCTAGTTTTTTTCCATTAGATGCTTGAGACATAGACAAGGTAGAAAGTATGGATACACTATAAGGCATTGTCCACATTTCCTCTTCTTCATTAATAGTAAGGAAAGAATCATTAACTAAGTGGCCATTCAGTAAATGCATATCTTCCTAAGGGTTTTCTATATCTGGAGGGAGATTGATTAATTTGATAAGGCCTCTAGCTTGGGAATTGATAAGAAGATATCAAAAACCCTTTGTTGTAATCACATATAGGGTAGTTACCAAGGGGCATTCTTGGCAAATATACTGAAATAATCCAAATTGTTTTGATGTAACTCCATTAATAGAGAGGATGATCGAAGCATTTGAAAAAAGCATCTAGATGTTTTGAATGAAATTTAGACCAAATCTTAGGGAATTAATCATGGCTAAGATGAAAGGCCACTCAATAAAATTATAATATTTTTCAAAGCCAATTTTTATGAACATAATTTTTTTATTAGATCTTCTAGTCTAGTCCATTCCTTCCCAAACTAAAATAATATTGTCTAATATATACCTAATTTTGATGAATCCTATTTGGTCAAAGCAAATAATGTGCTGTAATAGAACATAATCAAAGTGCCAAACTTTATCAATTATTTATAAAAAACATTCAGAAGGTTGATCGGCTGCCAATTATAGATCAACTTAGGATTCCCTTATTTAGGTATGAATTTAAAGCTTCCTTTATGGACATGGTGTAAGTCAGAACCCATAAGGTCCCAAAGAAATTATAAAATTCATAGGGGAAGCCATCAATACCTAAAGATTTATAATTCACCATATGAGCCACTACCTCTTGTAGATCATCCATAATGGGGATAATATCACACACAACTTGCTAAGCAGGAGTGAATTTGCATGGCACCACTATGAGACACTGCTAAAAGGATATGCCAGATTCTTCAAAGGATGCTTGATATTTTAACATCTATTGATAATGGTGAAAAAAATCTTGAAAAATATGTGGTGTCTCTGATAATCTCTTACTGTCATCAGAGATAGCCTAAATTTATTGCTTCAAATTTTTTAGCTCTAAGCATTTAAATGAACTCTTTAAAGGCTTTGTCCCCTATCTTGAGCCATTGAAGTTTGGATTTGATTTGAGCTCCTTGGGCATTGTAGTTATCTTTAATCTAGATGTGATGTTGTAAAGAAGAGACTTTGAACTGCAAGATCTCATTGAAGGGATCCTTTTTTAGGGCTGAAGCCACATGACTAAGCTCTGAGGAAGTAGCAAAGTAAGAGTGTTATCAAATTTTTGAAATTTGGCATCCATAGATTCTAAGGAAGTGAGAAGTTATTCTGATGGCATCATTCCACCAAAGAATCTAACTAGAATCTTTGATCCTCAGATGAAGAGCCAAATTTTAAACTCTATGAATGTGAGCCATAGTGGGCCCATACTTGAGTAAGGAGGTATTGATGAAGAATTTGGATTTATGAACCTTGGGTTTTTTTAACTACCATGTCACTTGAAACCGAATGGGGAAGTGATAAAAAATCCCAAAATCTAGCAATGCGTGTACTAGAGGAGAAAAATTGTTACCAGAGGAAAAGTATGGTTGAGTAGACATCATTTCCCAATCAAGGCATTTTAGAATTTGGGCAAGGCCATCCATAAAATTGCTCCAAGGGTACCACACTCCATCTAAAGGATGGTGGATCAGGTTTGGACCATAAAATCCCCATTTAGTACACATATAATACCACACCTCCCTTTTGCCAACTAGCCTGTGCATTGGTAGGTGGCCCACTTTGTCTTCAAGATATGAGACCATATTAAAGTCATCATGGATGACCCAATGAGCATCGAAGAGATCCTCCATAATCAATCACCATAAATGAGTATGCTCAAGGGCATCATTTGAGGCATAAATATTAATAAATCTAAAAGAGTGGCTTTCAATGTTGAAAAGGGCCTAAATTAACTGATTGGTGGGGTCCATTCTAGATTGCACTAAGTATGACTACCACCTTAGAAAAATAAATGTGATCACACCACCATGTCCTACCTCATTATTACTATGCAAAATTATGCTATCATGCCATATAAAATTACAAATCATTGTTAATAAAAAATCCACCACCTTTACTTCTTATAGGCAAAGAATGTCCATTTTGAGAAACGTCATTCTAAAATCATGCAATACAAACTTGTGTTTTGGGTTTGTAAGACCTTGAAAATTTCATGAAAATAAATTCAGAGATGACATGTGTTGAGAGACATATCCTCAAAGTCTAAGCCTTCTAAGGCATCAAAGCGATTCTATAAAAAAATGCCCACTATTAACATTTTAAAAAAATCCATTTCTTCTTGTTTCCTCATAGCATAATCAACTTGAAACTCTCCTTCATCTAACTCTTTACACCTCCTAGGAGGATTGTGAGAGAATTTGGGTGCATCCCACTGAGCAAGAATTGGTAGAGAGGTTGGTTGTGAGTTTAAAAATTTGGAAGAACTAGGCTTTGAAGTCCCTAAACCATGAGATAGAACATTGGATGCAAGGTGGGTGTTGTAGACCCTAGGTTTTTCTATCACTTTCATAAATTCATCTTGTGATTGAGAAGGTTATTTCTCAAAAGGAACCTGGTCCCTACAAACCATTACTTTTTGATAGCTTACCTCCTTTAGAATTTCTTATATTTGAGCTTGCATATTTATTGTGGTTCTTCTTTTGTACCATAGTCCATCCATCCTCAATTGATTTTTTCTAGCATCTAGAGAGGGCTTAGTAGGATAGGTTGAGGAATTGGGAACATTGTTATAGGTTAGTTGAAGGGGATAGTCCCAAATTGTATTATTGATGCCTTGGTATCAAAATCAAGTATTGGGCAAATTGATATACAAAACCCATTGGGAGTGTCTCACATCACTAACTTGAATCTCCACAAACTCTTTAAGGTCCCATGAAAGGTCTACTTCTACACAAACCCATTTTTGTAGCCTAGCAAAGTAAAACCTATTTTTCTCATGACAAACAACCTGACATATGGAAGAAGCAATCTAGAGAATAAAATACCAACAGGAGAGTGGGAGACCTATAAATTCTACCCAAACTGGGACCTTAAGAGTAGTGTGCTCAGAGACCACAAAGTCTCATGTCCAAGGGGAGAAAACCATGAGTGAATTATTTACATACCATGTGGCTGACTTATGGATAATAACTCATGCATGGGAAGTACCAGTGAAATGAAACAAAAAAACCCTTGGTCATATTCTAGATGCTTTCAAGATTTATGCCATGAGTAGCATAGTGGGTTTGAACCCAAGATCTAAGCATACTTTTAGAAGCTATTTGACCCAAAAAATAACCTATCAAATAGAACTATTCTAGCCATTGACAAGTAAAGTTCAATTCTATAACTGGTAAAATAACATTAGGTTCCAAAGAGTTACCTCGTGGTACATCTTTGGTATGAAATTCCTTGGGCACTTGTAGGGTGACATTTTTTGATGTTCCATTATTATCCTCTATAGTTGAAATAGCCAAGGGATAATGAGGAGTAGTCATTAAATAAGATGGCTTCACCCCAAGACTAGAAACCCTAAAAAGTAAGAAATATTATTCCCATAGGAAACCTAACAAGGGCTATGGTATGCAGACAAGTGGGCTTAACAAAAAATCAAGGGTTGACTCTATGATGGCACATGGAAGAAACTCTAGTAGAGCAACTCCTCAATAAGATATCTATATGTGAATCTGAGTTTCCATCATCATTATATGATTTGTATTTATAGTCTTTTCAATGTTAAATGTTTCTAACATACAAGTTTTTTAACTGATGCAATATAATATTATTATTTATTATCCATTGATTGGCTTAAAAACATATGTTATTTTTTCCTTCACATGAATTGAGGCAATCATGGCCAAATTAGATTGCACAAAGATTCACAACTTGCTTTAAAAAATAGACTACACATTGCCAACATTAAAGGATTATGCATTAATTTAATACTAACGTATCCACAATAAATTTTATTTGGCACAAATTGGTGAAAAACTTTTGCATGTTATTCCCCACTCCAAATTTGTTGATATCATCAATAGTTACAAACACTACCAATAAAAAAAATTAAATGAAACATTACAGGTGTCACTCTCCATTACAATAATGTATTACATGTACATTTATTTATTTATTGATTAAAAAGTACCATTATGATTTTGACACAGTGATGATGGAGATGTTTGAGTAAAGTGAAGGATGGTTAGTTTGTTCACATTCATCACTCTAACTGCAATCAATTTTTTTATTCCCACTCATCACCAACTATTGAAGCCATGGAATCATGAATACACTAGGTTACTATTCCTTGACTACTTGCTACATTCTTTTGTGGTAAGTGCATTGAGTCCCTTTTGAGTTGTGCATTGATTATTTCAGTTACATTCCATCATGTACAACTAAACCTTAGTGTTTCAATTATTAGGCTACATTTTACATATTTTAGGTTCCTTTATTTATTTGTTTTATGTCAAAATTTGACTGTGTTTTCCATTTAGATAACAAACAAATTTATTTATGTGGTTAATAGCCAATGCACTAGTGTACTAGATTCTTGCACCATTTAGGCATGGACTTGTGCTTGAGGATTGAAGGAATTTTTGTCATAATCCATCCTAATGTCTCTTGAAGATGACATTAGAAAAGGGTTTCACCAATGCTCTCCCTTAGATGGTTAGTGCATGTTATGCCAATCTGTTGTGATGTCAGGGTCTACTAAAGCTTACTCTAATTTTTTAATCTAAAAATATATGAAAGAATGAATGAATATAAACATGTTTTAATGTAATCAATGGATATATCAATGCAATATATTCATGAATATATAATCCTTATGCTTATATCTTGGTTAATAACCATATTCATAATCTTATTCGTTCTCACTTATTTCATCTTGCTATCTATTGTCCCTCAAGGTAATTGATTTATAAGACATTCTTCTCTTCAAAATTATGATTTCAAATTAAATGTTTATGTTGTGGATACTCCATTTTGGCTACATCCATGTCTAAATTGGATATTAGACAAATTTCTAGCAAATGATGTAAATTAAGCCTAGAAATTACCTAAATACCCCAATTTTGTCCACACATCAGATGTTAGTGCCCAAAATCATGTTAAGGAATCCTTATTTGGGGTATCATGTATGCAATAGTAACCTCCCATAGATTCATCCCTAGTAAGGTTGTGACAAGCAAACTAACACTTTTGACCTATTAAATGGGGCACTTAATCCAATTTCTAAAATGAAAAAAAGACTAAGAAAAATTAATTAAAAAAATAAATAAAATTAAATGCTTAGTAAAATATTCCATGTTGAATTAATGAAAATACAATTTTCAAAAATTAAAATTCAACAAATATCAGGGAAAATGAGGTCATGATGACATCATCATCCTCAAAGTCAAAAATGACAAAATATCAACATAAATGCCTTACAAATTATAAATGTTGAGCCATGCCTCCAGAAATGCATAATTAATGACCTTATTTATTGTATTTAGCCTCCCAAGGTTGACCCAGGGTTAAACTAAACCTAACTACACCTAGTTTGGGGTTAGTGTGAAGCCTTTAAATTCAAGGCTTCACACTCACTTCTAACAAGATTTTTTGTTCAATGTTATAATGCTAAATTAATCCTAGAGAAGCTTCAAACAAGATAAATTTATAAGGCCATAGACCAAGTAGACAAATGGAGATGATGCTAGAGTACCATTGACAAAGAACCATTGTTTACAAGCTGAGCTCAATCCCAACCTCATGCCAATAAGCTCTTAAAACTTGTAAGGAAGGTAAAAGTGTTTATTTGTCTTCTAGTTGTAGTTATTTTACTTTGTTATTTAGCTCCCCTAGATCATAGGTTGGAAATATAGCTTTGTTTGATTTCTTTTTTTCATTTTACTAGTAAAGAAAAGCTAACCTTATTTTTTTTTAATTCCTTAAATCCATAATGGCATGCCCAATGGGACATGACACAACCTAAAAATCATTATAAGTGTAATTTGGTGCTCTTATAAATCCATAAAACACCATTTTAAACCTTAGTTTAGCTTTTTTCCTTTAAAAATGTTGTGTTTTTTATTGATGGCATATTGATGACATTGCCCTTGCTAATTGGTGACTTCACCACATTTCTTGTATTCTATTTTTCTATCTTTTCCATAGAAAATAATGACTTCATCACTACATATCAATGAATTCACCTCAAAACAACAACTTCATCCCTGATAATCAATGACTTCACCCTATGGCCACACCTTTCTAAAAATAACGACATCATCCCCTAAAAATAATGACTTTATCAAGTAACCATCTTTTTTTTGCATAAATTTTCAATGAAAATAGTGACTTTTTTGGTTATAATTAATGATTTCACCCCTTCTAATTCGTGACTTCACCAAAGTGTTGTCTATCTAGTTTATTTTCAATAAATTGGTGACTTCAACCTATTGAGTAAATGATGACTTCACCCTGTGTCAAAGACTTGATACTTCAAAAGTTAAAACTTTTTAAGTTCCTATTCCAAACTAATTCAATCAAATTAATCCAATAACATTTTTTGTAGGGAATTAGGCAAGTTAGATTAAGTTTTCACATCCTAACAAGTTTATTTTTACATTTTATTTTGGTGTTTAAAACTTGAACAAACAACTTTAATTTTTCAGCATTTTCAAGTTTTCACAGAGGAGCCAAACTTCAATCATGGTTTGAATTAGTGATTAAAAAGAATAAACACTCTATATTTAACACTCCTAAGATCATTTTAATTTCTTGTTATTCATTTTCAAAAGCACTTAAACTAGTTTCATTCCTAGAGTAGTTTCTTTTTTAGTAGAAATTTTGCATGTATGTTCTCCCCTTATTCCCATTAGTGAACTTGGGTGACCAAAAATGCAATTGTTTTACTTGTTTATTAGAGTCACCCAAAGAAATGTCATGTATGCTCTCCTCTTGTTCCTAGGATCTTGAGTGACTCAAAAAATGACCAATTTATTCATTTTTTTATTTATTACATTATCTTGTGAGAGGAAGTTCATCACCTCCTCACAATTTATTTAGGAGGACTTTGACTTGGGTTTTCATTTCCCAATACTATTCCAACCCCACTCTCCATTGGGGTATATAAATTAGTAAAATCATTAGATTGGATAGTGGCTGAGTGGTTAAGCTAACAATCTCAATGGGTACCTAGGCCATACAACAACTAGGAATCAAAATTCACTAAGCACTACATGGATGAATTCGTTATGCTAAGGATAAGAACTTTGCATAATAAGCTAGGCAATTTGGATCCAATTGACGTGAATTTTTTCCCAAGTGTTTCTAGGCACTTGTGGACCATTTATAAATCCAAATTGAAATTTTAGCATAATTGACCCCACTTTATACAAAACATCCTACCAAATTTTAAGTTGCTTTGGAACTCTAAGTTTCTTGCCACATACCAATTTGTGAGAGATAGAGGGGGGCTTAAAACTCTACCTACATGCACTCTTTTTTTTATTGGATTAAAAATTAATTCCTTTCAAGATTGGTATATCAATGGAAAATTTGGTAGATATGATGCATACCTTGTATTAGTTTTAGAATAAGATCATCTACTTAGGTGCAACCTTTTATTTTACTTGTGTGTGTTATTTAAGTCTAAGAGTCACTTTGACCAAATCAAAATAAACAAAAAGACACATGTTACAAATACCACTTTGTATCATGAATTTTTATGTTGTAGAAATCATTCAAGCCATTTACCTTAGATCAAACTAAAACCGATATCAATTGTGCCTTTACCTTTAGACAAGACATTTTTATGCTAGAAATTTTAGTCTAGACCTTTGTTCATCCAAGTCTTTCAAAATAATCATTCAAAATTCATCTTTCAAAGTTCAAATTTGAAAATGATTAGTTTATGCTTGAGTCTTGCTTACAACTTGGGATTAAGCCAATCATCGTTTCATGTTTAGATTATGAAACTTAGATTGATTTTAGTTTGATTTTTAAAGGCCTTCACCTAAAATTGAGTTCTTTTTTGGACTAAGACCATGTCTTGCCTTCATTTTGAGTTTCTATTTTAGACCAAGTGTGATTTTTGTTTCAAATTAGGACCTTAGACATAAGCTTAACTTAAGCACCATGCTTAGACTAAGTTTTTTTTCATATACCTGGACCAAGTTCTTTTCTGAGACCAATCTCATATTCCTAAACCTAGACCTAGATCAATTCTAATTTTACACTTAGACCTAGACCAAGTCTAAGTCCATGTTAATTCAAACCATTTAAAACCACAACCAAGTACCTATTCCAAGTTCAATTTTATTTCAATCCAATACCTATTCTTAGATCAATGCCACTTTCAAACCTAGACCTAGATCACATCCATTTAACTTTAAACCATTTTTTTAAACCAAACCAAATCAATGTGTCAAATTCTATGTCCAAATTGACCACATTCAAAGCTAAACCTTTTCTAAACATCAATTATTTCAATTAACTTGCACGTTCATGACAAATTAGGGTTTGCTTTTGAACCCACATTCTAATCCAATCAGAGTCATTTTTTATCCCACTTAGACCATGCCAATCGAATCCCTTTCAATACCTACAATTAGACCATGGAAATTAAACCCATGCTAGTTAATGAGACCAAATTCACCCTCTTTAGGGTCATGCCAATTATTAGGGACCAAGATCACCCTCTTTGGGCTAATTTATAATTTCCAATCCAAGTCATGCCTATTGTCATATGTAAAAATTACCCTTCTTTGGGCCAATTACTGATACCAAGTTTTCCCTCTTTGTATTAGTGTTAAATAACAAGATCAAGGCCATCCTCTTTAGGAAAATTCTAATTTCATGGACCAAACATTTCAAACCAACCATGGATGCAAGTGGAAAATTTACCCAATGAAGCCTTGAGAGACATCTTTTATCAATTCATCATAACATAATTATGTGTCCACATACTCAACCTTTTTGTGAAAATGTTCTCAAAACTCCATGGTACCAAATGGATGAATATTGTGAGTATCATGGGTTTCAAGGCCATTCACTTAATTGATGTGTGAGGTTCACACAACATGTCCAAACCTTGATTGACCATGGGGATATCACAATTGAGCAATAACCACACTAATCCCATCTAAGTCAGTTAGTGCATCACCAACTAATTTTTCAATCCAATATGACAAATGGCTTGTTAATAATAGAGATGTAGCCATTTTAAAAATGTTGAGGGCCAGAGCCAGACCCCCATTTGACTTCCCTAAAGAAAAATTGAATAATATTCTTCAAAAATAAGAAATATATCCAACAGTTGAGCTAGTATTTGAGCTACAACATAGTTCATCATTACCTATACATATTCCATCATTAGAATATGTCATGATAAAGTATCCAAGTGTGTCTGAATCTAATACTTTACAACCAATAATAAGCTAAGGCCAAGAAAACTAACTAGTCCTTGATGTTTTTATTGAAATGCCTATTTATAAAGAGTCAACCTATGATAAATCACCATTCAATCATTCCTTTACCTTTGAGGAGCCTCACTTTGACAATCCAATATTTGTTGAGTCATTCTTAGACCATTACCCTATCTTTGAATATCCTCACTTTGAAAATCTAGTCTTTACTGAACCCATTTTAGATGCTTATTTCCAAAGAGCCTATTATTAAACCATAGGCCATTACTCATCTATCACCAAACATTAAAAGGATATATTTGTGGCCACTTATACCTTAGAAGTATATCAAAATTAGACTCAAGTTCTATTGTTGAAATAATATTAGATTCAACATCAAAAATAAAATCAATGTTAGTCTCAACATTAGATTCAAATTCTTTTGAGTCAAAATCAACTTTAGAATCAGAATATATTAGTGGATGTTACCAATTGGTTACACACTCCTTGAAAATTAGATTGAACATATTTTTGAACCTTAAACAAGTGTTGAAGATGTTTTCTTTATCATTGGCACAAGATTTCCTAGTAGCCTCTATGAGAATTATGCTACATTTTACCATTCCATTATCATTCCATTCTACATTGATACTATTAATCAACCTATCCATTATATTGACATTCCACCTCTCACAAGAATTTATTGAGATCGATAGAATCACACATTTTTTAACACATCCATTATGACATATTAGTTATAGAATATCAGGGGGACCAAGACCACATTCATGTAGAAGAAGAATAATTTCCTAGTGAAACCTTTTCATAGGCGCTAGGGGTAATCAACTTCCAAAATCAACATCTTCTATTGAAACATTGTTTGAGGCAATCAAAGACAATCAAATTCTAAGTTAAACATTCCTTATTGAAACATTATTAGAGGTTTTTGGGACAATCAAGACAATTTTATTGGTGAAAACCTCTTCAAGACACTGATAGTTGGGCACAATAGTTATTCATTGCTTGATGAAGACATTATTGAATATAACATCAGTATAGTTTCCAATATACAACATAATTAAATGGCATTATCTCTTAGGCCCAAACAACAACAAAAATTGGTGGTCCTATCAAGAGCATATTCAAAAGTTTTTGGCGCCACCACAACTAATATTATGTTGAATCTAGAATCAAAAACATTGTGTGTGATTGAAAATATCAGTCTTTATTTATTACCCAGCCATTATACATTCCATTATGATTCATTTATTTATTTTATACCTATATTACATTGATAAATCAAAACTTTTATCCAATGCTTATCCTTATTTACCATATCTAGTCATACTTTCCTTTATAGAGGCTATAAAGACATCTTATATATAATTTTGGATGGAAAAAAAATAATGACCAACAAAGATCACAACAATGCTATTGGAATCCAAATCATCAGTAGGTTCTTGACATAACAAATTTTCATAAGGGGTGTGGGATATTCTATTTGTATCATATGTTGATCAGGATGATCATCTCCACATTAACAAGAATAAAAAAATAATAACTTGCCGTTTGCCTTGCCTTTCCATTCACCTTGCCTTTCCATTTGCCTTACCTTATCATTGTTTGATACCATTCTATTTGACTATTCATGAACACACTATTACTTAGTTATATCCTTCATTGTAGTGGGAAATACAGTGGCTTGGGGTCCATTTAAATTATATAAGTAGCGCTCAGTGTTTTTTGAGGTCAACTTAGCCACCCTTATTCTCATGTTCTTTCCATTTTGAAAGTAACTTAAGCTAGTGCTCTCACCATTTTTAGATAAATTTAAGTAACACTCTCATTATTTTGTGAGTAACCTAAGCCATGCTCTTTCCATGTTATGAGTTATCCCATTCTATGTCTCATAATTCTCAATTGAGTTGAGATGCCTAAAAAAACCCAAAAATGTGGATATATTATAAAAAACTCCTAAAGAAGCCTTTATATTAGGCCATTTAGATTGTATTCATGCTACTTAGGATATGCATCTCCTAGTTGATAAGTATAAATTAAGCATTCACATGATCTCATTATGACCATTTCCATTTGCCTATTTTATTTTTTGATAGTGTTTCATCCCATTTTTAGGAGAACTACATTCTGCTTGAAGTTCATGTTGGACCTTGTGTCTATGGGACTATGTAGGCAATGTTTAATTGTCTAGTGTATTTGGAGTCAACTCAGCTATTTTTAGTGCTTTGATCATTCCTTCATCTTTGTTTATATCCAAATGATCTCACCATTTTATGAGTTATAAATGCTCTCATTATTTTGTGAGTTATTTATGCTCTCATCATTTTGTGAGATTATTCTCATTCTAAGTCTTAGACATAGTAAACATTATAAACTAAGTTCATTTTTGAGTGCTCATCTCTTATTTTTAGTGTGTTTGTACCCTAAACCATTCTCTCATAGTTTCATGAATTCATGTGCCTGATATTCTCATAATTGTGAGAATCAACCCCTCTTATTTTATGTTCTCATTGTTTTACGATCCCATTCCGACTTTCTTCTATAATCAAGTTCTCTTGCTTATCATCAATTTTTTTCTATCCTAAATCTTGAAAGAACTACCTTTGGCTTGAAGTCCATGTTGGACCTTATGTCTATGGGACTATGTAGGTGACACCCAATTACCTAGTGTATTTAGAGACAACTTAGTCACCCCTTCCTTATTATTTTATTCCCCCTCAACCATTATAATAGTGTTATTTACTTATAGCCTAGGGGTAACCTTTGTTGTCCTACCTTTTTTGTTGTTCCCTATAGCCTAAGGGAAACCTTTGTGCCAAGCATAACACTTCTATTGCACATGCATAAACAGTTAGATTAGTTGTTTGTTCCTTTGATTTAGATTAGTTGTTTGTTTATTTGCATTAGATTAGTTGTTTACTTTAGATTAGTTGTTTATTCATTTTGCCTTAGTTTAGGTTGTCTAGTGCTCTTGCTTGAACTTACTTGTTTATTACATTGCTTTAGCTTGCTTGTTTATTGATTTGCCTTAGTTTATTTGCTAAATTAATTTTCCTTTTGGTTAATGACTAACATTATTTTTTTCATTAGTATTTCAATTTTATTGACTTGTTTGTTTTTATTTGATTGTTTGCTAGATTTTTTTGGTTGTTGACCAACTTCTTTTCTTGTGCCTTGTTTCAATTGTCATAGATTTATTAAATTATGTTTGCACTTAAGTCTTGATTTGTTATATTTTGTACTCAAGTTTTTGATATTTATTCATTTACATTTATAATTTGATTGATCATATCTTATGCCTAAGTTGTCTATATTTGCAATTAAATTATATTTTACATGCTTGATACATATAAATATTATCGTTGTTCATAACTATGATGCATTGTGTCAAAGCTAAAGCAAAAATCAGACCAATGGATCTCAAAATAATGGTGCCATGGTATTTTCCATTTGTTCACAATGGCCATTTTCCCAGACACCAAATAAATATAGAGTAATACAATCACAAATGAATAGTAGTCACCACTAGTTAGGACATGCATCTCAATACTAGTAGGTAGCCTAAACTCATACCTATCCTCTATGTCAATTCACCATTTATCCATGATTATGAGTTCATTACATGAGCTTCCTCTACCAATTTATCATAATGGGTAAAATTATCTTGACCTTCATTGATCACATCCACCCTCCTAGGGAAAAGCAGAATTGTATCATGCTTACATCTGCCCTACTAGGGCACCTTCATTATGCCAATGATTATAATTACCTTTGGGTAAATTATTATTTCAACCCATCTATTCTATTGGGTCAAATCACTGTACCACCGATTATAACTTTTTTTGGGAAAATTAGTATTTCCATCACCTCTAGAACATGTCATTTCCCTTTTTTTAAAGGCTTATTTGATGACACTATTTATCACTCGACCCTCGAGGGGCCATCCAAGGCTCATCAACTACCCTCTGGGGCATTTACTAAGGTAGTAATAACTTTTTCATTATTTGAGAAGACATTATTGTGTTTGTGTCTTGCAACATCTACTCAAATAGGGGCAAAATGTAAACACTTCATTTTAGCCACATCCATGTCTAAACTAGATATCCAACTCATTTCTAGCAAACAATGTAAATTAATTTTTATGATCTAATAATTTTTTTTAAAATTCCACATCCATAAAGAAAGAAGTATATTTACTACATTTATTATACAATGTTTGTATATAAAAAATATCATTTAACAATTTGATATAGCGATATGCACAACCGAATCCCACTAGGAAAAATCACCATCATTTCAATTTTGCCAAGAAAATTTATTACATTTCATAAATTCCCACCTATAAAAATAAAATTTCTTTCATGATTTTTGTTATTATTTATTATTTTTATTTTTTTTGGAAAACATCTTGAGACAGATGTTACATTCAGGTAAGATTTAAGGAGATAAGGGTATTTATTATGTCAAAAATACCCAAGGTTAGTACGTAGTCTATGACCTTCGACAATTTCAAAGAACACACATAACTAAAAGGTAAGCAGTCACCTAGCCATGCATATAGCAACTATAAAAGCCAACAAGACTAAAACCTTTTGACTCATGCAAAACTGAAGTCAAAAGAGAATAAACATGATTCCAATCAAGACTAGAATTAGAAGCACTCTCTATTACCACAAGGGCCCATAGAAAGTAAGCCACTAACCCAATGAGGAAATCTAAATCCAAAATTAACCTTATGAGGAAAAAAGGAAAGCCTCAAAAAGACTAACAATCATTTTTATCACTATCTAGAGCTAAAATGTGGAAGAGATAATTCCTTAGCTTAGCTGGCCACCATAGAAGAGGAGGGCCAAAACCTTTCACCTTAGATTAGTCAAGAGCCCAATTGGTAAGAGCATCCAAAACTTTATTGAAACCCCTAGGAGTGTGCGAATAAAAGAGCCTATCAAAATAATTTTGAAGCCATTGAATTTTGTCAAGAATTTTTTAAATTTTCTAGTTTGTGGAGATATGAGAGTAGCATAATTCAAAACTTACAATCAGGAACCAACTTGACTTTCTTCCATCCCACTTTCTATGCATTCTTAAGACCTTCTACAATAGCTTCTCCTTCAATTGAGTTATTGGTGGTAATCCCAATTCTAGTAGAAAAAAGAAATTAATATAATTTTCTAACTCCCTAATAATACCTCTAATGCTTGCGTAACTAAGATTTACCCTTGACGCACCATCTATACAAACTCTGTTGATCCCTAGGATGAGAATCAAGGAATGCTCTTGGCTCTAGAATTTGTCTGGAGATGAGGGGGAGAAGGACCAATGTGAAGAACCTGAATAATAAGCATCCAACATTGAGAAGGAACCAAAAGAATTTTCATCAAGTGAAAAAAAAATACTTTAATATTAACAAGAGAGCGTTGTCAGACCCAAACACTATCTATGACCCTTTGCCTAAAGATTCTTGCATTTCACTCCTTCCATGTATTCCATATAATGAAAGAAACCCCAACTCATAAAATATGATTTGAGAAGACTTCAAACTTAAAAATGTAGCTCTAATCCTGAAGAGGTTGAATCGAGGATGAAAAAGTATTTCATGGGATGCTTAAAAGACTTGTAAGTTGATAACATTGATCGACAATGAAAGGATAATAAAAGAAGAGATGATAAATTTTTTTCTTCATGGTCTTTACCAAGCACACATCTAAATAGGGAATTAAATTGTCTTTTCATAAGATGCTCTCTTGTAAGCTCCCTGACATGTAGGAGAAGACAAATGAAAAATTTGACTTTAGATTGTAAGTTGTGATTCCATAGTTGCTTAAAATTCTTCTTATGACATTGGACTGAAGATTGACAAAGAGAATAACAACCATTGGCTAATGTATAGTTTTCATTACTATGGCCTCCCCAAACTAGCAAGTTATCCTCATCAGAATAAAAAATATTTTTGTTTTTAAAAATATGAAGTAGTTGGAATTTATAATTCGAAAAAAATGGAATTGGCCAATATTTAGGAGAAATCCACTGCCTTTCAAATGCCCACTATCTACTAGGCTTCTTAGAATACTTATCATCTATTATCTAGATTTTTTGATGCATTTGTTCCATAAGTGTATGAAAGTAGGGATATTATTCAATAAAAGGGTGATGACCATCCCAAGAATCATTCCAAAAATGGGCATTTTTATCATTCTTGATTATCTAGAATAACTTATTCTTAAGCATATACTCTCCAATTTTAAGAACCCTAACACTAGAGAACCTTTTGAGGGAATAGAGAGATGGAATATTTGACCAGGTAACTTTTTTTTTTCATATTTGGCTCTCAAAGTTTGCACCCAAAGCTATGAAGGGAACTTAAGAAGATGCAAGAAAAGTTTAACAACTATAGTGTGACCATTTAGTTGAGTTGATAAAAAACCCAAACCCCCTTGATGCTTGGGGAGACAAAGTGTCGTCCATTTCAATAGAGACCATTTTTTAATAAGTTGAGGCCCTCTCCATAAAAATATGTGGTAGATTTGGTTAATCTCTTTGAAGATAGCTTTGGGAACATGTAGGATGGAAGAGGAAAAAATAGGAATAACCTGAAAAACATTTTGTATCAAGGTGATTTGCCTTTCCATTGAAAGCTATCTATTAGTCCATTTATAATTTTTAGTTTTCAGTCTATCCAGTAACCAACTCTAGTTAGAAAGTTTAACTTATCTTAAGGGAACACCAAGATAGGTGACTGATAAATAAGCTTTATGAAAATTAAGTCTATCAAGAATCATGGCTTCATGTCTAGGAGTCGTATGAAAGAAATAAATTTTGAACTTATCTTCATTAATAATTTGACCAGTTGCAAACCTAAAAAGTTGTAATTTATTGTTAAAGTTTGAAGCCTTTTTATTTGTAGATTTACCCATGAGGGAAGAATCATCCAAAAACTACAAATACATCAACGGATTAAGACCCCTAAAAATAGTAACACCTTTAATAACTATGTTATTTTTATCACTTGCAATAATTATACCTAAACTTTCCACCAAAATGATAAACAAGTAGAGAGAAAGAGGATCTCCTTACCGAATGATTCTAGAAGTGCCAAAGGATCTACTAGGGCTCCCATTGACAAGAACCAAAAAAGAGACCAAGGAAATACGTCCTTTCACCCAAGAGCCCTATCCTAAAAATAAACAAAATACTTTAGCATTCTTAAGAAGAAGGCCTGGTCAACCCTATTATAGGCTTTAGAGAGGTCCAAACTTATAAACATTGATGGAATCTTTTAATGTTGCATAAAATTGAGAGCTTATAAATCTAACACTATTTCATCAAGTATTTTTCTACCAACCACATACACTCTTTACTTAGGGAAAATAATCTTATGAAGGAGGGGCTACAATCTATTGGCCATAATTTTGGAGATGATTTTGTATAAAACACTATAGAGAGAAATGGGATGAAAGTCATAGATATTTAAAACCTCTTGAGATTTTAAAACTAAAGCAATGAAGGTATTTTTGATCTACTTAAGAGTAACTTTAATTTTTCTAGATCCTTCCACAACCTTCAATAAGTCATCTTGAATAATATCCTAAAATTCCTGATAGAATTCAATAGAAAACCCATTTGGCCCATGAGATTTTCCTTTAATCATGACAAAGACAACATGTCTTAATTCTGTTAAGGAAATGTGAGCAAAAAGAGATCGATTGTCATTAACAGAGATAAGCATTGGGAATATGTTGGAGAACCTATTGTTGTGCTACCATATCCAAAGGAATAGTTGCAAAGAGCTGAGAAAATAAATTGAGAACAATACTAGAAATGCCTTGTGAGGAAAACTCTAGATTGTCATTATCTAATTAAAGGGAAGAAATGTGATTATAGGGTCTCCGTAACAACATGGACTTATGAAAACACATCGAGTTTTTATTCCTTTCTTGTAACCACTTGATTCTAGATTGTTGTTTCCTCATAATTTCCTCTCAAAGATTCCATTCCTCAAGTTGATTGATTAAATCTAGTTTTTCATGGTTAAAATTCTCATTAAAAGTGTTGAGGTGAATGGTTTCAACTACCTTTTCCAATCTATCCATTATCTATTATTTTTTAACTTTGATGCTCCCAAATTCATTCCAATTCCACTTCATAAGTTGAGATTTAACATATTTCATCTTCCTCACAAAAAGGTACATATTTTATCAACCATTATTATATTTTTTTTCTAAGATCAACATACTGAAGCCACATTAGTTGGAACTAAAAACGAGATTTATGGCATTGATATTGCCAAACTTTAATCATAACCAGCTAGTGATTTGATCTAACATTGTTAAGAATAGTTGATTTAGGTAAGGTCCCATTATTCAAAAACCCCTTTGTCAAAAATAATCTATCCAACATATCTACAATAAAATCATCACCCAATATTTTGTTGGTACATATCATGAGCCCATTACCAAGGCTAATGTCAATGAGATTAAGATAAGAAATTTATTCCAACATAATATTAGAATTAACATTAAGCTTTTTATTGGCACCATTCTTTTCTTCTAAGGAAATAATGGCATTGAAGTCACCTCCACTTAGGACCCAAGCTCTTGGAAAGAGCTGAATAATATACTCAAGAGCCTTCCATTATTTTTCCCCCATCCAAGCAATAGATAAGTAAACATTGATGAACAAAGCCTATAGAATAGAATGTCTAACTTGGGCTAAGATCACTAAGATACTATGTACAGCCTAAGTAAACTTTGATGAATAAAGCCTATAGAATAAAATGTCTGACTTGGGATAAGATCACTAAGATACTATGTACAAACAAAGCATTAACTAGGGCAATTTCTCTAGGGTTTCAAAAGTAATCAATTCCCCCAAAAGTTTTCTAAGAGTTTTTGGACAAAACCTTAACCATTGGCCAAATAGTCTGATCCAATGAAGTCATGTTGTTATTAGAAACTTTGGTTTTCTAAAGAAACAAAATATGAGGGTTATTAGCTTTCAAAAATCTAATGTTTTCATTGCATTTAGAGGGGCAGCCTTTAAGACCCCTTATGTTCCAAGAAATGCACTTCATATCAAATTAGGTTTGCACTTCTGAGATCCCTCTCTTACCTTACTTAAAGAGAATAATTTTTCTCCTTCCCTTTGAATGTGGGTTTGTAAATATTTCCTTCCTACTATTTGATTAGTATTCATTTTCATTTTCTTATTTATCCCTGGCTAATTCCATTTGGATCTAGGAAAGAAAGAACATCCAAGGAATAAGAATAGGGGATTAACACTTGAAATGGAGTATCATCCAAATCATTGTCAAAATATGTGTTTTTAAGCTTACTATTGTCTAATGTTTTTTACCATGTTCATGTACTTTTGTGAAACTATGGCCAACATCTGAGCTTGTAAAAAACCAATGTTACTAGTTACTTGTTCTCTTTGTTCAGGAGAAGATGATTGGGTTTTTTTGTAAATTATGTTTCTAGGATCTCATTATCTATGGCCAATTCATCATCATATGGGATATCCTCTACCTCTAATAAACCAAAATTATTTTTAGAGAAGGAAGGCACATTATTGGGAGTCTTGGATTTGACCATGTGCTTTTTTTGGAGCCTAAAAGTTCTCCTTGTTTAGGGCTTCCTTAGGATTTTCAATAGCATCTAGTTTTTAATCCTTAACTAAATGCCCATATTCATGTCATAGCCTATATATGAAATGGATGTTATCATAATCCACTTATTATTCCCAAAACTCTTCACCAAACTATAGAGAAATATTTTTGGGTAGAGGGTTGTCAAAGTTTATAAGAATGCAAAATCTAGCATAAAAAAATATGTTCAAATCTCATAGAGTTGTCCAAAGTCATGTAAGTCCCTAAGGTATTGCCTATAGCCATAAAATAGAGGGTTTTTAGAATTTATTCAGAAGACAAAAAATCCTTACCAAACCAACCCAATAGAAGGTAAATCTTCTTCTGCCTTGAAACAGGAATGCCATGGTTTCATGAATAATTTAGCTCATCCCATGAACCAAGGTCCTCCTTGGAAAATATGTTTCATATCCTATTCATGAGAAAACATAACAAGGAAATATCCATTAGGGTAAACATAAATTTGATACTCACCTGAAATTATCTAGGATTTTGAAACCTAGATTATAAAATTTTATATGGTAGGCCCGAATCCCATGAATCAACAAATAATATCCCTTATTTTTAGATTATCAATGTTATTCTAAATTTTAGCTAGCTAGATGTGGACCAACAGAGAGCCATTTTTCACTTTCATGTATCCTAATTCAGTATTTTGAGGATCGATCTTTGGCATGTATAAGGGTTGTTGAGGAAAACCCTTCCCTCCATTGGCAATGGTATAATTTTGAGGAATCTATAATATAACTTTAAAATTTAAACTTTAAGAATTTTGATCCATTATTTATTTCAAACTAAATTCACATTAAACACGAATCTAGTTCATCTTCTCCATTGCCAAAAACATACTATGTTATCCCCTCAGCTTGTTACAAAATTCACTTTCATTAAATACATCTACAAGATTTCATGAGTGGTAAAGGAAAAAACATAAGGGGAAAATAGATTAGTGATGTGGAGAAACCTTTAAGATTTATTAAATGAAGATGACACCCAGATTTTAGAGGATTAATGACATGGTGATGGTCTTCCTTGTGAGAGTCATAATGAAAATAAATCTATGGTTATTTTGACTGACATTAGAATTTCACCCTTAATGGTAATGGTGTACTCATATTGCTATAGAGAATAGATATATGATTAATAATAGGTGGAGGGAAATCATACACAAGTGGAAGATTAAATTTGTTTACCATATGAACGAGCCAACAAACCACCCAATAGAGTAGTGGATATTTTTCAAATATTTTAGGCTTCTAGGGAAATAAGGCCTCATAATGGAAAATATTAAATTCAGCTTGCCCATATGTGGTATTGTTTTCTACCTACGTAACTTCACAAAATTACATCTCAATCATAACCTTTAACATTATATGAAACCAAATTGTATAATAAAATATACCTTCGATTTACAAAACCCTACTTTACAAAAACAAAAAAATACATCCCTTACAATGTATAAATAAAATTATACATTTAATATTAACATATATAATAACTAATAATATACACCCATTCATGGGTCAATGGTAGTTTCAGTTAAAGAGAAAAGAAAGGAAAATTCAAAGTGTCATCCTCCTCCCCCTGGCTAGTTCAAATTGAATTTTGATAGCACCTCTAGGGGTAATCCAAGAGCACTTGAACCAAGATGTATAATTATAGATTTTAGTGTCTCTTATAAGGGCCATTTCCAAAAAAATAATGGATGGAACCAACAACAAAGTGGAAGTTCAAGACTTAGTGTTTGGTCTTGACTTAGCATCCCAGTGTGGTATATTCAAATTATAGATCAAAGGTGACTCACAAATAGTTTTATCTACTTTGAAAAAGAATTCATCTCCTTCTTATAATTTTCAAAACATAGTGTCCAAGGCTTGGGAGTGTTTAGGTGGTTTTGAAGTTTGGTAAAGTCATCATTGTTATAGGGAGGCCAATTTTGCGGCCAATTTTCTTGCTAACTTTGGTATAGATCAAAAGGAGTATTTAATAATCAATAATCAAAGAGCCTCATGGGAAGAGTTTGAGGAGATTTCAAATATTAAACTTGGGTCATAATTAGGGGTGATGTTTATTCAACCCTTTTCTTTATTACTTCATTCTCACTTGACACAAGGTTGACAGTGTTGGTAATAAATATAGGCAAGATTATTGTCATGGGTGGCATAATTCTTTGAGAGGTTTCTATTCTACCATCATATACTTGAGAATTATTTCCTCTTGATGCATTTTCCTATTTATCTTTCATAGTTATGGTGGTAGTGATGGAGTGTTTTGTTGCAATGGCCCTTGGGGTTCCAACAGTGGTTGGAGGCAATGAAGTTAAGGAAATGGATTTTAGTGGAGGATCTTTTAGAGATCATGTTAGTAAGTTCTTCTGAGCATTGTTAGAGGAGATTATGTAGGCCATTATCTTCACCTTAAGGGAGTATTATATGGTGGATTATCCTTTAAGTAAATTCAATTCAGAAGTGGCTGCTCTCTTTACTTTGAATGTGTTAGTGTTAGTACCTAATAAGGAAAGGGTATCTAGGGTTTTAAAAAATTTGTGGCTCTAGTTCATAGGAAAGGTTTGCTAGAAATTTTGGTAGATTTTTAGGCAATTCCTTTTCCTAATCTTTCCTTTTTTGGAAACAACCATTTTGGGTTCATACCAATTTTAGTCTTCAGGGCTTTAGAGACTAGGTTTGTAGAATTGTTAGGTTTTGTGAAAGAGTTATAAGGAAATCTTCAGTATCCTCCCTTGTCTAGTGTTCAATTTATCTCTCCTCCACCCTTGGTTCAGATCCAATGCCCTATTATAGGGCTCAAAATTTGGAAAGAATCAAGGCATTGTGAGGAAAGGGTGGTTTTTGTGGAGTTTTTATGTCAGTTGGTGGATCAGTCTCATGGAGTGACTCCTCCCTAGCTAGTTCGAGCTCCTCATCGAGTAGTTTCTATTGTAATGCATGGTTGACTAGTAAGTAATCATAGAGTTACTTTGGTTAGTGGTTTTAAAAGTAGGATTCATTGAGTTTTAGCAAGTGGTGAGTGAGTCATGGTTGTACAGCTTAATCTTGATCCTGAGGTTAAGTTAGAAGAATGAATTTGCCTTGTTTGGTCTTTTTGGCATGGTGTTCATTTTCTATCTTACTATTTTATTGGAGGCTATCTTGTCGGGCCTATTTGTTAGACCTTTATTTTGACATTTTGTAGACTCACCACTTGGTTGGCCTTGTCTTTAGTAGGGACCTCGATTTTGCTTTAAAAATCCTTAAGGTCTAGTTTATTTGTAAAAACTTTGCATATTTTTAAATATAGGGTAAGGGACTCATTGAACCCTGGTATTGATTAAAGAAATAACTAATAATATAATAATATATTAATATATTAAATAGTATATTATGATATTATAATATTAATATAAATGATAAATAATATAATATGATAATATATATTTTACAATTATATATATTATTATACATATTTTTATATTATATAATACATAATTATCATTATAAAATAATAGTTAGTAGTGTATACATTTAAATATTATATTATATTATTGTTATTACTATATTAATATATTTAGTTATATAACATTTATAAAATATAATATTTTAATAAATTATTATATAATATGTAATTTTATTATAATTTATTGTATTACAAATATTATTAATAATATATATTATTTTATATAATATTAATATGCATACTATTAATATTAATATATAATGTAATTAACACTTAATAATATTTATAGTTATTGACATATAATATAATTATCTATATAATATACTATATACTATTATAATATGCTATATTTATAATTAGTATATATGAATATAGAATTCTAAAACTTAATGTCTTGTGTTCACGTCATCGGCATCATAGTGATGATTAGGTTCACATATCATATACGGAGCCTACATTAATTAAATTTGTGCTCATGACATATCCATCCACCCTTGACAATATAAAATGACCAATCAAATATGTCGACACCTTGTAAGTTACATACCCCTCTGCAATGGGTCAATGTCATGAAAATCCACTAGTTGCCTTGAATTTGGGTCTAGTGTATGATATTTCCTAAAATGCCCTATCATTAGTCTTTACCATCACCACTCAACTCACCTTAAAATATTTCACCACTCGCATGTCTTGTATATCTTTGCCTTTCCCCACTACTTTGTTATTGTTCAACCTTCCTGTGAAACAAAATGTCTCATCCATGCACAATATATTGTCATGCTATATGAAGAAACACATAACTTCATTTTTCATTGTCACCTCTACTAGAAATATAAGAGTATTTTTTTTAACCCTTCTTACACACATAAGATGGGGTCAATGGTCATATTAAATTATACTCCCTTGCTTTACAAAACCCTTTTATGAAAACAAAATATTACACCTCTTCTGCTATAACTAGTTAATCTATATATGTTGTGATATTTAATTAAAAACAAGGGCTGCATATCAACTAGTTCTTGTCTTTGTATTTAAAATTATTTATAGTTGAGTATTTGTCCATAAGCATAAGAATTACATGGTTAGTCTTATTAATAATTTTTATTTTTTGAGATGTAATTACACGAAAATACCTAAGGTGGTATGAGATTTGAATTCATAAAGTAATTAAAACACACAAAAATAAATGTTTTAAACAAAATATGACATTGATTTAAGTACAATTTTAATAGCATTTTATATTTATTTTAATTTTTTCTTCACACCATAATGAGACATTCAAATTCGGTTTAACATTGTCAATAGCATGACATATCTATTTAGGTAAGAAAAAAATTAAGATCATACTAGTGTGATAAATATTTTTGAGAAAATGTCACTTATCATTTCCTTTAGGAGGGCCTTATCCCTCATGCTTCCATCCCAATAAAAAATGACCGCACATGTTATCATGCACACCTGTACAATAAAAAAACAAATAAATTTAATCAAAATGTTTCAATATTTAAGTTTGCACAAATAAATCCAATTAAAATGTTTCATTAATTTTTTATTTTATTTTTTTAAATAGAGCTTATATTATTAATATAAATATATCAACATTTACAAGATTATTCACAAAAAAGTTGGTAATAAGAGAGCATGCCATAACATCACATTAGACCTAGCCTAGGAAACACAAACGATGCTAAAATCAAGAAATAAGGAAATAAACTACACCAAGTCTGAAAAAGCTCTAATACATCAAAAAAAGAGTAATTAAGCAATAAAAACAAAGAGACCAATAGAAGAGGGATCAGTATAAATAAGAATACCCCATCCAAAGCCTAAACGATATTTTCCTTCAATATAGGGTCTCATCTAAATTTGTAGACAGGTTGGTCACATTCTCTTTACACTTTATTATCTTGGTCAGAGTGGCAAGGAGAAATAGCCAATGCAAACCTAGGTAAGACTTTATTTGGTAGTGGTTACCTACCACACTGAGAAATCCTAAGTCGGTAACTCCATTGGAATTGATCCATAGGAGGCGACGAACCCCATCCTTGAGCTTGTAGAGGTCGAGGAGGCAAAGAGACCCAACCTCCACGTTGGGTCAGGGGAGGAGAGTGGCATTACTATAGAGAGATAATATCATGGTTGTGAGAATGCCTTCAAGACTGAATATGATGAGGGCCTCCTCGAGGAGGGCCACTGCCACCTCGCAGTTGTGTGTCCCAAAGTGGAGAGGAGAGAATACAAACAACATTATAAGGGCCATCCCCCAATGGAAAAATAATTGTTGAAAGTGATCTAGCTCCATAACCACTTTGTTAGTTTGAACATGAATTTGTAGAAGCACATTAGAAATAACTATAGCCTTATTATATATAGAAAATTGAAGGTTAGTAGAACATTGTATAATAAAGATAAATTCCTTTCTTTTCATATCTAAAATATAATTTCCACTCTGAAATAATTCCAAACTTGGGTGAATTGAGAGGGCATTTATGGGTTGTCTTCCAAGAGTATGGAAAACCAATTGAAGGGGTCTGGATGAAAATGCCTGAAGAAATCATGTATCCAAGTCCATGTGATTTGGGCCTTAGGGAAAAGCTTAAAAATGGGCATAATAGTCTCTAGGCACCCATAGCATGGGCACTAGGGTTACACAACCCCTAATTGAATTAGCCTTCTACTTATAGGAAGCCCTTGACAAAGTAAAAACTAGGTAAATTGAGCCAATTTAGGTTCAACACATGTAGATAAGAAAATAAGACAATGTCTCCCCCATACTATGAGGGAGAACCAAAAATTTAGACTACCATTAAGCTTTTCAACCATAGGTAGATGCATAAAAAATCATTCATAACCTTTTTGAGTAGTGTAGTTTTAGAAAGGGGTGTCAACATACCATTTTCAATGTTTCAACCAAGGGAGATAAGAATTGACTATGATTTTATGTAGTAGTTCTTCTGGAACAACTTCTACAATCTCTTCGTAAGATTCTATAATAGCATAGGAAAGTTTGTATTTAACTTTGAACTCATCCTAAGGGAGCCAAAAGTGAGTGTTTTTTCAAAACAAGTATTGCATAGTATGAATCCCCCTTCTATATAATTTGAGCAAGTGAATCTAAGTATCTCTACAAGAGGAACTACATGAAAGTTAATACCACCAAAGGGTGTTTTGATTGATAGAAAGACCATCTCTAAACTTGGAGTCATTCCATAATAACCAAGGTTTGAATTTTTCCTAAGCTTTCTAGATACAGTTTATCACAAAAGACCCCATAAATTTCACAAGGAAAATGAGAGTAAGGTGGCTAGTACAACCAAGACATTTCTATGTTTCACACCTGTAAGGGGATACTTGAGTGATACAATTATGAATGGGCACCTTCCACACTTATTTTTCATCAATGGCATGGAAAATCCATTTGACACAAAGATTTTCACCTTAATAGGAGGCATCTATAAACTATATACCACCTAACTGCTAGGGAAGGCAACAATATTCCTAGGTCACCCAATGAAAACCTTTGTCAATGGAGGGGTTAGCCCAAATGAAATCTATGAGCAATTTTTCAGGTTTTTAGAACAACTACCTGGAAATCACCCAACAAGGAGAATAATACACATGGGTGGCCGTGAGAACTTTAGATCAAAATTAGAATTTACCAACCAACAGTAATGGTTTGGTGATCCAATAAAATAACTTATTTTCCACCCTATCCACCACATATTGCCAAAGTCTAGAGGGGGAGGCCTAGAATGCAAAAGAGATACCTAAGAACTTTAATTTTTTCATCATGTTGTAATAACTTCCACTCATAGTGAGCCAATCAAGGAGGTAGAGGGGAGGAACAATTGTTTGTAGCATTGAGTTTTACACCATTGGATGGAAAATCCATAAACAAGACAAAATTATCAAGATATAGCATGACATTAGCAATATTAGATTCATCCTCAATGAGAGTGAGAAAGGAAACATCTATGAAATGCCCATTAAGAGGTTATAAGGTTCCTCAAGGTAAGTAAGAAAATGTCACAAAATAGGATTTGAAATTGGGCATTGGCAAGTAGATATATGAAACCTTTACCAACAAGAAAATGTCTCACTATTTAAGTTCCCTATTTATAATGAGAACAACGTCCTAACAAAATTGATTCCTTAGTACACAATAATTGAAAATGTAGTTTTCGATGAGAAGATCTTACCTCTAGGGTTTTTTGTTTTGGTTACATGTGTTATCGAGGATTTTGGGTATGTGAAATTGGTGCTGAGTTAGGTAATCAATTTGTTTCCATAAACTGCACAAGCTATGGACTTAACGATGCCAATTTTGTCAAGAAATGGGTATACACACATCTTTGTCATTCCATATCATAAATGTTATTAATTAATGTATGTATACATCTTTTTTGATTTTTTTGTTTAAAATAAATTACACTAAGAAAAAATCAAATAATTATTATAGGAATTCTATTGGTCAATAAAATAGTAAATAAATAATTTAATTTTTTTTTAAATCTAAAAATTATATAATTTTAATAAAAATTTTAGAAACTTTAACATTACATTAAAAAAATTGTATTTTTACTAATTTACTGATTAAGAATTATGATTACTATAATCCCTTATCATGATAATTGACTCATTAATGTAAATGACTTTAATATCAGTCATTTTATTCCTAAAGAATTTTGAGATAACAGTAGGGATATTGAGTGTGATTTCCAAGTCAAGTCTAAATACACATAATGCAACTTAATTTTTTTTATTGAATAAAAGAAATAAAAATTACAAATAATAGATTACAGATGTCTTGTTAAAGACATATAAAACAATTAAATAGATTAAAAAGCACTATAAAAAGAGGGAAAAACTACTGCTATACAGTCATGCACAACATCACAATATAATTCTAACATAATAAATTTGAGGTGAAAGTAAAGATTCCTTTTAGATACAAAATTGACATTGAAAGATTTATACATGGCATGCCATGAGGGTATTGATGGACTCCTTTCAAAGGCACCAAAAAATTTTAAGGTGGTGAAATGAAATAATTGAGGAAGGGTAAAAATCCACATGTTGAAACTTTATGATAAAACTAATTCAACTTTTAATCGAATTGATGTGAAAACTCCACATTGCACCTCTAAAAAGAATTCCTACACTAAGTTGGAGGACTATTTCATCAATATAATTATCACTATTATAATAGGAAGCTAATGTGTCACACTATCAAATGGATGTGTTGTGTCGGCCAAAAGGCCTCATTGAAAAATCCAAAAATTGGATTCTCCTTGTCAAAGGCTTGAAACATTAGAAAAAGATTGAAACCAATACTTCCCTAAAGGTGCAAGTTATGGTGGAAGGTAATTTGTTGTATTTTATTTTATTTATTTATTTTTTGGTGAGGATTTTGTAAAGTAAAAGTGTAAATATGTAATTGTATTTCAATCAAAATTTATGATTGTTGATCTCATTTCATTTTTTATATATGAGGTGTTAAGCAACAATAATACAATATTTTTAGTAAAGGTTATGGTAGAAAAGGAGGTGGTGTGTTACTTCATACAATATGGTAATATGTTGTAAGGGAAGAGACATGACGTTTCACAATAAACTAGAACAATAGAAAATTTGTGGGGAAGGGCAAGGTCATACAATGTATGAAAATAACGAAAGATTTCAAGTTGATTTGTGTGTTGATGGTGAGGGGTAATGGCAAGATATTTCATATGATAGACTCAAATAAACACATGACATGTCACATATGTTTGATTTAACTATATAAAATTATATTAGATGAATTTAAACCCAATAAGATGAAAAGTCGAAAGGCATACTCAATGAAATACACATTCTTTATAATTTTATTCGCTAATTTAAGATGCCATATTAAAATAGATATGGATACATATATTTCCAAGTTTTTTCCATTATCTTTAAAAATAATACTTATAAAAGTAATTGTATTCGCAATAAGAATGCTCATTTATCTTTATTTGGTGAATGAAAGAGAGGCAATACTGCCACCAGAGCCAAAAGTGCTGCCAATTTTAGATAGTTTGTTGGACTTGGGTTCAAATTCCCACAAGTCTCTACATACTCTATCCAATTATAATGGCAATATGATGTATATTAAATTAGGCACCCCCTCTGTGCCCCCTATTAGAACTTCCTCTGTGGAGGCTCTAATTTTATTAATGAGGACTTTTGATTGTAATATCTATAACAAATTATAGAATAATGGAGTTGTAGCAAATGTACTCTTGTATAACAAAAATGATATTAGTTGGTCCTCCAAATAGACAATATTACAAAAATTTGGTATTTTTATCTATTAAACCCAAATGTTTGGAAGGGTTGTTGGAATCTAGAAAAAATGAATAATAATATAATATAGTACAATAAAATCATTATTTATTATATGTATTTACACACACACACACACACACACACAATATGTAATAAATAATATAAATTTAATATAATATACTATATTATAGCATAATATTATATTTTATTATATTATAATATATGGTATAGACTTATATATATATATATATATATATATATATATATATATATATATATATATATATATATATATATATATATATATATATATATATATATATATATATATATATATATATATAACACTTGATGAAGTTCATGTGATATAAATAAGTTATATAAGCTTTGTGATTGGTTTGAATTTGGGAAAGTAGAGCTTGTGTTCATTGGGACAAATGGGTAAGTACATGGAGATGGGAAGCCAAAAAGCGGACATTTTTTTCAAAAAAATAAAACTATGTATGTGGTTAGTAAACACTACGTATGTGGTTTTTTTGTAAACCACATATGTATTTTTATACATATAAACTGTGTATGCGGTGTGATCATGTACATGATTTTAAAATGATAGAACTAGACACACAATGCTATCATTTTAAAACAAAAGAAAAAATCATTGATGCCATTCATTTGGTATCAACAAAAACCATGAGCAAAAGATGAGAAGAACAAATACGTGCAACCAGGGCAAGCAACAAGCACTCCAACAACCCAAATTTGATAATGGCGTGCTAGAAGAGGTATGCAAATGTATTTTATTGCATCTACAAACAAACTTAGTTAATTTCATTTCATTTTTATTGAAATTGTATATATATTTTTCCAACACATACAAAGTCAAGTGGCACTAAAAAACAACCTAAACCTCATATCACTACTCACCCATAAAACCCTCCTATCCCTCCTCATCCACAAAACCCTCCCAACCTTCATGTAGTTCCTCAAGCCCCCCAAGGTAGTTAAGAAGATTATAGTAACCCATATCATTGAAAATAAGATTAAACTTCAGAATTTGATTATGGAATTAATTGATCCCCGTGCAAACAACCCCCATTGAATTTCTTTGGAAAACATAATATAAACATTATTAGGTTAAGTTGAGTTGTTAACATGTCAAATTGATAGGTGGGCTGATTATAAAAATAGATACAGGACATACTATTCCAATAAATTATCTACAACCACTGTGAAAGATAAAAATATAACCAAATCCCAAATTTGTGCCTTATTCATTGATGGAAAAATTGGTACGCCACTAGATGTGATGGCCAAATAGATCCTAATCCACTAGTGCACTCACCATTTGATCAAACTAAAATTGTGGGACTAATGGTGGATGGTCTTTGATCACCTACCTTGCAACAATAATGAGGTCTTGATGTATTATTTAATAAAATTATATTGTGAGTTTGTCTTGAATGAAATTTCAAACTATTTTGATTTCTCAGAGTTCTTTAGTAGAAGAAAGGGCTATGCATAGGATAGGCCAGGTGCATGTTATGTATCTAATCAACCTATGATACTGCGTATCAACAAACCACATCCTCATGAGACCCTACCCTCTACAGTCAAGGAGACCATAGATATTGATACTTTGTATGCACTAAAGTCATTTACTAATATCCTTGTTCACCATACAAGTTAGATTTATCATACTCTTATTGGTGAGGGTGGATATGGTGAGGCTTCGTCTAGTGTTGCTACCTAGCGAGCTCACTATTATAGATCATGTGGTTCTATATGCACTGAACCTGAGGAGGAGGAGGATATCATGCAACCCACTCGTGGTGGTATTTTTGTGGGCCTAGATGATATCGACCTCACTATGTTTCATCCATGTACATTTGATTTGGACACCTTGGCTTCAACTTCTTAAGTAGATTTAATATTTTATTTATTGCAAAAAATTATCAGACTTGTTAAATTATAAATATTTATAGAATTTAAAAGGTAATAATTAATTTTCATGTAAAAATCTCAATAATGTATATGAAGTATTTTATGTTGCAACAAGATTTTGGATGCCACACGAGCATGTGTGTTACTGCTATTATTCCTATGTATACCTATGCAAAGGTGATTTTTAAGAATTAATTAATGTTATGGTTCATTGTACATGTATGATGTTGTATATATATTCTGAAGTGACTAATAATGATATTTTGTTTGTTCAATTGATGAGCACACTAGACACTCTACCATTTATTCGAGAGGGAGCAAACATAGGTGTTGCTACTATGATTCCATCTGCATAGTAACTAACTAAAGTACATGAAAGTTATTATAATAGTTAAGTATAAATATGTATGTGTGTTTTATAATTGTCCTTTGTACTTATGCAAATAATTGATGCACAAAATAATTATCTATACAGACTCCTCTGACGATGTCTTCTGGTCTTGTTGAAATGATTAGCAGGTGTGACATGGTATAATTGACAATTTAATTTGTAATTTTTTTATTGTATTTCAATAATTTAGTCAGTTGGTTTAAATGTTTATGAGATATTTTTGAATATGTGTGTGTGTGTGTGTGTGTGTGTGTGTGTGTGTGTGTGTGTTTAGGGAGCCATCATTTCCATTATCATGAGCATGTCACTGGATCCTATAGGTGATTTGTTTCACACTCCCATTCACTAGCATGAACTGATCATTGACCGTATTGAGCGATAGTACCTATAGACATCCAATACCTATCACTATTATGTTGAAATTGTCAATCTTACTTTAAATTCTATGACAACACACAATTTGGGATAAAATCACTAAAATACACCAAATAGTTCAAGATTATCATATACAAGTGTTGATTTAGGCTAACGTGTCCCTAAATTGGGCAATGCATTTTATGTGATTATTAACTTTTTTAAAAATCATTTTGACTCAAAATGATGAAAATGCAATTTAATGCTCTAAACCACTTAATTCTTCTAATTTAAAAGCACATGACACGTGCATGTGTTATTTCATGTCGACAATGTCCTAAATGGGATATTACTCTGTATGCAATTGACACCTTCAAATTATACTCGAGTCCAATTACAACTCAGTAAATTAATATTTTGACCAATTTGATTAAATGGACAACTAATTTTCAAAGAATTGCATAAAAATTAATTAACCTCACTTAATCAAATTAAAACAAATCAAGGGCTTAAGTGGAAAATCCATGGAAGTTATTGAAGATCTATTAATTAAAAATTCGTTTCTAATATATGCATCATCTAATGACATCATTAGTGGGATGGCATCCATAAGCCATAACTACAATAAATATCTGGTTTAAGCCCTTCCATGTCTCATTAATGTCTCTTTTTTCCAAATATTAATGAAGGTATTTATGGATCGAGCCTCCAAAATTGAATTGATTCATAGCCACACATCTTGATCTCAAGATGGACGGTCATGGTTGATTATGATCATTTCCAAAAATCTATAAATATAAGGATCCTCACTCATATTTTCAAACTTCTTTGGTGTAAACTTATTATGCAAAATTATCTTCACAAAATCTTTTTGTGTAGTGTTATTATGCTTAATTTTCAATAGAATAGCTTTAACTATAGGCATACGTTTTATCAATTTCATGAGCCTAGTTCGTTGGTGCATTAAGAGATGATGGAGGAGCAATCCATTCGTCATTGCTAAAGACTTGGATTACCAAATCAGGGGACAATCATGTTTTTGAGATGCACTTAGAGGAGGGATGCTCTTAGGAAGGTTTGATGTTTTATTCCTTCTTTTAATAGATCTTAATTTTTATTTTCAAAACCCAATTGAGGGATTTGGCTTTGTGAGTTATGTTCTTTATACTTATTTGAGATTTCTTGATTAATGCATGATCTAACTCACTTTGGATTTCATCTCTACATCTTGGCATGCCCGATGGGACCACATATCCCATACAAGTAAGGAAACTAATTTGGCACTCTTAGGTCTTCTAATTGTAGACACCTAAAATTGGCTACTGATAACCTCTAATCAGACTTTTGACCAATTTCCACCAAAAAACACAATTTGGCCTAAAAATACTAAAACACATTAAAAGATTTGAAATTGACATATTCAAGTGCCAATTTTGTCTAAGGTATCACTAAATGGGGCAATGCAATTTGTGGGCTATCTAACTTTGATCAGATCATTTCAAGTCAAAATGATAATTCTGCACCTGGGTGCTCTAGATTGATCTTTCCTATCAACATTCTTGCACAAGATGTATGCATTTGTTATTTGTTGTCAGTAACATCCTAAATGGGATAACATATCCAATGCATTTGACATTGCCTTTCAATTACAATATAGTCAAATTTAGGACCAATAACAAGGCATTTTGATCAATTTAAGTAATTTGTGCACAAAGTGCTTAAGCATGCTTAAGAGCTAATTAATCCAAATCAAGGCCTAATTAATAATTCCATGGAAACTTGTTGAATACTTATTTTTGGAAATTAATATTGAATATCTACATCATTAGGTGACCTCATTTCTTAGGAAGACATCCATAGGCCATAAATGCCACAAATATTAGGATTCATGCCCTCCATGTCTCATCAATGCCTTCCATGATGCCTCTATGCCTCTTAACTTCCCCTTCTTCCAATTTCATCATGACGATAATTATAAATGTAATTCCAAAAATTGAATTAATCCTCAACCACACATCTTAATCTTAGGATGGATGGTTTAGGTTGATTTTAGACATTTTCAAAAATCTATAAATAGAGAGGCCATGAACATCATTTCCAAGCTATTTTGGTGCAAAGTTATTATGCTCAAATATCTTCAAAAGTCTTGTTAATGCAAAGTTATAATGCAGGATTGGTTCTAAAAGCTTCATGAAACTAGTGTTACCATGCCAAATTGATTCCAAGCCAAGCCAAGCCATAAGCCAAAGGTGCCAAAGAGAGATGGAGGTAGCCAAGCTTCCATTTCCAAGGACTTCATAAGCACAAGCTGAGCAACCCACTATAACAAGCATTTTGGAGCATCTAAGAGAGGTAAAAGAAGGTGTCTTTTGCATTTTAGTTGTGTGTTTTATTCATGTTTGTTAACTAAGCTCTCCCTAGTGTCTAAGCCTCGAGATGTTATGCTAGTTAGTGTGTTTCTTTCATTTTATTTTCATTTTGAAACTAACATGATACTAACCATCCTCTTTTGAGTCAAATTCCTAGATCACATAATGATATGCTAAATGGGACTAGACCCATCCCACACATGAAGAAGATCATTTTACATCTTTAAAATATTCATTTGTACCTTTAAAACTCTTTCAAATTGATTTTTTAACTTTATTTTGACATTTTTAGTCACAGGTTTACATAGTAACCCAAGTCGGTTAGTAAGATTAACATCGGTTAGATAGATTAATTGATGTCAGTTAGTAAAAATGACATAAATTAAATACCTATCATCATTCAAATTATTATAACTGATGTTTGTTAGATAACCATCATCAATTAGAAAATGTAACCATTATTGGTTATATAATCGATGTCGGTCACTGTGTTTTTCTTAAAACATAGACCTGAGAGCTCTTTTTTAAAAGTTCATTGTTTCAAATCTAAAAAGAGATTCAAGACTAAATTACATGCTAACATTTTTTTTGTAGGACCAAGCTTGACATTTGCTAAAAACATGTTTAGATCACTTTTTGCATGATTAAAAATCAATTAGGAACCTTGTTTTGGTGTTTAACAAAAAAATTAGATGTTTATGGTGAATGTTTTCAAAGTTTGCAACTAAGACCAAGGGGTCAAATGAACACCACCTCATTTTATTTTTGGGCTTAAAAATGAACCCACCTTTCCAAGCTTTTTGTATTCACTTAGTTGTTTAAATTAAATTTTTGTTTGGCAAAAAGAGGGGTGCTGCGTGTATGCTCTTCCATTTGTCCCCTTTAGAGAACCCTTGGAATCAAAATCACCATTCCTATTGTGAAAATTCTAGTCCAAGGCTTAGAAATAATGTCATCTAAAGCACTCCCAAAAAACTCATCAAAGTTTGGGTGACCTTGAAAATGACTCTAAAGTCTTTCTACTTTCAAGCTTTCTTTATTTTTATGCAAACTTGGCTTACAAGGGGGACTTCATCACCTCCCATGAGTTATTTAGGGAATATTTGACCTAGGGTTTCATCTCTTGGCATTAAATTCACTTACTCCTTTTGAGTTGTACACAGGATGTATCTACATTTAGACATTGCACTACACTAAGTGAACAACAGGATGTAGTGGTTGTAACAAGGACTAGACCTTTTTACAACTAGCTAATATCGTGGTCACCCAATTTTCATGCTTATCTTTTACATCATTTGACATGAAATTCATTGTGTAATTGATTCCCATAGAATTTTTAAAAATCTTGTTAGTTTAGTCAATCCCACATTGACATACCCTTTCTAGGATTTGGATGATTATACTTAGTGTATTTTGATCATTTTTGCTTGGTATGTTTTGAGACTAAAACTTGTTTGTTTGTTCATATGCCATGTCAAAAAAATGTATTTGAATTGAGGAGGGTAGTGTTATGCTACCTAAATCATGTCAAACCATTTGTGCCTTTTATTCTTTTGAAACATAACATTGATCACATCATTCGAGCATGCTTATGCCATTAGGCTGCTCAAATTGTTTCAAGACTAGCTTACCTTGTATCAAAAACCATTTGTTTCAAACCATGTCATGTCTACCATTTGGACCTTTGTCTTATGCCATCATGCTATCTAATCTTATCTAGCTTGTTTGGTCAAATCTTAGTTCTCATCATTGATTTTTCAATTAGCCTTATCAAATTTGGATCCAAACATTAATTGATTTCTGTTTAGGCCTCAATTCATGGGGTTCATACACAGATCTTTCTCTTTTGGGTTGCATAACTTTATTTAATCGATTACCCAAATTTGAAAACTAATGATGGTCTATTTTTTCAATTCCTATCCTCATCATTATTCGTGCCTTTATTTGAGAGAACATAGCCTTTCTCAAAGATCCTTTTGTCTTATGCCTTATGCCAATTGATCATGTTTATGTTTGATTATGTGTGTCAGGTTTATGCCAAAGTCATTTCTAAACTTTTTAGATTAAATCAAATCACATCAGCCTTTGTTTCAAGTCTAGATTTTGATGCCATTTGGTCAAAAATCCTAGCATATGCCTATTTTTTTGAGCCTAGCTTTTGACTCTGCATTTGGATAGAAGACCTAGTAACTCAACTTTTTCTTTCCTAGTTTAGACCTTGTTTAGAACACTTTGACCTAGACTTTTGACATGCCAATTTTTATTAAAATGCTTGACCTTTTGTGTATATGACCTTTTATGCACAAATCATTTTGGATATACAACTCTACTTGCAAACCACATTAGAGATATAGCTCCACCTTTTGACCAAGTTAGATTAAGCTTAAACCATTTGTCCTTTGGACATAGTTTTTTTAGAGTTTGTATAACTCTAAGCCTTTTTGTTTTAGAGATTTCATCATTTATGTAGATATGTCTAGCTACACATATGGTGGATTCATGTACAATCCAACTTAAGATATAATGGCCACACAAAATCCTACTAGGAAGCCCTATAGAGAAATATTTTATAAGGATTTTTGTTATTCTCCCTATAATACTCCATATGGGGAACATAGTCAAAATCCATAAAATCTAAATCAAGACCTTGATTGGCATGAAGAGGCTTGTGAGGAAGACTTTAAAGACACAACTATAGATAATGTTGTTTGGGATATGAATCCATACCTTATTTTCAATAATCAGTACATGGAACATAGTCAAGAACTAGCTGATAATCCATCTCACAACTGGGATGACATGGTTTATGAGGAATACTTGGATGCTTTGGATTATACGTGTAATCAAGCTCCACCACATCATACCATTTTTATTATAAGACCATAATGTTGCACCATTCCCATACCAAAACCTCATCTTTTGGTTTGTGTGAGTAACCAAGCTCCACAACACCCAACCATTTCTATACTAAGACTTCATCCTTTGGTTTGTGTGAGAAATCAAGCTCCAAAACACCCCTTCATCATTCCAGGATCTAGTCCTTTGGATTGTGAGAGAAATCAAGGCCCATAATGCCCTATCATTACCATCTTAGGAATTTGTCCTTTGGCTCATGAGAGAAATCATACTCCCTAAAGCCCTACCATTATACAACCACAAGTCATTCCTCATCTAGTACCAATCCCATCCAAACCTCAACCCATCCAATCATTCAAAGACCAAGCTATGTTCAAAATTAGTATTTTCTAACTCATTGAAAACCAAAGCCATCAAAACTAAGCAATCCAAGATGTTTTTGTTAAACCAACCACTTGTGATAAGTCATCCTATGATGAATCACCTATTAATCCTATACTAGTTGTCAATGAGTCTCACACTGATGAGCCAATATTTTTCAAGTCACTTCTTAATAATTATAACTGCCCTTGGGCAAATCATTACCTTGACCATATGCCTATTTATCAAGAGCCTCCTATTGACAAGCTAGTCTCTGAGGAGCTGTCTCTTTACCTTTTTCCCATTGTAAAGGAGACTCACTTTGATAAACCAGTCTTTATGGAGCCCACTATGCCATTACAAGCCATTACTTGTCCAAAACCAAATATTCAATGAGACATCATTGTCATAGAGTACATGTCAGATGAAGAATTAAAGTTAGAGTCAGGTTCTATTTTTGAATCAACATTAGATTTAGCATCAAAATCAGAATCAACCTTAGTCTCAACATTAGATTCAAAGTCCATTGAGTCAAACTTAGATTTAGAAGAAGAATATATTTTTGGCTATTAAAATATTGGTTATGCATGCCTTATAGATCAGTTTGAATAATTTTGTGATCCTTCTACAATTTTTGAGGATGAATGCTTCAATTTTGACATAAGTTATCCTAGTATCTTCTACAAGGATTGTGCAGGATCTACCCATTCCATTATCATTCCATAAGCCATTACCATCAACCAAAATAGCCATATTATTAACATTCCATCTCCCACAAGTGTTGATTGGGATCGACAAAATCACACTTTATTAAACTGCATCCACGGTGACATAACAGTTGAAGAAGAGCAAGGAGGCCAAGACCACATTCATATAGTAGAAGAACACTCTCATAGTGAAACCTTTTTGAAGGTGTTAGGGGACAATCAAAGTCATAACTCAACATAATCTAGTGAAACTTTTTCAAAAGTACTAGAAGACAATCAAATTTAAAAGTCAACATTCCTTAGTGAAACCTTTTTAAAGGTGCTGCAGGAAAATCAAGATAGCTTCATCGATGAAAACCTCTTTGAGACACTACTAGCTGAGCACAAAAGTTCTTCACTACTTGATGAAGACAAAATTGAAGATCAAATCAAAATATCTTCTTATCTACAACCTAATCAGATGGTAGCTACTCTCAAGATCAAACAACAACAAAATTTGGTGGTCCTATTGAGATAAAAAGTCTTCAGCCCCACCATAACTAAAGTTATGTTGAATCCAGCATCAACAAAATTACGTGTGATTGAACATCTCGATCTTCATTTATTTTCCCACTATTATACATTCTATTATCATCTACCATTCCATTTCATAATCAAACCTACCATCCATTATTTATCTCTATTTACATCCATGGTCGCACTTTCCTTTATAGAGGCTACAAAGATACCTTGTATCGATGTTTGAAGAAATCAAAATCAATGACCAATGAAGATCACAAAAGTATTCTTGACAACCAAATCTACAAGCAATTTTTGACAGAGCAATTATTCAGATGAGGTGTGGGCTAGCAATTCACATAATCAAGTATTCTATTTGTATCATTTTCTCATTAAGACATGTATATCCCCATCAATAGGAATAAAAAAATCAAAAACCATACCCAGACCAAAAACATGTACCATACCATCTCACATTGCCATTGCCATTGTTACATATCCATTTTCCATTATTGTATTTCCTGTTATTCATCCTATCACTTGGGGGCAACCCTCTTACTAGTTTATCAAATTTATCAAACCATCCCTATCCTTAGCAAGACCGTGCCATCTAACCATTCCATTCCTATCTAGACCAAAGCCTATTTTTAGTCATCCTACCCAATCTTGTTTTGATTTTGGTTCATTTGGTTCTTCATGCACCTTTTATGAGAAGATTTCAATCAAATTTCAAAAATCAATCCAATTCATGTTTCAATGAGAATCTATAAAAGTAGTGTGACAGTTGATTTGGTAAGATATCTTTCATCCTATCAAGTTTGTTTATGAGAGCTTAATTATAACCACTTATGGGCAAATCAATGTTTCACCAATTTCGCTACTAATTATAACCACCTATGGGCAAATTAGTATCATTGACCTATGTTGTTATATCCTAGTTATAACCACCTATGGGCAAACTAGGGGAAATCATTATTTATAATGTATTTTTGTATCACCTTGCCATTATTGTTTTCATTTGATTAGCCGTTTACTAGATTTTAGAATTTATTGGGAACTAGTTGGTTTTTCCTTACCTTTTGTGTGGATGGAATTACTGTGACTTGAGATCATTTCACGACTATTTGGGTCATGTTCAATTCATGTTGAGGTCACCTCAGTCCCCCTTTTCATATGCTCTCACCATTTTGTGAGTAGGTATCTTATCATTCTTGATCAAGTCAAGATACCTTAAAATGCCAAAAACATTCATAACATTTCAAAAATCCAAAAATATTTGTCTTGTTTAAGCTTAGTCAATTATCTTGAATCTACCTTACTGGGGCATGGTCATTTTTAGGATTCTTTCTTTTGCTTTTGTTTTTAGGGTTTCTATTTATTTTTTTATTTTAGGTTGTTTATTTGTTTGTTTGTTTTTTCACTTGCCTGTTTGTTTGCTTTTAGCATTGTTGCCTTGATTCATTTTATGTGTGTTCATTAGGTGATTCCTTGCCCATACTCATATTTGAATCCATCCATATTCATATGTTAACATTGTCATCATGGTTTTTATCATCGATGCATTATTTTTGAGTGTTTATTGGAAATTAGGAGTCAGTCCTTATGCATTTTTTGGCCAAGTCTTCATGGTGTTCTATCATGATGCCTACCATCACATGCTACAACAAAATTCAACTTCAAGAAGTTATAGAATCAATGGATCTATAGAATTTTCTCCTTGGTACCTTGGTAAATCCTCCCATCCCACCCTTGATCAAATCAATCCATTGACCATTCTAGTTGTATCATTGTTAATCAGGATGAGCATCTCCTCATTGACAGGTAAAACTGGATCACTCTATTGATCAATCTCATTCATTTATCCATTTCTTTTATCATTTTATGCCTACTCATATTTAATCTATATTCTAAGTTATATCCTTGAGTTATGCTTGCTAATTATCCCTAACTAGGGCACAATCATCTTTAGCCAATCTAAGTCCTCTTAATTATTATAACCGCCTATGGGAAAATCATTATTTTGACTTTTATTCTTGATTATAACCACCTTTGGGCAAATTATTAATATTTTTAAATCAATGCATGCAAGCATTTTCTCATTTGGATTAATCTCAACCATGGGTTAATTCCACCTTTCTTCTTACTTCTTTTCAAGGGACCATTCATCAACAAATGTTATTATGGTCACTCCCTCAATGGGGCATCATCATAGGCTTCCCAAAACCATTTGGAGATTTTTTCTTTAACCATCATCTTCTTTTTGGCATATAGGCCATTTATCATTCTTTGAGAAGACATTGCTTTGCCTATGGTTTGCAACATCTTCCCAAACAAGGGCAAACTATAGACACCTAAAACTGGCCATCGATAACCTCCAATCAGGTTTTTGACTAATTTCTATCAAAATGCATAATTTGGCCTAAAAATAGTAAAACACATTAAAATATTTGAAATTGACATATTCAAGTGCCAATTTTGGCTAGGGTATCACTAAATGGGGTAATGTAATTTGTGGGCCAACTAACTTTTATCAGATCATTTCGAGTCAAAATGCTAATTTTGCACTTGGGTGCTCTGGATTTTTCTTTCCTATCAAATCTCTTTCACAAGACATATGCCTTTGTTATTTATTATCAGTAACATCCTAAATGGGATAATGGATCCAATGCATCTAACATTTCCTTTCAATTCTAATCTAGACAAATTTAGAACCAATAACAAGGCATTTTGATCAATTTGATTAATTTGTGCATAAAGTGATTAAGCATGATTAAGAATTAATTAATCCAAATCAAGGCCTAATTAATAATTCCATAGAAACTTGTTGAATACTTATTTTTGGAAATGAATACTGAATATCTTCATCATCAGGTGACCTCATTTCTTGAGAAGACATCCCTAGGCCATAAATGCCATAAATATCAGGATTCATGCCATCCATGCCTCTTAATTGCCCCGTCTTCCAATGTCATGATGAGGATAATTATAAACTTAATTCAAAAAATTGAATTAATCCTCAACCACATATCTTAATCTCAAGATGGATGGTTCAGGTTGATTCTAGATATTTTCAAAAATCTATAAATAGAGAGGCCATGAACATCATTTCCAAGCTATTTTGGTGCAAATTTATTATGCTCAAATATTTTCAAAAGTCTTGTTAATGTGAAGTTATAATACAGGATTGGTTCTAAAAGCTTCATGAAACTAGTGTTACCATGCCAAATTGATTCCAAACCATAAGCCAAAGGTGCCAAGGAGAGATGGTGGTAGCCAAGCTTCCATTGCCAAGGACTTCATGATCAAAAGCTGAGTAAGCCACTACAATAAGCATTTTGTAGCATCCAAGGGAGGTAAAAGAAGGTTTCTTTTGAATTTCAGTTGTGTGTTTTATTCATGTTTGTTAACTAAGCTCTCCCTAGTGTCTAGGCCTATATATGTTATGCTAGTTAGTGTGTTTCTTTCAATTTTTTTCATTTTGAAACTAACATGATACTAGCCATCCTCTCTTGAGTCAAATTCCTAGATCACACTAATAAATGCTTTAAAATCTCTAAAAATCATGTTTTAGCTCATTTTTTCACTTGTTTTTGTTATTTCTAATGACATAGTTTACACAGTGATCGGCATCGATTTAAAACATCGATCCTATCCTAATTGTCATCAGTCATTGTGTGTAGGGTAAATAATGGTGGAAACTTTGGTTTTTGAGTTTTTCTTGAAAGTTATTAGTTTTTATTCTCTATTTTAGAACTTGCATGCTCTCTATCTGATTATTTTATTGTAGGATATAGAGACTTATTTTATTTTCATGCTTATTTTACTAACATTCCTATTTGTGAAAATCATTCATTCCAGTCGACTGGCATCAATTTTATTGTAATCAGCATTGGTTTTCTTGTAACCAACATCAGTCCCTGCATGGACCGACATTGATCTTTGTGTTAAGAAAATAGAGACTCGAGATCAAGTCTTAAAATCTTGTTTTATCATTTATATTTGGGCTTCAAGGTAGGCATAAACCCTCTAAAACTTTTAGGACACAATCTGGAAACGTGCCAAAGTTGAAAATGGTTAAGTCTTGAATAATTTCATTTGGTGTTTAAAAGGAATCTAGGTTTGTTTTGTGAAAGTTTTTACAAAGGCTTTCAACTAAGGATAAGGGCCCAAAATTCATAAAATACTTCACTTTGGTGCATTAAAATAAAAACTTACTTAGATTTCAAGTTCTCAAAAGTGTTTTGTTTTATGCTAGATCTTTTAAAATTATTTGTTTTTTACAAAATGAAGGATGCATGTATACTTTCCCCCCATCCCCTTTAGGGAACTTGGGTAACCAAAAGAACTATTTATTTATATTTGTCCTTGTCTAAAGGCATGAAAATAATTTTGTTATGGATCTCCTCAAATATTTATGGTTTGGTTGATCTAAACATGACCTTAAAGTCTTTTCACATTATCATTTATTTTTATGCAACTTGGCTTATGAGCGATATTTTATCACCTCCTCATAGGTTCTTTGGGGAAGTGTTGACCTAGGAATTCATCTTCTAGTATCATTTCAATCACACTCCATCGTGGGGTATACAAATCAAGGGTGACCCACTAGGATGTTTGCTAGAGCAGTTAAGCAAACTCTATTAGTGGTACTCCAGCTCAAACCATAGGGGCAATTCAAACATCACACTACATTGAGAAATTGATAGATGTAGTGGTTGTGAAAAGGGTAAGACCTTTTTACAATAAGTCTATTAATGTGGATCCAATTGATGTGAGACATCTCTAGTGTTATCCACACTTGAGACCATTTAGATGTACAAAAACTTAGCTTTAGAACAACCCCACTTATTGTAGACATATTGTTGATGCAAGGCAAGTAGCCTGAAGTTCCATATCATTGTATAATATCTTGGGAGAAGGGGGTGTAAAAACCCTACTTATTCATGCACTTTTATTTTTGGATTAACACTTTAAAACCTCTCAAGAGCATGCATATAGATGAAATTTAATGGTACGATGTAACCTTGTCATTTTTAGGATTTTAGATGGTATACTTAGTTGTATTTTATTTTTTATCCTTTACTTACTTGGTCTTATTAAGTCTAAAACTTGTTTGAAAACCAAAACACATCATAACCAAACACCTTTTTTATCCACCATTTTATATGAACAAAGAGGTGTTACACTGACTAAATCAAAACCTCTCTTTGCCTTGTTTAAATCATCATTTGAAACATTATGTTGTCTTTGTCTAAATAGTGTTGTTATGCTACCCATTTGAGTCTAAACCATTTTGCAAAAGTCTCCAAGTCCTTCATTTTTAATTCAAATTTGGAATCTCACCTTTTTAATTTCTAGGCCAAGTTGTTAATCAGTTTTTCATTCATAGTTTGTTTGAGTTAACTTGGGTACAATTTCTCATTTGGGATGAAGGTCATTCTCTAGACTCATTATCATCCTTTTTTTATCATTTTGGACTTAGGTTACCTTGCATTCTCTCACACTCTAAATTCTAGAGCCATTTTTATTATGATTACCATATGCAAGCATTGTGCTTCCCATTTGGTTTTAGCTTTATACTTAGGATTTATTGTGTGTTTTCACATCTTAAGCTTCTTCTTTTTCATTCTTAACTTCCTCATCAGGAACAATCTCTTTTAATTATATAGTTGTAACTTGTCAAAGTTATACCTATATTTTATGGTATCGACATATCTTTGACCTAAGTTTGTTGTGTTATCTTGCACTTTAGGTTTTAGAGTTATCATGCCCCTCTTCTAATTTTATGATTTCAACCCAACAAAGTTGAGTAATTTTGTAACCATTTATTCTAATTATGTGGTACTATGTCACTTCTTTTATAGTCTCTTTTTACCTTGTTACTTGTTTGAAGAAATCAAAAGACACCTTTTTAATGTTTGCAAACACATTTCAAATCTTAGAAAACATAGAGAACAAACTTATAAACATGATGCAAAGGTACTCTTAGTGGGTTCTCTTATGGCCCTAGCTATAAGGTAGAGCATTTTTATGATGGACAAGATAATTATGTGGTGTTTGAAGACATTCCAACAACTGTAGGACCTAAAGAAGTCTATTTTAAACATCAACCCTTAGAGGACAAAGATGAATCAATCCTAAGGTTGATTAAATCAAACACTAGATTTCCATAAGAATTTCCTATGGAATAATTACACACCTTGGTTAGGGTAACAAAACAATAGTAAGAACAATCCCTCACTCATATTACAAAATAAACATTTATTCTTCTATAAAATGGAAGGAAGCACTCATAGATTTGACACCTAATGATCAAGATGTTGCCACCAATATTAATAATATAAGTCAATGATATGCATACCATCTTATTACAGACTTGACCAACTCTTTAGATGACACTTTAATACACAACAATGCTTCTAAAGAATAAGATAATGTGGTAGAAAAAAAAACATACTTTGGTTGAGAACACATTTATGATGGATCATGGTATCTTAATTGAACAAAACAAGCCTCAAGAGGTTCTGCAACATGATTTGCCAGACATGGAGCACACATTTTTCAATCATCAAGAGCTTCTTGTTCCTTCATAAAATCAAGGAACCAAAAAAGTAGTACATATTGAGAAAATTGTTCAAACTACTTTGGCAAGTTATTCTAAACCAATGCGTACTTTAGTGAATCAACCATAGACTCCACAAAATAAAAAAAACACTTACAATTCAAGGTGGTAGATTTCAAGGAATGTTTATCAACCCAAGAATCAATGGCTTACTTTCTTGAATCAAGGAGTGAACCAAAACAAAGTTACAGATCATAGGGTTTATATCTTTAAAAAATTAGTGCAACAAGGGCACATACCACCCCAAAAAAATTATATTCCACCTACCAATGCACTAAATATGCAATAGTGGAATTCAATGAAAGAAATTGTATCACAATTGGAGATAAGAAACCAAGTCAAAGAACAAATTTGATGAGATATGTCCATATATGTTTGACTTGATTATTCTCCAAGTCCCCTTTCCACATCATTTTGAGGCACCCAAATTTGATAAATACAAAGGGAAGGGTGACCCTCGTGAACATATTCAGGCATTTTTTGTATTATGCCAAGAGGTAGATTATAACAACATTTATTTTCTTCACTTGTTTCCATGAAGTTTAGTGGGATAAGCTTTAGACTGGATCCTTAAACTACCTAAGGGATCAGTGATAGATTGGAACAATCTATATAAAAAATTTATCAACCATTTCTCTTACAATATTGAACATTAGTTGATTGTGGTTGACTTATGCAAGGCCAAACAATGAGATGGAGAAATTTTTGTATCATATCTATAGTGGTGGAAAGCATTAGATAGATGATTTCAACATAATTTGCTAGACAAATAGTTGGATGATATATTTTCATAAAATCTACACCCTAAGGTGGTGCATAATCTACAACTTACTTGCACTAACACATTCGAAGAAATTATAGACAAGGGTGTGCATATTGAGAAGGCACTTATTACTAAAGGCCTTGTCAAGATTTATTCATAATGTCAAATGTCAAATCAATCCCAATCACCTATTCAAATTTTTGCAATAGAAAAACCTAAGGGATTTAATAAGAACATGGTAGGGAATGGAGTGACTAAATCTAGGCATGTACAAATGGTGCAGGCTCCACTGGTCTCAAATGTGTAATTAGCTCCACCTAATCCACCAGCCACTTTGTAAATAGTCCCTCAATGAAGGGTATTCAATAATAAATATAGAGTCTTTAGCAAACTGGGAGAGCCTATTGAGGCTATGTTTGAAAAGCTCATAGCAACTAATTTGATTGTGTGGCCTATACCAAGACCATTTCTAGAAGATCAACCCAAACCCGATTGGTATCAGGTAGATGATTTTTACAACTTCCATCATGTTATTAGTCATGGTACCTATTTATGTGTTAAATTATGACATCTCATTGAATATTTTATTAAAATCAATGAATTTGAAATCAAACTTGCCTCACAAAATACTAATTAGGATATGGGCATCTACAAAGATCCATTTCCTAGGCATAATCAACAATTGACAAGAAATAATCAGAACCAAGGATAAAATCAATGGCAAAAAAATCAAGGCCATAATCATAATCAACATGATCATAATACCCATACTAATAACCTAGGTTATAATAATATGCCTTATGATTATAATAATACCATGGAGCATATTTTTGTAAACCACATTTCCATTGTCACTGTTAAATCTCATGAACCATCTCATGCTTCCAAAATTATTAGACCCCTCATTATATCGTCATCACCCTTTCCATCAAGTAACATCACATCGAGTATAATTAATTCTATTGCACCTCAAATTCCATAGGTTATTATTTTTGGACCTCCTTTTGATTATAATTTCTCCTTACCAACTCAAAATCATATAAATGCAACTAGACTACCATGAGTCACCCTCCAAGGCCCTTTTCCTTTGTCTTTTAATTATAATGGTTCCTTTCCACCTATAGATTGCATAATCACAACTAGATGCTCATGAGTTGCTCTTTAGGGCCCTTCATACTCTTCCAACATTGAACCCAATGTGAACATTATGCCTTCGAATCCAGATTTTAACATTGTACTAGCCAAGGCTAAACCTCCTCACGATTATGTTGAAAAACCTTATGGTATCTTAGACCAACTAAGTAAAACCCTTGTTCAAATTTCTATTTTACATATGTTTGAAGTCCATAAAACTATTTTGAATGGCCTTCTTCAACAATCCACTGTTCCCCAAGACATTAACCCTAAAAAATTCTAAAAACTTATAGGGAATTTGTCTTCATTTTGATAGGTTACATTTGATCAAATAGACAATCCCACTCTTGGTCCTAGCCATAATAACCCCTTGTATATTGAGTTTATCATTGAAAACCATAAAATTAAGCAGGTTCTTATAGAAAATGGTTCAAGGTTGAACATGGTATCCCTTATGCTTGTATAGTGATTGGGTTATATTGAAAAGGACATCCATCCAAATAAAATTACAATAAAGGCATATGATAATGCTGAAATGGAATCTTCTGGTACTATCTATTTGTTAATCATTATTGGGTTTATCTCCCATCATACATTGTTACGTATTGTGGATATTGAGTTGCCTTATAACATACTTCTTGGTCATCCTTATATACATGAAGTACATGTTGTTCCATCCACTTTGCATTAGTGCCTCAAGTTCTCCCATAATTGGATTGAAGTCACCATTCCAATTTATTTACATCCTTATCAGTATTATTAACACCTAGAGGCTAAATTTTGTAATTATAACTATTGTTTTGGTTCTAAATTTGTTGCAAAGAAGAATCATAAAATAGTTTTTCATCCATCCAAATCTAATTATATCAACCCAAGTGACCTTGCTTCCACTTCAACTGATCCATTTCCCATAACCCTTGAAAAATAAGTTATTATAGAAGATGTAGGCATTTCTACATACCATCTTAAATATGCCTTCCATATTGCCAAGTTGCCCAAGTTTGTTGAACATTTTGGCAAACCTAAACCTTTCAAAAGCCTTTACAGACCCAATATGATTTGGAAAAACAAGAAAGATACATATAAACCACCAATGGTATTTGTACCTGATACCTCACCAAATTAGGATCAAGAAGCTTTCATCAAAGAAGACTAGTTATATTTTGATGGCATTGTTAATTGTTTTCAAAATCCCAAATATCCTATCCCTAATCAGATTATGGATAGTTTTGATTATAAAGGAAAAGGCCTTGGCCCATGAGAGTAAGGAATCCTATAACCTTTATCAGCTGGTAAGCCTAACATGAATCAAGGTCTTAGATTTATACCACCTGGGAGTGACCTCATGACTTTTGATAGTGATTCTTTTGAATTGACTAACGATAAGAATCTTTGTAGTGATGTAACCTCCCATTATAGTATTTATGATGAGATTGTTGACATGGATTTATTTGATTCAAAATCCATTATGAATATAACACCCCATTGTTCCATTTGCCTTTACCATCCTGAACTCATATATTGGGACCAATAAAATTTGATCATACACCTTGATGAATTCTAGAAGTAAGAATCTATTACAAAGTATATGGGCCTAAGAGATGGATTGTCAATTGGTGATCATAATCAAGGCTTTGACTTCCTTTTTAACCCTTCTACCTAATTTGGAAAGAAAACAAACTTTCTTGGTCATGAAAAAGATAAAACATCGATATCCTCAGGTGAAAACCTCTTTGAAGTACTCATTAATTAGGGAAATAGTAGAGAAAAAGATAAACCCTTGAGTGAAAACTTGTTTCAGGCACTCTTACATGGGAAAGTTTGATTATCCCCAAAGGATGCACAAGATCCATCAAGTCTTAACTCCATATCTAATACTAGCATCACATCAAAATAATAATAATAAGTCTTTGAGCATCTTGCTCTTGAATTTACTGAGATATTTACTAGTTGGCCATTACTTAAATCGATGGATTTAGATTCATCACATTATCCATAGCCTTAAGAATAACAATAGGAAACTATAGAAGAAGTAGAAGATCACTATCAAATCTTGCCTACGATTCTAGAATATGGTTCTACACTCTTTGTAGAAAGCACTACTAAAGTGAACTTGGGAACATATGATGATCCCAGAATGGTGTACCTTGCATCTTCCCTCATTGATGAGGAGTGTGATCATATTGTCACCATTTTGAGAGATTTTATTAACATTTTTACGTGGGCTTACTCTGACATGCTAGGCTTAGACCCTAACTTGGTTGCGCATCGATTTATTGTTCATTTAGATGCCAAGCTAATCAAACAAAAGTTAAAGAGGATGCAACCATGCATCATTCTTTTGGTAAAAGTAGAATTGGAAAAATTATTAGGAGCAGGCTTCATCTGACCACTGGGCTATTCTGAATGGATATCAAACATAGTCCCAATTAATAAAAAGCCATAAGGTATACATCTTTGTACTAATTTTGGAGATATCAATAATTCATGCCTAAAAGATGATTTTTCTCTACCTAACATTGAAATGATTATTGATTTTACTACTAGGTTTAATATGTTATCCCTCATAGACAAATTTTATAGATATAATCATATGAAGATAGCTCAATAAGACTAACACAAAATTATGTTCACCACACCATGGGGAATATTTTGTTATCAAGTCATGCCATTTGACTTGAATAAAATTGGAGCCACTCATTAGCATGAAATAACTATGATTTTCCATGACATGATACATGATATTATTAAAGACTATGTTGATGACATCCTAGCTAAATCAAAAACACATTGTGGGCATCCTAAGGTTTTATGAATAATATTTGAGAGGCTTTATGAGTACAAGGTTTGTCTAAATCCCAAGAAGTGTGTCTTTGACATGACTTTGGGAAAATTTCTAGGGTTTATTATATCACAAAGAGGGATTGAAGTAGACCCTACTAATTTCAAGGCCATTATTTAAATTCCTCCACTTTCTAATCTCAAATAGCTCCACAATCTTCCAAGAAACATCTAATCCATTTATATGTTCATTTCACAAATGATAAATAAGTGCCACCCATTTACACATCTTTGAAGAAAGGGGTTACATTTCAATGAGACAAAGAGTCAATTAGCATTTGTAAAGCTCATATCATATTTGGCCAACCTACTAGTTTTGAGATCATTAATACCTAGACAACCACTGCTTCTTTATATTTTAATGATTGAGCATGAACTAAGGGAACTCTTGGGCCCTTATGATGATCAGGTCAAGGAACATGCAGTTTGTTATTTATGCCACACACTGGTGGTTTATGAGCATAATTATTCACCTGTTGAGAAGGAGTGTTTATCTATGGTGTTTGCAACCCAAAATTTGTGACATTATATGTTAAACAAAAAAACTATTGTTATTACTAAAGTGGACCCCCTCAAGTATTTATTATCCAAAACAGCTCTCATAGGTTGTATGGCTAAATGGGTCATGCTCTTAAGTGAATTTGATGATGAATATCAAAATCAAAAAGCTATCAAGGGGTAGGTTATTGTTGATCAACTTGCATAAGCCCTTATTATCGACACTCAACCACTTATATTTGATTTTCTAGATGATTCCATTATGACTGTAAAGGAGGTACCACATGAACCTGAAAAATAGAAACTATACTTTGATGGTTCCTTCACTTCCCAAAGATTTGAGGCTAGCATTTTGTTGATTACACCACAAGGGGATTTTATTCCCAAAACATTTCATATCAATTTTCATTGTACCAAAAATATGGCCAAATATGAGGCACTTATTACATGACTTTGTCTTGCAGTACAGTGGGATATCCAGCACTTAATGGTTTATGGGGATTCCCTATCGATTATCAATCAGACCATAAATTGATATCAGACCTAAGGTGACAAGCTTGTACCCTAAAAACATATTGTGGATAATCTCAAGACTCATTTTGAATCCTTATACCTTGAACAAGTGCCACATGCTAATAATAGATCTACCAATGCAATGGCAATAATTGGGTCCATGATACATATTTATAGTAGTGCTAAAGAGTATCAGTTTATTATTGAAAATATTATATAGCCTGCTCATGTCTTGCTAGATTTAGAAAGGGTATGCACCATTGTTGGTCCCAATCCCCCACCTGAGCTGCCTTGGTTTTAAGACATTTGTAATTATTTTCATGACCAAATTTTTCCACCTGACCTTTCCAATATTCATCAAAAACATTTCCTTTATCGTATGGCCCATTATACCCTCCTTAGAAACATGATTTATCATAAAGGCTATGATATAATGCTACTTTATTATTTATCTTCAAGAGAATCCAAGTTAGTACTTAAGGAGGTTCACGAAGGAATGTGTGGGGCCCATACCAATAGTGTAGTCTTAGCTAAAAATATCATCATAATAAGTTGCTATTGGCCCAAAATGGAGATAGATGCTTATAATTATGTTAGGAAGTGTATTTCTTGTCAACAACATGGTCATTTTATACATGCACCTTCCTTGCCACTATAACCAATCACTACACCATGGCCATTTTCTACATGGGGCAGGTCTTGATCTCATATAAAAAATAAACCCAACATCTTTTGAAGGCCATAAACATATTCTCATTGCTACCAAGTGTTTTAATAAGTGGATTGAAGTCATTCTTTTCACTTACATCACTGGGAAGCAAATTTCCAAGTTCATTCATTACCATATCATCTATTGATATGGAATCCCAACCCATATTATATCCGATAATGGTGGATCATTTGTAAATCAAGATGTTAAAGATCTTTATGCAAAATTAAAAATCAAACACAAGAAATCCACACCATATAACTTGAAAGGAAATGGTCAAGCCGAGGCATAAAAAAAAACCATTGTATCAATTCTTGAGAAGATATTCAATGATGTTGGCTGTAATTGGCACTTGGAAAATTTTCCAACCCTTTGGGCTTATCGCATTAGTCATTGAATCCCTATAGGAGCCAATCCATACTCCCTTATTTATGTCATAAAATATATTATCCTGATTGAGAATGAAATGCCTTTACTATGAGTATATTTAGATAATATTTAAGATGATGAAGATTATAGAGTTTCCAGGTTGCAAGAGCTAGAAATCCTTGATGGCAAGCATTTGGCTGCCCTAGACAACTTACAAGCCTATTATAATAGATTGTGTAAAAGTTAAAACAAGTGCATTCTTTCTTCAAAGTTTGAAATTGGTGATTTTGTCTTGAAAGAAAATAAGAACACAAATGCTAAATGCAATAAAAAGGGTAAGTTTCAACCCAATTGGTTAGGCCCATATGTCATCATAAAAATCTACGGATCAAGGCCATATCAACTTGCTACTTAATATGGCAAAGAACTCCTAGAGCCCATGAACATTGTATATCTCAAGAGGTTCTACACTTAATAGATTTTGAACCATTGTCTACAAGACCCCTTACTTGGGGGCAACTTGTGTTGAAGTCATTTTATCCCACTATTATATCTTGGACTGTCCTAATTTAGACCATATTCATTTTAACATACCCTAGACCATTTTCATGAGAACCATATTCTTTTACGACTCTGGACTATTGAAACTCTAGACCATTATCACTTTGGATCATTCATATCCAACTTGACTCTTTTTATCCACCCTGGACCATCCTATCATGGACCTTATTTATTTTGTCTTATTTTATCCTAGATTGTTTTACTTAGCACCATATTCTTTTCATACCCTGGACTATTGTAACCTAGATAGTTCTATCCCCTAACCAATTATGATCATAATTATGATGAATAGGAATTTTTGAACACAATCAATGCTAGTTTTATAAAGTAGTTCAACCTGAATAGTATTTTCTAGCTTCTTATTATAGATAAGTGAACGTAGATACATCAACACATAGTTTTTGCCTACTGAATGGTTCTTCAGATCTCTCTACCACTGCATACTATTATTTTATTATTTTTTTGTTGTTTGGTAGGCATTATTGCCTTAGATGGTTCACTTTCTCATTATTTTACAAGCATGGGCCATTGTAGCTAGATTTAGTTGTTATTAGAACTACTCTTGGATGTACATTTCCTCGATTAGTGGGTTTCCTGTGCCATTATTTATATTCATGATAACCATTGTAGCCAATTTAGCTGTTATTTGAAATCTTACATGTAGAAGTGCATCTATTCAACTAGGTAATTCTTTGGGCCTTTTGTGAATATTTTATTTTTTTACTTATCCCAAAAACACAAAAAACATTAGAAAATGACCAATAAGACAAACAAAAAAATTATCTTGCACTTTTTCATTTATTCTACTCCTACACTCTTGCCATTTTACAAGTCCATTTCCTTATTTATTCTACAATATCAATCATGTTTTCTTATAATAACTTTTCTTCTACCCCATTTCTTAGGAAAACTACATTTGGCTTGAAGTTCATGTTGGACCTCACATCCATGGAACTATGTAGGCAGCATCCACTTATCTTGTGCATTTGAAGTAAGATTTACCACCTATTATTTTTCTTCTTTTTTCCCCATTTTTGTTTTGTCTTGTTGTTTCCCTATCACTTGGGGGTAACTTTGTCTTTTTTTTTCTTGTTTCATTGTGCTAGTCTCATTATTTCTTAGGTTAGGGGTCACCATGTCATAGAGAGTAATGCCTCTATTACACTTACACGAACCATTCACCTTTTTTTGCACTAATAATGTGACTAAATCTTGTTTATGTGTGTTTTCTTATTTTTCTTATTGATTTGTTGTGCTTTCTTGTCTCTTTATTTCTTTTATTTTGGTATTTGTTCCTTTTTTTGTTTCTTCTTGGTCTTTTGTGTTACTATTTTATCTTGTATTGTATTGTATTGTATTGTTTTGTTCTATTGAGTTCAAGTACATTCTATAACCACTTTTAGTCTAGTTTTCAATTAGGAATGATTTGTTTAGAGTTGTATTTAGCTTGTTCTTTTGTCTTGTTTTATTAATGTTAATATACATGGATCTTGATTATTGATATCTTGCTTTCATGTTGTTTATTGAGTTGTTCTTTCTTTTCTTTTATGCATTCTTGTTCTTACTTAAATTATGATTATTTATATATGGATTTTAAGTTAGGTTACATTTGTGTATTATTTTTCTCTTTATTTTTGTTTAAATGTAAATAATTGTAACTCTAGGATTGGTAGTTTTTATCATTATCCTTAGTTATAGGTATTCACATTTGAACTGGCTCATCTCAATCAACATACAATGTCATTATAAGTTACTCATACTTATGATGCATAATTTCATTTTTATATAGTAAGAACTAAGTGATTTGGATTCCAAGTCCAAAAGTCAATGCAGCTCTGAAGATCAACTCTCAATGCACTGTACCCAACATAAGACTCTATGCAAGACTTGCATCTCTTGGCATATACTATGAGTCTAATTAAAAAATGGTCCATCTTTATTCTATCCTCCATTATTCATTCTATTTTATCCTACTTCTAGGTGAACTACATTAGTTTGAGGTCCATATGGACTATGTAGGCAATGCTTAGATATATGACATATCTCGGATCAACTTGACCACCTTTATTCTTCTTTTCATCTCTTTCTTCACTTTATGCATCTTGTATGCCTAGTTTTTTGTGGTTGATTCAATCATTAGACCCTCACATCTATTTTTTCACCCACTCATATTTAATCTATGCATAGGTTATATCTTTGAGCTATGCTTGCCAATTTTACTTACTGGGGTGCAACATTTAGACCAATCATTGATCAAATTAGCCCTACTGGGGATAAATTTATCATCAATTATCAAAATCAACCCTACTGGGGAAAAATCAATTCAACTGATCAAATCCACTCTATTATGGCACATTATTATTTCCTTTCTTTAAAGTAATATTCTCTTATTTCTTCTGATTCCAAGATCCTTAGCTTTTGCCCTCATAAAGTGTGAAACTTATCTTAGGATTAATCATTCCTTAAGTGCAAAACTTTTACCCTCTTTTGGGTGTATCAAAGTGTGTCATTTATGTTTTGGTATTGCATTTTTCCCACTTACCATCACCTTAGGGCCCATTATACTCTATTATTTTTTGATCATTGAGAATTAATGCATGCAAGCATTATCTCGTATGGATTTTATCTCATCCATGGATTAATTTTTCATCTTTTTCTCTCTTTTTGAGAGTCCATCCCTTTCTTTCATCCTTATATGTCTTCTCAAGGGGTATCATTGGTCATTTTCTTCCAATTTCTTCTTAACAAATATTTTCTTTGAAAAGACATTGTTTCTATTGAATGTCTTGCCACACCTTCTCAAATAGGGGCAAAATATAGACATCCAATTCCTATCACCATTGTGTTGAAATTGTTAATCTTACTTGAAATTCTACGACAATGCACAATTTCGATCAAAATCACTAAAACATGCTAAATGGTTTGAGCTTATCATATAAAAGTGTTGATTTCGGATAATGTATCCCTGAATGGGGCAATGCATTTTATGTGATTATTAACTTTTCCCAAAATCATTTCAAGTCAAAATGAAGAAAACATAATTTAACACTCTAAACCACTGAATTCTTCTAATTTAGAAGCACATGACATATGCATGTGTTATTTTATGTTGACAATGTCCTAAATGGGGTTTTATTCCATACGCAACTAACACCTTTTTCTATTTATAATCCAGTCAAATTTTAACTTACTAAATTGACATTTCAACTAGTTTGATTAAATGGAAAACTGATTTCCAAAGAATTTCATAAAAATTAATTAACTTCACTTAAGTAAATTAAACCAAATCAAGGGCTTAAGTGGAAAATCCAAAGAAGTTATTGAAGATATATTAATTGTATATAATTTTTAATATCTACATCATCTGGTGAGATCATCAATGGGGTGGCATCCATGAGCCATAAATGGAACAAATATCTAGTTTAATCCCTCCCATGCCTCATTAATGCCCCTTTCCTCCAAATATTAATGAGGGTATTTATGGATTGAGCCTCCAAAATTGAATTAATTCATAGACACACATATTTATCTCAAGATGAATGGTCATGGTTGATTTTGATCATTTTTAAAAATCTATAAATACAAGGATCCTCACTCATCTTTTCAAGCTTTTTATGGTGTAAACTTATTATGCAAAATTATCTTTACAAGCCCTTTTTGTGTAGTGTTATTATGATTAATTTGTAATAGGATAGCTTTAAGTATAGGCATATATTTGATCAATTTCATGAGCCTAGTTCATTGGTGTAATAAGATATGATGGAGGAGTAATCTACTCATCAGTGCTAAAGATTTGGAGCACCAAATCAGGGGACAATCACATTTTTAAGTGGCACTTGGAGGAGGGATGCTCTTGGGAAGGTTTGATGTTGTATTCCTTATTTCAATAACTCTTAGTTTTAATTTGAAAAAACCCATTGAGGGAGTTGGATTTGTAATTTATGTTCTTTATGATTATTTGATTTTTCTTGACTAATGCATGATCTAACTCACTTTGGATTCCATCTCTACAATCCCAAACTGAGTGTGACTACCAACTTGAGGTAAGTGCACCTATTAATTATTTTTGTATCATTTTAAAAACTTAACTTGTTAATTATTTAAGTATCTTGATCTAGTACATGTAAAGCTGATGACAATATTTTCATATGAATAGTTATAGTGATAGGTGAGTTTTGAGTAGAGGACTCATAATCATCAAGATCTGACACCTCCAGCTACAAGCAAGGCATAGAAGGGAGAGGATTATATAATCAAGGGAAAGAGAGTGAATGCATTTTGATGATTAGGATTATGTCTTATGAATTTTTGCATATGACTATATAGATTGATAAATATTTTTTTGGCATTGTATGCCTATACAAAATTGACTCAGGATATTGTATCACTTGTGTTCACATTTTGTACAACTTTATATGGCTTTTATGGATATTATATACATTATATATTGTTCAACATTTCACTTTATAAATATTCAAGTTGATTTCAGATTTTGTATTTTATTTTAATTTATTACATGTTCTATTACATGTTCACATCATTGTATGGCTTAAACTTTTGTTGAGCATTAAAAATATACCTTGCAGTGGTCATAGAATATATTTTTTGGAGTAGTTTTAACAATTTTTGTGTTATGGTTTGGTTTGGTTTGTTGTTAAATAAATAGAATACAATACAAAAGTTAATGTGATTTTAATTATGGAAAATACAGTATATTTAACGTATCTTATAAGTATGTGTTTTGAGGTTTGCTCTAAAAATTTATAATTTTTTCCATTTTTATTTGTGTTGTTGCATTAAGTAAAAATGGTAAGGTGGTGGGATATCTATTTATAAATAATATGTTTCTAGTTTAATAGCTATTTTTCATGAGGCCAGCCATTATGTGGTTTTTTTGAGAATTCTTGGCCCTCTTTAAGAAAAGTCATGCATTAAAGACATTTTTGGATGCACATGAAGCTCTTGAGATTGCACCAAGGATAAAAGTAGCTAAAAGTTTTGATGCAAGAATCAACTCTTTGATACAGGGGAATATTGACAACATTAAAATGTTTTGGGAGAGAAAATCAATGAAGGGATTGAAAAAAACAATAAAATACCTTTGGTGCATAAAGTGTAATGAGGAGGGGCACAAATTATTTTTGTACATGTTTCAATGTAAAGGTGGTTTTCACTACATATGAGGTCTATCACAAGGCATGAATAGAATATTTTAATTATCATTATATGATAAATTAAAATACCAATTATTATATTTATAATTATATACTATTATACTTATACTTGTAGACTATTACTTCTTGAACAAAAAAAATTCTTCTAAGTGCTTGCAAATGACTGTGAATGCACAAAACAGGGTTGTTTAAAGGTTTCAACTACTTAGACCTTGAAACAAGTGAAAAATCAAATTAAATTAAATTTATTACTATTTATTTAGGCAAGGAAAATATTAATATAATAAATCTAACCAAAATATCCATTTTGGTTTCAAGAAAATCAAATCGCCTCATACATAGAGCCCTGTTACCATGGCAAACAATCAATAAAATTTTTATTTCTCATATTTGGGGCCTTGTGGTTTAAAATTAACATCGCCACTATGTATGGGATATAAATTAACTCCTACTTCCATATTATTAGCATTTGAGTATACCCTATTAGGAGATAGAGCACTTGTTTCAGCCTAACGATGACATTTCCATAAATGTAAGATGCAAGCCATAATGTAAGATCTCTATCTTCAGGGGATCATGGGTGAAAAATGACATCACCACCACATCAAGGGTAGTTATTAACCTCTATGAATACATTATTTTCATCCAATTATTCTTTATTAGGAGATGGAGCACCCGTTTTGGCCTCAAGACCACTTGTCCCTACAAGGCAAAACTCGTGTTTTTAAAGCAAACTTTTAACAGCCATAAAAGGAAATCATAAGTCATGTCCTTGAACTGAAATAAATATCACATGCATGTTTAATTAATATAATTTCATCCCAATATATATTATATTGAAAATTATTTAGGAAATTTTGGCAAAGGATTTAGTGATCAATCCTAAAATGTAACTTTCATGTAGTTAAGAGACAAGTTATTTACCTCCAATATACATTTGCACTCTTGAGACCTTAAATTTGAAATAAATAACTTAAAACACCTCAGTATGTATAATTTACATGCTTTCCCATTGACATGGCCTTTGAATCCACATGGATACCCTTTTTTCAATGATTATGGCCTCAAACAACATTGTCAAGATGAAAACCATAGTGTAAGATCTATATCTTTATGGGATTGCGGGTGAAAAATGACATCACCACCATGTTGGAGGTGATTATTAACCTCTATTAACCCATTATTATCATCTGAGTATGCTCATTTTGGAGATAGAGCACCCATTTTCACCTCAAGACCACTTGTCCTTAGATGCAAGATGCAAGTGATAGTGCAAGATATCTATCTTCAGGGGATCATGGGTGAAAAATGACATCAAAACCATGTTTGGAATGGGTATTAACCTCTAGGACCACATTATTGGCATTGGAGTATGCCTAGTTAGGAGACTGAGTACCCATTCTAGCCTCAAGGCCACTTGTCCCTAGATGTAAGATGCAAGCCACAGTACAAGATATCTATTTCTAGGGGATCATGGGTGAAAATTGACATTGCCACCACATCGATGGTGGGGTTTAACCTATGGGATAACATTATTGGCATCTAAGTATGCTTTTTTAGGAGATAGAGCACCCATTCTATCCTTAAGACCACTTGTCCCTATAAGGTAAAATTGTTGTTTTTAGGTAAACTTTGAATAACCATAAAACATAAACTATATTCATTTCCATGAACCAAAATAATCATCACGTGCATGTAAAATTAATCTAATTTAAACCCAAATGTATCTAATTTAAAATCATAAACAAACTCATGATAGAGGATTCAGTGATCAATCTTAAAATGTAACTTTTATGTAGTTAAGAGGTAGGTTATTTGCCTCCAATAGACATTTCCACTTCTGAGGCCTCTACTTCAAAATCCATCACTTAAAACACCTTAGGATGTGAAATTTACATGATTTACCACATCCATAGCCTCCAAATCCATACGGATACACTTTTTTGCAACAATTTTGGCCTCGAGTAATATTGACAAGAAATGTTGTCAAGATGTAAGCCATAGTGCAAGATCTCTATCTTTGGGAGCTCATGGGTGAAAACTAACATTTACATCACCTCAAGGTGGTGATTAACATCTAATACCCCATTATTAGTATCTGAGTATGCTCGATTAGGAGATAGAGCACCTATTGTGGCCTCAAGACCACTTTTCCCTAGATCCAAGATGCAAGCCATGGTGGAAGATGTTGATCTACAGGGGATCATGGGTGAAAAATAACATTTCCACCATGTCATGGGTGGGGAATAACCTCTAGGATGACATTTTCGCATCTGAGTACATTTGGTTAAGAGACAAAGCACCCATTCTAGCCTCAAGGCCACTCGTCTTAGATGCAAGATGCAAGCCACAATGAAATATATTTATCTTCAGGGGATCATGGGTGAAAAATGATATTGTCACCATATTGGGGGTGGGGATTAAACTATATGACCACATTCATAGAATTTAGTATGCCTAGTTAGGAGAATAGACCCATTCCAACCTCAAGACCACTTATCCCTACAAGGCAAAATTAATGTTTTTCTTTCGATAGCCATAAAATGAAAACTATAAGTCATATCCATGAATTAAAATAACCATCATGTGCATGTATAATTCCTCTAATTTCACCCCAATGCTCTCAAATTTAAAAGCATCAATGAACTCATGGAATAATATTCAGTGATCAGTCCTAAAATGTAACTTTCCTAGCAACTAAGTATGCCCGATTAGGAAACAAAACACCCATTTAGGACTCAATACCACTTGTCCCTATATGTAAGATGCTTCTCTAATAATGGTGACAACTATGTGAGGGTGAAATCATCTAAAAGAACTAAAAGTTAAAATAATCAATCATCTACATGAATCAAAATCTTCTCTTAGCTTCAAAAATATGGAATTCTCTACTAACGGTGCCAACCACATGAAGGTGGAAGCTAATTTGGTACCACTAACCTATAAAAAATATGTTAATATGAAATCAAATTTAAATTTATATGTAATACCTAACAAGTAAATAAAATTTGATAAAATTAAACACATCTACATTTGAGAAGTCACCATACCTTGGTATTTCAATCTAAGGAACTACTAGGATTGGCTCTATTCTTTATATTAGTAAGAATAGCTTCATGATCAGATTCAAAAATCTTTCATAGAGTCCTTTTTAATGGCCTTCGTTGATATTTGTGCAAATGGCCATTTGTTGCAAGAACCAAATTTGAGTAGTGGAGTATCTTCTTATGTACTTCATAGTCTTCAAACAACCATACATTTGAAGTTTTGATAGGTTAGCATCGAATCCAAGTTATACTAACTACCACAAACCCAATGGAATAGTGAATGTTTTCTCCGTCTATGACTGTAGAAGTTAATATATATTTTTCCTCTGCACACTGGCACAAGTAGTAGTCTGTCCCCTCCTCATTATCCTCATATGCAACGACTACATAAGCATGCCCTATATCACAAAACAAAACATGATTTATGAACATGATTTGTTGATATATTTACTAAATTTAGTACATGAAACACATGTTAAATAGAAGGTACCTGGTTTCACTAGATTAGATACATGGTCAAAGTCACATGATGATGTCAGCTATATAAGTTGTAATACCAATGGAAAATTATACGTGTCAATTAGAATTAGGCCTACAGCTCCATTCATCCACCCATTCTTTTCATTTGCACTCATTCCAAACAAATTCAATGCATGCAAAACAAAATCATGTCATGTGTCTTGCATGAACCATACATTAACTTGTGTTTGAGATACAAAATGAGTGTAACTCACTAGATCATGTTACTATCATAAAACATTCATATATTACCAATTTTTCATCATCCATTAGCCAAAAATATCTATGAATAGTGGACTTTTGTTGATCACCATAGCCCATAATTTCATTACACCATTCAACTATGGTTTTTACATTTATCAAATCAATGACATCTTCAAACTTCAACTCCTCTCTTGCTAGCACTCTTTTGACACATGATCATACACCATCATGCTCCCCTTTTCCTCGGGTTACTTTAGTGAAATTCCAAATATGTTGTACACCAGTGGTCACATGTATCCTACTCACCCAATAGAACATCCATGAATTCTTAAATTATGACATGTAATTATTTGACCAAATATAATGTTGATCGAAAGTAATGTTCCATTCAATCAACTTGCCATAAAACATCTAAAAATAGCCTTGTACATAATTTGAATAATGTGTTCAATCATTACTGACATAGAAGTGGTACTCCCTTAATATTTTTTGATCATGCTCTATATTTTCAGATGAATGCATGAATACTATGTGCATAAAAAGGGAAACCTATACTGAATGGTAGTATTATGATTGAACCTCTCTTTGTGGTTACAATGTGTAATTCTCTACAAATTTAACTAATAAAATAAAAGTACCAAGTGGGAATGTGTCCTTAACTTGAATTGTTTATCTAGCCATCGAGCTTTGTGTGTGTGCCTTACATAATCATATACAATTTCCTCACTGAATTTGTCCATAAATTTGGAAGTAGGTATTTATTCTATAACAAGCTCACACATTTTAGATTCCTTTCCATATTTTTATTGATATGTCACAAATTAATATTTACTAAAACCAACTAATTCTTGTCCAATTCTATGTGTACTCTCCTCATGGGTATAGTTTTTCAAATTTTGCAATCCACCACAAATGCTACAAGTTCTATCCAAACATGCCTTATTATTAAAAAAAATTGTTCATCTTTTCGTTTAAAAAAAATGGATGGAATAAATTCCCTTTCTAATTTTGGTGGGGCTTCCACTCCACACTCCTACAAAATATTATCAATATGCAAGGTACAATGAACATGATGAAAAATATCATAATTCATAGAAAATTCAACATGTTGACTACAAAAACAAGTAGTGTGTGTGTGTGTGTGTGTGATTGATTTTCACATAGAAGGGTTTGGCCATTTCAAAATATCTTTGACTAATAAAAATATGTGGATATTTAAAAAAAAAACTAGAGTACAATTGTGTTTGATTCATATCTAAAAAAGTTTAGAATGTGGTTCATGGTTACGAGAACCAACTCTTCTTTTCACTACATCTCTAATATTAGGTGATAGACTTGTGTTATGTTTCCAAAATTTTGCAATTAAATATTTTAGGGAATCATCTATAGCCTTTTATTTCCATGGGAGTCTACTAGAAAATGCCCACAAGTCATTGTTATTGGAAACATCAAGTCTTCTACATCTCCCAATTACTTTCATTAGTGTTTTTTGTTTATGTGTAATGTTCAGCTCATTTGTCTAACCAATCATTTATTCTTGTTTTGAAAACTTACCATAGAAGTTATAATAATGCATCAAACAGTGTTGCCATTTTTGGTGTGTGTGTTCACACCTACTTGGTGGTATGCATTATAAAAAATTTCAACAATTGCCTTATTTACACCAACAATAATAGATGTTCTTATTCCTACGGTGTTCATTTTAGGTCTCTTCTTATGCACTTTCATCAATGTAACAAAAAATTGGCATCTTTGAATTTCGTTTAATTTGTGAAAGTGTGAGTCCCAAAATTTTTAAGATTTTCTTCTCATATGGCACCAAGACATTTTTTTAGGCATTGGTTTTAAAATGTTTTCATCAATTTCAATTAAATACATGGGTCTTCTTCTCAAAATCATAAGAGGTGTTCTTAGTGTTAAATTTGATTGATTTGGTGTATCCATATTATTTTCTTCATTACTAGTTTCTTCATTCAGTGGTATTCCCATAGTGTTTTCTTGATTTTTACTTTCACCAATCAATGTTCCCATGCAATTTACATTATCATCATCATCAAATTAAAAACCATAAAATTTGAATGTGGACTTGTATTATAATTTGGTATACTATTAAAATTGTCAATTGTACTGGCAAAATTTGGTATAATATCATTATTTATTTCATCATTATTTGTAACATTAAATTCATTAAGGATAGTATACTTGAAAATCTAGTGTTTTACACTTTAACTTCTTCATACTATTAGAAATCCATCACCCATGATTGCACAGAGTTTTCAACTTCTAAGGGTGGGGACAAAAATCTAATTATTAAAAATCAAACCTACTTAACATGTAGTACCAAGTGGGAACAATAGTCAAATTATTAAAAAATAGACATGCACTCTTTAGTCAACCATGAGTAGATAAATATTTTTACTTTTGAGGGTGGGGACATACATCAAATCAGTGAAAAATAGAATTGGAACATACATAATAGAATAGAGAAAATAAATTAGGGGATGAAAGTCTTGATCTGAGAAAAAAGGACATTGACCTAAATGTTTTTTTTTTTAAATTTTTTTACCACTAACCAATTTGCATACATGGTCTTATGTGTATGCATAAACACCCCTAACATAAACCCTTAACACTAAAACCTTGATCTCTTTGACCTTATACCCTCAAAACTAAACCTTAATCCCTAAACTTGAAGCCCTATAATCCCTAAACCATAAATCATAAACTCTTAACACCCTAAAACAATCATTAGAGCCCAAATTACCTTCATTTAGATTAAGAATTAGGTCCACAGGGCTTAATTTGGTCTAAATCACACCACTAACTACCCCAATTAACTATTTTGCTCTATGTGTGATGGCATAGGGGATAATTGAACCCAAAAACACATTTTTATGGTCATAAATAGGTTCAATTAGCTAAAACTATCTTCAATTACCTTTGCAATTAGACTTTAAACCCTAAATTTTAAACCCTAAACTCTAAACCAATCAATTTATCCTCAATTAACATCATTTAGAGTAATAATTATGTTCATAAGGCTCAATTTGGCCCAAATCACATCACTCATTACCCCAATTAACTAATTGGCTCAATCTATGATGATGTGGGGGATAATTGAGCCTAAAATCACATTTTGTAGTCATAAATAGGTTAAAGGAGCTAAATTTGGCCCTAATTACCTTTGCCATTAGACCTTATACCCTAAAACCTAAACCCTATATACCGTAAGCCTTAAGCCCTAAACCTTAGATCATAAACCATATTTACATTAAACAATTAGATTTAACCTCACTTGATTATGTTTATAGGGCTTTCTTCAAAGCAAATCACATTACTTATCAGCCCAATTCACTGATTAGTTCAATTTGTGATGGCACTGGGGCTAATTGTGCCCAAAATCACTTTATGTACTCATAAATGGGTTTAAGTAGCTCAAATTCCTTCATTATTTTCCACCCTAAACCCTAAATTTTAAACCATAAACTAATCAATTTAGCCTCAATTAACATCATTTAGAGTAAGAATTATGTTCACAGGGCTCAATTTGGTCTATAATGCATCAATCATTGCCCCAATTGATTAATTGGCTCAATCTATGATGATGTGAATTGATCCCAAAATCACATTATGTAGTCACAAATATGTTAAAGGAGTTGAATTTGGCTCTAATTTCCTTCATGATTAGACCTTATACCCTAAAAGCTAAAACCTATATACCCTAATCCTTAAGCCCTAAGCCCTAAACCCTAAACCTTAAATCTTAAACCATATTTATCTTAAACCATTCAATTTAACCCTGTTAGAATCCCAGCTATCAAAAGAGCACACATGATTACCTTTGTATAAGCAACTAAACACGAAATTTAACTAGAATGAACAAGTAACTAGAAATAAGAAATAACACAAAATATGAGAGACAATACCCAATTGTATTAATACTCTTCCAGAAGGAAATACAATAAAGAAGATGCCACACAGAGTTGTTGTTCACCTCAACCAGTTAGTATCACTACTGCCAGTACCACCGAGTATACACACATACTCAACTAAGTACAACACGTACTACAAGTAGATCCCTATGATCTTGCTCCTTGTTGTGTTGCTGATCTCCCTGATATTGCTGCCACCTATAGATCAACCTAGTTTTGCACACCTGTAAAACTAGATCTTGCACACACACACACACCTACAAATCAACCAATCTTAATTACCATGTAGATCTCACCTAATCTTGCTATACCATAGATCAACCTGGCCTTGCACACCTACTGATCGAGATAATACACACCCAGAAGAACCCTTGTCCTTGCCTCACCAAGTCCTTATGATTCTCCCAACTAGCACCCCTGTGGATCTTCTACCAGATCTTGCTCTCCCACAGATCTACCTAATCATACACACTTGGCACTGTGGCACTATGAGGAGCTAACCTTGCTCTCTTCCCTCTGAAGGAGCTAACCTTGCTCTCTCTATCTAGCACACTTTACAATACAGCCCATGGGTTTATTAAATAGCTCCCCTACAAACAATATCTAGACATCTAATTACAATAATTAGAACTGCAGCTCCAAGACTAAAATTAGTCTCTACATGCAAACAACCAGTTCAACAAACTAATTATTCATGCAACGAATAGTTCTGGAACCACACAGGTGACCGATGTCAATCCCTATCTGTTTGGAGGTAACTGACATCAGCTGACTCCTGATCGATGTCGGTTGCTACCTATCCACCACTGACCAACGTCGGTTGGCCTGATCGATGCTAGTGACTATGACACTCAGCACCTCCTCCTGTTTGCATCTTGTGAAGCTTTTAGCTCCACAACCTAACAATCTCCCACTTAGAGATAAATAGTTGCACCTATACCTATACCTATACATTGTCTAATTTTGTTTCCTAGCTTGTATCCCTCTTCAAGCTCAATCTTGAAGACCAACCACCACAAAACCTGTGGTGTACCTCCTGTCATCCAAGTAACCTGCCGCATCCGCATCTACAAACCCATGTAGAAAAGAACTTGACCCTGCATAACATGAATCCATACTGCTGGTCCATCTCAGATACTTGAGAACCCATTGAAATGCACTCCAGTGCTTCTTTCTCAAATTGGCTCCAAACTTGCTGACAGCTCTCACTGCGTGGGCAACCTCAGGTCTAGTACACATGTACTTAACCTCATCATGTGATTGGGGACACTGTTCTGTGAACTATTCATCCATAGGTGTGCATACCAGTTCTACATCCTGCATCTCAAACCTTACCACAACCTTATTCACACAATCATCTTGAGACAACATCACCCTGTGATCTTCCCTATCTCTAAGAAAACTCATGCCAAAGAATTTCGTTGCTTTCAAATTCTTCATGACATACCACTAAACTAACTTTACCTTTAGTTCAGCAACTTCCTGCATGTGTGACCCTACAACAAGCATACACACAACATACAATAATAGGATAATGTTGCAATCATCATCCAACCTGGTAAAGTAAACACAATGGTTACAATGACATTGACTAAAGCCATGCTTTGTCATACACCTGTCAAACTTGTACAATTGTCCTGTAGCTTTCTCAAGACCATATGACCTGGCCTTCCATCTCACCTATCCATTCCCTCTATTCTTTAACCTTGGAATCCATTCATTTTAGTGCTTTCATCCCAGCTGGCATCTCTACCAAATCTCCCATTTGGTTCTTCTCTAAGGAATCAAATTCTTGAGTCATGCCATGCTCCCACTATTTCCTAGATCCTACCTACTCTGCTTATTTAAAAAAAACTTCCAATTCTTGACCATTAGTGAGCAACAAGTAGTATAAAGAAGAAGAATAATGAAATTGAGGTTTACATACCCTTTCAGACCTCCACATGGGTGTTTGAGACTCATTGACAGCTTGCTGTCCACCCAAATTTTGTTCTGTCAGTGACCAATGTTGGTCACCTCCCAGTCTACACCCGACTGACATCGGTTCCCTATGACTGACCTGACTACCGACATCGGTTCCCTGACTAATGCTAATGTCTACCTAACTGATGTCAGTGTCCACCTACCCGACATCACCAACTCTGATCTGCACATGACTGACGTCGGCACCTATCTAATCGACGTCGGTTCCCTGACTGATGCCGGTAACTGTGTTTTCCTGTGAGTGATGACCTTTACCTGTGAGCACCCTTTGGATCAAAACCCTTTTCAAACCAACCTTGCTCTGCTAAAAAATGTCCAGCCCCTTGATCTGATCTTTGTCTGTCATCCCCTCCATGAACACCAAGGCTTCCAGTTCTTAAGTTTGTCAAAGACATCAGTCTTCCTCTTAAGAACATGCATCTCCTTCTTATTCATGTGACCAAGCCTAAAAAGCCACATCTTTGCAATAAAAGGAGAATCAGTAATACAAGTAGGTAGATAAAGAGTACTTACTTTCTTACCACATGCTAATTTAAGTACATCCACTGTGAGAGTTACTGTGCATCTATCATCACCCAACTTTCCTAAAATTAGACTCCTCTTCAGGATTGGGACCTGCATGACACCATTCAACACCCATATGTTGCATGTCTGCAATTTTAGCCACACTTCACCTTTGCCAACAATTTGACAAGGCTCACCAACCCTTTATGGGGTTGCATGGAAAGAGGTAACATAATCTAAATCACAAGATTCCACTTTATCCAAGGAACATACAAGAGCAACCCGTGCATCAATACCTACAACATCTACATCTTCATTTCCTTCATGATGATCTTCTACCAACCAGCAATCTTTTACCTACCCTTTCTTTCTATAACTCTGTAATTGATTATTCTTGCTATTCTCTTTCATTCTCAGCTTACTTTCTTCTGCCATTGCTATACTCCCACTCCAACAGAAACCCTTGTGAGTGACCTGTAATCAAAAAACCACTTAACACACTCTAAAACCAAGGTGTTAGTGAACCAAGCTTTAAACCAAGCTCAGGTGAACCCCACTCTGATACCACTTGTCCGGATCCCAACTCTCAAAAGAGCACACATGATTACCTTTGTATAAGAAACTAAACACAAAATTTAACTAGAATGAACAAGTAACTAGAAATAAGAAATAACATAGAATATGAGAGACAATACCCAATTGTATTAATACTCTTCCAGAAGGAAATACAATAAATAAGATGCCACACTCTTCTTCACACACCTCTTAGGCTTCCCACACCCGATGTATAGTAATTCACCTTCAAGAGTTCACTCTCTTAATTACAGTCACAACACACAACTCAAACACAGAGTTGTTCACCTCAACCAGTCAGTATCACTACTGCCAGTACCATCGAGTATACACACATACTCAATCAAGTACAACACATACTCCAAGTAGATCCCTATGATCTTGTTCCTTGTGTTGCTGATCTCCCTGATCTTGTTGCCACTTGTAGATCAACCTAGTTTTGCACACCTACAAAACTAGATCTTGCACACACACATACACACACACCTACAAATCAACTGAACTTACTTACCATGTAGATCTCACCTGATATTGCTATACCACAGATCAACTTGGCCTTGCACACCTGTCAATCAAGCTCATACACACCTAAAAGAACCCTTGTCCTTGCCTCACCAAGTCCTTATGATTCTCCCAACCAGCACCCCTATGGATCTTCTACCAGATCTTGCTCTCCCACAGATCTACCTGATCATACACACTTGGCATTGTGGCACTATGAGAAGCTAACCTTGCTCTCTTCCCTCTGAAGGAGCTAACCTTGCTCTCTCTATCTAGCACAATTTACAATACAGCCCATGGGTTTATTAAATAGCTCCCATACAAACAATAATTAGACATCTAATTACAATAATTAGAACCGTAGCTCCAAGACTAAAATTAGTCTCTACATGCAAACAATCGGTTCAACAAACTAACTATTCATGCAATGAATAGTTTTGGAACCACATAGGCAACTGACGTTGGTCCCTATCTATCTGGAGGTGACCGACGTTGGCCAACTCCTGACCGATGTCGGTTGTTACCTGTTCACCACTGACCAACATCAGTTGGCATGATCGATGCCGATGACTGTGACACTTAGCACCTCCTCCTGTTTGCATCTTGTGAAGCTTTTAGCTCCATAACCTAACAAACCCCACTTAATTATGTTAATAGGGATCAATTCAATGAAAATCACATTACATATTGGCCTAATTGGCTGATTGGCTCAATTTGTGATGGTGTTGGGGCTAATTGTGCCCAAAATCACTTTCTATAGTCACAAATGGTTTCAAAAAACTCAATTGCCTTCATAATTAGACCCTAAAACCTAAATTTTAAATCCTAAACCAATCAATTTATCCTTAATTAACATCATTTAGAGTAATAATTATGTTCATAGGGCTCAATTTGGTCCAAATTATATTACTCATTACCCTAATTGACCAATTAGCTCAATATGTAATGACGTGCCTAGGGTCAATTGAGCCCAAAATCATATTCTATTATCACAAATAGGTTAAAGGAGCTTAATTTTGTCTATGTGCCTTAACGATTAGAACTTATACCCTAAACCCTAAAATCAAAATACCCTAAGCCTTAAACCTTAAACCCTAAATTATAAATTGTAAACCCTAAACCTTAAAATAATTAATTTAACCCTAGTTAACATCCTTTAGAGTAAGAATTACATTCACAGGCTTGATTCAATGCAAACCACATTACTTATCAGCCTAATTGATTGATTGGCTCAATTTATGAGGTTGTTGGGGCTAATTGTGCCAAAAATCACATTTTATAGTCATAAATAGGTTCAAGTACCTCAAATTATCCTTAATTGCCTTCACGATTGTACCCTAAACCCTATACCTTAAACCATAAATTATAGGTTTGAATTACAATTAATATAAAAAACTATAACAAAAAAAAAAGATGGTGAAATGAATTTCACCATAAACTACATACATGGTAAATTCACTTACATGGTACTACTATGTAAACATTACTTCTACATACATGGTTCTTATATTTCAATTTTCAAACACAAGCATGAAGCCTTGAGAATGGCTTAGATTCTCAAGCTTGAGGCATGGACCTATAAACACATAGCCAAATGTGTGTTTTTGACAAAACAACTAAATTCAACTTTGACCATGCTAAACAATATGAATTTTATCAAAAAATTTATTAAAAATATTACTACGAAATCGAATACAGTTTCCTCTTCATATATATATATATATATATATATATATATATATATATATGTATATATATATATATATATGTATATATATATATATATATATATGTATATATATATATATATATGTATATATATATATATATATATATATATGTATATATATATATATATATATATATATATATATATATATATATATATTCTTTACTTTTAAAGTTGTTATCTATATTTATTTCTAAGTATTTTTATAATGATATATGTCGTAGCTATACATGTTCATATTAGTTAATGTATCTTTTGATTCATCGATTAAAACCAAAAAAAATTATATGGTTGTAAACTAGACCTAATTCTATACACATTAAAAAAAAATTGATATTTTTTGAGATGGTTTGGGGGGGCACATGGTTGGCTATACATTATTGATCATATTTCAAGGTTATTGGCTTGTGAAATTAATAAAAAAATCATTAATTAATTTTAAAAAGATATAGGTTGCAAACTAGATGATATTATCTAACTTTACACCAAAGGGTTTAAAACAAAACTAAACGATCCTCAAAAAATGATGGGCCACATAGAAAGCTATCCACTTAGTTTTTTCTAAAAAAATAGTACTACCTCTTCAAAAAATTTATGTTTGACCTACTTATACTTGATCATTTTTAAAAATAAATAATATTTTAGAAACTAGATTCAAAATTATACAATTCAGTTTCAAATGATATCTTCAAATTTTTAATGTAGGTATCTCAAATAATCTGTACAAGTTGAGGTTTATTATTTTTTTGGAAAAACATGTTCACTTAAGACCCCCTTTTGGCCCATCATTTCCATATATTTACCATATGGATACATATATTTCCAAGCTTTTTCCATTATTTTTATCAATAACACTAATAGTATCCATTGTATTCATAATGCGAATGCTCATTTATCTTTATTTGATGAATGGAGGAGAAGCAATATAGCCACCAGAGCCACAAGCACTTCTAATTTTGGGTAGTCTATTGGACCTAGGTTTGAATTCCCATAAGTCTCTACATACTTTCTCCAAGTACAATGGAAATTTAATGTATATTAAATTAGGCACCTCTTCCCCGTATTATATCTTCATGTATGGAGGCTCCAATTTCATTATTAAAGACTTCTTATTATAATATCTATAACAAATGATAAAATTGTGGAATTGTAGCAGATGTACTCTTTGTACAACAAAAATGATATTAGTTGATCCTTCATATAGACAATTTTTTGAAAACTTAATATTTTTTATCTATTAAACCCAAATATTTTGAAGAGAGGTTGGAATCTAAAAAAAATGAATACTAATATAATATAGTATAATAAAGTTAGTATATTTTTTTGAATAGATATCAGGGTTGGTGGGACCCCTCCCCATATAAAAAGTAGATAAAAAGATTACTGGCCTAGCTTGAAAGAAAAATCCAATAAGGCATATGACCAAGACACAAATAACAAACCAAAAAACTACAACCTAACCATATTGATTGTATTATTTAAGCTCCATCATCATTTATACAACATGTTCAAAAAAATTGATATTACCGTCATACATTTCACAAAAAAAAATTGTTATCCAAAAACCAAACATACCAAGAACCCTACTACTAATTAGTCTAGTAAAACCAAAGCCATGCCACCCTCACTTAGGATTAACACTTCACTATCCAATAAATCACTCCCTTCTGACATAGAAGACACTTTCTTCTTCATAGATGCTTGATTCAAAAACCACTTGATGGAGCCTTTACCACCTCCTTTGAGCCTTCAGCTACTAGCGATGCTTCCCAATCACCTAACTATAATTGAACCAATATAAACATAAAATATTACTTCAATTGATGTTTTCCCACCCATCATAAAATTGGAAATAGAACCTTACCAAAAACTTGAGCCAAGAATTTAATAGTAGTAATTTGCTCAAGGGACCTACATGCCTCCTGCCATGTCTGCAACTTAGGGATGGGGGATTTGAGTGCTACCAAATCTAGGAGAACCACATGATGTTAATGATTTGACATCATTTGATTAGATCATAGCCCATCCAATTCATCTACCAAATTAAACAAGATCATAAATCTTGCTTCCAATGCCATAAAAAAAGAAAGGGGAATGATATTGAGACCGTCTTTCTTCAAAAAGGAAAGATCTTTGAATGGCCGAGTATCCACCTTTTGCACTTCCACCAAAAAATTCACCCTATAGTCCAAGAATATGGAAAACTCCACCATTGCAGCCACTAATGACTTATCAAAAACCAACATTAATAAATTGCATGAAAACAAAACAACCAATTCATAATTTACTTTCATGCACAAACTTTGCCCAAGGACATCCTCACCCAACAACCACTTGATTACCTGTGTAATCTCTATCGGGGGTGCCCAAAATACATGTTTCAATCTACACATGAAAACCTTACTCATGAATCCCATCTCCCTTTTCACATGACTTCCAAACACCAATGACCACACTAGTGATTCAATTGACATCTACTCCATAACCATGCCCTTTTACCTCCAACTAAGATAAAGTAACAAGAAATCCTAAAATAACATGTTCTCCCCAAAACATATCCACCACCACTTTGCAACAATTAAACCTTTATTCAAACCATTAACATTTCCCATGCTAGACAATAATGACCATCATCATTAATTCATCCTCTAGACTTTTCACATGATCCTAAGCCAATGAATTCATTTCAAATCAATATACACAATCCTTGCATAATCATGCCAACTTTCTTGTAACAACCCCACTAGGTTTGACCTAGAAAAACATGATTATATTTTTATTTATTTAATCAACATATCCTTTTATTAGATTTCACCATGAAAATCTAATTAGTGATCCATATAAAACATATTAAATATCTTAACAGTAAAATAATCATGTGACATTTATCTATCACTATTCACTATCATCAGATGAAACACAACATAACTAAATATAGAAAGTAATTACAAATTTCCAACCATATCTAGTACAAACATGCAACCATTACTATCGTGGTACAATAATTAAATAATTATATCTCATCAAAATAATGTCTCAATAATAATAAATATAATATAATATACTAGAGACAAGGCTCCACAGAGCATGAGTTCCTCGAACTCCAGTATCTATGGCAATCTCAAGTGTCATCTCTAAATAAGTATTGTTATGGGGAGACAAAGCATCATTCAAGCACTTTTCCACACAAACTATAGACCATCAATCCCCCACACAATCTCCCATCATGGAATGGCCTTCCTTTCATGGATGAGTAGATAGTAACAGTACTAAAATCTAGAGAGACAAGCTAGTACCCGTGTGTTATATGATTTCTAAGAACATGTAATGTATCATAAATAAATCCATTCTAACATGATATCACACAAACATGTAAATCATACACATGAAATGACAATGTCTAACTAACATTACTTTGGCCAAATTTTTTAATATTTATTATTCTCTAGTATTAGTCAATTTCATATGCACCACTTGATCAGATTACCTTCATCTTGCATTATGATGCTAGTAAGCTACTAAAGTCTATCTCACTACTTAATCAGTACCAAGAATGCAAGATTTGGTTAATATAAATGTAACCAATAAATTCATGTAAATTACTTCCTACTAATAGGAATAAAATATGTTAAACACATGAATAATCAAAATGCATACATTTAATTTTTCAAATGTATTAATGAATCTCCACAATATTATTTATGACATAAATAATAAGCAAACAAGTACATATTATACCAATTGGGTATAATATATATCAAGATGCATATTCTATTTTACATAAGCATATATAATATAGTACTTTCTATTTGCAATCATAAAATATGATAAACATAAAAATAACCAAAATGCATACATTTAGTCCATCAAATATATGAATGAATCTTCACAATATCATATATATTAGACATAATAATTATAGTTTGTACCACCTAGGTATAATATACATTTAGCTTATAATTTTTTAATTCTTATACGTAATTTTCAAATATAACACACTCTATGACAACCCATAATATCAAAGTTCATTGTTCATGAGTACAACTCCTCAATTATGAACAATCAGTCTTACAATTTCAAGAATCAAATGTCTCATAATCCTAAATAATAAGCAAGCAAGTACAGTTTATACCAACCAGGTAAATCCTTTGTTTAAATTGCATAATCTAATTTTTGTAATTATAACCAAATACACTTATTCTCATAGGATTTTGAATATTACAATTTCCTTCACACTAATAGCCATCTTGTCCCTCAAAATCCTATAACTTATAATTTGTAATAGATATGGACACACCTCAATAAATTTAGCTAAATTATATTTATAAATCTAGTTATATTCAAATTTTATCTAGATGTAGTGTCCCAGTAACATCCCTATGGTACATCTATATCCATAGTTTTTTAATATACAACATTTGAATATTGTAATAACTACTCCATATAATGTAATATATAAACTAACTATATAATCTAGATCCATTATTTGATTACATCCTTAGCATGTACTGTATATAAGTACTCAAACAACTGTATATAGATGTTACTAGTCATTTTACACTTCTACTCAATGTGTAACTATGAGCTTCAATAATTCAATGGTTTATTCTAATATGCCTTTCAGGTTAAATTAGGTATTATATTTTATTTACACCTGTTTTCTTCTTTATGTTCAAGCTCATTGTTAGTGACAAATAAATAGGTCATATAAGCATAGAGGGTTATATTCATCATCCACATATTAGAAAGTTGTGTGGTTATTTTGTCAATCATCTTTTATGATTTTTACGGATGCCCCTATTGGTTGTACAAACTCATAAGTAAGGAGATATTGTTCTCAATGACGATAGTTGTATTCATTCAATCCTTGTTTTGATGTGTATTTGGTTGTAGCCATCAAAACTTCTCATAAAATAATGAATCTCATGTCCCACCACCTCCTCTAAATAAAGTCAATGAAATCAATGAGGAATGGATCCTTTATAGTAACAACATTCAAATTTCAAAAATAAAGAAAGATACAGACCTATACAACCTCCTTCACACTAATAGCCATGCGTAAAACCCATTTTTTTCATGATTGCTTAGATAATGATATATTAATCCATTATCTATTCAATCTCGACTTGTACTTCCTCAACACACTTAAGATGTATATGCTACAATAGATGATGAACATGTTACACTTTTAGAGCAAATGAGTAAGTATAGTAATTGTAGTTAGAAGGTGATAATCAAATGACTCTTTTAGCGAACATCGCAGATGTAAATTAATGAATTAGTTAACATAATATAAGTTTGAGATATTTTTTTAGGTTTGTAATGGATGCAAATTAGAAATTAAGGACTATTCATTGATATAACATTCATATAAGATTAGGGACTATATTTAGTATACATATTTTGTATAAATCTTGAAATATTTGATGGTTAAGGATGATTCAGTGATTACTATGTTATATATAAGCTCAATTGCCATCTATGCAACACCATATGCTTAGATTCATAATCTCCCTATCAACATACCTATAGCTTGCTTATGTTGAATGTTTTCTTTTTTTAATAAACATATACAGACCATCGGTTATATGAATGCAGGTTTGTTGCATAACCATTAATAGATCATTGTAGTTTAATAATCCATGGTTAAACATCTATTAATAATACTATTTCAAACCACAATGATTATAGTATACCTAATGCATGTAATGATCCTTTCATATATACCCTGTATGTTATAACTTTGTAATATACAATGATACTGTATATTATAACGTCACAATATAAAATGCAATATACAATTATACTGTATATAATTTCATGTATATGTTAAGTGGGCAGCAGCCATATAATATAATCTGTATCAATATGTAATGAATTTATTCTTTTTTATAATACCATATACTCACTACCAAAGACAACCATACATTTGTGTGGTTCACTTTATAAACAAGATTCGGTTTAAATCCTTAGATCATTTTTTGAATGTATAAACTCTCATTTTAGACCTTAAAATGATGCATTTAGTTCTTCTATTTAAATTTAACATAGAAATGGGGCGATATGCATAGCTATAACATTGGTTATAATGATCAAATTGTATGGAATTTAATAACTACATATGCATAAGCGATTGATTTGCATGTATATCCATTCTTAAATAGATTTACAATAAGGATATAGAGTAAATTCTAAATCTAAATTCCATGTAGATATCTATAGAGTAGATTTATCATTCCATGTAAATTCTTATAAATTACCAAGTTTTCAGTCAAAGGATTAATGGTTCAACAGGTTCAAAGGTTTCTACAGGTAGGTTCAATCAAAAGAACAACTTTCTGACACTTAGTCATTTTCAGGACTAGTTCAATCGGATTCAAAAGGTTCAATGGGTTCAAGGTTCAACGGGTTCAACAAGGCTTGTTTCAAAGAATCTTGGTTTAAGCGGTCAATAAAAATAAGGGAATGAACCATTGAATCATTGAACCAAAGTCGGTTCAATCAGTCGGTTCAAGCGACAAGTTCAAAGGAGTGCCCCAAGTGTCAAAGACACAAGTGCCCTTGCAAAGGGAATTTTTGAGGCAAAAGTGACTAAGGAAGGAAACAAACAGACTGAAACAAAAGCTCGACAGAGCCCAATGGATGTTGCCATGTGTCATCTTTCGAGCCTCATTTCACTTTGTTTCTCAGAGTAGCAGAAGCCACCACGTGTTCTTTATAAGTTAAGCAGAACACGCCAAGTGGCATCGTCTACATGAATCCAAATGAGTCTTGCATGTTTCTATAGTATTTATAGATATGTGATGGAAGTTCCCATGTGTCATCTTCTGCAAGACACTCAAAAAGCATCCAAAGCTTCTACAAGTTCAACAGATGCTACCACGTGTCCTCACCTGTTTCACAGTAGATGCTGCCACGTGTCACATGTTGAGATTCACATAAAATCGACTAAGGCAAATTTCCAAGGGACAAACAACCCTTTCAAAGGACACTCAGAAGCTGAAGTGAACCATTGAAAAAACCTAAAAGGCTAAATTAGAGCTCAAATAACCCTTGTGGAGGCCAGGAAGGAAACAAATGGACCAATTTAAAGGCCAAAAGAGCAAAGAGATTTCCTTCGAAAAAGTTCCCCCGACAAAAGTGACAAAGAGATAATTCCATCAGACAAATTATCTGAAAGAATTTCTTCAAACTTTTTCTCTGAAGGAAAAGTCCAAAGAAACAGAAAAATTGCAATGCTGCCACGTGTCCCTCAAAAAGTCATAGTAGAAGCAGCCACGTGTCATCTATTGAGACACAGTTTCAAAGCAGCGGAACATGCCACATGTCTCTCATAAAATGTAGTTGAAGCTGCCACGAGTCATCCTCCACAAGAAACTAATATAAGTCTCAAAAAAATTTCAAAGGTAGCTAAGAGCTCGACGGAAGCTGCCATGTGTTAATGTCCACAGTTTCTTCCTTTATATCTCTTTTGCTAAGTAATGATTATAGTGAACCTTCATTAAGCTATTGAAGTAAGTGAAAGTTGCCAAGTGTCATCTTTCGTAAGGTTCTCAAAAGACCAGTAGAAAGCAACTAAGGAATAGAGCATCGAATTGAATCGAGGACCCGATTCAAATAATCAAAAAAAGAGGAATGAGGAGGAACGACTAGAAACATTTACGCATCAAATATGTTTCTAGAAGTAGACCGCCAGGTGGATATTGAAAGACGCAAAATTTTAATAGCGTGACCCATTTCTCTACATTGAGAAAAGTAAATGGGTAAATGCCCCTAGATTTTAGCATGTCTTCTTAACAAAATTCAATGCAACATGGTGTGTTATTGTTCCCAAGTCCTTCTTGAAGAGGCTATATAAGGGACTCTCTTTTATTATTTTGAGGAGCTCTCTTTGATGATCAGAAACAAAACTCTGCCCAAATTGAAAGGCATTATTGAGACGTTGAGCTCAGGTTGTTGATCATATTTTGCTATTGGAATATGAAAGCAAGTGATTTTTTAGACTTTGTGCTGTGATATCTTTGTTGATGGGGAAACTGTTGTCTTTTTCTTTAATATATTTTCTATTCCTTTAATTCAACAAGCAAAATTAGTGAAAGTAGTCAGGAAAGTGTCCTGAAGCCAACTGTGGAGAGACTTTGTGCTCCCATAATTGTCTTTAGTGTGTTTTCTTTTTATTTCTGTGTAAAGGACCTTGGAACGACTTGGTGCCCTCATTGTCTTTCGTATCTCACTCTTGGGCAATTCAGGTGGAGACTTTGTGCTACATCTCAATTTGCTAGTTACTATGTCCTTGGTTACATTTTGCAATTACTACCAGGAAGATTCTTGTGGTTTGTTGAATAGTACTTCTGAAAGAAGAGTGCTTTCTGTCATTATCCCTAAGATTTCTCCCTTGACTTGCACGCATCATCTCTGAAAAAAAGAGATGGATGGTTTGTCCTACCCTTGAGTATTACTATATATATATAAATATAACATATTTATAGGGAACCTCCCCTTGATGAGAGGAGAGATTAGTCCACTTTTGATGTGGTAAAACTACACATTTGGCTGACCAATCTTCCTACTTTGGATGATCAGACCTATTTTGTTTATCAGTACGTTGATCGATAAAATATTCAACCAATAATTTTTGGTGACTCCATTGGGGATATAACCCATTATCATTATAATCCTATCCATTGTACTCTACTGTGGAAGAATGAACTACTCCAGTGCTTTCCCATTGTTAAAATTTTTCTCCCAGCCTCACGCAACAGTTTTTGGTGACTCTGTTGGGGATCATAGTTATGTGCATTCTGAAAATCTCAAGTTTTAGATTGAACCGGTCTCTACCATTATCCATTATAGACTCCATTCCATTTTTGCGTCTTACCCATTATCATTATAACCTTACCATTCACCTCCACACCAATTGGGAAAGAACACACAGTTTAAAGCCTCAAGCTTCAAACTGAATCAAGGTCAATTCTTTTCTATTTTTGTTTCACAATTTGGCAGATTCAAGGTATACACGAAGCCAAAGGGCTAAAGATATTGTTGACCCTGTATTTGAGTCGGTACAACAAAGTAATTTTGATCCTTTTCCTTCACCATTTTGCCTCCAATGAACCAAGAGCTTTCCTCCTACTAAAGTCAGGTCTCCATTGCTGAACGAAGTATCCACTTCTACTGTTGATAAAGCTTTGGCAATAATTACCCCTTTCAGATTTGTCATTCCTCCTTTTCATAGTCATATAATGGTAGCTCAAGGCCCCTGAGGTAATTTTTTTGGTACTCTCAATCTTACTCCACCTCTACATGAGCTCCCACATAGTTCAAGGAAGAATTTCTCTACATGAACACATTGTAACCTTCAACATAGCTTATGGTGTAATTGGAGTAGAATTTGAAGATGTAGCAGTCAGGGTATTTGTAGAAACATTATAAGGTGCTGATGTGGATTAGTTTTATCATCTACAGGCTCGATCAGTAACTAATTGGAATACACTTAAAGCAAAGTTTGAAGCAAGGTTCAAGCCTGTAGAAGATGCACATGCCTTGCTAGCCGAGCTCACACAGATGAAGAAGGAGCCTCATGAACCAATGAGAGACTCCATAGCCAAATTTGACAAATTGAAGAATATAATTCCTATAATTGCTTAACCTACAGCTGAGAATCTCAAATGCTTCTTTATTAATTCTCAGTTACCTGAAGTGAGTTTTCTTTTGAGACATGCTGGTCAAATAGATCTTGCTGCAGCTCAACATTTGGCCACTGAGGTAGAAGATGATCTCATCTTAGTAGGAAAGATGAGAAGAGATCCAAATAAAAATAGACCCTCATCATCTTTTGAATATTCATCTACAGGCACCACAGATCTAATGGTGCAGAAGTTGGAAAAATGAGCTGCTCTCAAAAAGCAAATGGTGCAAGGAATGTCTTTTGCTTCTTCATATAGAGATATGCCAAGAAGGACATTTCCAAATTAGTCATATCAAGGCAATGCTGCCAGGAATCAAGGACAACAAAATAATCTTCCTCCCCCACAAGGGAAACTTGCCCTAGAAGCTCCTCCAACGAATTCAGCAATGGGATATCTTGAAGCAGAATCAGAGTTTTCTTTCTAACCTAAATTGAATCAAGAAAATGACACTGATCTCCTTGTAAAAAATCAAGAAGAATTAGCTAGTGACTCCCACATTGGTTTCCTGAACTACCAGGATGAACCCAGAAGCAAAGGAGAAGCTTTTGATGGATTATATGTAGTATTTACCAGATCTAAGAATCAATCAGTCCAACAAGCTAATAAAGGAAAGACAGAAGAGCAACCTCATCCAACAATTACAATTGCTAAGCGTGGAACCACTCTACCTTTCTAGTCAAAAGATTCGGTGATCACCCAAAAGGTATGTACGTCAATTTCACCTTCACCTTCTACTTCAATTTCGCAAACCAACCCTCCTCCCATCCTTCTTAAAAGTTAGAAGGTTGAAATACCTTTCTCTGTACCTAGCTCAATTCAGCCATTTGACATAATTGATCATGTCAAAAAGACCAAAATACAAATGTCTGAATTTGAATATTTACATTCCAATCCTGATCAATTGGATAAGTTGTTCCAATATGTCAAGAACTAAACCATCCCTATAAGATAAGAAGCTAAAAAAATAACTCCTGATTCCCCAAAGAACATGCCCATTCCAAATAATCTTGTCATTACTCCTCCAACTACCCCTGGGAAAATAGAACCTTTCTATATTTCTCTGTTAATAAATGGTCACAAGCTAAGTAATTGTATTATAGACTTAGGCGCATCTGACAATGTCATGCCTGCTAAAGTAGCTAAATCTCTTAGTCTCACACTAACCAAGACATTTGGGAGATGTTTTTCCATGGAAAACAAGCAAGTACCATTGCTAGGGCAAATCAAAGATGCTCAATTTATATTTGCAACTTTTTCAGACAAGAGAATCAAGATGACTGTCTTGATGGCTGACGTTCTAGCATCCTATGGCATTTTACTTGGATGAAATTTTTGCAAAGACGTGGGAGGATAACTAAGCATGGAACTGTCTAAGGCAAGGATCCCTATCAAAGGTGTAATGAAGAAATTGCTCCTTGAAAAAGAGGCAAAATACATGGTCACCCAAACATCAGCCCCTGAAGCTCAAATTCTTTTTGAATCCTCAGGTATGGGTAACTACTTTCTATCTACAAACGAAGTTTATGAAGCATCTAATAAAATTCTTGAAAGTGTCAACCTACAAAGTTCAACTATAATAGCAAAAGAACTAATAGGTGGTAATACAAATGAAGAAGGATCTTCCCTCTCTAATGAAGGAAAGTCTAAAGAAAAATCAGTGTCTGATGAAGTATGGACTCTAAAATTCGATGGCAGTTGCTCCTCTATTGGTTCAAGAGCCAGGATTGTGTTGATATCTCCTTAAAGAGATATGTTTCCTTCATCTTACAAATTACAATTTAGTAACACTAACAATACAGCTGAATATGAATCTTTGTTGCTTGGATTGAACTCTGTTTAAGACAAATGCATCAAGTTTCTTCATGTTAAAGGGGATGTTGAATTAGTAGTTTGTTAGGTGAGAAACTTATACCAAACCAAGAATTGAAGATTGTGCCACTACCACAACCTGGTTTGGAACCAAATTGAAAGCTTTGATGCTTTCAACATTTCTGTCATACCTAGAGAATCTAATGAAAGAGCTGATGTACTTGTTGTTTCAGGAACTCTCTTAGTTCCTCACTCAGATTTCAAAGAAGACATGTATACTATTGAGCTAGTCTATAGACCAAGTGTTCCTGACAATGCTAATCATTAGCAAGTATTCAATGATGATTATCAAATCATTGCCTTCTTGAAACGAAAAGATACTTTTGAACAACTACATTTTGAAGGCAGTGAACCTCAAAAGTATGAATCAACCTCTAAATCTAGTTTAGATATAAATGAATAATTCTTACAGCTGAAAGGAAATAAAATTTCCAAAGGCCTGGTTTCTCTTGAAAAACTATTTGACAAGCATGATAGATTCATCAAACAACAACAAACATATTCAAGCTTCTCTCAGGGATTCAATCAAGTAAATCTAACTACTAAAGAAAATTCCAAGATGGTTAACATTGGTAAGTGTTGCACCCCTGAAGAAAGATTCAAGTTCACCACTTTACTCCATCAATACATGGATGTCTTAGCATATTCTTATGATGACTTGAAGTCTCTTAGACCTGATGAAATCCACCATGATATTCCTCTCAAGGCTGACTCAATGCCTTATAAGCAAAAATCTAGACAGTACAATCCAAAAATATCAGGTACTATTCTGTCTGAGATACAAAAAATATTTAATGCTAGAATCATCTTCCCAATCCATCATTTCACATGGATTGTAAACATAGTGCCTGTAAGGAAGAAGAGTGGTACAATTTGCATTTGTGTAGATTTCAGGAATCTAAATCAGTCATCTTTGAAAGATAATTACCCTTTGCCAATTATGAATCAAGTGCTTCAAATAGTGACAAGTTTAGAGATGTTATTAATGTTAGATGGCTTCTCAGGATATAATCAAGTTGAAGTTGGTAAAGTAGACCAACACAAGACTACATTCACCACACCTTGGGGTGCATTTGCATATAAAAGAATGCATTTTGGCTTAATAAACACTGGTGCCACCTTTCAAAGAGCAATGGACCTGGCTTTCAAAGATAAGATGGATAAAATCATAGTGGTATACCTTGATGACTTGACTGTCTTTTCAAAGCACCGTTTTGATCATATACGCTACATGCAACAAGTGCTAGAGCGCTACCACTAGAATGGTATTTTCTTGAACTCTAAGAAGTCTATTTTTAGGGTAACAGAGGGGAAACTCTTCAGACACATTGTGTCTAAAGAAGACATAAAGATTGACTCAAACAGAGTCAAGTCTATTCAAGAGCTTAATTTACCTACAAGTAAAAATGTTGTTCACTCTTTATTTGGAAAGGTGAATGTCCTACGAAAGTTCATCCCCTATTTTTTTGAGAAGACTAGACACATTATAAACATGATGAAAGGGAAGACCACCTTCAGCAGGACTAAAAAAGGCAAGTCAGCATTTCAAGATATCAAGACTACCATTGCCCACGCCCCTACCTTGGTTTGTCCAGATTACAATAAAGATTTCATCATATACAGCTATGATTTTGAACATACACTTTTAACAGTTCTTGTTCAACAGAACAAGGAAGGCATGGAATCTCCCATTTCTTTCATGAGTTTCCCTCTCAAAACCCATGAGATGAATTATTCAAATGTAGAGAAGCATGCTTATGCAGTGGTGAAAGCAGTCAAACATTTCCACTTCTATATCCTGAATTCACACACTACTGCCTTAGTTCTTGACACTACAGTCAAATCCATATTAACTCAACAGAGAGTTTGGCACAAAAAGAGGTAATTGAGATTGTAAAGATCTAGGAGTTTGATCTAGACATCAAGCCAACAACGCTAGTAAGGAGAAAAGGCCTATGTCAATTAATTGTTGACAACAAGTTAGAAGATACATAGCATGAAGAAGCTAAAGTGGAAGACACACCAACAATCCTTTTTGTCTCCACTACCAATGAGTGGTATTCAGGTATTGCTCATTTCCTTACTTATGGTGAATGTCCTACTCATTTATCTTACAAAAAAAGGAGAACTATCAAGTTAAAAGCTGCCAATTTTGTCTTTTGGAACAATGGCCTATACAAGAGAAGCATAGATGGAGTATTCTTTTGATGTGTAGATAAAGAGCAAAAAAGACAAATTTTAAAATCTTTCCACAATCTAGCCTATGGAGAACTTTTTTTGCTCCTGTGACTACTCACAAGATTCTACGAGCCAGGTATTACTGGCCAACTCTTTTCCAAGATGCATATAAGTGGGTGAGAAAATGTGAACTCTGATAGCAATTTGTTAGAAGACCCAAGTTAGCTGCCCTACCTCTCAAGCCAGTGATCACAGAAGAACTTTTCCAACAATGGGGGATTGATTTTATTAGGACTATAAACCCATCTTCAAGTGTTGGACATGATTATGTCATTATAACAACTGACTATTTCACCAAGTGAGTAGAAGCAATCCCAACTAAGGATGTTACTTCGAAATTTGTATGCAATTTTCTCAAGGAGAATATCATTTCCAGATTTGGAGTTCCAACTAAAATTGTTATTGACAATGCAGCTTGTTTCACCTCCCAAGAGATTACACAATTCTATTTCCATTATGGAATCACACTCTCCCATTTTTCTGATTATTTTTCTACAAGGGAATGGACAAGCTAAATCAAACAATAAGAACTTGGTAACTATCATCAAGAACCTAGCATATGACAATCAAAGGACATGTCATAAAGCATTGGTTGATGCTCTATGAGCAGACAGAATCACACCAAAAAGGGCAATTGGTATGTCTCATTTTCAACTTCTTTATGGTATCAATGCTGAGATACCAATCACCTTAGAATTGTCAGCCTTGAAATTGGCAAAAGTAATTGAAGATCAGACATATGAAAGCTCTTTTGATAAAAGAATCATGTGCCTGATCTGAGCTAGATGAATAGAGAACCATGGTGGTGGATTGAATTGTTGCTCATCAAATTTTGGTAAAGAAACTCTTTGACCAGAAAGACCAAAATTCGTGATTTCCAGATTAGGGATCAAGTCCTGCTGTGGGACAAAAGGAGAGAACCAAAAGGGATGCATGGAAAGTTTGACTCTCTTTAGCAGAGGCCCATTTATAATTCATCAACACAATGGTGAAAACAACTTTCTACTAAAATATCAAGATGGCACACTCTTTTCTCTACCTCACAATGGGCAGCATTTGAAACACTTCAACTCTTGAAGTATCAAATCATTTCATCTATACATATGTATAGTATAGTTTTTACTTCTATTTTGTTTTGTTTGTTTCTATTTTTTATGCCTTTCATTTCTGGGTAACATGACTCTGCATATCTCAATGGTACACATGAAAACACTAGAGATTCTGGATTCTACTCCCTTAAATTCTTTTTTACAATTGATAGAAGTTTCTCTAATTGGAGCCAGCTGTTGTACCCAAAAAATGTCACTCCTTTTTAGGAAAACATATAAGCTTTTTTGGTCTTGCAAGACCAAAATATCTCTTTCCATTTCAAAAAATTGTTCTAAGCTTAAAAAATTAGGATTATTCAAGATTTTTTAGATCAAAAGATTAATGGTTCAATAGGTTCAAAGGTTTTTACAGGCAAGTTCAATCAAAAGAACAAGTTTCTCGACACTTAGTCATTTTCATGACTAGTTCAATTAGGGTTTAAAAGGTTCAACGGGTTCAAGGTTCAATGGGTTCAACAAGGCTTGTTTCAAAGAATCTTGGTTTAAGTGGTCAATAGAAATAAGGGAATGAACTATTGAATCGTTGAACCAAAGTCGGTTTAATCAGTCGGTTCAAGCGACAAGTTCAAAGGAGTGCCCTCAAGTGTCAAAGACACAAGTGCCCTTGCAAAGGGAATTTCTGAGGCAAAAGTGACTAAGGAAGGAAACAAACAGACTAAAACAAAAGCCCAATAGAACCTCAGCGGATGTTGCCATGTGTCATCTTTTGAGCCTCATTTCACTTTGTTTTTTAGAGCACTCAAAAGCTACCATGTGTCCTTTGTAAGTTAAGTGAGAACACGCCAAGTGGCATCATCTGCATGAATCCAAATGAGTCTCACATGTTTCTATAGTATTTCTAGAAATGTGACAGAAGCTGCCACATGTCATCTTTCATGCAAGACACTCAAAAAGTGTCCAAAGCTTCTACAAGTTCAATGGATGCTGCCACGTGTCTTCACCTGTTTCACAATGGATGCTGCCATGTGTCACATGTTGAGATTCACATAAAATCGACTAAGGCCAATTTCCAAGGGACAAACAACCCTTTCAAAGGACACTCAGAAGCTGAAGTGAACCATTGCAAAAACTTGAAAGGCTAATTTAGAGCTCAAATAACCCTTGTGGAGGGCAGGAAGGAAGCAAATGGACTAAATCAAAGGCCAAAAGAGCAAAGAGATTTCTTTCAAAAAAGTTCCCCTGGCAAAAGTGACAAAGAGACAATTCCTTCGGACAAATTGTTTGAAAGAATTTCTTTCAAACTTTTTCTCTGAAGGAAAAGTCCAAAGAAACAGAAAAATTACAATGCTGCCATGTGTCCCTCAGAGAGTCACAACATGGAAGCAGCCACATGTCATCTATTGAGACATAGTTTCAAAGTAGTGGAACATGCCACGTGTCTCTCATCAAATGCATTGCAGAAGCTACCATGAGTCATCCTCTACAAGAAACTAATATAAGTCCTGAAGACTTTTAAAAGGTAGCTAAGAGCTCGATGGAATTTGCCACATGTCAATGTCCGTACAGTTTCTTCCTTTATATCTCTTTTACTAAGTAAGGATTGTAGTGAACCTTCATTAAGCTACTGAAGTAAGCAAAATCTACCAAGTGTCATCTTCCATAGAGTTTTCAAAAGACTAGCAAAAAGCAACTAAGAAATAGAGCATTGAATTGAATCAAGGACCCGATTCAAATAACTAGAAAAAGGAGGAACAATGAGAAGGACTAGAAACATTTATGCATCAGATATGTTTCTAGAAGCAGATCACCAGGTGGACATTAAAGTATGTAAACATTCAATAGCGTGACCTGTTTCTCTACATTGAGAAAAGTAAATGGGTAAACGCCCCTAAATTTTAGCATGTCTTCTTAACAAAATTCAAGGCAACATGATGTGTTACTGTTCCCAAGTCCTTCTTGAAGAGGCTATATAAAGGAATCTCTTTTACTATTTTAGGAGGCTCTCTTTGATTATCAGAAACAAAAACTCTGCCCAAATTGAAAGGCATTACTAAGACTTTGAGCTCAGATTGTTGATCATATTTTATTATTGGAATAAGAAAGAAAGTGACTTTTTAGACTTTGTGCTGTGATATCTTTGTTGTCAAGGAAATTGTTCTTATGTCTTTTTCCTTAATATATTTTTTTTCCTTTAATTCAACAAGTAGAATTAGTGAAAGTAGTTAGGAAGGTGTCCTGAAGTCAACTGTGGAGAGACTTTGTGCCCCCATAATTGTCTTTAGTGTGTTTTTTTTTATTTCTGTGTAAAGGACCTTGGGATGACTTTGTGCCCTCATTGTCCTTCGTATCTCACTCTTGGGCAATTCAAGTGGAGGCTTTGTGTACATCTCAATTTGCTAGTTACTACATCCTTGGTTACATTTTACAATTACTACCAGGAAGATTCTTGTAGTTTGTTGAATGGTACTTCTGAAAGAAGAGGAGTGCTTTCTATCATTATCCTTAAGATTTCTCCTTTGATTTGCACACATCATCTCTAAAAAAAGAGAGATGGATGGTTTGTCCTACCCTTGAGTATTATTATATATATATAAGGTAACCTCCCCTTGATGAGAGAAGAGATTAGTCCCCTTTTGATGTGGTAAAATTACATATTTGGCTGACCAATCTTCCTACTTTGGATGGTCAGACCTATTTTGTTTATTAGTACGCTAATCGACAAAATATTCAACCAACACTATATTTAAAATTCAATAAAATAAGTGATAGGCTAGGTTGACAGACATACAATAATTTGATTTACACACAAAATCTTAATAATACCACCTACATGTCAAAAGTGTCATAATGGCACAATCTAGACAAAGTTCCTTGCTTTGCTCCACTTTCTCCCTCTCTTCCTTTTCTCCTCTTGCTTTTCCTCTATCTTCTACACTGAGTTATCTTCTCCAATTGCACCCATTTAATGATTTTATTTCCTCCTTTTTTAATGAATATCCTTTTCCTTTAAAGTTGTTCCCCCCTTTTTTATTTATTTTATTCAATAATGTTTCTATTTTTTTATGTTTTTCTCTTTTTGTTTTTTATTTCCTTTTTACTAATTATATACTTCCCATAATATTTATTTTCTTTTCTTTATGAGGCCTTTTTTATATTTATTTTTTAATTAATTAATAATAATAAATAATCACAATGACTTGACCAATATAAGGTCAATACTATTATTTTAAATCAAAATGGTAAATAACATGTTATTAACCAAATCCAAATTATAACAATGTATTCATTGTTATCAGTATGCTTTTTTTTTCATCTATTAATTCAAATAATGATATTCTCGATATCATAAAGGTAAATGGCTAATATTATTAAGAAAATTTGTTTATCCTACATATGGTAGTACCAAAAAAATTCACATAAATTTATATTTTTGAAAACACTAAAAATCATAAATATAATGACATGTCAAAATGCAATCACATAGTATTAAATCACCTAAGCATAAATCTGAGCTAACACACACACAACTAATCATGCATAAACCATTATCTAAATGTAGCAACATCAAAACACACTAATGCTAACAATTCAAACCATTTATGTAATATGTATTATTTAATGTGGTGTGTGTAAGATTCTAGTCATTCCTCCGTCGTCTCCCAACATCTCCATCTACGTGACCCTCTCCAATGATGCTCTTTGTCCATCATGCTCTGAGGGATGAATCTCTCTTGCATCCAACTCAGATAATTAGGTAGTTAGTCCATAACATAATGACATGTATATCATAAAATACTATTAAATAAAAAGTCAACATGATCAAAATGTAAATAATATGCACTATAACTAACTCATAACAATGTCATAATGAAATCAAAACAACATATAACTATCCCATAATAACATATGAATTATATATTAATCAAATAGTAATCATATGAAATCACTAACTATAAAAATCCATGGATAATTAGGTAAGTTTTCTTAGTAAAAAATTGGGATGTAACATCCTTCACCCTAAAGTTGGTCACTGTTCTGATGACACTTATTCAAACACTAGTTCTGAATTAAAACCATTATTTATCAAAAAACAAAACATAATATGAAGTATAAAATCAAGTAAATAAATGTGTAAATCACTTTTAGAACTCATCATAATCTTTCAAAGTAGCATTATCCTCATAGTATTTGTCCCATAAGAACTTTCACTGTGACATCTCCCTATTATGTAAACAAAGTTTACTAGTGTCAATTACTCTAATTGGTTCTATCATGACCACCCTAGGGTCCAAACATGACAAAGTATTCCAATATAACACATGTTAAAGATAAACTATATACTTTTTAAGTTAATAACCATGAAATACATTATATAATAGAGCTAGAGATGGTAGCAATGAAAGCCCATACTCTATAATATTGACCACTTCTAACACCATGAAAGGTTCCACATATCTATGTGATAATTTCATTAACTTTATGAAATAATATTAAACCATAATCACATGAAATCATCATAAAAGTGAAAAATATGGCTAGGGAGAGCTCCACAAAACCTCCCAACCCATATGCACACCTCTCTAACTTAGAGAGTATTTTTCTCATTCTTGAGAAAAGTGTTTAGAGAACTTGGCAAGAATAATGTGTATAAGTCAATACCATAGCTAATATGCATAGCTCCTAAAAAGTATGATGATGAATAAAAACTATAAATAATACATTTCTAATATATACAAAATTAAGAAGTAAACATTCCTTAGTATACATGTGTATAACCATACGACTAAAGTTGACAAGTCCCACTTGTTAAATCCTAGGTTAAATAAGCTCCCCTTGTCAGATCTAAACTCAGTAACCATCGAGTCAATGTGAGACTAAATAAGATCCACTCCCATATCTTAGTACTCACATTCCTAATTCACCACTCATCCCTTAGGTATTTTTGACCTAATAATCTCCACAATGTGCACATGGTTCAATGAACCACAAATCTATACTAAAAAATCTTAGGGTGTATTGATATACACTAAATAATATAAGATATATCAATATCCATCACAAATAAAATCATACAATCATTCCATAATTACATTTAAGTTGTCATTAGCCAAACATAACTACTATCAAATTTCACAACTTAACCCGTCCTTGTTATATTCATAGTTAAGAGGGAATAATGTTAAAAGTAACATAACAAACAAAGGTGAAGTGTCACATCATACTTATAATCTTAATAAAATAATAGGTGAGATAATTTTTCCCACTTGCTTAGCTAGTTACACAAGTTATAAGCTTATCTCAACCTCCTTAGACTTATAAGATATTTTGCACATCCAATTCCATACTTGCTCTACACAAAAAGTAATAAATGGCTCATCAAAAAACATGTTTTAAGCAAGATGAGAATAATACCAATCTAATCCAAGGTGAATCATAACATAATCATTATAATCAAATTATAAATCTTAATCTAGAACCAATATAAATTAAGGTTTGCCACTCCATGTGGTCAAAGTTCACAAGTGTAAAAGATGAATCAACATCTCAAAAACAAAACTCTTAAATACCCTCACATGGTATGAAGGAAACACCAGAACCCAAGTTATCAAAATCACTACGCACTTACCAAACTTATAAATGTAGTATCACAACCTATTTCCATAATCAAAATAAAAATATTAACCATATAGATGCATCAATTCAATACATTACTACCACTTATCTATCAGAAAGAAGTAGAAGGCATTATCCCATAAACTCTAGGGAATATGGTCAAAACAACATTTTAGAAACAAGTTTCCATTTAAGGGAACACCAAATCAACATCATGAAAATATGAATCCACTCAGTGGGTTTATAATAATATCAAAGGAGGGTAAAAGAGTAATAACTCACCTCTATATTATCTATGTGAGAGGACACCTATTTCCAATCAATATAACATATGATGTGTCAATCCATGATAAAACTCCTAACACAAGCATCCTTAACAAAGATAACTACACTCCACTATAAGGAAAATTCCACAACACTAGGTGGTGCCAATCCATAAGTAGTCTTTTAGGATTCTCACTCTTAGGACTAATGTACATAAGACTCTATCTAAAATGCACATATTCTTAACTAAGAAGCATCCCATGTTTTTTGAACACTCACAATATAAAACACAAGTGGTGAAGGTGACTTGATTACCAAGTAAATATGTTATCATTCTTGAGGTGTTCAATCTAAGTGATAAAAAATACTGCATGAATCTTTTATTCAAGACTTATATACAATGATATGTACTTACCTATCCAAACATTGTATATACAACCATCACCACCGAGACACTCGATAAACCCTTTAACAACTCTAAGAGGGCATGAGTTCTCCTAAGGGTACACACTTAATGCACCACACATCATTTCATCCACATAGGTAAACATAATTCTACGAATCATGTATGTCTATTACTTATAATAGTCATCAAGCCATACTTGAGGATCTACTAAATCTCACAACTCCAATCATGGTATAACATGATTATACACTAAGGCACTCCAATTCCAAACTACACTTCACTTAACTAGTATAATACTACATGTGTTCTCGCATCTTAGTATTTTTCTACTCAGGAAGATGCTCTTTAAGTTCACACTAGTGTTCTTCCTCTTCATGGCCATGACTTTCTTGTTTCAAGTCTAAAAATTCAATCCCTAGTTTCATTTATGGTTGAGAGAATCTGATCTAACTTTACTACTTAGCGGTAAATCAGTTAGATTCAAATGGAGGGTTAATATCATTGAAATTGGAAGAACCCTCTTTAGATATTGTTGGATAATAGATTTTTCCTTATCTAAAAACATTTTATTTTGACTCCATACCCTTCTTTTAAGAACAAATAAGTTAAACAACAAATGGGTGAACTGTTAGGACTAGTTCCCCTCTGAATTAATGTATAGATCCCTTTAAGATTTTCAATGAATTCAAATTTTCAAATACACTTTTAAATAAAAAGTATTTTAAAGGTAAAATAACATCCACACATCGTCATGTTATGAATGCAAAATTTTATAACAATAATGAATAACAGAATACACAGATTCTATTTTCAATAGCAATCAAATAGATAAGCATATATATTGTTGAACCAGTAAAGGATAAAACAAATATAATGAATTGTCTAATGGAAGAATAATTACCATATGGAATAAGATTTCACATAGAAAACCTAATTCCAAATACTCAAACACATAGATCTAAGTATGCAGCAATTGATTCTCATTTTCATTCACAGATGAAAAATGTTTCAGACAAACATCACATATACTATTAACAACAGTGATCCAATTCTCAAAATTTTCTCACTCTTTTCCTTCTCTGTCCCTCTTTTTTACTATATATATATATATATATATATATATATATATATATATATAGTTGCCATAACTAATCCACCTATCAAACTAAACCAGATTTAAAATAACTCTGACCCATATGAGATTTAGTTTTTACAAACTCTATAAAGATAAAGTTTTGAATAGAAAAGCAACTGAATAAAAGAAAATATGTAAGTAAAATTATTGTTGAAGCGATGGACTAGGATTTCCAGATTTGTCATGTTCGGTTGGGTAGATACGTTGAGCTTTTGACTCTTGAAATGCAGTAATAAACTCCTGAATTTTTGAAAGATTGGGAATGCTGATGTGTTTTATCCTTGCTTTCCATATTTTTTCTTCCCTTAAAATTTTTTCCATATTTTTTGTGTGTTCTAGGAGAGTGTCAATGCAGTGACAAAGAAGTGAATCTACCTTTGAAATCTGATACAAATCTTCAGTTGACAAGTTGTCACTTTCTTTAATGATGTTGATCCTTTCCCTAAAGGATTGAATCACAATATTAATATCTTTTTCTAGCTTTCCATCATCTTTTATGTATTTGATATTAATACTTTGTAGATCATGTTGCAATGACTGAATGAATTCAGTCATTTCCTTGATCATTTTTGTGATTTTTATTTGTCCTTGTCAGGATACTGAATTTATCCATTCAACATTCTTCTTACTTACATATAATGCATATTCATCCATTCCTGTCAAGTTTTTTTTTGACAAAAAATTTGTTATACCATACTTTTTCACTTCATCATTTTGGTTCATTACACTCATCCATTTTCCTTCATCTTTTATCTATAAGGAATTTTGTGTTTTTAAATCTTCAATAGTAATTGTGGTTAGATCATACACATTCTTCAATTTATGGATGTATTCCTTAATTTTTTGTATGATGCTATCCAACCAATTATCAAATATCTTGGTAACCATTTTGCCTTTGTGTATCTAATCCAACATCCTTTGATTGATTGGTGATTTTGGATCAAAAGATAGGGGTAGTTGGGTGATCGATTGTGGATTTGGACTATGGATGGCATCAATGTACTCTGCCATTAACCGTACAGTCTATTTTAGTTACCTTTTATCCCTTTTGTCCTTCTAGGTTCTATTTACTATTCTTTTAGTGGACGCTTCAAGGTGATGCACATCTACACCACGTGATGCAGTCCTAAGATCTACCTTTTCAATTATAAAACATCAAACTGTAGGATCTTTAACTTCTTCATTAGTTCTTAGCCTGGTTATCTCTGCATTCTAGTTCCTTGTATTAGGGTCAACGTCTACCCTGGAAGTTGTTTTTAACTTTTTGGACTTAGGGTTTTTCCATAAACATTTACTTACCATATCCTTCTAAGGGCAAAGAAAATGGTACTACTTTCCTTTTGTTACTGATTGAACTTTCTAGCCATTTAGGTGCAGAGATCGAGGCTTCTTTATGAGGATTTGGTTGATCAAAAGGCACATTTGAAATGATCATTAGTTTAATAGAATCAGAAGCAATCACTGTCTGTTGATCTATACTAACCTCTTCTGCCATTAGTGAACTAGACTCTTTATCACCTTTGGCTTCTCCTAAATCTTCTTTAGAATTCAAATCCACAACTACCTTTTCAAAAAATTGACTCTTTCTCTTGCTTTGGGTCCTTGATCTAGTGGCACGAGGAGGTAGAGTAGTTGTAAGGGCCTTCTCAAATTCTTTGATGACAGGATCCCTTCCAGTTTTAGCTCTAGAAGTACCTGCATCACAGATAGCAATAAGTTGGTTAGAGGAGCTTATTGGGAATGGTGATTCAATTATTGATGTACATTGTTGGGAGGCTATATTTTGAGCTCCCCTTAGTTTTTGCTCTCTCAACCATTTCTTAGTTCTCCTCATCACTGGAAGGGTCTTAACCTCGATTATATCTTCTTCATTTTTCTCCCAGTTAATTTTTGGAATAGGTGATTGTTTTATTTGCTCAAATTGTGGATCAGTCACTTGTTCATCATTGTCAATTTTTTTAGAAATGTCCATATTTAAATTGAGGGTAATAATTTTTCCTAAGGATAACATGGACCATAGTCTCTTTCTGACTTCAAATTCATCTGAAAAATCCTCCCAATAATCCTCCAATTGGGGAATATGTGAAAAACCTGCTCCAAAATCCAAATTATCTCTAACAAAACCTTTGTTGTCAAATTGGGATCTGGCTGTGAAGGACTGAAAGTTAATTTTTTTAAAATCCACTTCCAAATTCAAAGCATCAGATGTTATCTTGCATGAATAATGTTCAAGTTTGATAGGAAAAGATATACCAAATTTATTTTTCATTGGGAATATTTTATCTACATGTGCTAATTGCCTACAAAATTCTATTAACACAAATTGGTCAAAAATATACCTAGGTAACCTCAAAGTTTCACCATAAAAACCCCCACTCTGATGTAAGTGAACTTGGAAAACTGAATGAAGAAACTACCATTAATGTTGATCAGCTGTATAGCTTCATCAGACAACCTTTAATTGATATTGTTTGACAATTCAAAAGTAATTTTCTCAGTAAAAATATCATTGATTCTCCTGTAATCCTCATAGCAATTATGAATTTACAACTGTGAGTAATAGTCATAGATTTTATTATCTTCAGCTAAAGGTGCATGTGGTAATCCTACCCATTGTCTTGTAGATGCCAGGCAAAAGAAGAGATATGAAGACATATAAAACTCTTTATTTCTCAAACAATTACTCAAACTTAGATGCAAACATTCAGCTATAATTTCTGCCCAATCTAGATATTGCTCTCCTTGGAGGATCACCTATATGAAGAAGTACATCCAATCTTCTCAATAATATGCATGAGCATTGCCTTATAGTCTGTATAGTAATAATATGATATCTTGTACTTCTGAAATCATATGATTTCTTGTTAATGGTCTGGGCAAACTTGAACCACCTTTTTCAAATTTTAAAAGCCAATTCCTTGCAATCACGCTCTTTTAAATTGCTTTCTTTAATGAAAAATAACCATATGAAGAAGCAATACTGAGGTCAGAGTATGGTTCTTTGGGAGGAATTTTCATTACAGACATTAAGGTTTGTCTGTTGATATATAATAAAACATTACCATTTTTAATCTTGATGCACCTGTTCTGAGGTTCATATCTATTCATGCATTCAAGAACTAGTTCAGGGCATTGTATAGCCATGGGAAAGTCCGCAACTTCAACTAAACCACTTTCTACTATCTTCTGCATCATAGGATTTGACACATGATTTTTGGCCCTTTCCTTACAATCTTCCAAGTCATATTAGACCAGAGAAGTGTCCCCAATTTTAGGAGGAGAACATATGAGACCAGGACCATGTTCATAATCAAGACATGCAGATTTCATGGCTACAGCTTGGAGGATATAATGAAAATAAAATGTTTTGAACTCCTTAAATAATTCCATAAACTCAAAATGATCCTTCTTTCCAACCAAGTAAAGGAAACAACTTATATTAAGAGTAAAACTCACCTTTTAAATTTGTCTGAAATCACTATGAATTTAAGCAATCAAATATCTTATACCACCTGTGTTGTTCTCCTTTGTATCGCCTAGTATCCTTGTTTACTAATTTGAATTGTTTTATCTTGATATAGATATTAATCAAATCAAATAATTTAACCGAAAAAATACGTGCTAAACATGCTTGATAAGACATGCACTCTAACATATGCATTAATGGCAAGCATTTTTTACATATGATTTTGATGAGTAATGATTATCTACAACCTCGTGAAAATTCAAAATTTTCCACTTTATAATGAGTTTTGGATATATTCTCCTCTAAATCTCCCACTAATTTTAACTTAGAGAAAGCCTTGGGATGAGATGAGAGTATAGTCATTGAACCATTTAACCATTTAACTTTTGAAAAAGTGGTTCAACTTTAGGGTTCAATGATATGAGATGAACTACACAGATTGACCGATAATCATATGATCTTTCCAGAAACTTTGAACTTTGAAACATTAAGCTGTTGAAATTTTGAACTCCACTATGTAGGTTCAAATGTTAGGTTCAAGTAATAGGTTCAAATGGTAGGTTCAATGATACATTAATTTGTACAAGGGAACTAAGTGAACATGGCTCTTTACAAAACATTGAGTATTGAAATTTTTAACCATTGAACTTTTGAACTCCGAAAAAGGATTCAAGTTCAACCGAAAGGTTCAAAGTCATAATTGAAATACACAAAAGGATAAACAGTTCACTATGAGAAATATTGAACCATTGAACCTATTGAACTCTTAAACTCTTGAACTCTAAAAAAGGTTCAAGTTCAAAGGTTCAATTCTTTTAAGGATTTACACACAAAAGGCGATAAGTGGGTGAACTTCATTTATGGCAAAATTCACAAAAAAAATGAATAAGGGTGACTCAAAAGGTAAAAAATACTCTAGCTTTCACCATTCTCCTTTTTTTTAAATAGAAGGATACAAAAATACTAGTAGACTCATTAGGTCCTAGAGTTTGGGCCACAACTTTGATACCACATGTAATATCCCCACTGGGTTTAACTTAGAAAAATGTGATATATATTTTTTTTAATTTAATAAACATATTCTTTTATTAAATTTTACCATGATAATATAATTAGTGATCCATCTAAAACACACTAAATATCTTAATAGTAAAATAAACATATGACATCTATCAGTCACTGATCACTATCATCAGATGAAACACAACATAACTAAATAAAGAAAGTAATTATATATTTTCAGCCATAACTGGTACAAACATGCAACCACTATTGTCATGGTACAATAAGTAAATAAGTACATCTCATTAGAATAATGTCTCAATAATAATAAATATAATATAATGTACTAGATACAAGACTCCATGATCATGAGTTCTCCAAACTCTAGTATCTATTGCAATCTCAAGTGTCATCTCCAAAGAAGTAATATTATGGGGAAGGAGAGCATCATCCAAGAAAAATTTCACACCAATAATGGACCATCGATCCGAAGCACAATCTCCCATCAGGGAATGGTCCTCCCTTCACGGATGAATAGATAGTGATGATGTAAGAATCCAAAGATACAAGCTAATACCCATGTGTTGTATAATTTATAAGAACATGTAGTGTACCATAAAGAAATATGTTCTAACATGATATCACAAAAACACGTAAATCATACATATAAAATGATAATGTCTAACTAACATTACTTTGGCTAAAGTTTTCAATAGTTATTGATCTCTAGGATTAGTCAATTTCATACACACCACTTGATCAAATTACCTTCATCTGGTATTGTGATGGTAGTAAGTTAGTGAAGTCCATCTCACTACTTACTCAGTACCAAATTTGGTTAATATAAATATAACCAATAGATTTATACATATTACTTTCTACTAGCAGGCTTAAAACATGTTAAACACATGAATAATTAAAATGCATACATTTAATTTGTCAAATGTATGAATAAATCTCCATAATATTATTTATCATACAAATAATAAGAAAACAAGTATAGATTATACCAATTGAGTATAATATATATTAAGTTATATATTTTATTTTCTATAAGCAGATATAATACAATACTTTCTATTAGCAATCATAAAACATGCTAAACATAGAAATAACCAAATTACATATATTTAGTCCATCAAACATATGAACGAATCTTCACAATAATATTTATAATAGACATAATAATTACAGTTTGTACCACTCAAGTATAATATACATTTAAATTATGATTTTTTAAATTCTTATAAGTAGTTTTCAAATATAACACACTCTATGATAACCTATAATATCATAGTTCATTGTTTATGATTATAACTACTCCATTATGAACAACCAGTCTTAAAATTTCAAGAATCAAATGTCTCATAATCCTAAATAATAAGCAATCAAGTGTTGACAATTTTGACTCAACATGTCAGATTACCACCCTTATCATTCAAAACTTTGCATACCATGTCATTTTGTCTTGTGAGTCAGTAATTAGTCTTGAAAAGTCTTTGAAGAATCCATGGTTAATAGGTCTTGAGGTTGTTTAGATGATTTAGGGACTTTTATTTCACTTATCTTGTTCTTTACAGGAAGGTAATTATGTTGCTCTGAGCAATTCAAAAGAAGACAAGCATAAGATAATTTGGGCTTTCATGAAAGGACTTCAAAAAAAAATTCCCCAAAAGGTTCTTTTCTTGAGAAATGGTCCTATTTCATAAGTTCCAAAGAGTTATTTTGGTTTTAAGGTCTTTTCAAACAGTTCTGAAAGCCTTTTCAACAAGTCCAAATTGTCACTTTCTTTCAGGAGGATTGTCCAAGAAGAAATTTTGAAGGGCATTTTTCATAAAGCCCAAAGGCATTTTTCATAAAGCCCGAAGGGCATCTTCAAAAGCAAGGGTACTTTTCATTTTTTTGGAAGGTATTTTTCAAAGTTTTGAGGACCTTGACAACTTTCCTGAAGCCCATGACAATTTTTACAAAGGGTCAAAGGGTTCAATTCTTCAGAAAGACCTTTTCCAAAGTCCAAAGGGCCATTTTCAAAATATGAAGGGTTCTTCTAAGAATTTGAGGGGTTCTTTCAATAATTCTAAAGGGTATTTTAACTTTTTCGTAGAGCCTTTCAACTTGTTGAATGGTCACCTGACACTTTCCCAAAGGCTATTTTTCATCGGGAGAAAAGTCTAAATAAATTCTTCTAGAGGACGATTTCAAAAAAAAATCCAAAGGGTCTCTCCAAAGGCAAAAAATCCCATGACAATTTTTCCAAATGGTGCATTTCAAAAATTGAAGGGTACCTTTCACTTCAAAAAAAGGAATTTTCAAAGATAGTGGACCAAATAATTTTCTCAAAAGGTTCATTTCCAATTTCCTAAAGGACTTTTTCAAAAGTTCGAAGGGAACATTTTAGAAATCTGAAGGACTTTTCTAAAAGTATGAAGGGTCAATTGTCAAAATGTCGAAGGACATTTTCATTAAGCAAGAGTCATCTTTAGAGTTTTTGAAGGGCTCTTTTCCTTCGAAAAAGACCATTTACAACTTTTTCAAAAGGTATAAAGCCAAAGGAAGGGACATTTGTAGAGACTATTTCAATAAGCCCAAAGAGATATAATTCCTTCAGACATTTTGTCTGAAGGAATTATCCAAATGAAAAGTTTCAATAAATAGCTCCAAAAGAATAAAATTTTGAAGATATTTTCATAAAGTCCAAAGACAAGATTTCCTTTAGATAAATTTTCTGAAGGAAATGAAAGAAATGAACAATAGCCCACAGGAAAGTGACAGAGGAAAAAACTTGAAGACCTATTTCCTTCAGACAATTTGTCAAAAGGAATTATTCCAAGCAGAAAGGATGAAGAAAAGGTATAAGGAGAAAAGGCCCAAAGGAAATGAATGGGAACAACTGCTAAAGGAATACATGTAGAGCATGCAATGTGGCCTAAATAAGATTAGACGAGTCTAGGATGAGTTTGAACATGAAAAAAACCAAAAATGGTAGATCTTCTTGAGTAAATAGATTGATGACATCATCCCTTGCTTTCTTAAAGTGCCCTCCATAAGGGCCATTTGAGCTCAGAAGTACCCTTCAAAAAAAAGGAAATGGTCCACTTTCTTGACCAAGTGCCCTCTGCAAAGACCCTTACCCTTCAAATTTTCTACGACCATCAAATTTTTTCAGACATTTTATCTAAAGAAATTCTCATATTTATTTTAGTGAATAAGCAGATCTATATTCACCATTATATTTGACTTGAAAATTGGTTAAAGGTCATATGTAACCTTATGACCTTTAAATTGAGAATTAGCAACAAGAGGATCATTTTATTAAGAAAAGTGATCATTTACTATGATCACTTTACTTAATAAATGATCACTTGGATTTCTCTTGTTGCTAATTCTCTTGTATAAATTAGATTCAATTGGTATGAAAACAACTATGATGGATCTATTATTTCTACCAATAAATAATAGATCCATCATGGTTTTCAACAGAATATGATTTAAAACCTTTAGGGGTGTAACCCCTAAAGGTTTCTAAGGTTTTTAGCCAATTATAATTGTGATAAAAATTGACAATTATAATTTTGTAGGTTTCTAAGGATTCCCTTACTAGTTTTTTATTGGACAATCTAGTTTCATAATATTTGCTTGCAAATTTGAAGGATGGTGTTATTGGAAAATTTAATGATTTAAAAAAATAAGAGATAAGGGCAAAAACCCTTATCAAATAAATTAATGCCCATTATCATAACCACTCTCAAAGAGTGAATTTATTTTATTTTGTTCAAAATGAACCCTCAAAGATTGATGCTTTATTCTAACAAGCACAATCTAGATTTATCTCTTTGGACAATTTTTATATTGATAGGATTTTAGATATTATGATAAACAGATTAGAAAATTTAAATGGAGAAGCCCAAGCATATTTTAATAAATGGGATAAAGATATCAACCTTGTTACCATTGCTCGAGCAGAGAAGGATAAATTAATGGTATGTTTTCTTTATCTATAACATTTATTTTAATTATTATAATACTTTTATATGTGCTTGACACATCTATTATTTATTCTTTACAAGAAAAATATGAAAATTTGAAGAAAGAAGCACATCTTAATGTGCATTAATTTGAAGAAAGAAGCACCATTTATATGTTTATTATCTCCCATTAAGTTTTTACAATGTAATAGTGTCCATATGAACAAGATCTATGTGGATACTTTTATGTGACATTCTGATGATAATATGCAACAAGTCCTCTTTGTGCATTATACTAATCTTGAGTAACCTACTGCAGTTTCTATTTCCTTTGATCATGATTGATACATGTTACATGTACTTAATGATAATTTCTACATTATCATGTTTGAGCTTATATGCTAACTCTTACCATGAACCAACTATTGACATAAGACCCTCTCTAATCTCTCTTCATTCACTAAGATGGTCCATTAGAATCCAAAATGATTGCCAATATTATAAGAGCTAAAACTATCTCCCTCAAGTTTGAGATATGATTTAGAATGTGAGCATCTATATATAATCTCTCAAATTATATATATGTATGTATGTATGTTTCCGTGGTTTATACCTATATTATTGTATATAGGTATATATGCCTTTGAAAAAAATAAGATATTTTTTTCATCTATAAGATCTATAGTCCAAGACTACAGTAAAGAAATCACCAAATAATAAATGCAAAAAAATAAAGAAATGCAGCTGCCTTCAGGAATGACTCTTTCAGTTCTAAAATGGAGACTCGAATGCATGAAGAGCTCAAGGATTTTAATGTTGGAAGATCATTTGGAGTTGATTGGTCAAAGCTTTAGTTGACTATTTGTTAAAGTCATGCTTATCTCCTAGTCATCTCATGCATTCGATGATCCAACTCAGCTTCAAGTTCAATCAAGAGGCATATTATTTTGAAGATTGTGGCATAGTTTTCATGCATGGAATAGATTAGTCCAAGATGAGACCACTATTCATTTTCAATGCCAAAGAGTTTTTTATGCAAGGCATACGATAAAAAGATATTATTAGAAGGCTTGGTTATTCTTAGATAGCTCAAGTTGGACTTGTGTAATGTGGGAGTTGATCTCCTCTCCTATTTTCCATGCCAACCTCTTGGTTTTATATGTTTTTTCTATATAATTTGGATTTTCTAGCCATTTTAAAGAGATCAATCCCTCTTTTGGCAAGATTATACTCTACCAAAATTTGATTTTTATAACCTTTTTGGATAAATAGGACTATTTTTAGATTTTAAGGTGTTGGTATAGTGCATTTATGTCAATAGTTTTCATATATGATAGAAATTTCTTCCTTAACAAGTCCTGATTCTTACATAGTTACTAGCTGATCAAATTATGCAGGTCATGTTCTATGTTTGATGTCTTTTAGTGAAAGTTACATCGGATATAAGTGGCTAGTTAGTGCCTTGAATTAGACCTATTCCCTTATTTCCCTCAATATTTGATCACCAAATAAAACATTTTCATGAAATAATGATGCATAAGAGTCAATTGGAATTGAAAGTTTAGTATTTTTCTTATCTAATCAGTGTTTTTAGGAGCTCAAATTGAGTGGATGAACCAAAATTTAGGTGTACCACCATCATTAGATAGGATTTTTACTTCAATTTTATTTCTTATATTTTTCCTAGTATTTTTTAGTGTAGAGTAGAGATTTTAATTGATACACCAAAGGGAGTTATCCCTTAGAATCTAGAGATTCAATCCATTGACTAGGCCACCAACAGCCTAGGATTATTTCTATGTTTCAACAGACTATGAAGACCTGAAACTACCTTCACAAGGGTGTGAGTCTAATTGACAATAGTTTTTTGCATGCCTGGTGGGACATCGAAGAAATTCTTTGCATATCTAAAGAATTTTTGTAGCAGAAAAAGATATTTGTTATCATTAACATCCAGTTGTAGAGCTCATAGCATCATTCAAGTAATTCATTCATGCCAAAGGTTACCAAATAGTTAGCAAGTAAAGGTTCCTTTTGAATTTATATCATATAATAGATCAAGGTTTAGGAGGGCAAATCCATATCCTCAAAATAAATATTTATCTCCTAGTTAGCCTATTATTCTAGACACTACAATCACTACTTTCCAAATGGCCATCAGAAATCAGGTGTTTGTTCCATTCAATAGAGGTATCCTACTAAATTTATCCTAGTTTGATGACATTCCTAGATTTTCCCTCAAGAGAATCCCATTCTTATTATAGAAAATCAAACAACCCCTATTGAGCATATCCAAGATGTAGCTAATCTTTGTTCAGTCCATAATGTTTTTGAGGATAATGTTGCTATTAGATTGTTTATTGATTCTTTTAAAGGAAAAACATTGCATTGGTATAGAAACCTTCCACTAAACTCCATTTCTACTTGGGATGAATTGGGTGTAACTTTAGTCAAGCAATTTGAAGATAAATCTGATCATCTCTTTTTGGTAAAATAGTTAACTACCATAACTAGAGCTCCTCATGAGTTTATGTCTAATTTTAATCTCAAATTTAAAAATACATGGATCAAGAGACTTATGTTTATTAGACCATCTCCTGAATATGCATTTTGGTATTATTTGAAAACCCTTAACTCTGACATTAGTGTATGATATAGTCAATAAGTGGTACTACCTTGCCAGATGCTTATGAGGTTGTAATAAGGGCAGAGAATAGTTTGATACAAGCTAGTAAGATTTATTTAAGGCCTCCAATTCTTATATTTATAAAATTGAATTCTATACCATCCCATCAAATTCCTCAAGTTCCATCTTTAGCTCCTATTCCATCACCTCAAGCTTAAATTGTAACCCCTACTAGTCAAGTTAATGAGATAGGAGAGTTGAAAAGTTTGCTACAATCATTTGGGAATGAAATAGTGAAACTCAAGAGACAAAAAATTTAGACTAATAAGCCCTATCATCAATAAAATCAGACCACCTATCAGCCCTTCAAAGATCAAAGGCCTCCTTATCAATGTTTTAAAGAGAATAAACCACCTTATCAAACACAAAGAGCCATAACTCTAGCTAAGCCATATGATGCCATTGATACTAATGCTTCTTCCACTTCAAAGGCCATTATTTACACCCCACCTCAAAACACCTTGATGAAAGATTCAGGTTGGCAGTCCTCAAATCTCAATGATGCTCAAAACCAAGCCTTGGTATCACAAAACATCACTATGCCACAAATGATACAAGAAGAGTTATTTTTCAAGGAGGTCAGTACCAAGATACAGGTTTGGAATCATAAGGAGAGACTCAAAAATTTCAAGGGCATCCTAATGCTATTAAAGTAAATTGGCAAGTGGATGATCATGTTGTTTTTACTCAGGGTGTTGAAACTAACAATTCAAGTGGTCAAGTTATAATTGTAACTAGAGCTAAAATAAGAGCCATTGATGAGCTTTAAGAGGTGAAAAAGTATTCAATTACTATTAATGTTTTTTCTAAGAGTATAAAGGAACAATTTTTTTCCCCTACAGCTCAGAAAAATTAGAATATAGAGGTTAGTAAAGTTTATCAACTACCTCTAGTTTGTGAACAACTAGTTCTTTAGAAAGTGTAACCAAAGTTTAGTGGATCTCATTTAAATATAGTGGATCAAATGAAGAAGTATAATATTAGAATTATTATGTGGGATTCTCTTTCCATTTTAGGATAAAAATATATGCTCATCCAAGAGCTTTCATCTCTCAAATTGTCTCCAAAACTGGTTGAGAAAGAAGATGTTGTCTTAACTAATTCAGATCAACCAACTAAGCAACAAGTATAAAAAGTAAATAAGATGAAAAAGGTATATATAAATAAGGTAAAAATAAATAAAACTCCTCCTTTCTACCTTTCCTTGATAGTAGGTGATATTTTGGTTCATAACTGTATGGTGGATAGTGGAGCTAGTAGTATAGTCATGCTTAAACAGATTGTAGAAAAGTTTGGCCTTGTTTATGAGCCAAACACTAAGGGGGTATTAAAACTAGATGGGTCACCAATTAAGATGGTAGGAATCATCAAATATATGAAATTTATATTACGTTCTTTTCTCAATGTTATTATTCAATAGAATGTTGTTGTGGTAGACTTGCATACATACTTTGCTATGTGCTTTTCAAGGGACTTCACTTCAAAGATTGGAGGATATTTATCAGCTGATTGGAATTATTTGATGTTCATAACCAAGTATAATACCAAGGTAACAATTAATTCTTAACATATAGCACATTTCCATATGAAGCCATATATGCCAAGTGTTGTCAACACTAACTGTATCATCTCGGATGATGTACTCGAAGCTAGTGGAGTAGAAAATGGATCACCTTTGGATGGAGTTCTAGATTTTTTTTTATTGATGAGTGGGCTTCTAATTTTCATGATAATTATCCTTATAAGATAATTGAAGAATAATCACTTGGTGTGTATTGCCTTCATGAGAACGATGTATCAATTCTAGCCATGGTTAAGGATGATGAATCTAGTGAAGGTTTATTTCAATTGTACTTTGATGGATCAAGGAATAAATATGATACCAGATATGGAATGATGTTAGTTTATCCCAAAAATCAAATTTATTTCTCTTCTATTAAGTTTTAGTTTGTTTATCCAAATAATGTCGCTGAGTATGAAGCACTAGTTCACGATTTGCAATGGGCTAGGAAGATGAAAGTCAATTCCTTACAAGTTTTTGGTGATAGTGAACTTATAGTTCACCAAGTAATAGGTTTGAATGTATGAAAAAATTTGTTGTTTACATCTTACAAGCATAGAATATGGGACTTACTTGAATATTTTCAAGCTTTTGACATTTAGGCAATACCAAGAGGTAAAAATTAATACGTAGATAGGTTGGCTGCCATTGGATCATAATTCAGTATCTCCACTGATATAAAAAGTGAGAAAATTAGTCACATATAAATTTTGTTGTAAGACCTTCTATTCTAGATAATCATGATAATTGGCAAGTGTTCGAAGATGACAATCAAATTATGAGATTCTTACAAGAGGAGGCTGAGTTCTCTTCAAGAAACCATTCAAAGTATTTGCATCAGTATAGTGATCAAATTGTGTAACTAAAAATAAATAAATTTCCCAAGGGACTGGTCACACTTGAGAACATTTTTAGTGGTGATGATGAGTTAAGGAAAGAAAATTCATCCTTGTCAACAAAATAAGATCACTATGCCAATATAGAGATTACAACTGGTAAGATTTTGAGGTTGGGTAAGGTATGCACTTCTTCACAAAAAAAAAAATTCATTAAGTTATGCACAAGTTTTGCTGATATTTTTGTATGGCAATATAGTGATCTCAAGGGATTTGACCTAAGTTTAGCTTAGCACACCATTAAGTTAGAGGCTGAAACTAAACTAGTGAGACAAAGACAAAGGCTCATCAATCCTAAGCTTGAGCCTTTGATGAGAACTGAGCTTCACAAGCTCATAGAGTCAGTTATTATATTTATAATCAAGCACTCAAATTGGATGGAAAATATTTTTTTGGTAAAAGATAAGAACGGTGAGATTAAATTGTGTGTTGACTTTCGTGTTTGAACAGGGCTTCACTTAAAGACCACTATCCATTGCCATCAATGGAATAAATTTTACAGCTGGTTGTAGGTTTAGAGAGGTTCTCTTTATTGGATGGATATAGTGGCTATAATCATATTTAAGTCAAAGAAGATGACCAATTTAAGACAACCTTCACAACCAAGTGGGGGATATTTACATACAGAAAGATGCCATTTGATTTATCTAATGTTAGATCAAGCTTTCATAGAGCCATGGATATGGCATTCTAAGGCCTTCTTAACAAGTTTGAACTTATTTATTTAGATGATATAATAATGTTTTCAAAGAGTGCAGAGGATCATATAGTTCATCTCAAGCAAGTGTTCGAAAGATGTAGGCAATTTGGGGTATCTCTAAATCCCCAAAAATGTGTCTTCTCAGTTCATAAAGGCAATATTCTTAGACATGTTGTTTCAAAACATGATTTAAGCATAGATTATAAAAGGGTAGGCTCCATTATTGCACTTTCGTTGCCTAAGCACAAAAAGGCTATACAAATCTTCTTTGAGAAAATCAGCTTCATAAGGAGATATATTTCAGATTTTGCTATTTTAGCTAAGCCACTTACAGCTATGCTAAAGAAGAATCAAAGCTTCATCTAGTCCAAAGAAAGAGTAAAAGGTTTTGAAGATATTAAGAAGGCCATATCTATTGCTCCTACACTTATAAATCTATATTTCACAAAAGATTTCATTATGTATACATATGGTAACATGGACACCATTTTAGACATTTTTATGTAACAAAATCATGAGGCTTTAGAGCAGCCAATAGCTTTATCCAGTCAAGGCTTGGAAGAGTGTGAAACAAGGTATTATTTTGTTGAAAAATATGTAAATTCATTTATAAGGTCTATTAAAAAGTTTAGATACTTGTTGTCTAACAATAAGATACACCTAATGGTTTCTCATCTAAGCATCAAGGAGTTCATTTTGAACAAAGATATAAATAAGAAGAGAGTTGGTTGGATAACCAAGGTAATGGAGTATGCTGTAGAAATTAAGGTCACAAAGCTGATTAGAGGCAAAGGACTTTGTGAACATCTAGCTCAAGACTTGCAAGAGACTAATGAGGTTGTTTTGGTGTGAAATGATGAAGAGGTTGCAGTTGGTCATACCTTACCTTCCAGTTGGTTTCATGACTTGGTAAGCTATCTCCAAGATGGTATTTATCCCTCTCATATAAGTGCTTCCAAAAATATATATTTTAGGTTGTAGTCAATTCCATTTTTGCTTATTGATGGTGTTTTTTTCAAGAAAGATATCCATGACATGTTGTTAAGATGTATACAACCAAGCCAAACTCAGAGATTGCTTGAAGAATTCCATGATAGACATGGTGGAGGAAATTTTTCTACAAGAAATACAACCCTTAAGATCATGAGAAGTGGGTACTATTAGCCTAGTATATTTGGTGATTGCCATGCATGGGTTAAAAAGTACAAACAGTGTGTTATGTTTATAAGAAAAGTGAAACTTGCAGCATTACCTCTTCAATTAATTGCAGTGGATCAACCCTTTATCCAATGGGGATTAGAAATTATTGGTTTCATAAATCCTCCTTCAATTTTAGGACATAAATGGATTTTAATTGCTACAGATTACTTCACACGTTGGATAGAAGCAGTGGCATTAAAAGAAGTAAACTAAATTTTTTGATAATGCAATGGCTTTTGTAGGATCTAAGATCAACCAATAGGTTGTCCAACATGGAATTTATCTTAGCACTTCATAAAAATATTATCCACAAGGTAATGGCTTTTCTAAATCTATAAATAAGAATCTATTGAAGATCATAAGGACTATTGAAGACAATCAGAGGTCATGGCATCTTAGGTTGAAGTCAACTCTATGGGCTGATAGGATCACCTGTAAAAGATCAATATCCAACTCTACATACAAGCTGGTATATGATAAGGAAGTAAGGTTACCCATTTCTCTTGAGTTTCCAATCTTAGAACTAATAAATCAACTTGAGTTGTTGGAGAATGAGCCTATGGAGATCATCTATGCTGAGCTTATGGAGTTGTAAGAAGTAAGAAATCAGTCCATGCTAGCCATGGAAATTCATCAAGCACAAGTGAAGAGAGCCTTTGATAAAGGAGCTTCTTCACAAAGTTTCAAAGATGGAGATATGGTCTTCAAGTGGGATGAGTATCAAGCCAAACCAAGAGGGTACACAAAGTTTTATTCCCTTTAGAGTGGCCTATACACAATATCTAGCTATAAATCTGACAATGCCTTTTAGCTTGCAAAAATGGATGGTGAAGATCTTCCAATCTCAATTAATGGGATACATCTAAAACATTGCTACTGAAGATCAAATCTCCTTGTACATAGTTTTTTCATTTTCCTCAAAGTGTTATTCAAATACATTAGTTTAGTTCTATTTAGTCCCAAATAAGTGCTTCATTTGCACATTTGCTTTATCTAGTTAGTTTTCATGTTTTGTGTGTTTCCCTTCTTATTTTAGAGGATGACGGTTGTCTCATGCCAAGTCAAAAGAGAGTTTGTAGTCATGGATCAAAATTGTCATTACTTGGTGAGTCTAATGTCATGTTTATGGTATGGATCTTAAGCATAGCAGACATGCTTCCGAGTTGAGTTGCCAAAATATTGACAATTTTGACCCCATAGGTCAAATTGCCACCCTTATCATTCAAAATTTTGCACACCATGCTATTTTATCTTGTGATTCAGTAAATGGTCCTAAAAATCCTTTGAAGAATCCTTGATTAACAGGTCATGAGGTTGTTTAGGTGATTTAAGGACTTTTCTTTCACTCGTCTTGTTCTTTACAAGAAGGTATTTGTATTGCTATGAGTAGTTCAAAAGAAGACAATAAGAAGATACTTTGGGCTTTCATGGAAGGAGGACTTCGAAAACAATTTCTTTAAAAGGTTCTTTTCTTGATAAATGGTCCTATTTCATAAGTTCTGAAGAGTTCTTTTGGTTTCAAGGTATTCACAAATAGTTTTGAAAGCCTTTTCAACAAATCCAAATAGTCACTTTCTTTCGAGAACATTGTCCAAGAAAAAATTCTGAAGGGCATTTTTCATAAAACCCAAAGGGCATCTTCAAAAGCAAGGGCACTTTTCATTTTTTTGGAGGGTGTTTTTCATAGTTCCAAGGACCTTGACAACTTTCTCGAAACCCATGACAATTTTTTTGAAGGGTCGAAGGGTTCAATTCTTTCAGAAAGACCTTTTCCAAAGTCTGAAGGGCCATTGTCAAAATTCAAAGGGTTCTTCCGAGAAGCCGAGGGGCTCTTTCAATAATTTTGAAGGGTATTTTAACTTTTTTGTAGACCCTTGCAACTTTTCCTAATGGTCATCTGACACTTTCTTGAAGGGTAATTTTCATCGGGAGAAAAGTCTGAATAAATTCTCCTAGAGGACAATTTCAAAAAAAATCGAAGGGTCTCTCCAAAGGCAAAAAGGCCCATGACAATTTTTCTGAATGGTGCATTTCAAAAAAGTTGAAGGGTACCTTTCCCTTTGAAAAAAGGCATTTTCAAAGACAGTGGACCAAACAATTTCTTCTAAAGGTTCATTTCTAGATTTCCTAAAGGATTTTTTCAAAACTTCAAAGGGCGCATTTCAAAAATATAAAGGACTTTTCAAAAAGTCCAAAGAGTCAATTGTCAAAATGTCGAAGGACATTTTCATTAAGCAAGGGTTGTCTTTAGATTTTATGAAGGGCTCTTTTCCTTTGGAAAAGACCATTTACAACTTTTTTGAAAGGTATAAATCTAAAAGAAGGGACATCTATAGGGAAGTTTTTAATAAGCCTGAAGAGATATAATTCCTTTAGACATTTTGTCTGAAGGAATTGTCCAAATGAAAAGCCATAAGAAATAGCTTCAAAAGAATAAAATTCTAAAGACCTTTTCATAAATTCTGAAGATAAGATTTCCTTCAGAAAATTATCTGAAGGAAATGAAATAAATAAACAATAGCCCATGGGAAAGTGATAGAGGAAAAAACCCAAAGACCTATTTCCTTCAAACAATTTGTCTAAATGAATTGTTTAAAGCAGAAAGGACAAAGGAAAGGCACAAGGAGAAAAGGCACGAAGGAAATGAATGGGAATAAATGTTGAAGGAATATATGCAAAGCATGCAAAGTGGCCCAAGAAAGATTATATGAGTCCAGGATGAGTACGAACATGCGAAAAACTAATAATATATTATTTTTTCCATCTATAATAACTATAGTCCAAGACTATAGTAAAGAATTTGCCAAATAATAAATGTAAAAAAAACAAAGACATGCAGCTGCCTTCAAGCATGATTCTTTCAGTTCTAAAATGAAGACTCAAATGCATGAAGAGATCTAAGATTTTAATGGTGGAAGGTCATTTGGAGTTGATTGGTGAAAGCTTCAATTGACTATTTGTTGAAGTCATGCTTATCTCCTAGTCATCTCATGCATTTGATGATCCAACTCAGCTTCAAGTTCAATCAAGAGGCATATTCTTTTGAAGATTGCGATGTAGTTTTCATGCATGGAACAGATTAGTTCAAGATGAGCCCACTATTCATTTTCAACACCAAAGAATTTTTCGTGCAAGGCATAAGACAAAAGGATATTATTAGAAGGCTTGATTATTCTTAGATAGCTCAAGTTGGACTTGTGTAATGTGGGAGTTGATCTCCTCTCCTATTTTTAGTGCCAACCTCTTGGTTTTTGTATGCTTTTCTATATAAGTTGGCTTTTCCATCCATTTTAAAGAGATCAATCCCTCTTTTGGCAAGATCAGACTCTACAAAAATTGAGCTTTGTAACATTTTTAGATAAATAGGACTATTTTCAGATTCTAGGGTACTGGCATAGTGTATTTATGTCAATGGTTTGCATATGTAATAAAATTTTCTTCCTTATCAAGTCCTAATTCTTACCTAGTTACTAGTTGATTAGATTATGTAGGTCATGTTCTATGTTTGATATCTTTTGGCTGAAGTTACAGTTATTGTATGTGTCTGGTTAGTGCCTTGAATCAAGGCTATTCCCTCATTTCCCTCAAGCTTTGATCACCCAATAGATCATTTTCATGAAATACTGATGATTATGAGTCAATTTAAATTGAAAGTTCGATCTTTTTCTTGTCTAATCAATGTTTTTAGGAGCCCAAATTGAGTGGATGAACCAAAATTTAGGTGTATCACCATCATTAGATAGGATTTTTATTTCAATTTTCTTTCTTCCCTTTTCCCCAATAGTTTGTATCATAGAGTAGAGATCCTAATTGATAAACCAAAGGGGGCTAGCCCTTAGAATCTAGAGATTCAATCTACCAATTAAGCCACCCACAACCTAGGATTGTTTTCATGTTTTAGCAGATTGTGAAGGCCTGAAACTACCTTCACAAGGGTGCAAGTTTGATTGACAATAGAAAGCAAGTATAGTTTATATCAATCGAGTATATCTTATGTTTAAATTATATAATCTAATTTTCATAAGTATATTGAAATACAATATATTTTATGATATGCACTATACACACTACTCAATTTCAATAGTCAGACATAATTAGAAAGTCATAATTCTTATGAACACATAATCTTTCATTTTAACATTTGTTATATTTTTAGGAGGCTGTATTCCTATAGTTATAATTTCCATGTCCCTCAAAATCCTATAACTTATAATTTATAATAGATATGGACACACCTCAATAAATCTAGCTATATTCAAATTTTATCCAGATGTAGTGTCCCAGTAACATCCCTATGGTACATCTAGATTCATAGTTTTTCAATATACAACATTTGAATATTGTAATAACTACTCCATATAATGTAATAGCTAGACTAACTATATAATCTAGATCTATTATCTAATTACATCCTTAGCATATACTGTATATAAGTACTCAAACAACTGTATATAGATGTCACCAGTCATTTTACACTTCTACTCAGTGTGTAACTATGAGCTTCAATAATTCAATGGTTTATTCTAATATGCCTTTCAAGTTAAATTAGGTATTCCATTTTCTTTACACATAATTTCTTCTTTATGTTCAAGTCCATTGTTAATGACAAATAAATAAGTCATATAAACATAGAGGGTTATGTTTATCATCCACATATTAGAAAGTTATGTGGTTATTTTGTCAATCATCCTTTACGATTGTTATGGATGCCCTTATTGGTTATACAGAGTCAGAAATAAGGAGATATCATTCTTAATGATGATATTTATCTTCATTCAATCCTCTTGTTAATGTGTATTTTGTTGTAGCCATCAAACCTTCCCATAAAATAATGTATCTCATGTCCCACCACCTCCTCCAAATAAAGTTGATGAAATCAATGGGGAATGGATACTTTATAGTGACAACATTAAAAGTTCAAAAATAGAGAAAGATACAAACCTATACAACCTCCTTCACACTAATATCCATGGGCAAAACCCATTTTATCATGATCACTTAGATAATGATATATGAATCCATCATCTGTTCAATCTCAACTTGTACTTCCTCAGCACACTTGGGATTCATATGCTGTAATAGATGATAAGCATGTTACGCTTTCAAATAAAATGAGTAAATATAGTTATTATAGATATAAGGTTATAATTAGATAACTCTTTCAACGAACATCTTAGACATAAATTAGTGAACTTGTATAACATAATATAAGTTTGAGATCTTTCTACAGGGTTGTACCAGACATAAATTAGTGATTAAGGATTATTCATTGATATAACATTCATATCATATTAAGGACTAAATTTTGTATAAATCCCAGAATATTCAGCGGTTAAGGACTATTCAATGATTACTATGTTATGCATATATATGCTCAATTGCCATCTATGCAACGCCATATGCTCAGATTTATAATCACCCTATCAACATACCTATAGCTTGCTTATGTTGAATGTTTTTTCAATAAACATATACAAATCGCTAGTTATATGAATGCAGGGTCGCTACATAACTGTTAATAGATATTTATAGTTTAATACTCCATGGTTAAACATCTATTAATAATACTATTCTGAACCACAATGAATATAATATATCTAATGCATGCAATGATTGTTTCACATATACCCTGTATGTTACAACTTCATAGTATTTTTCATGTATATAATATAACTTTGCAGTATACAACGATACTATATATTATAACTTCGTAGTATACAGTGATACTGTATATTATAATTTTGCAGTATACAATGATACTGTATATAATTTTCATGTATATGCTAAGTGGGAAACGGCTAGATAATATAATTTATATTAATATATAATGAATTTATTCTTTTTATAATGCCATATACTCACTACCAAAGACCACCATACATTTGTGTGGTTAGCCTTATAAACAAATTTTGGTTTATATCCTCAGGTCAGTTGTTAAATGTATAAACTCTCATTTTAGACCTTAAAATGATGTGCCTATGCTCATCTATTTGACTTCTGCATAGAAATGGGATGATATGAATAGCTATAACATTGGTTGTAATGATTGAATTTTATGGAATTTAATAACTGCAAATGCATAAGTGATTGATTTTCATGTATATCCATTCTTAAACAGATTTAAAATAAAGATATAAAGTAAATTCTAAATCTAAATTACATGTAGATATATATAGATTAAATTTATCATTCCATATAATTTCTTAGAAATTACCAAGTATAGTTTACTTATTCGAACGTGATATAGAGTATCGCTGTCACTGTATTTATTCTATATCGACATGTAAATTCCATGTATAATTTAAATCGCTGCATAAGCTTTCTCATTACATATAATAGTCTTATAAATTTACATTCATAACATAAATTCCATGCATAAATATATTTAATAATGATTATTGATTATTAATTATACATATTATATTTAAAATTTTATAAAATAAGTCATAAGTTAAGTTGTACAGAGTTACAACAATTTGATTTATACACAAAATCTTAACAACGCCACCTCCCTGTCAAAAGTCTCTAATGACACAATCTGGACAAGTTCCTCGCTTTGCTCTGCTTTCTCCCTCTCCTCCTTTTTTCCTCTTACTTTTTACATACTTCTCTTATATCTTCTACATTGTGTCCTCTTCTCCAATTACGCCCTTTTTATGATTTTCTTATGAATAGCATTTTACTTTAAAGTTGTCCCCCTTTTTTTTAATTTTATTCAATGATTTTTCTATTTTTTTATTTTTTTCTCCTTTTGTTTTTATTTCATTTTTCTCAATTATATATTTTCCATAATATTTCATTTCTTTTCTTTATGAAGTTTTTTTTTTATATTTATTTTTCTAATTACTTATTAATAAATAATCACAATGATTTGACCAATATGAAGTCAATAATATTTTTTAAATCGAAATGGTAAATAACATATTATTAATTAAATTTGAATTATAACAACGTATTCGTTATTATCATTACGTTATCTAAGTTATATATATCCTTTTTTTCATTTGTTAAGTCACATAATGATATTCTCGATATCATAAATGTAACCTGCTAACATTATTAAGACAAGTTAATTTACATATGGTAATACCAACACAATTCATGCAAATTTAAATTTTTACAAATACTAATAATTATAAATACAATGACACATCAAAATGCAATCACACGAGATTAAATCACCTAAGCATAAATCTAAGATAATACACATAACTAATCATGCATAAACCATTATCTAAATGCAATAACATCAAAATGCACTAATGCTAACAATTCAAGTCATGCATTTAATATATATTATTTAATATGGTGTCTGAAGGGTTTTAGTCGTTTCTCTATCGTCCCTAACATCTCCATCTATGTCACCCTCTTTGATGATTCTCTCCCTTTGTCATGTTCTTAGGGATGAATCTCTTTTGCGTCCAACTCATGATAAGTAGGTAGTTAGTCCATAACATTAAGATATGTATATCATAAAATACTATTGAATAACAAATCAACATGATCACAATATAAAGAATATACACTAAAACTAACTCATAGCAATGTCATCATGAAATCAAAGCAACATACAACTGTCACATAGCAACAAATGACTTATAGCTTAATCAAATAGTAATAAAATCAAATGACCAATTATAAATATCCATGGATAATCAAGTAAGTTTGCTTAACAAAAAATCAAGTTGTAACATTTTTTTATAATTATCACTCCGTATATCTTCCCTTTGATCTATACCTATATTTGATAATAAAAAGATCCATCACCTTATTAGACTGTCGAAAGCAATGACAACCATTCCACTCTTTGAAATTACTCAAAAGCAATCACGCTTTAGCTAGAATATTATTAATATTTTAGGGTTTGGCATTCTGCTTCTTGAAAACCTAAGTGACTACTAGCGAATCCCCTTCGATTCCTAGATTTCTAAAAACTCCATTCCACAAGTCACTACAAATTCTAACCCAGCCACTGAAGCCTGTGTTTCCACCTCATTATTAGTCTCGTCCATTAATTTAATAAAAATTAATGTTATTAATTAAAAACTACAATTTTTCACTACACATCTAACTCTCAATGTACCCAGATTACCTCTATAAACACCATCAAAATTTAACTTAAATTAATTAGATCTAGGAAGTTCCCATACTAACTCTGACCTACTACTCCACTTTGACTCTATTACCACAAACCCATTAAGAGGAATAAAGTTACAATATATTAGAAGTATTAATTTATATGTGTGTTTAATAGATGATATAATTTTATTATAATATATTATAGTATAATATAATATTATATCATAATATATAGTATACACATATATTATATATAAAAAACTATTACATAGTATTTATAGTATTAAATAATATTAATTATATATGTTATATAATTATTATTAATTATACCATAATTTATATTAATATTATGTATATTATAATTATATTAATATTATAAAAATATTATTTATATTTATATATTATATTGTTTTAAGGGTTGCATTTCAACAATATGTTATTGCAACGATGATTATTAAGTCATGGGTTTGAGATTAATTGAACAATAGTAAAGAATAAAAGAATACCTTCAAGTACCAAAAAATATTTATATTATATTATATATAATATTTTATAGATATAAAAACTTATATATTAATTATATAATAATATTATTATATTTATTTATTTATATTAATAGAAAACAATAAAAAAATATTTAAAAAATTAAAAAACATTATTTTTACGGACCACCATATGTTATATTTTAAATATAACCTACGTCAAACAATATAATAACTTAAAACATTATTTTTGTAAGAAGTAAATATTTGTGTGTAGAGGTAAATGATGTAAAAGAGTAAAAGGGTTTCATTCTTTTAATGAAGAATTCAGATTCAAATTAAAATGGGTTTCGTATTTCAAAAATATAATGGAAATAGATTTTATAATTAAAATAGAATGCAAATAGATTTTGTAATTAATTTTTTAAATAAAATTTATAAAACCATACATCATAAATTGTCCTCTGACTCATTAATTAAAAGTTCTATGTAAAATTTATGAAATGATCATTGAAACAACTACTAATGAAAAGTTTCAATCTTTAGTCTTCTCTTTTAAATATTTTTATATAATTTGGTAAAATGATTTATTTAGTTATTCAATTTTGTTATTTTATTTTTTTATATCAATTCGACATATAGGTGATAAATTATGTTTGTATAGTTAAATGTATTAAAAAATTATTTTTTTAAATAATAAATTTAACAGTGAAATAATTAACTACAATTATCACAAATGTCACAAATCAAATATAAAAGCACGAGAGAGATGAAATTGAGGAAGAAACAAATCATTAAGAATAAATTTAGTAAAATGACAAAGAATAAGAATGACCACCATTAATGGAATAAAATATGGTTCAGGTTTTAGAGGGAAGGATTGAAGGAATCAAGGTTGAAGTTTCAGAGTATGGAGACAATTTAAAACCAGAGGAATTGATAGACTAGTTAAATATTACGAAAATGTTTTTTGAATGGAAAAGTGTAAGAGAATAAATAAAAGTAAAGTTTGCATGCACGAAATTGAAGGATCATGCAACTATTTGGTGGGATCATCTACAGAAAGATAGACATAGAAACAGTAAATAAAATATCAAAACTTGGAGTAAAATGGATAAGAAGTTAAGGAAAAATATTGTTCAAGTAAATAAAATACAAACCATATATAGAAGATTCTAAAATTTAAGGTAAAATGATTACAATATACAAGAATATATAAATGAGTTCTACAATCTTTTTATACAAGTGGAACATGAAAATAAATAAGAACATATAGCCTCAATGTATGTAAAGGCTTTGAAGTTTTTTATTCAAGATGAATTGATCATTATAAAATACTCTGCATGGAGGAGGCTTATCAATCAGCTTTGAAGGTGGAAGAAAAGAAAATTAAATGGGATTTTATAAGATCAATTGGGCCAAAAAAAGGGCAATCACCTATAATAAGGTGGCAAGGTGGGTTTAATTCCACTAGAGGAGGAACACCTCGTGGTTCAAAAAGACAAGAGGATAATAGACAAGGGTTTCAATATCAAGAAATAGAAATAATATTTTAAAGAGGTAGAGGCTATGTAAGATGTAGAGGATGGAATGGTCTACATAGGCCTTTTGTTTATTATAGATGTAAAGAAGGACATAAAGAATTTAAGATTTCACACTATCAAGAACAAGAAAGGAAACAAGAGGATCACCCAAGAGTGAATTTGGTTGAGGTTGAAATAAAAGAATAAAATACAGAAGTTGTAGTAGTAGACATAAGAGAAAATCTCATGATGAAGATAACAATGATAAGTCCAAATAAGGAACATGTGTAGAATAAATAAAATGGTGATTCATGGTTGTATACAAATATTTTTTAACAAGGTGTACTTCAGAGATTAATATATGTAGAGTAATTATAGATGGTGATAGTTGTGAAAATATGGTCATTAAATAAACGGTAGAAAAACTAGGTTTATAATGTGAAAATCATCCTTATCCTTATCAAAAATGAAGTTATAATAAATAAAATGTGTTTAATCAATTTTTTTACAGAAAAAAATTATAGAGTTGAAATATGGTGTGATGTTATTACAATGGAGCATGCCATGTGTTGTTGGGAAGGCCATGACAATATGATAGAAAGAAAATTCATGGTGAAGCAAAAAAAACATATAATTTTTATAAAGATGGTACACATGTATTTTTAATACATTTTAAATAAGAAGGGAGGGTAGAAAGCATGTTATCAACAAAATAATTTATTAAAAACATGAAGATGAAAGGTTTTTTAATACATTAATAGCAAAGATAGAAGACATAGAAGCATTGCAAATTCCAACAAAAGTGTTGAAAGAATATGCAAATATTATACCTAACAAGTTATGAGATGGTTTATCACTAAAGAGAGACATTCAACATCATACTAATTTTATTGCAATATCAGCTCTACCCAATCAAACAACTTATAGGATTAGTCCCATAGAACATTTAGAATTGAATAAAAAAGTTACTAAATTGGTGAAAAAGGGTGTAGTAAGGGAGAACATAAGTCAATGTGCAACACTAACATAGCTAAATCTAAATAAAGATGAGACATTGAGCATGTGTGGGAATAATAGAGTAATCAATAAAATAACTATCAAATGCATATTTATTATACCTCATATAATTAATATGATGGATGTGTTTGCAGGAGAGAAAATATTTACTAAGACTGATCTAAGGAGTGGATACTATCATATTCAGATTCATGAAAGAGATGAATAGAAAACAACATTCAAGACTAGGGATGGCTTATATAAGTGGATGGTAATGTCATTCGGATTATATAATGTACCCAACATATTTATGAGGGTGATGAACATAGTGTTACGAAATTACATTGGTAAGTTTTTAGTGGTTTATTTTGATGATATTTTAATATTTATTAAGGTTAAATAAGAACATTTAAACCATTTAAAATGGTATTACAATTATTAATAAAGGATAAGCTTTATGTAAATTTGAAGAAGAACAAGTTTATGAAAAATAACTTAGTGTTTTTGAGGTTTCTAGTTTTAAAAAAAGGTGTAAGAATGGATAAAGAAAAAGTAAAGATAATTATTGAATGTCCAATTCTAAAGAGCATCACAAAGGTAATAAGTTTCCATGGTCTAGTAAATTTTTACATAAAATTCATTAATCATTTTATTAGTATTATTTCACCAATAATATATTGCATGAGAGAAAAAGAATTTGTGTGGATAAATGCAACAACATAAATTTTTCAATTGTTGAAGAAGAAGATTACAGAAAAACCTATTTTATCATTGTTAGATTTTAACAGTGTTTGAGGTGGATTGTGATGCTTCACATGTTGTATTTGGTGTTGTGTTGAGCCAAGAAGGAAGACCAATATCATATTTCAATGAGAAATTGAATGAGGTAAGATATAAGTATTCTACATATGATGTTGAAATTTTTTCCATTGTACACTTCAAATGATGTTGAATTTTATGCAATTGTACAAGCATTAGGATATTGGAGAAATTTCCTAGTGCCTAAGGAGTTTATCCTATTTAAAAATTATGAAGCTTTTAAGTATGTGAACACTCAAAAGAATGTAAATAGTAGGCATGTAAAGCGGGTGTCTTTCTTGTATGGATATACTTTTGTTTTGAAGCATAAATCAGGAAAGTAGAATCAAGTAGCTAATTATTTGAGCAGGCAAGTGGCACTATTAACTACTATGGTGAGTGACTTAGTTGGATTTGAAATTAAGGAATTTTATGATACTTATCCATATTTTGGAAATAAATTTGAGCAATACAGGAATCCATTAACAGGTGAGAGAATAATTATTTATGGTGTGTACCTTATACATGATGGTTATTTCTTCAAGGGAAAATAATTATGTATTCCAATTTGGTCTCTCATAGGCAATATTATAAGAAAATTTCATAGTGGTGGTTTGGGTGGAAATTTTGGTAAGGATAAGACAATAGATTTGGTGAAGGATAAATATTTTTAGCCAAATATGAAGAAAGATGTGTCAATGTATGTTTCAAGATACACGATATGTCAAGTGGCTAAAGGTCGTACACACAAAAAAAAGATGTACATACCATTACCATTTCTAAGAGGACCATGGATGGATTTGAGTATTGATCCAAAACTCAAAATCTTTGGTTGAAAGAGAATTTAATAAACAATAAAAACACAATAACAATAATGCTATCTCTGAGAAGAGATGTTTATTCATCAAATTTGCAGACCCAAACATATGCCTATCTCTGAGAAGAGATGTCTGATTTCTATTTTGGGTTACATCTTCATTTATACATGTTTTGAAGGTAGGAGGAGGATGTGAAAGGTCACCAATCTCAAGGGAGATTAAGTGGTTTGACTTCCATGATTTACAACAATTCCATATTCGAGGAATTACTATTTTTAGAAACTTACTATTTTTAGACTACACTATTAAAATTAAAATTTGGGTCACTTCCATTTATTTTTTAGGGGTAAAAACCATTGATAAAAGCTCAGTGACATCTCAATATGTTCCCCTCATTCTTAGCTTTCCAATGGTTCAAACGAGGAGTCAAACAGAGCTATGGTGCAAAAGTTATGGCTCTCAAAAGTTCTACCACCAATTGGGGTAAAACCATCACTTGAATTGTCGCCTGAAATGTTGCTCAAATCAAGTATGGACTTTGTGTCAGGGTTTCAATACACATGGAGAGGTAATGATTCATTTTTTATTATTGTAGATAGGTTTTCTAAGATGGTTCATTTTATTACATGTAAGAATACCAATGATCCTACTAGAGTAGCATAACTATTTTTCAAATATGTTGTGAGATTGAATGGTGTTCAAAAAACAATTACATCATACAGGGGAAAAAAAAGGTTAAGCCATTTTTTGATGACTCTATAGAAGGAACTGGGAACTAAACTATAATTTAGTATTGCATATCACCCACAAACAAATAGACCAAACAAATTAGTAAACATGAGCTTTAGAAATTTATTATGATACATAGTTGGAGATAAGCCCAAGAAATAAGACTTGGCTTTACCATAGGATGAGTTTTCTTACAATAGTTCATGAATAGATCAACAAAAAAACACCATTTCATATCATTTATGGTATAAATCATATGGGTATTTTAGATTTGGTGCAATTACCAATTGTAGAACAAATTAGTGATGATGCAAAAGCATTTGGAGAGCACATATAATAGTTGAAAGAAGAAGTAAGAAGAAAGATATTAAAAAGTAATGAAAAGAATAAAGTAACAATAATATTGTTTAATTTATTTTAAGGATGAGATTTGGTGACGAGTGTATTTTAGAATATAAATATTTCTCAAAGGAACATACAAGAAGTTGAAGTACAAAAAAGTTGGTCTGTGTTGAATTATGAATAAAATAAATGATAACTTTATGAGATGATTTTGCCACAAAATTTTGATATCATTATAGTATTTAATGTTTTAGATATATATGAAGTTCACAAATAATATGTTGAAGGTGAAGAAAATGAATAAGTGGATTGGGAGTAATAGGTACCAAAGAGGAAAGAAAATATAGTGCAGATTTTGGATAAGAATACAATTAACACAAGATAAGGATGTTATAATAGGGATTTGGTAGAATAAGGACTAAAACAGGAAGAAAATACTTGGATTTTATAATGGGAGATAAAAACCATTGACAAGAATAAATGGCATGAGTATAATTAGGGCAACTCGTAGGAGCTGAGTTATTTTCAACCTAAAGAGAATGATGTGGAAACATATCTTATGGATGCAATAAATTTTGACTCGTTAACCCAATTGAGATATTTTTCATATAAAAAATAAATATAAAGGAAATAATCATGCAACCATAACCTTCTTCTCTAATTAGGGCCAATTCCAATATGTTTGGAGATCCATATGAGATCATCTAAGGGTCTAAAATTGCATTCTAGTATTTCTAGTTATGCTAAAAAGAGAAGAAATTAGATAAATTTGTAACTAGATGTCAACTTGTAATGAATATGGATGTGTTTAAAATTTTATGCCCATTAGAACTTGCACGCAAAATTATTATGAAAATTAAGTTGGTATTTTTATCAAGGACAATTAACTTTATATATATATATATATATATATATATATATATATATATATATATATATATATATATATATAGAGAGAGAGAGAGAGAATGTCAATTCCAATTTTTATTTGAAATTTATTTAAGTATTTTTATTTAATAATTGTATTCATCAATATAAATCAATAAATATTATGATTTCACAAAATTCTGAATATCACACTTACTGATATTTATGCTTTTCTAATCTATAAATTCATCAAATTACAAATTAAAATTAAAAAACCCAATATAACATTAATAATCATTATTAATTATTTTGATACAATCATTTAATTATTTATTATTATGAACCCTAAACTTGTAAATAATGGATATTGTAATCAAATGATATAAATGAAATCAAATTAGGAACTTTAAATATATAAAAGGTGATTATGATGTTTTTAGATACTTCAATTCATTGATGTTGACATCTTTCCTTAACAAGACAAAACATGTATCATATTTACATGGCTAATTTAATTCCTTCTCTCCATAATATGAACTTTTAATTCTGCGGGCTTTAAGTTGGATGATCATGATTTGCTTCTTCTTGACTTGACTATCATTGACAGAATGACTTGATTCTATTCCAAACATCTTTTTGGAATACTCTTTTACTTATTTTTCAAGTGTTTTATAGGGAATTAGTTTTTACGTCAACATATAATACACATCCCACAAAACATTTCAAAATTTAATTAAAACTTAATGGTAAATCAAACCTAGTTTATAATAAAGAATATTTTTCATATAATAACAAATGTTAAAGGGTGTTTAAGAGGAATATATTATTTTTTTAGAGATATGGAGACATATGTTATAAATAGACATTACAACATAGGTCTAGACAACAAATCCAGTAAAACCTTAAAAAGTTATAGTGAACTAAGACTAATCTACAGAAGAGTAGTGTCATTTCCAAAAAAGGGGGTCATTTTCGGAAGAGTTGTGTTGTTTTCAGTTGAGTAGGGTTGTTTATAATGAAATTCACATGTGCAAAAAATTATTTAATAGTTTTATCCATCTACTTTGGGGATCTAAAAACCTCACTCACTTTACCAACTTTTTGTGTCAATCATGGGAAATTAATCCCCTTATCCAAAACCCTATAAAAGCATCACATACTAGAATATGAGTGATGTACTCAAAGGAAAATGTTATCCCTTAATTATTATTAGGCCCTTAGTCTTGGGAAATAATTTCAAGTGTAATGCATGTTGATAAGTAATCTAGTGAATGTAAGAACTAGTCCTATATGAATTTTGGTGCTAGAGTGAATGTTTGGGAAAGAAGTAGATGCTTGAAATTTTGCTTGAATCCACTCTAAATTCTTGAATAAAATTGTCTTAAACTTCCATAATTGATCTCTACAAAATTGATTTGTGTCTTACTCAATCATTTCATGTGTTTTATACACTTGTATATTTATAAACTTTTTGAAATTTAAATTCAAATCCTACTGGTGCAAAACTTGACATATAACTAGTTGGAAGTCCAACAAATTTGGATCATAGGGTAGTGAAGACAACCAAAAAGGGTCACAAGGTCTTGCCCCAGAAGTTTTGATAATATAGAACCATATATATATATATATATATATATATATATATATATATATATATATATATATATATATATATATATATATATATATATATTGTCAAAGGTCTATAAACCAAATAAATTACTAAAGGGAAGAGCAATAGATTAATGTGTTAGGATTAGTTTTCACATTGTGTAAATTTAGGGTATTTACAAAAAGGTAAATAATAAATTAGGATTTACTGTGGTTGATTTACTGAGAGGTAAATATTAGTTACAGAGTTGTTAATCGTATGTTAACCGTATGGTTAGTATGGTAATATTGTTAGTAACATTATTGTTAAAGTAAAAATAATGTATATAAGGACTTTGTTATTATATTATTATTATACATGAGTGGATTTGTTCAACCAACTCATGAATATAGGAGATTGGGAGATATTATAGGTAGATAAGATCTAAATTATAGAATGATTTCTTATATAAATGTATTGCGTCAAAAGACAATGTAATAGAAAAATATATTAGAGTATAAGAAATAATATTGTATGTTGAATTATATTCCTGTGTACTGTGTTTGGATACTCTAAATGAAATAAATCTAAGTATAAGCTCTTAAAATACTCATCATTAGTATCAGAGCATCTTACATTCTTGAGCAAGGTTGTTTTCAATGAGAGTCTTGAAAGCTAGTTGAAATAAATTTCATAATGAATAAGAATATGGGCAAGTTGCATGTGTAACCTGGTCATTCACTATTCAACAATGAAATATTCTTTCATGTTGACTGGGCATTTTGTCAACAAACATATAAGATTAAGTCATACACTTCATTATTTGTGTGTTGCAAGCATACTTCACCATTCAATAACTTCTCTATAGGACATGATACACCTGAATTGATGGCAAAATTTGGCACTAGTTAAGACATATTCCATTAGGTTTCCACATCTGGCATCCCTACTTTGATTACCTTTGTGTCTCCAAGTTTGAAAAAGCATTATAAAATATGGTATTTAATATGACCACTTTCTACACTAACTCTTATCAACTCATCAGTTTGTTAGTCTATTATGCTAGTTGCATACATAGCATTTATATTCTACTTGCATTGGATCCAATCAATATAGCGTGCAACTTAGGTTATGGAGAAATATCTATGGTGGTATTTGAGAAATGTTTAATAGATTGGATCCAATATCTCTCAAATATCAGTTTATTAAGTTCAAATATTGAGTCGATAATAGATTTTTTATGTTTTGTCTTAGATTTCATAACATGTATTTTTAAAAAGTATTTTTATTATAATGTCTTTAATAAATTATCCATAGTTATGGTATTAGTGTTGCTAGAAGAGTCGTGTCATTGTTAAGTCATGTATAATCTTCTCATAGTGTATATGTTTACGTTTTTAATTTTGGTTAAATATTTAATGGTCATTATGTGTTAGAGTTTTGTCCTTTTATGTCAAAAGAGTTATCATTGTAAAAAATAAAATTTGTGTATATAAGTTGTAGGGTCAATTTTATTAATATAGTATTTTTTAGTCAAAGGCATGTTTGTCTTGTCATTTAGGTGAATATTAGGGTCTCATTTAGGTGAATTAGGTTAATGTCATTTGAGTCATTTTGTACATAAAGTCTTTTTGTCAAACGTCCTATAAAGTTAAAAATTATACAAAGAAAAAAAAAATTCCTTATGGATGCATTTTTGTTTGTACACGTCATCTAAAAAATGAGGGGGTTCCAATTTCTATGGAAGCAACCAATAGAGAACCTGCCATAACCATCATAGCATTTTAAAGACAAATTTTCAGAGTAAGTAGTATCAAATACTAGAGGATGGAGGATACATGAAGGATAGAGGTCTTTCAGCAACCTTTTGTCTGTCGCCAATGACAGGGCTGCACCAATGATGTGGTGACATTTTGTCGTGTGTTAATTTTAATTATTTTAGTGTGGTAGTTATATTTGTTTTTCAACATGTGTGAAAAATAAGAATAATTGTACCTATTCACTTGTGAGTGATATTCTCATGTAACCATTTTATATATTTACATTAGAGAATATTGATCTAAAAATCATTGTAATAATCATGATGAAAGGTTAGTGGTAAACCTGTGAAAACCATTCAGTAAGGTTAGTGGTGAACTTGAGAAAACCATTTTGTAAGGTTATTGGTGAACCTGAGAAAACCATTTTGTAAGGTTATTAGTGAACCTGTGAAAACCAATTATAGATGAGTGTGAAGGAAGAGATGTGCAATGTAACATGTAACATGTATGCAAATAAGATCATGAGCACATGGATGTGGCATGCTACAATCAAAAAATGAGATATATTATACCATGTAAAAACTAGGGGGGGAATGTAGGGATTAGTTTTCACATTGTGTGAATTTAGGGTATCTACGGAAAAGGTAAATAGTAAATTAGTATTTACTGTGGTTGATTTACCAAGAGGTAAATATTAGTTACAGAGTTGTTAACCGTATGGTTAGTACGGTAATATTGTTAGTAACATTATTGTTAAAGTAACAATAATGTATATTAGGAGTTTATTCTTATATTATTGTTGTACGTGAGTGGAGTTGTTCAACCAACTCACGAATATAGGATATTGGGAGATATAGGTAGAGAAGCTATCCTAGTTTATAGGATGTTTTCCTATATAAATGTATTGTGTAGAAAGAAAATGTAAAGGAAAATATATTAAAGTGTAAGAAATGATATTGTGTGTTGAATTATATTCCTCTGTGTACTATGTTTGGCTACTCTGAATGAAATAAATTTGAGTATAAGCTCTTCAAATACCCATAATAATGAGGATGAAAAGGACATGGGGAAACAATAAACAGAGGTAAATGCAATAACATGAGCCTAATATAAATTAATAATCAACAAACAAATAAGTACCTAGAATAATGCAATTCTACAATTAATAACTACAAAGTACCAAAATTAGGTGTCTACAATAACTAATATAACATTATTTCATTAAAAATAATGCAAAACATATCCATGTAAAAAGAAATGAGCCACCATAATTCTCTTCATTTATTTTTTTATTGTCTCCAAACCAAAAAAGGAGATAAAATAAAATGACACCATTTAGTAGAATAAATCTCAGGATTTTTTAGTTGATATTTTGCACAAGATTGATATTATGTGTGAACCATATTATTTTTTGTGATCATGCTATTTTTCCAAAGCCTTCATTTCTAGTTATTCATATTTTATATGAACCTCTCTTTCAAATTTCCCTAAGATAATATTTTGATCACCTGAGCTTTCTTTCTAGGCTTGCTTTTGTTTTCACCAATAAAAATTCATTTCCTTCTACAAATAGGTTTTTTCCTTATTTAGTTACTCAATGTCCCCTAGCCCTCCTCCCTCCCCCCACACACATAGATATAGATATATATATATATATATATATATATATATATATATATATATATATATATATATATATATATATATATATATATATATATATATATATATATATATAAGAATAAATCTCAAGATTTTTTAGTTGATATTTTGCACGAGATTGATATTATGTGTGAACCATATTATTTTGTGTGATCATGCTATTTTTCCCAAGCCTTCATTTCTAGTTATTCATATTTTATATGAACCTCTCTTTCAAATTTCCCTAAGATAATATTTTGATCACCGGAGCTTTCTTTCTAGGCTTGCTTTTGTTTTCACCAATAAAAATTCATTTCCTTCTACAAATAGGTTTTTTCCTTATTTAGTTACTCGATGTCCCCTCGCCTTCCTCCTCTCCCCCCCCCCCCCCCCCCACACAGATATATATATATATATATATATATATATGAACACGCACATATATATGTATGTTAATATATACATCCATACACACATATAGGTGTGTGTGGGGATGCATGTGTATATATTTGATTTTGATTTCATCAATGAAAATTCATACACACACACACATATATATGTATGTATATATACAAATACATACATATATGTGTGTTCATTCATATATATAATATATATATATATATATATATATATATATATATATATATGAATGAACACACATATATGTATGTATGTGTATATATACATACATATATGTGTGTGTGTATAAAGTTTCATTGATGAAATCAAAATCAAATATATACACATGCATCCCCACACACACCTATATGTATGTATGGATGTATATATTAACATACACATATATGTGCATGTTCATATATATATATGAACATGCACATATATGTGTATGTTAATATATACATCCATACATACATATAGGTGTGTGTGGGGATACGCGCATGCGTATGTATATATTTACTTTTGATTTCACCATATATAGGGACGTCGATCAACTAAATAAGAAAAAAAAATCTGTTTGTAGAAGGAAATAATTTTTTGTTGGTGAAATCAAAAGTACATCAATCAACTAAATAAGAAAAAAAATCTGTTTGTAGAAGGAAATAATTTTTTGTTGGTGAAATTAAAAGTAAATATATATATATACGCACGTGTGCGCACACACACACACACATATACATATATGTGTGTGTATATCCATGTGTGTGTGCGCGCACGTGCATATGTATATATTTACTTTTGATTTCACCATATATAGGGACGTCGATCAACTAAATAAGAAAAAAAACTGTTTGTAGAAGGAAATAATTTTTTGTTAGTGAAATCAAAAGTAAATATATACATATGCACGCGCGCGCACACACACACATATGTATGTGTATATACATAAATACATGTGTCTCTATGTGTAAATGAACAATTACAGTCTTCCCTTGGGTATTATAATTTATGGAGAGTTAATTTTATGACTCAAACTTGTGACATAGATTTAGTAATCCCTTTTGTCTGTCGCTAAGCCACAACCCTCAAAGGAGTTGTCTATATAGTATTGCTCATTTTTAATATTGATTATGGCATAATGATAGTTAAATCCATGATGGCAATGGGTATATTTCAACTTTGAATATTGTTAGTTATCTCTTTAAGCAACACTTGTGATATTTTGATTTTTTTGTAGAGTGTGGATTGCATCTATAATTCAATTTGTGGCCATTCTACACAAACAAATAATTACAAAACAAATAAATGACCTATTGTATATTTGAGCATAAATATTTTCTAATTCATGAATTAATTCAATTTTTAATCATCTAATTAATTCCATGCCATTTCATTTAGTTATTAGAGTTAAATACTTATTAAAAACAAAGAAACATGATCATCTAATATTCAAATTTTCATGATATCAAAAATAGATTTAATTTGAAAATAATATCCATGTGTGATTACTCCCTACTTTTTCATATTATCCTTTTTTTCTTTTTTTTTAAATTATAACTAGGTAAGGGCCCTAGACACATAAAAAATAGAGTGACAATTCACATTGGGGATAGATCATTTGGATGAGTGGAAAAGATAAACCAAACAACTAAAAAAAAATCACATCAAAGGAGAAAACACATGTCTTATTTTGATAGAAGCATGAATTTTTAGTCAAGATCAAGTCTCACACTTACTAATATCAAAGACTACAAATCTATAATTAATAGGTGTGCATAATAGATATTTAGACAAGGAAAGCTAATACGTGAGTTTTTATAACTCAGAACACACATACAATATAATGTCCCACAATTACATAATTTATTACACATATTACATTGAGTTACTTACAAATGTAAGTAATAATTACTATTTTCCTAATATAGTAAAGGTGCATTACATGTTTGGTGCATACAACAAAATAAGTTAGTGTCAAACCAAATCCATTCACAAAAAATAAAAGTGAATAGAAGAAGAATAATATAACTATATATGTCAATTTTTATTAACCATCAAGCTATAAATAGTCTTCATCCACCATCAAATTTTAACAAAAAAACATCTAGGTAGTTTTGGGCAAGGGAAAATTATGCAAGCTACCCACTTATGCCATAAAAAGACATGTATATGCAAATATGGAAATATGACAACCACTAATCCACTATTATTACATTTCCAAGATTTTCATCTCTAGATATATTTGCATCATCCTCAAATGGAAAACTAAAACCAAGGGGTTCAAATGTTGCATCAGAGAGTGTCATGTTTTAATGTTTTATCCAATTTTTCTTGCCCCTTGCTTGGAGCTTTCAACCCGTCTATTAAATGGTGTTAGTGATAAATAATTTGTGCTCCAACCACTTGCCAAAGTGTTTGACATCAACATGGTATTCATTTGAAACAAAAAATACAAGTAATTACAATCCTAAAAAGCACATACGAGCATATACACAACATAACATCTCAAAAATTAATTTGGGATAGTACATGTGCATGTCATTGACATCAATGAATAAAATAATCATCTAATCTAAGCATATACATTTTATTGTGTAATCAAATCAACAACATCACATAATGTGGAAATTTTTTGTCTCTAATTGATGCAGGGGCTTGATGCTTGCAACCTCATTTTTATTACCTTGGATTCAATTTTTGATATCAATGCCTTCTCTGACTCTGATCTTCCTTCTTTCTTGCAGGTACCTTACTTGCATCTTGAACTTTCTTCTTCAATCTCTCTCTTTACTATGTTCCTAGCCTCTTTGCATGCATAGATTCCTCCTTGATGTTAAATACAAATCACCCATATTCTCTCCACTTCTACTCTATAATTTCACCTCCTCAAACACCATTCTCTCAGTCATAACTTTCATTTCTTCATTCTTGATTCAAACTAGATATTATTCATGTAGACTCATAGGCTTAATAACTTCATGCATCATTTCATGGTTCTTGAATTCTCATGATGAATTTTATGGCTCTGTCTCTAGATATTTGAGATCTATCACACATCCAATCCAATGACATAATCTGCAAAGTTAGGACTCTCGCACAATTAACACTTTCCTTTGTTAGGCCTCTTTCTCTAATAGCCCTATTTTTAGACAAACCTACTAGGTATGAGCAATATGCAAGGCTTAAAACTAAACTAATGACACTTTAAAATACCTTTTATCCTCACTATGTTTCACCTAAATTTTTAATAATCCACTCTTAAATAAAACCTATTAACTTACCAAGTTTCTACCAAATTAGATCTCCATTAAGCCTAGTTCAAATCCACCTCAAGGTTTTTGTACTATGTCATACTATACCAACATAAAACCATAATATTATTCTATAAATTTTTAAAACAAATAAAATTACCAAGTTTCATAAATATTGTATGATGGGAGAACAAGATATACAAGTTTCCATCTCTAAACCCTAGGTCAGGGTTGTACAAGCTTGTGCAAGGCCAAGAGCTTTAAAAATTAGCTCAAATGAGATTTACTCACTTTCAAAAGGATTTAAGGTATGATTATGGTCTTACCCACCTTACCCACCTTCCTCTATATCTAGTTTCTCTTGAACAACCATCATGAGACTCTAACAAGCAATTTTACATAAACATGGGTTCTTGTATAGGACTATGTAAGCCAAGGGTTTACTAAATGGGATAGTTTGGATTATAAACAACTTAAATCACATATAATAATAGTTTGAGGTTTTTAATACCTCCATTTACCTTCCTCAATATCTATTTATGATTGATCAATCTCAAAAAGGCTTTAGAAAGTAAGGTTATAGAATTATGTGTGAACATTAGGACCGTGTGCAGGTTTCAATTGCCTTTTACACATCTACATAGACTTTTGAGCCTTAAAATGGATTACCCTAAACTATACTGAAACCTATTCTAATTATAGGACTAAAATAATTCAAAAAACACTTCAATAACCATTTATAGAACACCACTTACTAGACAGTCTTGACTGAGTCTTAGCATAATTATCTCTTCTTCAAGTGTATTGTGTATAACCTCTTATAGACTGAGAATGAAATGAAACAACATAATAATAAAATATGGTATGATGTGAATATTCTTCTTACTATTTTATATATCTTTCACAAATTAAATAAATACTTGAGTAATTCCAAGAGATCTTATTAACCATGTTACTCTTGATTGTGTAGGCCGGAACTAGTCCTCCTTCCAATTGGACTGGGTGTTACAACTTTAAAGTTGTGAATTTATTTGACCAAGATAATATGATAAAAAAAATCACAATATAACACTATTCAAATATATTAAGTCTTTGAGAATCTATAGGAATCTTGACAATGTTTCTTCTTATTCATTTCTTGAGAACATAATATACTCAAAACTACATACACAGCAAAAATAGAGCTTCCTCCTTTGTTTCTTCCATTTCCTTGATCTAATACCACTCACCTTTGATCTCTCCTATCCTAATAACCTTTCCCTTGTCTAATACAACCTTATCTAACCTTTTAAGATGATAACATGCAAAGTAACTTCTTTATGCCAATTCCCATGTTGAATGGTAATTACACTTTTCTTGATTTTTGGTTGCATTGTTCATGACCATGAGTTGTAAATTGAGACACCACCCACAAACACATAATACCCATACAAAACATTCACCAATCATTTGGATTAAAAACAAATCTAAAATACCACTCTAGATCTTGGTTCCCAATTTTCAATTTTGAAATCTTGATTTTGGTGGGAAACTTCAAAGGGACCATAATCACTCAAATTCAAGACATCTAATGACTATAACACCACCATTAGGACCCTATAAGACCTATCATACCCTAACAAGACCAAAATTGTACTTATGAAACTCTTAAAGACACTATCACCTCATATCACATTTTGATGCTCTGCATCATACTCCCCAAGTGGGTAAAATCTGAGCTGCTACTCAAATGTACCTTATTCACTTTATTCTTTGCCTTCCATTTATTCCTCCTAGGATCCTCTAAGATTATATTGTTATTGATCTTCTTGTTTTTATATTTTCTCCTCAAGTGGTTCTTTCATCTTTGTCTTCTTGCCTTGCTTTGTCTCTTTTTCAACTCATCCCCTATCTCCACAAAGTATATGATCCTCTGTTATTCTTCGTCTTCTTCATCTTCCATCTATCCCATATCTGATTTCCCTTATTCATGATATAATTCAAATTATGTATTCCTGTTATTCACTCCTACTCCTACTTTGTAGCTTATTTCTTCCTCACTTGTCATGGCCTGTTCATGCACTCCTTGCTGATCTATCCTTGGCAATGCCTTCTACTTTGTTATTTTGTTCTAATAGCTTATTATGAATGTGTTCCTCATTCATTCTTTCCATGATTCCCTTGGAATATTATTGAAATGACACTTTCTTAACTAATTCAAATTCCTCATAGTAGAGCTCTATTTGGTAACCTTTCCTCTTATTATTATCATGCATACCTTAAACCAACTTAGTTGTAACATTGTTATTCACATAGACTAGCTCCTTACCTTGATTTTTCTCTTTCTCACCTTCTTGTGGTTTCCTTGCTTGTATCTCTTCATATATTGGCATACTCAATGCTAATTTGGATTGATCTTTACTTGGATTGGTTCTTGGGATATGACTTCCCTCTCCTTGACTTCTTAATGCCAACCTGCTATTACTTCTTCCTTGGATTACCCTTGGATTGATATTTTCCTCCTCCAAACATTTACTCTTCATCAACTCAGGTTCTTGGTCATTCTCCTCGTTGGCTTGATTTATCATTAGTTCTTATATCTCATTGATTTTCTTCTCCATGTGATCATTGATTTTCTTCTCTAGCATATCCATACCTAAACCATCTTGATTAGTATCCATCACATCACATTCATGAGACTTGATAGTCTCTTCAAGGATCTCATGGTCCTTGTCATCCTTTCTTATTCTTGCATCCTCCTTACAAGCCTCTCTAGGAATATATTTCTTCTCCTTAAGCTCCTTATTTTGTGTTATTAGTCTCTTTCTCATATCAAACACCATCTTCTCATACCAATCATCAATGTCTTTTTTTTTGGACTACTACCCACTACCATATTCCTCTTTAGTGCCTTTAATCTCAACTCTAGGTTCCTCGTATGAAAACCTCTTATCTTGTGTGTCTTGAGTCATTTGCTCTCTCTTGTCTCCTTGTTTGAAAATCAATTCTTATTGTTGATCATTTTCCCTTACATGACCTGAATTTTCACTTTATTGAAGTGTTCCTATAGGCAACATGTTTTTTTCCTTTGCAAACTTCTTTTATCTAGTTTGTAATTCAGCCTCTTGTGCTCTTAGGACAACTCTCACCTTATTTTCAATTTGACCTTGAAGCTCTAATAGCTCAAATTCAGATTCCCACATTAAATCTCTCCATATCAATTCCTCTTCCTTTTTTTGCTCCTTCATATCTTGTATCATAATCAGTGCTTGGACTTCATATGCATCATGTGTCAAACTAGACACTCCTCTATATTGTAAATTAGATAGTAAACCTGCATAAACACACTCAAAATCATCATTAGTAATAAACATTGGAGACCATATAACCTCTTCAAGTGTTCTTTGCCTTAGTGTTACTCATCCTTGCATGTTTTATTCACTCATGTCTCCATTGAGATACATCTCTTCTTGAGACTCTTCTTCTTATTCTTCCAACATCAATACTCCTGGATAAAAAATGTTGATCTCCTTATCCTCCTTAAGGTACTTCTCACCTTCCTCTTGTCTATCAACCTATTCACTCCTCATGAAATTCTTTATCTCCTCCTTGAGCTACCTACATAGAAACTTATTTTGCCTCTCATGATCTCTCATGACCATCTTCCTTATCCTCTCCATGAGTAGCCTCATAATCCACTTAACTCTCTTCTTCTTCATGACCCAACCATATTATTAGCCTTCCTATTCTTGTATGAAATCCACCAAGAGATTTATCCTCTTTAATATTTTGTCTATATCACTCATCTCTTTTTCAACATCTAACCCTTTTCTCTTTGGGTCTTCATTCCTCTTTCTCTCATTGTGGTAGTCTAATTCAACCAAGCCCTTCTTCTCTTTTACCTTCCCTACCTTCATCTTCTCTTAAGCAAGTATTTTTCACCTTGATTTGGTGTCTCAAACTCTACTCAGTCTATTGACATTGTTGTCCAAGTCATTTTCACCTTGGGACTATGAATCTCACTTAGAGTCTTTATCTTCTCTTTTGAGCTTCTGCTAGAGCTCTCTTATTAGGGATACTCTACCACAAACTCTTATCTTTTTTTTTCCTCTCTAACTCACTCCTAAAACTTAGCTTCATGCAATACCCATAGAAGACTTTAATAAACTCAAATATAAACCTTTAATACTCAAAATCATTAAATATCCAAGAACTTACCTGCTTTGATACCACTTGGTGTAGGGACCTGATGCTTGAAACCTCCTTTTCATTACCTTGGCTCTGATTCCTAACTTGAATGCCTTCTTTGACTCTAATATTGCTTCTTTCTTGAGGGTACCTTACTTGCATCTTCAACTTTCTTCCTCAATCTCTCTCTTCACTAGGATCCTAGCCTCTTTGCATGCATAGATTCCTCCTTTCTATTGAAGATAAATCACCCATATTATCTCCACCTTGACTCGACACTTTCACCTCCTCAAACACCATCCTCTCATTCATAACTTTCATTTATTCATTCTTGATTCAATCTAGCTCTTACTCATGTATATTCATAGGCTTAATAGTTAATGCATCATTTCATTGTTATTAACTTCTCATGAGGACTCTTATGGCCCTATCTTTGGATATTTTAACTCTCTCAAACATCCAACCAATAACACAATCTACAAAGTTAGGACTCTCACACAATTCACACTTTCCTTCTTTAGGCCTTTTTCTCTAGTAACCCTATTTTTAGACAAACCTATTAGGTATGAGAAATATACAAGGCTTAAAACCAAAATAATGACACTTTAAAATACCCTTTATCCCCATTGTGCTTCACCTAAATTTTTAAGACTCAAATCCCAAGGCAAACCTATTAACTCACAAAGTTTCTACCCAATTAGGTCTTCATTAAGCCTAGTTCAAAGCCACCTCAAGGTTTACTTAGTATACCACACCTTACCAACCTAAAACCATAATATTCTTATAGAACTTTTCAAAACATAGCAAAGTACCAAGTTTCATAAATTTTGTATGGTGGGAGAACAAGATATACAAGTTTCCATCTCTAAACCCAGGTTAGGGTTGTACACGCCTATGCAAGGTTGAGGGATTTAAAAATTGGCTCAAATGAGATTTAATAACTTTAAAAATGATCTAAGGGATTATTAGATTATGACCCACCTTACCCTACCTTCCTCTATATCTAATTTCTCTTGAACAACCATCATGCGACTCTAACAAGCAATTTTACATAAATATGGGTTCTTGTATAGGACTGTGCAAGTTGAGGGTTTACTAAATGGGCTAATTTGGATTCCAAACAACTTCAATCATGTATAATAGTAGTTTTAGGTCTATAATACCTCCCTTTACCTTCATCAACAACTATTTATGATTGATCAATCTTAAAAAGGCTTTAGCAAGTAATGTTACAGAATTTTATGTGAAAATTAGGATTTTGTGTTGGTTTTAATTGAATTTTACACCTCTATATAGACTTATAAGCCTTAAAATGGATTAAAATCAACCAATATGAACCCTATACTAATTTTAGTACTCAAATAATTCAAAAACCACTTCAATAACCATTTACAGAACACTACTTACTAGATAGTCTTGACAGAGTCTTAGCATAATTGTCTCTTCAAGTGTACCATGTATAACCTCTTGTAGACTGAGAATGAAATGAAACCACACAATATTTCAACAAGGGATAATGTTATTATTCTCCTTACTATGGTATATAACTTTAAAAAATTAAATAAATACTTGAAAAATTCCAAGAGACCCTATTAACCTTGTTACTTTTGACTGTGTAGGCTAGAACTACTCCTTCCAATTGGACTGGGTGTTACAACTCTAAATTGTGAATTAATTTTACCAACATAATATGATAAAAAAATAATCACATTATAACATTGTTAACATATATTAAGTCTTTGAAAATATATAGGAAGCTTGGCAATGCTTCTTCTTATTCATTTCTTGAGAACATAGTATACTCAAAATTACATACATAGTAAAAACAAAGCTTCCTCCTCTATTTCTTCCATTTCCTTGATCTGCTACCACTAAAATTCAACCTATCCTATCTTAGTAATCTTCCCCTTATCTACTACAACGTTCTCTAACCTCTTAAGATTCTAACATGCAAAGTAGCTTCTTCTTTATGCCAATTCCCACGTTGAATGACAATTATACTTTCTTGATTCTTGCTTAAATTGTTCATGACCATGACTTGTATATTGAGATACCACTCACACACACCTAGGACCCATACACAATATTAACAAATCATTTGGATTGCAAACAAAGCCAAAATACCAGTCTAGATCCTAGTTCCTAATTTCAAATTTTCAAATCTTGATTTGTGGCAGGAAACTTTAAAAGGACCATAATCACTCAAATTCATGACATGTAATGACTCTAACACCACTTTAGGACCCTATAAGACCTCTCATACCCTAACAAGACCAAAAAATAGACTTATGACAGTCTTAACTTGACACTATCACCTCATACCACATTGTGATGCTCTACATCACAAACATAAGGGACCAATAACATCTAGTGTCTCAATAATAGGGGTCTCACACAAAATGTCTAAAATTGAGCATTTTAAAAATAGGGGTCTCAGACAAACCATATTTTATACAATAAGAATTAAGTTAAAAGGGCTTAATTTGGCCTAAATCACGTCATTAATATTTGCACTAGTTGACTAATTGGCTCAATCTGTAATGAAATTGGCACTACTCGAGCCCCAAATCACATCCTACGGATGTAATTAAGTTCAAGGGAATTATCCCCAATTGCCCTTCTAATTGAACCAATAGATTCTTTGTCTCATTTTGTGATGAAATTGGGGCCAATTAAGTGCTAAATCACATCCTATTGTCGCAATTAGGTTCACAATGCTTACATTGGCCCATTTTGCATCCCTATTTGAATCCCAAATCACATTGTATTAATAAATAATGCCTTATATGGTGCTTAAATATCTGTGATTTCCCCTTAAAATATAAACGATACTTTATCAATCTATAATTTGATCTTATTTGTATAAAAAATGACATTAAATAACATATATATGAGAAATGTTGCTCAAATATTACTAATTCACTTTTAAAAAACCTTAATTTATTCAAAGACATCCAATTTAAGTTTAATATCATTTATGTCTACTTCCCTTGAAATCAACTATATTTCCAATGATGTACTAAATTACAAGCTTTCTCAATAGAATTAAATGTTATCAAGGACAAAAAATTACAAAAATAATAATAACTTCCATCACTATTTAATGTTATGCATGATAAACACCCCACTTAAAATTTTTAGGGAAAGTTGGATTTTATGCCCATATGCACACAAAGTCAATACGAAACCATAAGGCAAACATCAGTACACGCTTCTGTTGTGTGAAATTTGAAACACATACCTCTAGGCTCAAAAATGGCTTGGATATTCGAGCCTAATGCCTAGATCTACACACACACAACCGAATCCATGTTTTTGATTGAAATTGACAAAATCCATCTTCCTCCATGATAAACACTATGAATTTCATCGAGAAATTTCACAAAAAAATGACTACGACATTGCACACACTCTCCTTTTTCTAAATTTCTAATTTATTTTATTTTTGACTACTTTAAGATTTCCATCTATATTAATTTCTAAGTCTATCTTTTTATGTCGTTATATTATATATATATATATATATATATATATATATATATATATATATATATATATATATAATCTTTCATTTCGATCATCGAAATTGGAAAAAAAAATTATAGGATTTTAAATTAGATCTGATTCTACATACATTTAAAAAAACCAATTCTTGATTTTCTTTGACGTAGTTAGGTGGAGGTGCATGGTCAGGGATCTATTATTTATCATTTTAAAGTTCTATATATTTATAAAAGTATTTAAAAAGTATTCATTAAAAAATAAAAATATATATAGGTTGCAAACGAGATAATTGTATTTAACTTTCATTAAAGGGTTTTTAAAAATACTAAATGATGCTTAAAAATATGCAAGTGAACCACTGGTAATTTATTATGTTTTTCTAAAAAATAGGCATACTTTTTCGAATTTCATTTGTTTGACCTACTTACACTTGACCATTTAAAAAAACAATAATTTACAAACTAGACTCAAATGCTACAATTAATATTCTTATAACATCTTCAAATTATAAATGTAGTCATGTCAAATAATCTATAACTTGTTCTATAATTATTATATATATATATATATATATATATATATATATATATATAAACGATTACAACCATCCCTTAGATAATAGCCTTTTTAAGGAGACAAATTTGTGACTTAAACATCTAACAAATATGTGCTTTGAACTAGTTACATATAAATAAAATATGTAACGTGTCACTTAATAATTCGCGATAAGACAAATTAACTTTAAAAGTACAACCTTTACCAAAGAACTTAGTTAATCATAATATGGTTAAAAATCTAATAAAAACAAATTAGAAGAACCTTTCAAATAATTTGATTATAAATTTATGATAAATAACGTGTATCGTAAGTTACCTTCGACCATTAAGGTAAGTTGGTCTTTTACTACCACGAAATATCATATTTCACCACGTTTTCCATATGTACTTTTATATAATTTAGTAAATCGATGTATTTAATAAATTATTATTTTTATATTAATGGAATCTTACAAATATTAAAGGAAATATTAATATGTTATTTTGTATATTCTAATTTATATATTTAATTTGTAAAAATATTATCTTAAACTTTTTAATAAATTAAAAGATTTATGCAAAATGCTTTTAGATTTAAAATGGAGAAAAAAATTTAAATAAATAATTAACAAAATTTTATTATATATATTAATGATTTTTTTTTTTATTGATCAATATTTAACAAGTTATTTAGGGTACTATCTCGATAAAGTTTGTTAGTAATAAGAATTGATACTTGGTGAGCTTTTTGTGAGCAAAGCAACTTCATCACTTAAATTATAATAGAGAAATATTCTCATAATCAACAAATTCATAAAATAGTAATTTTATTTTAAAAATCTAATACAAACGTAAAATTATTTTACATAAATAAAAAATGACAACAAAAGTCTATTAACATGTAAAAATAATGAATTAAACTCTTTCAAAAACTTTCAAGTGTTTGTTAATAATCGTTGACCTTGTCCAAAGCCTAATATCAATTGTGCCAACTTTACAAGTGCTCAATATCATAATTATAATACTACTCCAATATATATGTATATACAACTTCATTTTTATTAACTCTTAAAAATATTGTTATTTATTTATTAATTAAAAAAATTAAAAAACATATATTTAAAAAAACAATTGCTAACAACTATATGTCAAATTTCAAATATAACACGTCACATCGGTTTTGAGGAGAGGAAAAAAGGTAGAGGAGGATCCTCTATAATCTACCTTCCACATGATAACAACTTTAACCATTTATGGTGAGAAGTAAATATTTATATGTAGAGGTAGATGATCTAAAAAGGGTTAAGGGGTTTCATTTTTTCCATAGAAGAATTTAGATTTAAATTAATATGGTTTCCTACTTCAAAGATACAATCAAAGTAGATTTTGTAATTATTTTTTTTATTAAAATTTATGAAATTATAAAAAAAAATTATAATAAATTTTAAAAACTTTTATGAATAATTTGATTATATGTTTTAAATATATATTATTTAATTTTATATATATATATATATATATATATATATATATATATAATGATTTTTTTATATAGAATTTATGAAATAATTATTGAAATTATTTTTTATATTTTTTTAATAATTAATCACGTTATATATATATATATATATATATATATATATATATATATATATATATATATAATTCAACAACAAAAAATGATATGAGAACACGCCACAATACTAAGCAGAGCCTAGAAGCAAAGTATCAAAAACATCAAATCTAGGCAACATAAGATAAAAGTTATAAGAGAAAACTTATTTTATTAATGAAAGTCTACTATTAAATAAAAAAATATTACTTATGAAAAATTCTTTCATTTTTTTTTTATATAATTTTTAATGTAATTTTAGTAAAATAATTTATTTAGTAATTCAAATTTGTTATTCTATTTCTTTATAATAAATTTGACATATAATTAATAAATTAATATTTGTATATTTAAATTTATTGAAATTTTAATTAAAATTCGTATTATTAAATGTATTAACATTCTACTTCTTTATAGATGATAAATTAAGATGTATATTATTAAATATATTAAAATATGATTGGCATGCAAACCATTTATATTTAAATCCCAACGCATTAAAAATTCTTTATTTATTAATAGTTTTTATAATCATATCATCCTTATTTAAAAAATATTAATATTATTGAAAAACTATAATTTTTATAAAAAATAAAATAAAGTAACAATTGTAGAATCAACATTTCGAACTAGATTTTATAATCTATCTTTATAATAATTAACAATTTTTTTATATAAATAAATAAAATTATAATCATAATAAAAATTAATATATTAAATAATCTTTTTTATTCACTACCTTTACTAAATAATTACTTAGATAATTAAAAAAATTATAATTTAATTAATAAGAATGCTGATATATTATAATATTTATTAAAATATATTTAAAAATAATAATAATATAATAACTTATAAAATTTAAATATGTTAATTTATTTAAATTACAAATAAAAATTAAAAAAAAAACAATATAATCGTTATCAATTATTTGTATGAACTCATTTAATTATTTATTATTACAAACCCTATAATCAGTTGATAGAAATGAAATCAAATTGGGAACTTTAAACATATAAAAGGTGATTATGATGGTTTTAGATTCCTCAACATTTTCTTTGAAGAAGAAAAAAATATGTATAATTTTTATACGGTTAATTTTATTCCTTCTTTTCTAATTTTATATACATTGTATGTTAATAATTTGAACTTTAAATTATATGGGTTTATTCTAATTAATTGATAGAAATGAAATCAAATTAGGAGATATATACATATAAAAGGTGATTATGATGTTTTTAGATTCTTTACTTGATTGATATCAACATTATCTTTTAAGAAGACAAAAACATGTATCATTTTTACACGGTTAATTTTATTCCTCCTTTTTTTATTTTATATATAGGTACATCAATAATTTGAACTTTGAATTATGTAGGCTTTAAGTTGGATGATCAAGATTTGCTTTTTATTGACTTATAATTTCTTCTTCTTTTTGACTTCACTATTGTTGATGTAGTATGCTAGACTTTAAGGGCATGAATCTATTTCATTTGTCTTTTTGCATGAATCTATTATTTTCATCTTTGAATACTCTTTTGCTTTTTTAAAAAAAAATATTTTATAAGAAAGTGGTTCTCATCAACATATAATATATAGCCCACAATACATTGCAACTAGACTTAATTAGAACTCTAGTACAAGTGGTACAAACTGATCAAGAGATAATTTAGTACAATGTTCAAGTCTATTTTCAAGCTCAAGTAAAGGAAGTCTAGTATTGATTGGTACAAGTGAATGAGGGGGTAGTACTGTAATCATGTTAAGCATATTTTTAAGATGTGGAAATGTTAGAGTATTATTTTGACCAAATTGAATAGCAGTATGTATAGTTGAGAAGATTCACTTGGGATACCTCATCCGTGAGGATGATATCTTCCATATGCTCTCCTCAAACCTCTACTTCTACAAAAGGATAAATAACTGGGTGGTAATGAGTCAAGAACATTCCAAAAAGTAGGATTAATGACATCAAAGTGGATGGATAATCAGGTTCCATGGTTGTATGGTCCAGGAAAAGTGTGAGCAGTCCTATGCCCACAAAAGAATTGCCCTCAAGAACTCTCCATGAATAATTTGAATATATATATATATAATAATAAATTTTTTATATAGAATTTATGAAATGCTTATTGAAATTAATTTTTATTTTTTTAATTCATCTTTTTCAATAATTAACAATGTATTATATCTTTTTTTTTGATGAAATATATCTATATATTAACTTAACAAAAATATACAAATAATTTACAAAAAAATAAGGCGGTATGAGAGCACGCCACAACACTAGGCAGAGCCTAAAAATAAAGTATCAAAAATATCAAATCTAGGTAGTGCCCAAAGGCAGGTCACATGATAAAAGTCATAAGAGAAAACTTATTTTATTAATGAAAGTGTACTATTAAATCAAACAAATATTACTTATGAAAAGTTCTATCTTTCATCTTTTTTAATAAATTTTTAAGTAATTTTAGTAAAATAATTTATTTAGTAATTCAAATTTGTTATTCTATTTTTTAATAATAAATTTGACATATAATTAATAAATTAATATTTATAAATTTAAATCTATTGAAATTTTAATTAAGATTTATATTATTAAATGTATTAACATTCTACTTCTTTATAATAAATTTGACATAGATGATAAATTAAAATGTATATTATTAAATATATTAAAATATGATTGACATGCAAACCATCTATATTTCAATCCCAACAAATTAAAATTTCTTTATTTATTAATAGTTTTTATAATCATATCATCATTATTTAAAAAATATTAATATTATTGAAAAAATATAATTTTTATAAAAAAATTAATAATTGTAGAATCAACATTTGAAACTAGATTTTATAATCGATCCTAATAATAATTAATACTTTTTTCATATAAATAAGTTAAATTATAATCATAATAAAAATTAATATATTAAATAATAGTTTTTATTCACCACCTTTATTAAATAATTACTTAGATAATTAAAAAGATTATAATTTAATTAATAAGAATGCTGATATATTATAATATTTATTAATATATATTTAAAAAAATAATAATATAATAACTTATAAATATTAAGTATGTTTATTTATTTAAATTATAAATAAAATTTTTAAAAAAAACTAATATAATCATTATCAATTATTTGTATGAACTCATTTAATTATTTATTATTACAAACCCTAAACCTATAAACGATAGATATTTGTAATCAATTGATAGAAATGAAATCAAATTGGGAACTTTAAACATATAAAAGGTGATTATGATGGTTTTAGATTCTTCAATTCATTGATATTGAAATTTTCCCTGAAGAAGACAAAAACATGTATTATTTTTACACCGCTATTTTTATTCTTTCTTTCCTAACTTTATATACATTGTATGTTAATAATTTGAACTTTAAATTATGCAGGTTTATTCTAATCAATTGATAAAAATGAAATTAAATTGGGAAATTTATACATATAAAAGGTGATTATGATGTTTTTAGATTCTTTAATTGATTGATATCGACATTATCTTTTAAGAAGACAAAAACATCATTTTTACACAGTTAATTTTATTCCTTTTTTTTTCATTTTATATACATTGTACATCAAAAATTTGAACTTTGAATTATGTGGGCTTTAAGTTGGATGATCAAGATTTGCTTTTTATTGGCTTCTAATTTCTTCTTCTTTTTGACTTGACTATTGTTGACGTAATATGCTAGACTTTAAGGGCATGAATCTATTCCGTTTGTCTTTTTGCGTGAATCTATTCCATTTGTCTTGGAATACTCTTTTGCTTTTATTTTAAGTATTATATAAGAAATTGGTTTTTTCATCAACATATAATACATAGCCCACAATACATTTCAACTAGACTTAATTAGAACTCTGGTACAAGTGGTACAAACTGATCAAGAGATAATTTAGTAAATGTCCAAGTCTATTTTCAAGCTCAGGTAAAGGAAGTCTGGTATTGATTGGTACAAGTGAATGAGGGGGTAGTATTGCAATCATGTTAAGCATATTTTCAGGATGTGGAAATGTTAGAGTATTATTTTGACCATATTGAATAGCAGTATGTATAGTAGAGAAGATTCACTTGGGATACCTCATCCGTGAGGATGATATCTCCCATATGCTCTCCTCAAACTTCTATTTCCACATAAGGATAAAGAATTGGGTGGTAATGAGTCAAGAATATTTCAAAAATTAGGATCAATAACATCAAAGTGGATGGACACTCAGGTTCCATGGTTGAATGGTCTAGGAAAAGTGTGAGCAGTGAACAATCCTATGCTTGCAAAAGAATTGTCCTTGAGAACTAACCCATGAAGGAGTGCCCTCACTATGTTGATCATCACCTTGACCCCAAACATTTCTATCAAAATTATTTGAATTTAGAGTCCAACCAGACATCTCGATATACTAAAATAAATAAAATATTATTTTAGGACCAAATTGTATATACTAAAAATCATTTCATGCCTATTTACCAATGTTTGCAAATAGACTACCATATGTTCAAAAATCTCAAAATCAACCACAATCATTATAAATTCTAGTAGAGATTGAAATCAACGATAAATATATAACTTTACATTTGTATAATCCTAATATTAATTAGTTACATATATTCATCTATCCAAAGCTTAAAAATTACCATAGTGAGATAACATAGTTAAACACCATTTATTATACCCTGCCATGACTGCCATGATCTAAATGTAATTTATCATATATCATACTTCAATAAAATCAATCAACTATTAAAACCTTAACAAATTGCACTTCAAAATCCCCTAAATCATGCCACAACGAAGATAAAAACAAGCCTATCTTTCACATGCCAACTATGAATAAATAAAAATACCATGCATTGAGTAAAACCCTTTACATAACTATTATGAAACATAGATTGGTTTGACATTTGAATAAGATCTATCAAAATATTTTAAAATACTAAGTCCCTAACAACATATACTATTTATTCAAATTTTTGAAAAGATCGTTGATGTTAATCTTCAAAGATCATATAATCAAATACTAAAATGCATTTCTCTTAATACCCATCAATAATAAAATCTAATTTCTACAACCATACACCATAACTTCACAATATAACCATTATATTACTTTCAAACATCATGTGTCTTCTAGATTAATATCAAATGTTATTCAAAAAAGTTAAATTTCTACATTACCAAAGCTAAATGAAAGAAATGTATAGATCAAAATAACATAGTTGTTGAATGAATGTCGAATTCATCATTATTTTCACACAAACTATGATTATGATAAATCTTACAACATTAAATCTCCCAAATTATGACAAATCCATATGCATGCCAAATAAGAATTATAAGACCCATTTCATCAACCTAAAATTTGAAACCTCTTTCAAATGAAATAAAACTATTTCCATGTTTTTAAAGAAAAAAATCTATCGACAACATGTCTATCACTGAAGTTGTAATAGTAAAATCTATTTATGTATCCTATAAAGCTAAAGACTAAACATCATGCAATATTTTTTACTTCAAAATAATTTCCTATTGATACAACTGTTAACCAACTTGAAGAAAAAATTAATACTCATCCAAGACATGCAAGATATTTTCAAGCCAACCATTATCTTTTCCAAACAAAGAATGCATGCAAGAAAATTATTCAAGAAATTATTTTGTGCAAAATCCTCCTCAATGGGCGAACATCAAGAAAACTCAAGTTACACCATCAAATTCACTTGAAACCAGGTTGAACATTCCAAATGTTTCAAAAGAAGGGCATAATACTACAATGTTTTGATGAATATTCCTTCAAAACCATTCAAACCTCTAACAATACAACCAAAACATAGACCATGCAACAGATTTCCATATTTTAAGTTAAAACTTTCAAAATATTTCTTTGAATCAAGAAAATAACTATACATACCTTGTCAAATCTTGAAAAATACTTTCAAGATCTCACTGTATTTCCTTTGAGGCTTCTAAAATACATCCAAGTAGAGCTTTGCTTCCATAACAGGCTTGACATAGAATGAAACAAAAAAAAAATTACAACTAAATCCTTTCGTAACTACCATTTCCTCCTTTAGATGATATGTGAAATTTGCATTGGTTTCCAACAATCTACCAACTTGCCAACCATTTATGCCAAAATTATAAGTTCATTAATCTATTTAGCAGTGTATTTATCTACTAACCAAATCAACCACCAAATCCGTATTTTAAAGTAAGTATCCAAAACTTAATGCATGCAATCTTATTAAATATGTCAACTTGACTCTTGAAATTACAAATAATTAATTCCATTTGTCACCAAATATATGGTGAATCATTGTTGAACTTTGTAGACCTTGCTTCCAAATTACCTTAAAACCATGATTAGCATTTAAACTATAAGACGTTGATAAACATGACCATCAACCATAATACCATGTTCGAAGTGAACCATTAAAATATATAATTGATATGTATGCTTATATTAATATTACCTCCTAAGTAATAAACATGGATAGCATTTAATGAATGTCTTTAGGTCTTCGATAATATTTATAGTTTAGATGATTGATCTTTAGGTCTTAAGTTTTTGTAAATATTCAAAATATGTTATAGGATTATGAAAACATCATGCCTTTTAATTATAAATTGATATCTCATAGCAATATGATTATTATAAAGACTGAAAAATCTTATTTATAAATCCTCTTATCAAATAACCTGATCAAGAGCACCTATCAACATATGTTATGGCATTTAAGACAAAAATTGAATGATAAAAATTTTGAAAATTTGTTATGTACAAAAAATGACTGAAAGTATATCTGGCCTTTCTATTTTCATCAATTCAATATGATCAAATGTTATAACTCAACATGAATATAAGGTATTTTTCTGATTCGAACCATGCATTGCATCAAGTTCACACTACAATTATTATACCTCACTGAAAACATTGTAAACTACTAGTGTGAAATATTAGAAATCTATACTAAATAATATTTCATTTAGAACCAACTAATGCTTTTTGAAACTACATAATCAACATTAGAAGTTGTTGGTTGAATATTTTGTTGATCAGCGTACTGATAAGCCAAAGTAGGAAGATTAGTCGTCCAAATGTGTAGTTTTACCACATCAGAAAGACACTGATCTCTCCTCTCATCAAGGGGAGGTTCCCTGTAGGTATGCTATATATATATATATAGAAAATAATACTCATGGGTGGGACAAATCATCCATCTCTCTTCTTTCAAAGATGATGCACACGGATCAAAGGAAAAACTCAGTGTAAATGACAGACAGTACTCCTCTTCTTTTAGAAATACTATTCAACAAACCACAAGAATACTCCTGGAAATAAAAGTAGAATGTAATTGAGGGCGTAGTAACCAGCGAATTGAGATACAACACAAAGTCTCTACTTGAAATGCTCAAGAGTAATATATGAAGGACAATAAGGGCACAAAGTCTTTTCAAAGTCCTTTACATAATAATGAAAAGAAAACACACTGAAGGCAGCTATGGGGGCACAAAGTCTCTCCACAATTGATTCTTTAGGACACCTTCCTGACTAATTTTACTAATTATGCTTGTTGAATTAATGGAACAGAAAATATATCAAGGAAAAAGACATAAGAACAGTTTCCTTAATAACAAAGAAATCATAGCACAAAGTTTGAAAAAGTCCCTTGCTTTCTTATTCCAATAACAAAATATGATTAACAAACTGAGCACAAAGTCTCAATGATGCCTCTCAATTTGGGCAGAGTTTCGTTCTAAATGTCAAAAAAGAGATCCTCTTTACAATAGAAGAAAGTCCCTTGTATAGCCTCTTCATGAAGGACTTGGGAATAATCAATACATCAATTTACATTGGAATCTGTTAAGGAGACACACTGGAACTTAGGGGTGCTTTACCCATTTGATTTTATCAATGCAAGGAAATAAGTCACGCTTATTGAAAGTTTGTAACTTCTAATATTCCACCTGGCGATCTGGTCTTATCTTCATTGTTCCTCCTTGTCTGGCTAATTGAATCGGGTCCTAGATTTAATTTACTGTTCTGTTCTTTCTCCACATTCTGCTGGTCTTGGCCTTGAGATCTGTGATTGTATTTTGGTCTGTATGTTTAAAAGATCAATGGCTAATTCACTGAGTTGAATTTGATGTTTTCAGGCATGTTATTCCTTTATCTTCTTTCAACTTTCCTGTTTGGCACTTTTCCAAATTATACTTGCCTTTTCAGGCCTTAAGGAATGACCTATTTTGAGTCGAGAAGAGTCTCTCACAAGGGTATCTACCCTACAGGCAGTCTTTGAATGGCCTTCGGGCTTCTTTGAACTTTGGCAATGAATCAATCCGTTGAACCAAGACATTGAACTAATCGGTTGAACCAAAAAAATGGTTCAAGCTGATGGTTCAGTTTGAATGAACTGAGCTAATGAACTTGCCTTTGAACCATGTCTTTGAACCAACTGTCGAACCTTTTCATTGAACCAAGACATTAAACCAATCGGTTGAACCAAAAATGGTTCAAGCCGATGGTTCAATTGAATGAACCAAGCCGATGAACTAAGTATTGAACCAAAAGACGCTGAAATAAAGGGAATGAACCACCCAAGTGAAATAAAACATTGAACTGCTTGGTTGAATCGAGCCATTAAACCGTTCCTTTGGTTGAACCTGCCGTTGAACCTTGAACCCGTTGAACCTACTGTTGGTGTTTGCCGATGGAGATTTTTGTTTGAACCAAGGCACTGAAATAGTCCTAAAAAATGACTAAGTGTTGAAAAATTGATTCTTTTGACTGAAACCACTTGCAGAAGCCTTTGAACATGTAAAAATGAACCTGCCTATAGAGTCCATAGATTTTCCTTTTCTTGCACAGTCCGTAAATTTTTCTTCCTACTGAGTCCATAGATTCAAGCCTGCAGAGTCCATAGATTCAAGCCTGCAGAGTCCATAGATTCAAGCCTACAGAGTCCGTAGATTCAAGCCTGCAGAGTCCGTAGATTCAAGCCTGTAGAGTCTGTAGATTTAAGAAAAGCTTGAAAACTGAAGAATTTGAATGCCCAAGACAAATTTTGAAAAGAGAAGAGATAATTTTGGTCTGTAAGACCAAAATAGTTCAAATGTTATCCCAAAAATGAGCTGATATTTTTGGGGGACAACAGAAGTAACAATTTTCATTCAAATATAATAATCAAATGTATACCAATGTAAAATAGAATGCATATTTGATTGAATATAAATGAATTACCCTCCACCACAATTTTAGACTTCATGACACTAGGTCATCTATATGACATAATAAAAAAATATGAAAAGGCCTTCAGAAAAGAAAGAGGTGATAAAAATATAGGCTTAACACTGGCGACCTTGTTAGCCTATTTTACTTGTAAAATTGGGTTGCAGCTATAAATTGATTTAATTAAACAAATTAGCTTGAGAGTGCAATCTAAGTTTAATAATTTCTAAATTAGCTATGCATAAGCCCCTTTGATAATATTAAATTGTTCAAGGGATGAAATGTTTAGCTAATGTGACATGAAGAAAGGGATAAATTAAATAGTGAGATTTGGGCTAGATAATATCCAATGCAAAGTCTTATATACAATTTCTAAAAGTTTAATAATGCTTTCTAACACATATATACTCAATTTATGTTAATTCATAAAGAAAATATCTTTAGAATGATCATAGCAAAAATATCAAAAATAATTGAGTACTTACAACGATATATATTTCTCATAGTACTCTCTCCTCAAAATGATGATTTTTTTTATTACAATAAGTATTGAAAAAACAAATAAGAAAACAATAATATAAAAAAGAAAAAAGAAAAAAACATAAACAAAAAAATTAGCTATGAAACAATTTTAAGTGATGTCCATTGACTGAATGACATAACTGATTTACATTCAAATCTTGCAAGTGAAAAGCATTTCTCCCGAGAATAATGACTATTCTATAAGGACGAAGCCAAAGGGAATCAAACTTATGATGTTTTCCAACTTCTTCATGTGTTTTATCTCAATAGAGAACTAGATCACCAACTTTAAAACAATTACTAATAAAAAATTTATTAAATATCTTTTTTCATTTTTTCCTTAGCTTTTTCTAACTTTTGTAAAGCAGTAGCTTTAGTTTCATCTAAGGCTATCAAATTATTAAGTCTTTATTCTATAAAATTTGTGTATTCTGATAAATATTGGTAATCAATACAAGTAGAAGAAATTTAAAGTTCAATAGATAAAATGGTTTCAAATCCATAAGCTAACATAAACGAAAAGTAACTAGTAGTAGCTTTAAAAATCGTACAATTAGCCTAAAATGTTTCAAAGCTCTTAACATGTCAATTTCTCTTATTCTCACAAACTATTTTTTTCATAATAGAGATCATTTTTTAGTAGATTTAGGTTACCCATTTCCTTAAAGGTAATACTTTGAGGAATGACTTGAAATAATAGAATAATGTCCTAGAAATTCTAAATATTTATTTGAAATAAATTAATGATCATTATCATAAATAACTTCATAAAGAACATAAAATATAGAAAATATTTGATTTTCAAAAAATGAAATGACTTCAGCTGTAACTAAACTTTTTAATGCTTTTGCTTCAGACCATTTCATAAAATAATCTATATCAGTCAAAATATACTTATGGCCAGCTGAAGAAGGAGGATGTATATCTGATATAAAATCAATTCTCTATTTAGTAAAGGGTTTTTCAAGAATCAAAGGATTTAAATACATTGTTGGTAACCTATCTCTGCCAACAAATAACTAAGATGGCATGCATGCACGAACCAACTTATAAGCATCCTGAAACAATGTAGACTAATAACAACCTACGCATAAAATCTTGAAAATAGTAGTTTTTGTTGCATAATGACCACCACAACTACCTTCATGATATTCTCGCAGTAGTTTTTGAGTTTGATCATGAGTTAAGAATATCAATAAAAAACCATTTCTATTTCTATAAAACAATTTTTTTCTAAAAATCAGAATTTCAAAGCTTAAAATCTCAAAGATCAACTTTGCCTTTTATCTAAATAGTTAGGATATACCTGATTTTAAAAATAATAAACTAAATCATGATACCAACCATCTTCAACCAACAAGCAATCCCAATCTTTTGTCTCATGTCTAAACTTAAACTATTTGAAAAAATCAACAATTTTTATATATTCAAAATAAGGCTTAGCATATAAAGAATCGTCAATAGATAATACCAAAATATTTATACTAGAAGAAGCATTTTCAACCAAATATTCTACCAAATAATTTCTTTTTATAGTTTTTAATGATTCAAATTTAAGATCAAATTCTTAAATTCTCAAAATCTACTTTACTAACCTTCCTTGAATAATTGGTTGCTTTAGTAGATAAGAAATGATAGGTACATTTGATATTATAATAACCTTATTTCTCATCAATAGACAACAAAATTTTATCAAAGAAAAAATTAATGTAAAAATAAATTTTTCAATAAGAGGATACTTATTTTCTGTATCTTTTAAGACTTGTCTCATATAACCAATAAGTTTTTATTCATTATTTTTATCATTTTGAGTGATTACAATACCTATAAGCTTATAAATTGCATTAACCCTCTTATTGAATCTTTCAATAGGCTGCTAGTTTGGATTCGTCTACCAAATATACCTCTTCATTTTTTGTGTGATTTTTGCTATAAAAGTATTGGCAACTTGGTGGGCCATTTGCTTATGGTGGATCCTACCACTACTCATTTCTCTCACACCACTTATGCTCGTATCTTAGTGGACTTGGATCTATCTATGCCTCTCTCGATAGAGGTTATTTTACAAGTTGTTGATCACCCTTGGTGCCAGCCCTTGGATTACGAAGGTATCCCATTTCATTATTGGAGGTGCTTTAATATGGGTCATTTGGCATCTAAATGCCCTCTCTCAAAGGTTTCTTGATCCTCTTCTTGGTGGAAGGATGGTTTACATGAACACCTTATGGTAGATGTTGATGATGATGGTTTGAGCTCATAAGCTTTGGAGCCTTCTTCTGATGATGGGAAGGACTCTCTTCCCCTAATGCATAACTCTTCTATTGTTGGGATTGCTATAGGGACCTCCCCTATGATTGTTGTTGATTTTGAGACTATTGTTCAGACCTCCCTTTCTACTACTATTACTAGGACTACTATTGGGATCTCCACTACTATAACAAGGACCTCCCCTACTATCTACCTTGATGTTGCTTGGACTACCTTAGGGATCTCATCTATTGTTATTGCTAAGATTAGAACTATTGTTGTAGGTACATAGTTTGTTGCTGGGGCTATTGCTATTGTGTCCGCTTCACATGTTCTACCCCTTTAGAGGATTTGGTGAGTTTTTCTCCTTTTTCATCTCTTATTTCTAATATTGGAGAGTTAGATGCCTATTGGACTATTATCCAAAAGAGGAAATGAGATCTTTCTAAACATGTTTCTCAGACCCGCATTTGGGCCAAAGGTGTTCGACCTGTTAGGTCAGGTTCTATTATTGTATAGTTTGCAACTTAGCCTTTTTGACTTTGCTATCTGACTATTGTTGGTGCATTTTCTATGGCCTACATTTGGATTTTTTGTTTTTGGCCCTGAGGGCCACTTTGTATAGGGCTCATGACCCTTTTTTCTTTTTGATCTAATAAAAAACTTTATTAATTGCATTCACATAAAGAATAAAAAGTTTAGTCAAATCAGATTTTGCAAGTATATATGTACACTTGCAATGGCATTTTTGATATTGTTAAAAGTAGAATCTTCCCTTGAATCTCATACATATTACTAATTTTTATTTAACATAATATATAATGGATTTGATTTATCAACAAAATATGATTTAAATTTATGAACAAAATTGATTTTATCAAAAAAATACTTAAAATTAAATTGGTCCTTAGGTAGTGGTAGCTCTTTAATTGCTTTAATACGTTCAAGATCAATTGAAATACCATCTTTTGAAATTATATATCCTAATAATTTGTCTTCAGTAACACTAAAGATAAATTTCTTGAGATTAAGAGAAATAACATGTTTCTTGCATTTTGTGAAAATTACATGAGATGGTCTATATTTTTCTTTCTCTTTTTTTAATGAACATTAAGATCATCTAGGTAGACTTAAATGACCATGTCAATTAAGTCATCAAAAGCCCATTCATAGCTCTTTGAAAAGTGGCACTTACATTCATGAGATTAAAAGACATTCTGTTGAAATCAAATGTCCCTCTGAGTAGTAAATATTATTTTATACCTATCATTTGAATTGACAAATATTTGATTATAGCTAAAAAATATATCAAGTAAAGACATCATTTTATACCTTGCTACTTGTCACAAGATTTGATCAATATTAGGAAGATAAAAAATTATCTTTTACACTTACCTTATTTAAATCTCTAAAATCTACATACAATATAATGTTCCCATTTTTATTACGCAGGGGTATTAAATTAGATATCCAAAAAAAATATTTTACAGGATATATGACACCACCATCAAGCATCTTATCAAGCTCTTTGTTGATGGTGTCTTCCAACAAATGGCTTACTCTTCTTATCTTTTTCCTAACAAGTTTTATACCAGGTTTTATAGGAATATCATGTCTTATTATGTTGATATCATAACCTTGTAGGCTTTATAAGACCAAGCAAAAATATCAATAGAATTCTTTAAATATTTAATAAATTTGATTTTTTCATTAGGTGTACATTATATTTATAAATATATAAATTTAGGATCTTATTTAGTTCCAAGATTGATAGGAATAATTTTACAATTTATTTTCCTAAAAGGTTCTTCAGTTCATGTAATCTTAGGCTAATCATTTGGTGTGAACATTGATTCTAGACTTACCAAACTAGTAGGTAATTTATTATTACTTAGCTCTAGATAATCTCCAAAATTCAACATAGTCATCATAATCAAAATAATTACTTTAAATAAAAGAATCAATGTGTTCATCGTAGCTAAAAACATGCCAATTTTCATTCAAATTGAGAATTTTAGGTCTAAAATTTTCAAAAAATGAAAAGTCAACAATTGACTCACTTGCATTTAAAGTAGGATTAGAAGAAAAAATAATGAGCTTATTATATTGAGCATTAAATTTTCTAAGTATATGATTAATATTAAAGGCATCAAAATTTTCAAGTAAAGCATAAACCTTTTGAGTGTATCTATGTAGGTGAGTTTGATTAGTTTTATAAACTTTTCTAACCTACTTAATAACTAACTTTGAATCTCTTAAGACTTCTAAGTGTTTAATATTAAGTTCAATTATCTTTTCTAAACCTAAACTCAAAGTTTTGAATTTTGTTGTGTTATTCGTATTATCAAATTTTAATTTATATGTGTAACAAAATATTTTACCAACTAGATAAATTAAATAGATTCTAGCACCACTATCATATTACAAACATGCATTGTCAAAATATAATGATCATAAACTATCTCTAGAAAATATATTTTCTTACTATTTTTCAAGTTCATCTAAGGTTAACATCTCATAAATACCAATTCTTATTTCTACACAAGCAATAGTAGGAGGTATGGAATCATTAAGATTACTAAACTATTATTCTCTTTGTATAAAATCAATCTCATTACTCTTCATAACCCAAGTTGTATCCTTTCCCATAAAAGCACTAGTTGTTTTCAACCAATCTCTTCTTAAAAGCATAACATAATTACTAAGAATGTCTAATACATGAATATTGCTCATGTATATGATTCTTTCATTTTGTGCAATGTTGATAGTAATATCATGAAACTCACCACAGCTTTTAGTTTTTCACAAATCAAAACCTATAAGTTTTTTGTTATCATTTTCATAAAAAATGCCTAATTGATCAATAATAAATTTAGGAATTATATTCTTAGAAACACCAGTATTCAAAATATAATTATGAATAATTTTATTAACAATTTTGACTAATACATAAAAAGAAGGTATGTAATTAGTAGGAGGATCATAGATCCAAGCAAAAATAATAGATTTTGATTGTTTATTATTCCTTATTTATTTTTGAAATCCTAATACATCCTTAGAATTTAGGTTTTTAATGGCATTATTAATTTTATCAAGCTATTTAGGTAAACTAGCAGCTTGTAATAATGAAAAAATCTATTTTAATAGTAGTCAAATCATGTATAATACTATAATCCCCAACATCTAGATGACGTATAAGAATGTAGTTTTTAGGCTTATAAGGAGGATATCGAGGAGTATTAAAACTAGTTGATAAAGGATTATTTTATTGGGAACTAATTTCAACTTTGTTATATGTAACATTATTCTACGTACCTTTATCTTTATCATGATTTTTAGAAGAAAAATTATTATGAGCTATGTTAAAATTATCCTTTTGATTAGAATAATCTTTTTATCTTGTATTGACAATGTAAGCATTTACAATTTTGATGTCATCAAAAGATTCATTAGATCTACACATATTTATATTATCATCAAGATCAATTGAAATACTATCTTTTCCTTGACTATATCTTTTAAATTTTTACACAACTATACAAATACTTAGATCATGAGCTAATTTGCATACATTAAAATAATGAACTTTTTCTTTAGTTTTACCTTTTTGAAAAAGGGAAGATTTACCTGAGGTGAATGGCTTATCATCTAATTTTGACTTGATGGTGACTACCTCATTGCTAAGACTATGAATTGATTTTAATTTTTTTGAATTATTAGAATTTAAATATGTTGTTATATCATTAAAACCAACATGTTTTAATTTGTTTTCATATTTAATATATAAACTTACAGTTTCATTGTAATCTATGATATCTTTATCTTTTAAATCCATTTTATACTTTAAAGACAAAGTATTACAAAAAATATAATCTAGACAATCTTTTTAAGGGTCTTACATCATGTGGGATTTTTTTGTCGCAATCTAATCAATCTACTTATGAATTGATAAACTATTTCACCTAAATTTATAGAGATATTAACTAACTCATTGATCTAATTTAAATCTTATTTAAATTTTCCAAAACAAAGTTTCAAACATTTCTCTATATCATTCCAAGTACTAATAACACTAGAAGGAAGACTAATAAAATCTTAATAAGATTTACCCTCTAATGTTTGTGAGAAAAATCTAAGTGAAACATTTTAATTCATGATACTTAGAGTGGCACAAATCAATTTGAAAACATCTAATGAGCCTCTTAAGATTCACCGGGACTTCCATAAAACTTGGGAATATTAAGTATTTTTAATGAAGTTTATCTAGATGAGCACCAAGTTAATAGGATTCCCATAAATCAAAGGATTCACTAATGGTTGAGTAACTTCATCATCAAAATTTACCTCATTAGCAATCACTTCAATTTGATTTCTATTATTTTGTAGCCCTAGAATTAGGTCTCAAACTATTTATTGTAGCTGCTAAAGTTGTGGTGTTTGTTCTTCAATTAGAAATTCTAATAGATTCCACTACTTGACCTACTTGATTTAACTGTATACTTGTGTTAGGATCAGTGGAGAAAATACTATCTTCAAGATGAAAATAGTATAAAAGAAAATACACTCTAGGTTGAGAATTAGTAATCAATTTTTGCTCTCTTTCTTGTCTGATCCATCTATTAGTTTCCTAAATATGATATTGCTTTTCTCGTGTAAGATTCACTTCTATCTCACTAATTTATGCTTCTTCTTATTCCTCATTTATGAATTCAATGATTCAAGGTAAATTTTAAGACATATTATACCATATAAAATAAGTTATATTAAAAACAATGTCAACTTGATCATTAATAATATCAATCAAAGGTTGTATGATTGGAGGTGGACCTTCAATGGTCATGGACAAATAAAAATAAAATAGAAAAGTAAATAAGATTTATAAAAATATTCTTCAGCAGAATCACCAAATTTGTTAACGGTAAAAAATGTCACATTAATAAATCAACCTTTTTGCCTATCGTAAAGGTTAAGGTGGAATTATACCAGTCTAATTATAAGGGTCTAAGGAATAAAATAAATTTTTAAGATGCATAAAAGGGTTTTTTTTAATGATATAGAAAAGATGCATGTCAAATGTTGTGCAATGCTCAATTTATATTCAAAAATTAAATATCACTTGTGTATCAAATAAAGGAATCAGATTACAGTTATGTAATCTAATCTATCCAACAAAAAAACCTATGAATTAGATAGTATCTGAAAGGAAACATCTATTATCCTTTTTAATTTTATTTTATTCAATGGTTTATAACTCTTTGATGTCTTTTTTTTAATTCAAAACAAATCCAAAGAAGAAAAATTAAAGGAACTAAATGATAATTAAAATAACTAAAAATAAATACCAAATAGTGAGATACAAATAAAAACAAACATAATTAAAGAAAACAGTCCAACTACTTTTAAAGAAAAAACCAATCTATAAACTATAACAAATTAAGAAACAATCTATAAGAAACAAACAATAAAATTAATTAATAATCAAACTTCATCTAATCTAACAAATAATAAGATCTAAGAAAACTAAAATAATTAATTTAATAATAAATAGAAATCTAATTATAAAATAAATAAATAATATCTATCTAATTTATAACCTATCTATCATAATAAATCAAACTAAGTAATCAAACCAAAAAAATTAAAATAAAGATCTAAACTATAAAACCTTAACAAAAAATGAAATTTAAACTAAAGATCAAAATATAAATTAATTAAATAAAACACAATACTAAAACATCAAAACAAACTATGAAACCTCAAATAAAATTTAAAAAAAAAATTAAGAGTCTGTTATAATTTGAGAAAAAACTAAAAAATAAACTAAGTCAAATATAATAAAGAAAAATAAAAGAAATACAAGTCTAAAATAGAGTCATTGTAGTAGAAATTTTGATTAAAAATTATTTGAGAAATAAATTTTTAGTACAAATGGTATTTAATAGACAATTATTTATAATTGAGAGATCAATAAATATCATATAAAATGAGGTATTCATCATTGTTCAGGTCAAGTACATGAGATTTTTCTCATATGACCATATTGTTGTAATCATCAAAATGTATTAGACCTAATAGATTTAAAATAATCAATTTATAAACCAAACAAGAAACCTAGATATACCTATGTTAAACAAGTAGGTTACTTAATCATCAAACAATGTATTGTTTGATCTATTTTCAAATAACTATTAAATCTTAGAAATTGTTTGTACAGAAATAAGTAAGATGAAACTTGAGTAACTCAAAACTCTTTAATACCTATTGTGTTCATCTTTTATGTTGTAACTTCGATCTTTTTATAAAATTTGTTTTTGAAGATAGCTACAAGATAAGTTATAACTAACTTATTAGTTAGTTATTGTTAACTTAAGCAACTTTTTAAAAGTTGATTAGTTAACTAAATTTAATATTTTAAATATAGACTTTAATAAAGTCTGAAAATATATCAAATTAATTAAATAATAGATTGATAACAAACTCTAACGGGTGGAAGGGGGCATGACTCATAAATATACAATCAAAATAAGCATTTAATAAACATGACATTCATAATAATTACTAATAATTAAATAAAATTAAATACTTAAAATGTTAAGTACCATGAGCATTTATATAAATTTAGTAAATCAAACATTCTACTCTTCAGAAAGTAATAACATGTCTATCAAAATTGCTAAAATCATATACATATATCCAAGTACAAAAATATTAAAGTGTCACCAACAGTTAATCAAAGTATCAAGCATCAATCAAAATATCACTTAAACAACAATTTACCCATCATCAAAATTTGAAACTCGTTCAATTAAAAGAGCACCCCTATCAGTGAAATACTCAGTGTACTCCATTGAAGTGGCAAAAAAATTGATCAACTTAGTGCCTTCAGAATCATTCACTTCCAATTTGATTTTATTCACCATTCTTTTTATCAAAGGTAAATTTAAAGGGTTGTTGACAAGGAGAAACTAAACAATAAGTAAAATAACTAAAAATGAATAACAAATAGTGAGATACAAATAAAAACAAACATAGTTAAAGAAAATAGTCAAGCTACTTTTAAAGAAAGAATCAATCTATAAATTATAACAAATTAAGAAAAAAATTATAAAAACAGACAATAAAATTAATCAATAATCAAATTTCATCTGATCTAACAAATAATAAGATCTAAGAAAACTAAAATAACTAATCTAATAATAAATAAAAATCTAATTATAAAATAAATAAATACATAATACCTATCTAATTTATAACATATCTATCATAATAAATCAAATTAAGTAATCAAACCAAACATTAATCTATAAATTAAATTAAACAAAAAATAAATAAAATAAAGATCTAAACTATAAAACCATAACAAAAAATGAAATTTAAACTAAAGATTAAAATATAAATTAATTAAATAAAAAACAATACTAAAACATCAAAACAAATTAAGAAACCTCAAACAAAATAAACAATAAAAATTTAAGAGTGTATTATAATTTTAAAATAAATAAATAAACTAAGTTAAATATAATAAAGAAAAATAAAATAAATGCGAGTCTAAAATAGAGTCATTGTAGTAGAAATTTTGAAAAAATAATATTTGAGAAATAAACTTTCAGTACAAATGGTATTCAATAGATAGTTATTTATAATTGAGAGATCAATAAATATCATACAAAATGAAGTATTCATCATTGTTTAGGTCAAGTACACGAGATTTTTCTCATATGACTGTATTGTTGCAATCATCAAAATGTATTAGAATTGATAGATTTAAGATAATCAATTTATAAACTAAAGAAGAAACCTGGATATACCTATGTTAAACAAGTGGGTTACTTAATCATCAAAGAATGTATTATTTGATCTATTTTCAAATAAATATTAAATTTTAGAGATTATTTGTATAGAAATAAGTAAGATGAAACTTGAGTAACTCAAAGCTCTTTAATACCTATTGTGTTCATCTTTTGTGTTGTGACTTTGATCTGTTTATAAAATTTATTTTTGAAGATAGTTATAAGATAAGTTATAACTAATTTATTAGCTAGTTATTGTTAACTTTAATCAACTTTTTAAGAGTTAATTAGTTAACTAAACTTAATATTTTAAATATATATTTTAATAAAGTCTAAAAATATATCAAATTAATTAAATAATAGATCGATAACAAACTCTAACGGGTGGGGGGCATGAATTATAAGTATACAATCAAAATAGGCATTTAATAAACATGACATTCATAATAATTACTAATAATTAAATTAAATTAAATTCTTAAAATTTTAAGTACCATGAGCATTTATATGAATTTAGTAAATCAAACATTTTACTCTTCATAAAGTAATAACATGTCTATCAAAATTGTCAAAGTCATGTGTGTGTGTGTGTGTCTAAGTACCAAAATATCAAAGTGTCATCAACAGTTAATCAAAGTAGCAAGTATCAACCAAAATATCACTTAAACAATAGTTCACCCATCATCAAAATCTGAAACTAGTTCAATTAAAGGAACACCCCTATTAGTGAAATACTCAGTGTACTTCATTGAAGTGGCAAGAAAATTGATCAACTTAGTGCCTTCAGAATCATACACTTCCAATTTGATTTTATTCACCATTCTTTTTATCAAAGGTAAATTTGGAGGGTTGTTGACACGTTTTCCACTAGTGGGATTAGGTCTATCAAATTCAAGTACAAGTGGTACAAACTAATAAAGAGATAATTTCGTACAATGTTCAAGTCTATTTTTAGGCTCAGGTGAGGGAGATCTGTATTGATTGGTACAAGTGAATGAAGATGTAGTTTTGCAATAATGTCAAACACATTTTCATGATGTAGAGGTGTTGGAGTATTATTTTAAATAGATTGAACAATAGTATGTGTATGTTGAGAATTCTCATTTGGGGTTCTTTGTCTACTAAGATAATATCTCTCATATGCTCTCCTCAGACCTCTATTTACATAAAAGGATAAAGAACTTGGTGGTAATGAGTCAAGAATATTCCAAAATGTAGAAATAGTAGCATCAAAGTGGATGGACACTTGGGTTTTGTAGTTGAATGGTCTAAGAAAAATGTGAGCAGTCCTATGCTTGCGAAACAATTATCCTTAATAACTACACCATGGAGTACCCTTACTATGTTGATCATCCCCTTGAACCAAAGCATTTATATCATAATGATTTGAATTTGGAGTCCAACTAGACATATTGATATATATAAATAAACACAATATTATTTTAGGACCAAATTGTATATTTAAAAATCATTTCATATATATATACCAATGTTTACAAATAGACTGCCATATGTTCAAAAACCTCAAAATCAACCACAATCATTATTAAATTCTAGTAGAGATTAAAATCAATAAAAAATATATTAATTCACATCTGTATAATCTTGATATTAATGAATTTCATATATTCATTTATCAAAAACTCAAAAATTACCAAGTGAGACAAAATAGTTAATCACCATTTCTTATACCCTATTATGACTACCATGATCTGAATGTAAGTTATCATATTGCATACTTCAATAAAATCAATCAGTTGTTAAAACCTTAACAAATTCTAATTTTAAATCACCTAAATCATGCCATAGTCAAGATAGCAACAAGCCTATTTTTCATAATCCAATAATGACTTTTAAAAAAAATTATGCACTAAGTAAAACCCTTTACATAATTGTTAATAAAAATAGACTGGTTCGACATTCAAATAAGATCTATCAAAATATTTTAAAATACTCAGTCCCTGACAACATATACTATTTTATCAAATTTTTGAAAAGAACCCTAATGCTAATTTTCAAACATCATATAATTGAATACTAAAATCCATTTCTCTTAATATACATCAGTAAGAAAATCAAAAGAGATATGATTTCTATAGTCATAAACCACAAATTCACAATTTAACCATTATGTTACTTTCAAACATCATGTGTCCTTAAGATTAACATCAAATGTTATTCAAAAAAGTTAACTTTATATATTTCCAAAACCAAATGAAAGAACTATATAGATTAAAATATCATAGCTATTGAATAAATGCCAAATTCATCATTATTTTCACATAAACCATGACTATTAAAAATATTACAAAACTAAATATTCCAGATTATGAAAAATCCATATGCATGCCATATAATAATTGTAAGAACCATTTCATCAACCTAGAATGCATATAAGACCAACATGCAAATAAATTGAAAAAAATTTCTTTCAAATACACACTCAAAGCCAAAAATAGACAAGAATCCATCATAATCTGAACTATGTTTTTGAATATATACAACTAATTCATGCATATTAATAAATAGAAAAGATCCAACTGCATGTAATCTTATAACTTCAAAACAATTTCCTATGTATGTTGAAAACTACAAACAAGTCTTCTCAAAACCATTGCTTGATTTTATCAGAAAAATGATCTGACTCATATCTATTAATCAAAAAATGAATGTATGCATGATAAAACTCAAGGATTTGTGAAAATACGATTGAATACTTTAAGGCTATTTGACAGTCAAAATATCAAGAGTTAGATCAAACTATATTTTCTCAAAAATAAAGTTGAAACCTCTTTAAAGTGAAATAAAACTATTTCCATGTTTTCAAAGAAATAAATCTATCTGCAACATGTCTATCATTGAAGATGTAATACCAAAATACATTTATGTATATTAACAAGCTTAAGACTAAACTTCATGCAATCATTTTGACTTTGAAACAAATTTTTGTTAATAAAACTGCTAACCAACTCCCAAAAAAAATAACACTCAACTGAGCCATGCAAGATGTCTTCAAGCCAACCAATGTCTTTTCCAAACAAATAATGCATGCAAAAAAATTATTTAGGAAATTATTATATGCAAAAACTTTCTCAATAGGCCAACATCAAGAAAACATGGGTTACATCATCAAATTTACTTGAAACCTTGTTGAATATTCCAAATGTTTCAAAATAAGGACACCATACTACAATTGTTTGATGAATATTCTTTTAAAACCATTCAAACTTCCAACAATACAACCATAATACAAACCATGCAACATATTTCCACATTTCAAGCCAAATATATAAAAATATTTCTTTGAATCAAGTAAATGACTACAAATACCCTATCAAATCTTTCAAAATCTCATTGAATTGGCTTCAAACCTTCCAGAATACATCCAAGCAAAGTTTTGGTTTCATAACAGGCTTGACATAGAATGAAACAAAAACCAAAAAAATACCATTCAATACTTTCATAACTACCATTTTCTCTTTAAGATGATGTGTTAAATTTTCATTGGTCTTCAATAATCTACCAACTTTCCAACAATTTATGCCAAAATTATAAGTTCACCAATCTATTTAGTAGTGTATTTACCTACTAACCAAATCAACCACCAAATCTATATTTCAAGGCAAGTACCCAAAACTTAATACATGCAGTCTTATCAAATATGCCAACTCAAGTATAAAAAATCCAAATAATTAATTTCATTTGTCACCAAATATATGGTGATTCATTTTTGAATTTTGTAGACCTTGCTTTGAACTTACATCTAAACCATGATTAGAATTTAAACTTTAAGACTTTGATCAAAATGAACATCAACCATAATACCACATTCAAAGTGAACCAACAAAATATATAACTTAATACATATGCATATATTAATATTACCTCCTAGATAATAAACATGGATAACATTTAAGGAATACCTTTAGGTCTTAGCTAATATTTATAGTTTAGGTGACTGATCTTTAGGCTTAAGTTTTTATAAATATTCAAAACATGTTATAGGCTTATGAAAACATCAAGCCTTTTAATCTTAAATTGCTATGTCATAGCAATACAATTATTATAAAGACTATAAAATACTATTTATAATTTCTCTTATCAAATAACCTGATCAAGAGCACCTATCAACATATGTTATGGCATTGAAAACAAAACCTCAATGATGAGAATTCTGAAAATTTATCATGTACAAGAAATGACTGAAAGTATATCTAACCTTTCCATTTTCATCAGTTCAATATTATCAAATGTTATAAATCAACATGAATATAATGTATTTATCTAATTCAAACCATGCATTACTTCAAGCTCACACTACAATTAATATACCTCACTAAAAACACTATAAACTACCACTATGAAATATAAAAAATTGATATTGAAGAATATTTCATTTAGAACCAATTCATGATTTTCAAAACCACTTAATCGACATTAGAAGATTCAAATATAGTAATCAAATTTTTTTGATGTAAAAAAAAATGCATATTTGATTGAATGCAAATGAGTTGGCCCCCACCACATTTTTAGACTTCATGACACTAGGTCATCTAAATGGTAAAATAAAAAACATGACCAAACCTTTAGAAAATAAAGGGGTGATAAAAAGTTAGGCTTAACAATAGGTTCATGATCAAAAGAGATACCAATATTGATAGCATGAAAATAAATAATACAGATAGAGTCTACAATAGATGTCTAAACATTCACGTTGATGTCATAAAGTTATTAATTTCTAAATTTTTTATATTTCCAACGAATGGTACATGAATAAAAAATGACTTCATAGATTTAACCTTTAGATGCATGGAAGGTCTAAATCTTCAAAAAATAAGATCTAGTAGAGGTAAATCTAACTCATACTCTGATAGAAGTGTGAGGATCATATGCATATGAAAGAAGATCGAGCATAGATCATTTGGACAAGTATGCTAATTAATATTTTCTTAATGACTAAAGGTGCATTGCATGTTTGTTAAGTACATCAAACCAAATCCATTCAAAAATAATAAAAGGGAATAGAAGGGGAATAATATAACTATATATTTCCATTTCTATTAATCATCAAGCTAAAAACAATCCTCATCCACCATCAAATTTCAACCAAAAAGTGTCTAGATAGTTCTGGGTAAGAGAAAATTATGCAAGCCATCCACTTATGTTGTAAAAAGACATATATATGCTAATATGGAAATCCTATGAACACTAATCCACTATTAATACATTTCTAAGATTTGCATCCATAAATATATATTTATCATCCTCAAATAGAGGGCAACAACCAGGTCCTTAACCCTTTTTGTAAATAAATATTAACAAGCAAAAGAGTAGCCTAATCAATTAAGAAGTGAACTACTCTAAAAACCAGGCCAATCAAATAAATTTAGATTATACTAATTATTCTATAAGATATATTGAATCTAACAATATGTTAAATATGGAAAGTAAAACATTTAATATTTTGATAATAAAAATATGAAAGAGACATTGTACTTAGCTTATAATATTGTTTGAATATCTGAATCTCATTGTTAGATTCTAAATATTTGTTTTTTTTCAATCTAGATACTTTCATCACCTTATAGACATTATCATCGACGCTAGTGTCCTAATTCTTACACTAGTGTCTTGTATAGAATAGTGATTCTCGTATGTAAATTATATTTTCACCTATTAGGATTAGTTGTCACCTTAAAAATTCTCTATTTGGATGGTGCACACAAATTATTAATATCAGTCTTTCAATCAAAACCCTAGATCCTCCAATTAGAGAATGCCACCTTGAAATAATTGGGGTTAGTGGGTTCAAGTGAAGTCAAGTTAAACTTAAATACCCCTCTATTATTGAGATCTACCTACATATCCATATACATAGAAAGGGCCTCAGATCGATGTAGTTCTTCCACTTATGTGGGCTTGTGTGTGAATAATGGTGTAATATATTATATATGAGTGCATGTAGTGATCTATCTAACAACTTGAAAAATACTACTCATGGGTTTTTATTTGAAATATTTATACCTTTAATAATACTACTCCTATGATTGATTTTAAAATAGGTAAGAATAGGGCAGTTTTGAATACATGAGAGGTGAATTTTCTTGGTAAGTGTTAGATGTGTGATTGAATAATACCTGATGATAATGAATGGTATTTGAATTATATTTATACAACACATTTTGAAAATAATCTCATGAATCGTTAATTAATAAATGTATGCCAACCCATATGTGTCAAAAGACTTCAAAATTTGAGTGTTTGTAGTGTACGAATACTAGTGTTGAATCTGGGATACTAGCATCGATGTTAGTGTCCTAGTCTGAATGTTAATGTCTAGGGGAATAGAGATTTGTCTAAACTCTATAACTAAAAGTGAAGGATATATATTAAGTTTTAATCATATTTTGGGTTACTGGAGATCTAGGTAATCATAATGTCAAGGTCAAATGATAAGATAAGAATTTATGCATCATGAAATGGTGAATGTGAACCTTTTGATAGTGATAAGGTCATGAGCTAAAGGGTAGAGCCTTTAGTGACAAGTGTACAATACTATTTTATCATATAATATCCAAATTTGAGTATCTAAATTTCCCACCCACACCCTGAAACCTCGTTCCCTTAATCTAGTAATGTATAAGGATAAAATTATTAGGTTAAAATAAATAAATGTGTATCAAGGTGTGTATAATACACCTTCCTTTGACTTGAGACCTGTTTGAATTTGTTTTATGTGTATGAAATTCAACCAATATCATGTTATAGGTGTAATTATATCATATAATCTAAAATTAAATAATTGAAAATATTTGAAAGAAAATAGAACAAGGAAGGAGTATACTTGTGTGTGGATGCGACCATCTTTCCCCTCAATAATTTTATTTGGTAATGATGCTTCGTAACTGAAGCATTAGAGAGAGGTTCACAATTGAACCTTGGAGATGTGATGAGGGGAAATAGAGGGTGATCATGCCCCCAATATACTATAAGGATGAGTTGTGCCAAGTCCATCAAAATTACTAAATCTCAATCACATAATGCAAATGTAAACATAATCTATCCAAGATAGTAAATCTCACCCAAGTTGAATGGTATAACCATATCAACCCGATATAATATAAGTAGTTCCAATTTCATCAAGGGTGCATAATATTGATCACACTACTCAAGGGAGCCAATAGCTATAATAAATAAAATCTCAATCAGTCATTCTTAGTAAGTTTAGTACATGGATATATGTATAACAAACTAATGTATCTATAATTTGGTGTATTTTCATGACATATGAACCTCTAATGTGTCTTAATTTTAAGTATTTATCAAAATGTAACCTATACTCTATAAATTGTATATGATATACATCATAAATGTGAAAAAACTATGTCCCAAATCTATGAAAATTGGCGCCAAATATATAAGATTCTAACCCAAGTGTATATCTAAATCATATAAATTGTATCACATTCTATCAAAAAATTTAACTTTATGTATGTTGACTCATGTATCTATGATATGCAACCCGATTTTGAGGTGAGGGGAATGTAACATGATAATAACCTTGTTTAAAAAGAATAAGAAAACTATGTTATATTTGTATGAATCATGTAAAAATGAAGCATATATTGGTATCATGTTAATTATATGTATTTTTAAAGCTCACAATATCGAACATAAACCCCAAGATGCATGATGTGAATTATGGCAATGTCTATAAGTAACAAGCTCATCAAAAAATCAATCACACACACATAGGAAAACTCAATGTCACACAAAGAGGGCTCTAAGGAGACCACAAAAAAGAGGCATGTTCAAATACCACACACTCAAAGGTAGGACATATTCAAATGTCCAAAAACCAAATAAATAATCAACACTTAGGTAAATAATGCCAACAACTAATCTAAAAATGGTTAGTTAATGCAACTACTCACTAATTCATCCATTTTGAATCCTTATGACTACTTCTCAATTTCTCATCTTTTAACATGAAAATTGGCTTAAATATTTAAAAATTAGATTAAAAACTGATTACAAATAAGAATTAAATGTTAAAAAGACATAATAATGAAATTGAGTTGATAACAGAGTTCACCCAAAATCAGGTTACATCTCTAAGTCTACTTAAAGGTTGAATCGATCAATTAAAATGATGCAAAATTACTATTTCTTACATCAAATTATTCAAATAATGGGATCTCGATCTATGAACAAGTATCTAATGTCCTATAGGAAGTTTATTTCTAGCTCTAGGTCTGGCTCTTTTAGACTATCTCTTATTTGTCTCTCCCAAATAAGGGGTTACACAAGTTCATTGTAATGTCTCTCAAAGGTATGTGTAATGGCTCTTGGCCTATAATTAATAATATAGCAAGATAGACATTAAAAAAAAAAATTGTCTCATTATAAAGGGCTAAACATTCCCTGTAATTTCTCTAAGAGGTCTATGTAATGGGCTCTTGTCCTTCACTATGCTTCTCCTGTAATATCATATATAGAAACATTACTTACTCCTCTTGTTCTCTTTTACAAGGTCTTAAAGCATACAAGATTTAATATCTTGTATTATTAATTACAATATTGATCCTTTTATAGTGTTTTCAAGGCCCTTGATTTAAGGGTTAAAGCCCTATCTTTTTACCCAATATGTTGGGATTCAAATCCCGTTCTATTGCCTTATTTTTAGGCTTAGATAAGGCTTCCACGCATTTTGGGTGGGATTTAATCCCAAATTAATAGGGATTTTTAATAATTTAAAGTTTTTAGATAAATATTTTAACACCATATGAATTGGTCTTAAGACCAATATTCACTTAAAACTCATAACATGTCTTAGGGGATGTTTTTTGATGCTTCACATGTCAAGATACCATTGATACTCATGTCAAATCTAGTCACCATGCTAACATCATAACTATACCCTATGTATATTTCTTTATTTATTTGGTTTTTGCTTTAGTAGGCCATAACTTTTACATATGAACTTTGTTCAACTCCATTGAAATTATGTTGGAATTTTTTTGAGAAGATAATCAATGTACAAATAGTTTTGGGAAGAATTAAGACCATTTGATTTGGTCACTAGTGGAGATCCTCCCAGATCACTCCTCCCCACTAAAAATCTTTTGGACCACCAAAATTATGATTCATTCCCTCTTCCTACAACTCATCAAGTGATTCAAGAGTAAAATATTAAATAGAAGGAACATTCTCACCTTGATCCATGATCATATGAGGCTAATTTTGTTTTTCTCTCTTGGAGGCTGACTATCCAAACTAATACCTAAAAACCCAAGTTACAAAGAGAGTTCATGACTCCCTCCCATCTCTACCAAATGACATTTTGAACTCTTGGTATCTTGGTCTTCTTCTTAGTGGATTCTCTTGGCCACTGCGTTACTTGTAGGCTAGAATGAATCTCTCCCATTAAGAGATGATTTTTGCATTCTCCTTGAAGTTTAATATTCTCAATAAGGGAAGAAAATTACAATGCATAATAAATAAGTGGTGTTATAATGGGTCACCACTTGTATAATTTTATCTTTTTGGGGTATTACAATTAGAATGCAATGTACATGGGTTTTAAACACAATTTCATTTACAAACATTTCCTAAATTACACAGGTATTTATAAAATATGCATACACACATTTACACATACATTTAAAGAACATGTTTCAATGAAAGATAAAGGATGCCAACATACATCCATAAAACAATAGTGCTCTTATTGAGTGCTACTCACCATGGAATCACTTCTCATGTTGATTTGATGCCACTTAGTCTTCTCTTGGAAGAACACTTTGGCTCATGTGCATGATATAAGATGCCCATGAACATGTCTCTCAACTTCTATCATACCCAAAAAACTAGATTGGAGAACCTTGTTTAGAGTCCCTTTCAATGGAGTGCCTCTTTACCCATCTTTCTAAGTTCTACAATAAGTGGTAAGCAAAACATGCTAACATGAATGTAAGAATACAAAATAGAAAATGATACAACTTGTTATAACGTGATGCTCATAACATGTTTCTAAACTTGGATGGCTACTCCATATTCACCTCTTCTTATAATGGTCTGCTCATTGAGGGTGAAACATCTCAAAGAGTGATCTACCTCCACATTTAATCATACACATGGTTAGTTTCCTTCGTGATTCTTCAAAAATATAAACCCAATAAGTGATTTGGAAGTGCTATATAAGCATGCTAAACTAAACTTATCTATGAAAATATGTTATCCATGAAACCAAATAATTTTTTATTGATCCAATCTGGTGGATTATCCTCTTTGTTTTGCTCCCTCTTGATGGGATCTTCTATGGATAGGTGGGCTTCTTCATGGGATACCTATTAGACTGTTAGTGCTTGACCAACTCTTTCATGTCATACCTCTTACTTAATAGGGTTTTAATCAACCTCCTTGCTAGTAGGTTATTTCATAAATTCCTTCTTGCATGGATCCTTGAAAGTATTTAGATGAAGTAGTGGATGAATACTCCAACATTTTTCAACCCAATGGCCACTCATATTATGAGAGTAATAATTCTTTCCCATTTTCTTAGAGACTATGCCATCATTTCCATTCTCCACACTTTGACTTGGAGAGTGGTCTGTACAATGAGTCTATTTCCTCTTAAAGGACATAAACTTCTTTAGGATGGACTTTCTCTTCCAACATAGGACCACACAATGGTTATTAATTCCAAAAAAATAACATGGATATGCATACCAAAAATATTATGTTACAAAGCCAATCTTCTCATAATCAAAGTAAACATTAGAATACTTATTATTTATATACCTTTTAGGATTGTCCATGGTGCAAGTCTAATGAGGGGAAAATGTGTTACCTTATCCTTTGGGATGTTCATCTCTTTTTGGAGATGGTTTTCATTCTTTCTGGATGTTTTCCCCATGATTGAAAGGTTATCTCTTTCTTGATTCCAACTTGCACTCACTCTCATCATCATGGAGTGATGGTGTGCCATCTCCTTGTATGGGATATTTTTGAAGAGATAATGGTTTGGACTCTTTGATTTTGGAAGTTTTTCTTGGTTCAGCTATCTTGGATCATTCTCTAAATTCTCCTTTGCCACTAACATATCTGAAACTTACATAATGAGGTATTTCTTCAACCTGTATGGGATTAGTCATTCCTTGGCCATTGATGCCAAGTCCCTCTCCATCAAAACCCATCTTTGTTAACAACTTGGAGCCAATACCCTGAGTATGCTTCTCATATTCACCAAAAAGAATCATCTACATCTTGATGGGAAGAAATAGAACGTGGTGAATTACTTATTATGCATACCACTATCATGTTTTTTGCATCAATGATAGAGGATGGTCTCCTTTACATGGTATATTCCTTATTTTTCCTCCACTCTTTCTCCATTTTAAAACTTTTCCAAAATCTCTTCCATAGCTTACAAATCAAGTTGTAACTCCTAAATTGTTCTCATGAGATGTTCTTCCTATAACATCAATAAATCTTGTAGATTATGTATCTCATCCTCCAAAGGCTTCAATCGTTGACTTAATGTAGACTTTTCCTCTTGAATCTACCATTTTATGCTTTCAAGCTCCTGAAGCCTTTCTCTCTTCAAAGATTTACCAATGGTTGTAATTTTGCAACCAAGAAACCTACACTTTCAAATTAAAAATTACATAAATGAAATAATACTAACACAAAGCATTAGTAAACCCTTTAAAAAATTGCATTGATACCAAACTTGATCTAAAAATTGTTAGTTAATGCAACTTCTCACTAATTCATTCATTTCAAATACTTATGACAACTTCTCAATTTCCTATCTTTTAACGTGAAAATTGGCATAAATGTTTAAAAATCATATTTAAAACTAATTACAAACACCAAGTAAATGATAGAAAGACATAAAAATGCAAACCAATTTGATAACAAAGTTCACCCAAAATAAGGCTATGTCTATGGGTCTGCTATAAGGTTGAACCATATGATTAAAATGATGCAAAAATAACATTTATTACATCAAATTCTCCCAATAAGGAGCTCTCAATTTTCCAAAAAGTGTTTAATGTCCTCAAATAAGTTTGGCTCTAGCTCTGGCTCTAACTCTAGCTCTAACTCTTCCAAACTATCTCTTGATTGTCTCTCTCAAATGAGGGGATACACAAGTTTGTTGTAATGTCTCTTAGAGGTCTGTATTATTGCTCTTAGATTGTAATTGCTACTTCAGTAAGATAGACATACAAACTTGCTTTATCTCCCAATAAGGGGCTAAAAGTTCCCTATAATTTCTCTAGGAGGTTCGTGCAATGGGGTCTTGGCCTTCAATGTGCTACTTCTTTAATATCAAACATAGAAACTTTTTTTACTCCTCTTGTTATCCTCTACAAGGGATTAAAGTTTACAATCTTTCTTATCTTATGTTGTTAATTACAATATTGAGCCTTTTATAGTGGTTCCAAGGCCCTTAATTTAAGGGTTAAATCCTTATATTTTTACCCAATATGTTGGGATTCAAAACCCCCTTCTATTGCCTTATTTTAAGGCTTGGATAAGGATTCCACACATTTTGGTCAAGATTTAATCCCACATTAATATGGATGTTTTAATAATAATGTTTTTAAATAAAAGTTTTAATGTCATATGAATTTGTCTAAAGACCAATCTTTCTTTGAAACTCGTAGCATGTCCTAGGGGATTTTTTTGGATGATCCACATGTCAATATACCATTGGTATACATGTTAAGTTTAGTCACCATGCTAAAATCATCATTGTACCCTATGCATAGTTTTTTACCTATTTGGACTTTGCTTCAATAGGCTATAAATTTTACATAAGAAATCAATTTGACTCCATTCAAATTGCATTGGAAATCTCTCAAGGATCTCTTTAATGTGTAGATAGTTTTGGGAAGATTTAAGACCATCTAATTTAGTCACTAGTGGAGATCCTCTTGAATCAACAATCAAGGAACATGTTCAAATGTTCATAATAATAAAGACAAGGAATCAAACAATAAGTACACTCAACTAAGCTATATGATAAAATGAATAAGTGAAATATAAAAAACTATCATAAGCAAGTCATATTCGTCCTTGCATACAACTGTTATAAAAATGTCTTTTAGAATAACATATCAAATACACTGTGTAAAATAGTAGCATGAGTATAAGGATGTGTAAGCATTATTATATAAGTTCAACATGAGAATGTAAAATTATCATAAAATAATAAATCCTATGTTATTTTGTGATCAATTGAAGTAAGATTCCCCCATCATAGTGTTTATGTGAGTAAAGGAAAGGTCCAACATTTGCAAGCTCATGTATCATGCATCCAGGGTATGCATGTATCACACTAAATCACCCATGAAACATGTGTGTACATAAATGATATTATATCTATTAACAAAAATTAGAAACACATGAAAAATCTAGTAAAAATGTAAAAGGCTAAATATTTTTGTATTTTCTTGATTATTTGATATTTTTTAATCTTTTAAAATTAAAAAATTGTACAATGTTTGAAAATGCATAATCTATCCAAGGATATCAATATGAGGATAACCATATGTGAGGATTAGGAAATGAATAACATTTTTTGGAAAAAAATGTGCCATATGTGTGCATAGTAGAATCATAAAGTGTATCATGTTCTTTTTTCTAAGATTGTACTTGTTATCTTTAATTGAGAGATATTTTTATTTATGTGGTTTTTTTCTAAATATGTTCTCTATTTTTAAAAGGATTTAACCTTTCCTTCATGATCAAATGATATGCAACCTTTGTTTCTATCAATTATTATTCCTATTGAGTGTAACCATGATTTTCCAAGCACAACATTTTATGCAATTGGATTTGAAATTATTTGAAAAGTAAGATAGAACCATTTTGAGTTAAAATAAATGATTAACTTGATTGGTCCCATACATTTTTTAGATATAATATTTTTATCCAAGTGTTGATACTTATTTTCAAGAGAGCTAAGAAATGATGTAGAACAAAAATTTGTATCTTGATAGTCCATACCTTGATATTTATAAATTGATTTCCATCAATTTGATTAGTGATAATGCAAGGGTCATGATATAAGGAATGAATTATAATTTTCCCCTTTGTAACCACATTTGTAAATTTAGCTTTTTCAAATGTCCCTTACATTTTGACCTCTTTTTTGAGAAACCCTGCTTTTAGCATGTTTATTTTCTTACCACTTGTTTACATTTTGAATTATGATATAGTTTTCCAGTTGTTATTTTTTAAATATTTCCTTTACAATATATTAATTTTTTAAAAATTTCTTTTCATGCTATGCTTTTTTAAATTTTAATTTTTCATCTTGATTTTTTTGTAACATTACTTTCTCAGGCTTTGCCTTGTGAATATTTTCTTGTTATAAGTTTTAATACTCCAAAGAGGGGCTCAAATTCACATATAATTCTCATAAAAAGGTTTATGTGTTAAATGGATATTATGCAACCATATCCTATTTCTCCAATTGAAACCCTTGGTACAAATAATGTAAGTGAAAATTGATGTTTTAAAATATCTCAAACTTCAAATCTAGCAATTCAATATGCAGTGTGATTCAATAGATTTTGAATAAAACAATGTATATCTCAATTATGAGGCTTGATTTATTGATGTATCAATGGTAGGATCATTACTATTTATCTTTTGTATTTTTTATTCAAGGCAAAAAAATAATATGTATGATGCCCATGCATTCTATGATATACACAATTGTATTTTTATCTCCTTCGAGGATGTAGAGGAGGTAATTGAATCAACTTGTTTCTAATAAATTCCTTGAGGATATCATTTGAACTCTTATTAGCCTTTTATTCACTTGTTGAATCACTAGTTGTAAGTTTATTTTTTTATGGTTTCCAATTGTGATATGGAGTCGTTTTATTAAAAAAATGGATAGGTGAAGATGCAAAAACATGATTAACACTAGCATATTTTGGATTCTTTGTTAAAGTGATCTGATTTTCCCATGATGTGATATTTGAAACCAAATACTAATTTTTATTTTGTAATTCCTCTATTGACTAGCTCATAGTGATGATTTGATATTTTGGGGCCTCATAATCACAAACCCTAAGTAATTTAAATTGAATAATCATATCCTAACCATGTAGAGGAGATGTGGAGGTGGAGGGGTTTGAGGAAGGATACGTTGATGACCTTAATTTAACATTATAGGATGGACCACCTTACCCCTTGAATTAGTAAAAGCATCAACCTTGTTAGAGGGAAAGTAGATATCACCCTCTTGGGGATTAGGAGGATGCCTTATATAAATTTACACATATGATTTCTCTTGTTACTATGTTACACTTGGTTTGACAAAATTTTACATTAATGAAGCTTGTGTAGAGAGTTGGATAATTGTTGCATTATGGTCATCAAAAATATCTATATCATCCATGATTACTAAAATAGGAGAAATTGAAATGTTATAAATAAAATTTTGGAAAATATCTATGAGAAGAAGCATGAAGGCTAGGCCAATAAGGAGAACAAGCATCACTTATACAATGCCTCTACAAAAAGATTTGGAAAAAATAAATGCAATAATATGAAACATTAGAAATTTGAAACCCTAGAGTAAGATAGGGTTTGGTTCAATTAGACTTAGAAGTTGGGTACACTAGAATATTTAACCATTTTTAGAAATAAGGATTAGTATGAAAAGAGTAGCCTAATCAACTAAGAAGAAATATACTCTAAAAAGCAAGCTAATTAAATGAATTTGGATTCTATTGATGTTCTGATAAGATATATTGAATCTAACAATATGCTAAATATAGAAAGTAAAACATTCAATGTTATAATAATAAAAATATGAAAGAGAAATTTTACTTAGCTTATTCATTGATGTGAAGATAAATCTAAGTAGTATATTTGAAAAATTGGACTATCTAAATATCTAGATCATGTCATCATAGGCTGAATATTCACTTTCTACCATTATGGACACTTGTGTCACCCTATGGACACTAGCATCAACACTAATGTCCTAATTCTAACACTAGTTTCATGTATAAAATATTGACTCTTTTCTATAAATTCCACCTACACATATTAGGGTTGACTGTTACCTTGTAGATTCTCTATTTGAATTATGTGCACAGGTTCTCAATAGTAATCTTTTGATCAAAACCCTAGATCCTCTAATTAGGGTAAGACATCTTTAAAAAATGGGGGTTAGTAGGCTCAAGTGAAGTTGAGCTAACCTCAAATATCCCTCTTTTATTGAGCACTACCTACATATCAATATACTTTAAAAATGGCCTTAAACTTATTTATTTCTCTTCCTTATGCTGGCTTGTGTGTGAACAATGGTGCAATATGTTATATACTAGCTTACAACTTGAAAAATATTGTTCATGGGTTGTTCTTTGAATGCCTAAAACATGTAATAATATTTCTCATATGATTGATTTGGAAAGATGGAAAAATAGGGTAGTTTTGAATACTTGAGTTGTGATTTTGATATGTAAGTCTTAGATGTGTGTTTGAATAATACTTGATGATAATGAATGGTCTTTGACTTATATTTATACAACACCTTTTGAAAATAATCTCATGAAGGTTTAAGTAAGACAAATAGGTTGACCCATACATGTCAAAAGATTTTAATTTGAGTGTTTATAGGGTACAAACACTAGCATTGGATCTAGGACACTAGTGTCCAAGTCTGAATATTAGTGTCCAAGGAAATAGTGATTTATTGAAGATTTGTAACTGACAATGAAGGATATATATAAGGTTTAATCATATTGTGGGATGCAAGTGATCTAGATAATAAGAATATCATGGTAGGTTAAACCATAAGATAAACATTTAAATAGAGTGAGATGGAAAATGTGAGCCTTTTGATAGTGGGAAGGTCATGAATTCAAAGGTAGAGCCTTAAGTGATATTTGTCAAGTGTGAAAGACTATTTTATCATGTAAAAACCAAATCTGATTATTTACATTAGGAAGATCAAATTTTGCATTAGGGGAGAGTGTCATGTTTTAACAATTTGTCCAATTCTTCTTGTCCCTTGCTCAAATATTTTAGGATATGGTGCTAGTGATGAATAATTTTTTCTCCACTCACTTGTTGAAGTGTTTCACATCAACATGGTATTGATTTGAAGTGTATGTGTTAGTTGCATTGGACATGTGAGATTGGCACATCTCAAATATTATGCCATGTCATTGAACATATTATATTTATCAAATTAATGTCTAAGATCAAACGTCATAAACGTCATAAATTTGCCTATTTCACCCCACCATGTATTTTATTTCCTTCCATATATGGTGAATCCAATGGCACATATAGGGTTATAAATTATCTATTCCATAATTACCTTTATCCTCCCTAGTCATTTATCTCCCCATTCTTTTACCTTTTCACCAAACCACAACGCACCAAAAGGGACCTCTAATTTCTCAATTTTCACTCTACCCCTCATACTTGCAAGAGGTGACATAGCTTTACTAAGTTAAAAATTTAGGGGAACATCAAAATGGACTTACTACAACAATGTTTCAAGCATTGAGGACCTTGAAATATAACCATGAAATACAAACTGCCTACAGAAAGGAAACCAAATATTTGCTACTTTGTTATTTTTGTTAAATAATATTTATTTTTATTGGTGTGATTTTCATTCTTTATTTTTTTTTATAATGATATAATTTTTTTCTTATTGCATATATGCTAGTTTGTTAAATTTTTATTTTATTTAATTTTAATTTTAATTTTAATTTATCTTTATGATAATGTTCCTTTTACACATTCTACAAACTCCTCTAAATTGAGAATATATAACTCCCAATCAAACATTAATCATCATAGAGATACCAAAGCTACAATATAAAATGTCTTTGATAAGATTGATTCCTTTAATAATAACATGGTGCTTACCATAGACTCAAAATTCTAAAAACACTTGACTAAACTAGAGGACATGATTGATTTTGCACAAGATACAAAAGGTTTAATAGGTACAAACAAACTTAAAGAAATATATACAATATGTGGAATAAAATACTCATGCCAAGTTTAGAAGAATCAAAAAATAAAATACATGCTTGAGAACTTGATTTGAAGACATAATAGAAATAATGAGAAAGTTATTGACCATTTTTGATCCCCATGTTAAAAGTTCAACCCCTATTATTTTAAACTAGACTGATCATGTCCAAATAATCTTGTTCATAGCCATTTTATACCTTGTAAAGTCTTCAAATTGTCTTTCTAAGGTCTTATTAGCATATTTTAAAGTTATTTTAACAAGTTTAAGGTAATAATTTATGTTGGTCTTTTGTTAGTCTATCTTCACCATAGTATGAGAAGGTTGATTTACAAGGTGTCAAAGGTCCTTATTTGTCTATCAAAACCATCTCATGCTTTGATCACCTTGCATAAACATTTCATATATGTTTGGAGAGGTTAAGTTTGATTGTCAAAGTTTAAGGTAAAGTTTATAGAAGGGAAAGTGCATATAACTAACTCCAATGTTTGTCAAATCCCTGCCCATTTGTATGCCTTTCATCAATGAGAAACTACTATTTTTACTTCTTTATTTGACTATATTTAGTATGTGTGCATGACTAGTTGATCTTGTCAAGTTTTTTAATTATCCTTCATTAGCATGTTATCCTTTTCTAACACTCATATGCAGTTTGAAAGCTTCTTTGTATGTCATATGAAGTGTCCAAGTGAAGTGTGAAGGTTGAGTGAGTTGTCTACTCACTAGTGTCATTTTATGACCTCTTGATTAGTCCTCCTAGCCCAAGCATCTATCACAAACTCCATAATGAAGTGATAATGTAGAGAGGCAAATTAGGATTAGTGTATGTTCAGGTTAGTCTCATGGTCGATGTGTACATGATCCTAGTTAGTAGATGTCCATTAGTTTTGGTGCATCACCCCCATTTGAGTAGGTTTCTCTCCCTTTTCCTAACAAGTTGTTAGATTAGTGAATGAGCCTAAGTGATACATCAAGGTGAGATAGCCCTATAACCTAGAGATTCAATCCACCTATTAGGCCACCCACAACCTAGGATTGTCTCCATGTTACCCCAAATTTGGAAGGTTTGAACAACCTTCCAAGGGTGTAAATTTGGATGATAACAAGACCTTCAACATCAACTTGAGTTAGTAGAATCTCTGATCATAAAATCAATAATTCTAAAAATGCATAAGATGTATCTAATATTTAACATAATTAAGAAAAAAAAATTGGCCTACTCTTATAAAATATGAAATTAAAAAAACCTTTTAAATTAGAACAAGAACGAACAAAGAGAGCTTAAAATTTGATCATAACATGAATAGACAAAAACATACCTTGAAAATAGACTAGACTGTACCAAATATAAATCAAATATACATTATGCCCATGTTGCAACACCTTTTTCATAAAAATTGGGCTAAAAATAAGTAACAAATGAAAAAAATATATAATGCATGTTTTTCTTGATGCAAGTATCATGACAACATCCTAATGTTGAATGCCAATTTTTTTGTGCAACATATTTTTTGCAAAGGTTTTGTTTATGTGGTTTGTGCATATTTTCATGGTATTTTTTGGTTTGATAACCATGGAAAAATTATATCATCTTTTTGCGTAAATGTTTGTGTCAATTTTTTTGCATCAAGGGTTCAAAAAATGTTACTTTTACATGAGAATATATTATTAGTGTATTTTACATCAAACATTATTATTATTTTCTAAATAAAATTTGAATGAAATTAAATTTATTATTTAAAATTTTATTTTAAAGTAATTTTAATATATCAATGAATTTATTAATGGTTGTACTATTTGAAAAATAGACAATAATTAATAATCACAAATAAAATCCACTTAATTGAATGATCATGTTTTTCAAACAACTAACAATTAAAAATCAAATGAACAATGAGTAATTTCATCACATAAAAAGAATAATTTTTGTTTTTCGATAAGTTAATGTAATTTTTCAAAAAAATACATCATCAATAATTAAAGAATTATAATGTAACTTTTTAGAAAAGATAAAATGTTATTTTAAACTCATGAAAATACTATACATTTTCATATAATCAATTCATCATTTTCATATACTTTCATATAAACTTGTTAAAGATAATATATATCAATCATAATCCACATAAGGATACCCACAAAGTACACTTCACATATCTATATGTGTAGTTATAATTGAGATTCTAAAGTAGTGACCTTGTAGACACACTCATACTAATGGAAATTACTAGATATTTGACCTGTGTAATTAGTTGATCATTATTTAAAGTTTAAGTAGATACTTAAAATGGATAATATCTATCAATGTCAATCCATTTTAGTGCCCCTGCAAAGTACATTTTACCTATCCATCTATATAATAATAATTAAGAATTTAAAAGTCACCTTGTAGACACATCCTACTTGATGGAAATTACGAGGCATTCAATGTGTAATCATTTAGTCATTATTGTAGATTTGCTTAATAAAAAATGACTCAAAGTACTAATTTATTTTCTTAAAACTAAAAAACAAAGATAAATCCATAATTTTTTGTCATCTGTTAGTTTCTTCCTAGGAACTCTACAGTGTATAAATAACAAAAATTAAATAAACTTTGCTTTTGCCAAGCTTAGCAATGATATCAAAAAATTGAAACATAAAGGTGAAATAATCTTGCTTGACAACTTTAATGCTCAACCAACATGCAAAAAAAGAAATTATTTGAAAATGTGATATTTGGCTTTATCCACTATGGTTTGACGAAGTTCCAAATATAAGCCAATAATTTTATTTAATTTGGAAGATAGCATTACAAAAAAATTTGGTTAAGAAATAATTAAGTAGTAATTGTGATCTTATCATTTGAAATGGTTAAAATCATTAACCCAACTCTCATAAATTCACTTCCATTGGTATAAATGGTAAAGGTACTATAGACTATGTCATTTCTTAAATTATACGATTCAAAAATTAAATACAACTCCATATTGGATGTGATCATGACCACTTCGATCATAGAAATAACTTACTAATATTAAAATCCAACATATTTATTGAACGCAATGCCATGATTAGTTATAAAAATTTCACGAAGACTATGTTCAACCATAAAGATCATAAGCCTTTCCTTAAAAACCTCTAAAATGGTTTCCATATCCTACCTAATGCTTATTATATTATTTATCTAGATTATACCTTCACCTCCAAGTTACTAAATGACATCATTAAACATTTATATCAATTTTTTATACCTTATGATGTAATCAAGGATAAGGGGTCTAGTACAAGACATGTATTCCTTGTAGCCTACCACTATGCTCACACATAAAATATGAGACTAGGGATAAAATATACACTTTTTATATTTAATAAATAAAATTATTACACATGTTCTCACTCTCCTTATGATAAATAATGGAAAAATACTATGCAATACTTGCTTGGACTGAACACTGATCTCTGACATTCCAAGTTTCCTCCTCAAACTCCACACATAGAAAATATCTCTCCCACTTCATTTTATCTTTTTCAAATCCTTCTCCTCCTTTTGTGCTTTGGGTAGTGGCTCTTGGAATTCACTTTGATCTCAAAATTTCTCCAAATCAGATTCCCAATAGTTATTGTCCATTTTTGGGTGTGTGTAACTACCATGGACAAAACTATCACTTCCTACAAAGCATAAATTATTTAACCACCATGGTAGTTTCATAAATGTGTTAACCAACTATGTTTCCATGAAGTTTACAAAACTTTGTTTTAGGCTTGAAACCACTTTTATTTTTCATTTATAAGTCTACTAAAATGTGACTAAATCCACGTAAGATGATGCCTAACATTCAAAAGCACACAAATATATAAGATATATATTTTTATTTAAACATGCCTTATATTAAATAAAAATAAACATAGTACATGCTCACTTAAAATATGGGTGGTATGAGAGCACACCCTAAATCATTAACAAAAATACACTGGGTTAAAAAAGAACCCAAAAATTAGAACCATAGTTTAAAAACTACAATCACAATGATATTAGAAATACAAGGTAAAGGAATAAAATCCAACACTAAGTAACAGGTACCATCAACCCCACAGAATGAGGAGTAGGTGACAATGGGATATTAGGATTGTATCCCCAGCATCACCCATGAGGGGGATAGATATCCAGTATGATCCATCCATATTCTTACTTTATTTATTATTCACCTTCCTTAGCCTGCACACCAAGGGGCTAATATGGCAAGAACCAACTTGGGGAACTTCCCTTATCCATCTCCACTTGGATTATTAAACCTATGAATAACATTATAATGGGGTAAAGGCCACCCTCCATAACCCCTAGAAGGTGATAATCTCTAATTGGGACAAGGTGGAGGGGTGGATAAAGTCAAGCACATTCAAGACCTTTAACACCTATGGCCATGCTCACACCACTATTGCTCTCTGTTCTAGTAATCATGAGGATCCTCATGAGGCACTCTAACAATTTTCAAGGTACATTACACTAATGTATGAAGATGCTTAAGCTTGAGGGTAACTTTATCAATGTGCACTTGAATTTTTAGCATTAAATTAGATAGAATAATTATTATGTTAGCAATAAGAAAAAATCTATCTAAGCAGTCTTCATTAAATATAGTTGTATTTCTATATTTATAGAGATTAAAAATAGTTTCAATACAAAACATATGTCATACTTGCTTATATATTATTGGGAAGAGAAGAGAGTCCCCTAAGAGGTAAATGTTCCGAGAAAAGGGTTTCGACTTGAAAGGCTTACAAAAGGAATGAGTCCATTGTCAAACATATTGAGCTATAGCACTAAACTAAAAGATGTGTTTTAGATACTTGTGATGACCACACACAAGGCATTTAGGAAATGGAATCCCCATGTGAATAATATTATCTCTCACAAGGAGGCCTTGATAAAGAATGCACCAAGAAAAGATGGATTTTTTTGTTTCACAATAGCTTACCAAAGAATTTTAAACCTATTATTCCAAAAGGAGGTGGAGTTGGTTGTATTCCAATGTTTATTAAGAACCAATGACCACTATTGGGAGAATGCCATTGATAATTGAGTTGAGGTTAATACCAAAGCATGGGGGTAGAAACAACTCAATTCTAGTATTTCCACCATTTGGGAGACCCTTGGATGCTAATTTTATGTAAAGCATAATCTAGTGAAACTAAGTCAATATTTAAAAAATAGAAGCATTTAAATTGAATTTGGTTTTTAGCTCGAACTAGCTGAGCTAGGATCTATAGTGTTTGTCAGAGATATCACCCAGAACTCAAATACCTCTATAAAAAAGCTAAAGAGATTTAAGTCTGGGGACTTTTACCAAAGGTTTATCATTGATGGAAATCACTTAGGCCCATCATATGGAATGAGTATTAATAAATAGACTAGATTGAAAAACCATCCCCTTTCTAAATTAGCCATGCATTGATTTTTTTTCCAAGCTTTCCATATCATTTTGACTACAAACGTACATGTAAATTTGACTAGGGTTGGGCTAATGAGGAAAGTTTAGAACCCCAAATGCTACCAAATGTTTCTTCCTAAGGGGCATTTTGATGAAATTTAGTGTGTAAGGATAAATTTCCAAGTCTTCATCCCTTCAATTTCTCTAATAACCCATTTGGCATAGAGGTCTAGACCTTGCTTAGCAATGTCAATAAGACCTAATCCTCTAGCTTCTCTCGGCTTGTAGCGGATATCCAAGGAAACTCTATGAAATAATTTAATTCCCTTCAAAATTAGCCCAAAAAAAATCTATAATTAACTTTTATAACTTCTTTTAGGATGATTTAGAGGGTTCCCAACAAGAGGAGTAGTAAACATGAGTGGTGCAAGAACTTTAAAATAAATCTAAAATTTGCTACCTAGAGAGGGATTTTGTAATCCAATAACATAATTTATTTTCCAATCTAAGGATTAAAAATTTCCATAATTCAACTTGAGAATCTTGAAAATAAAAAAGAATACCCAAAAATTTGAACATCTCTCCATGGGCATTCCACTTCCATTGATAAACTTCAAGCCAGTTAGGTAGAGGACCATAGAGTTTTTTATAGCTTTGAGTCTTGGCCCAATGAATATTAGATCCAAAACCCAAATAAAAGCTTTGTAAACATTTCAGACCATTGTAAATAAAATATTCTTATATTTCAAGAGTGAGCAAGGATTTATCAATGAATTTATTGTTTATAAGTTGGATGTGGGGTGACATGGGGAGGCTAATTCCTTTAACAAGACCTATAGAGGCATAATATCCCAATAAATATCCAAAACCCTTAACAATAATAATATGAAAGGTAGGGATAAGAGGGAAAATCTATTTGATAGGGTTAAAAAGACCAAAAGTCTCATAATAGTGGCCATTAATGGTGAGAAAAATTGAACCATCTTGGAAGAGGGTTTGAATAGAATGAATGAACCTAGGACCAAACCCCAAAGCTTGTAGTATAATTAAAATAAAGGGCCATTCAATTCTATCATAAGATTTTTGTAAGACTATTTTAATAAATATAGATATTTTTTTAGAGACATGAGCCCACTTTGTTCCTTCCCAAAACAATAATGTGTATCTCCCTTGGATGAAATGAATTTGCTAAAGTCTAGTAATAATGAGGGGATATCTAATTATAAGCCCAAAGCTTTGGTAATTATCTTATATGGATCATTCAGAAGAGTTATAGGTATCCAATTGGTAATTATCTTAGAGTCCCCAACTTTTGGAATGAACTTGATATTGCCTTTATTGATAATATTGCCTAGAGAACCCTTGATCGAAGGTTCTAAGTAGACTTTGTGAAGATTAGGTCCCACATAGTCCTAGAAGGCTTGATAGAACTCACAAGGGAAGCCATCAATGCTTGGGGCTTATCTTGAGCCATATAAACAGTAGCTTGATGAATGTATTCAATATAAATATGTTTATCATGTGCTAATTATTTACAAGGTGAGAGATTACAATGGATAACATCAATACATTTATTCATTTTCATTTGTTGAGGATCAATAGAGCACTAGAAATACTTGTTTATAACATTTAAAAAGACTTGAAGGATGTCTAGGATACAAGTAATGCACTCATTGGCTTCCTTAATAACCTTTATTTCCACAATTAAGTTATGAGCTCTTAATTTACTAAAAAAATCTTTAGAGACTCTATGCCAATTTTGAGCCAATGGATATGAGCTCTAATTTGAGCACAATGTGCTTGGTAAAGCTCTACGAATTAGATTTAATGTCTTATCTTTGCCACTTTGTTTTGTTACAACCCTTCCAAGGGAGCATGTTACAACTCTTAGGAAAGGTGGTTAAAATCTCTCATAGAGGTTGAGTTGGATCTGCTCCTAATCAAAGCCTATTATTTGTCAAATAAATGAAGGAAACTAGTGGTACGAATGATGGTTGTATCCCACCTATAAATTCACCTAATTTCTCTAGAGGGATGAGGAACCAAGTTCCACACTCATTTTATATGATCAAGTCTTCAAGTATTATACAAATGGGATGTGTTGAGATAAAATTGGTTATTATAGTTTTCTGAGTAGAGGAGCAGACCATCATATAGAAAATTTGATTATTCGATGGTCAGAGAGAAAGACATAGAATCACACCAACACATCTATCATAGTTATAGGTAGAGGAGAAAATGATTTGATCTAAAAGAATATCCCTATCAAGTCTTTTAAGGACTCTTTCATTACCTTGGTGAAATTTTGACTAGGTGAACAAGGGTGTGGGAGAGGATGACATATGGTGATGGTTTGGGTCATACAATCCCACATTATTTCACATGTAAAACCAAGCTTCCCTCTCACTAGCACACCATCTCATGGGTAAGATTTCTTATTTATATTTAGGTGATTCAATAATGTTTATATCTATATAAAGGATCTAGTAGGCCATAATAAGGTGCTTAGCTAGCCACCATTAAATATTTTTATGCTTAATGACATCATTAGATGCATAATGGTTGATAAGACCAATGATTTTCTCATCAAAATTGAAAATCACATAGACTACATAATTAGATGCATCCACACCTCACTCTCTCACAAACAATGCATAAATTGGTGTAATCATTATAGTGTCACCACCATGTGCTACATCATGTGTAGACATATGATAAGTAGAACTTGGCCAAATGATTTTATCTACCATCTAGAGATTGAAAATGTTAATCTTGACCTCCTAAAAATAGAGGATATGCATATCTAAATTTTTTTAATAGTTGTCCTAAACCAAGTACTTACATATTGGGTTATTTAATCCACAAAATTCTAAGAGAAAACATTCATTAGAAACTATCAAGATTCATGGTTTTACACTCTTGGCCTTCTAACACTATAAAGAAAATACTCAATAATTTTTGGTGTTGACTCTTAGTTAAAACATTCACAAGCATAACAAGTCATCATTTAGTGTGTAAAAATTCCTCCTTATCACTTATAGGAAGAGGACTCCAATATCTTCAATTCGGTTGACAACATGGAAAATGAGGACTATCTTGTGCTTAGGGACCAGTATGAGAGCCTTTTGTCACTATATCATATATTTTAAAGAGAAATAAGCTAGGTGTTAATGATTCTTAAGGTATTAGAATTACATTAATGGCTTGAGGATCACTTTTCATAGCTGACTAGGGTTTGGCAAAGGACTTGGGGTGGAACTGATGTTAGTATAGTGACTACACTAGTAGAGGTGGAAGGCTTAGGGTTAATGATAAGGGATTTGGAATTACAATTATTAATATTATTTCTTCAAACCACCAAATCATCCATCATTGGTTCTCACCTGGAATGGGTGGTCTTAGGCATAGATTTTGGTGGAGGATTTAAAATGACCATAAGCAGGCAGTCCTTGGTCATATGGTCTAAAGCCTAACATCTGAAGTAGATACTGGGGAGGTTTTTTTTAATTATTGATAAATGGGAGTTTTTTTAAAGGGACTCTACCATTTTACAAAGGAGATAAAGATAAAAATAATGAAACCCCACAAAGTTCCTCTTCTTATATAAAATGAAACTGACTGTAGTCAAGTTGTAACTACGTTCTGAAAATGCTACAAATCTTGCAAAGACACATAAAAATATACCCTTATAATTTTTTTTATTTTTTAGATCTAAGGGTCATATTAAGAGGTTCCAATTTCTTCATTCCTTTTCCTTTCTTTTTTTTCTCACCACAATCCAACATCCACCTTACAAATTATTCATTGGTTTATCGTTCTTCAAATGCTCTAATGAATCTAAAATATCATCTAGCAATGTTCCATCTAACTCAAATTTCTTTTGCTCTACGTGTCCTAAAGATTCAATTCATTTCTCTTCCTCCCAAGATTTCACTTATTCATGGATCACATCCTTTTTAATATCTAAATATTTAGTCTCATCTTTGCACAGTGTACCATATATGGCTTCCACCATGATATGATTAGGAAGGGTATCCTTCCACCAAGAGGTACATGTTGGCCATTTTTGGCCCACATGCCAAACTTGTGCCCAGATGGACAAGTTGAGTAGAGTTCTAGAGATTTGAAGGTCAAATAAAAATTTTGTGTACAAGTTTGGAAGAACTTGTAGGCAAAAAAAAAGCTAAGTGTGAAACCTTTTTATTTGGATAAGTTCAATTCCCTGTGGACCCCTTTTTTTAGCTAAGTGTTAATATTTCCTTTGGGATAATTATTTTGATCTACTTGGCTAAGTATTGGGAATTATTTTGGACATTTTGTTCAAAATGAAATTCTTGAAGTGCAAATTCTTTTGAACATTTTATCCATAGCAAAAGACCAAGTATATTTGTGTCAATAAAATTATCTGGGATAATTTTCCCAAAGGACCTATTTCTTTCAAACATTTTATCCAAGGAAAAACCAAGAACATGTTTCTTTTGAACATTTTATCCATAAAAAATGTCCCAATTGAAAAATCTTGCATGCAAAGTCCTGAAGGGTCATTTTTCAAGCAAAGTGTCTTAAGGCAAAAACTCGAAGTGTCACTCTTGCAACAAAGTGTCCTAGATAAAGGTCTAAAGGAAATGGCTTGAGGAAATCAATGGTGACCATGAAGATGTCGAATTCTAGCTCCTTCAAGTAGTCATTTGAATTTGAGAATCCTTGTATTTTTGTGATGATGTCAAAGTTGTGCCTCATGAAATAATCATTGGTATTTTAAAACCATCAAAAGGTCCCTAATTGAATGCGGGCTTGACAAGTGTTTATATCTAAAGAACCCAAATCAAATCTAATGATGAGCGACAACTGACAAGTTAGTGGGTCGTAGAATATCAATGGTCAACATTTAATCAAGCATCCAAGATCAATGGTATGCAAGTATGTCAAAATTTCAAGGGGCTTAGAGGCCACTATATGGTGTAAGTATATGAATAAATAGACTGACAAGTAGATCCAAGGATAAAACCTATGGGTGTCAAGTGTCAATAGTGCATTAGCTTAAGTATAAGATCTAACATCACATGTTCAACCTATGAGAAGAGATCTGATAGTATGAGCAAGGGTCAAGTTCAATAGAGCGTGAGTTGATTTGTTGACAACCAATGAAAAGGATTGAGCTAGAATATTTTTGACTAAGGTTGATGGAGCAGTTTGACTCTATCCAAGAAAATGAATGAACCTGAGATGGCAAAAAATAAATGGGACCAAGAATCGAGTAGAGTATGGACAACTATAGGAAAAATAATAGCCTTAGATTGGCTTTTTGCCTATAAACAAATCGATGATCTAGATATGGAAATGGAACAAATATGTGATAAATATAAAGGGGCCCAATTTCAAATTTTAAAGTAAAGTCAAATGCGTGCAATTAATGGAAGATCATCTTGAGCCACATATTTAAAAATTAACCACCCAAAAAAATACGTTGTCATGGCTCTATTAGATTCATAATGATGATGATCTTGTCCTTTATTAAATATGACATTAATGTGTAGGAGCTCGAGGTATTGTCATAATAGTTGAATGCATAAGTGGCCACTAGACATCAAAATACAAGTTCATGCCATTCTTTGATCTTGTCAGGGAAATCTTCCACCTACCCATGCACATGTAAGGTTTTTACTATGATTTATATGCCTAATTTATCATATAAACTTTAAAAAGCATGGCTACAGTGCCACAAAAGAGTTTAAAGTTATACCTATCACCCCAAATGGTGTATTAATTGTAAAGTAGGCTTATTCTCTATAAAATCTTTAATTTCATTACAAAAAGGGATTGACACATTTTAATAACCTTACGCTGCTGAAATTTCCCTCCATGAGCACTTGTATTGGCTAGACCTTACATGTTAATGAGAATTAAGTTCACCTCCTTCTGTTATTCTGATGATCTATGTACTATTTGTGTTTGTTGATTCTTGTTTGGGGGTAATGTTTTCCACTCTCATCTATCATTCATCCCTATCACTTCTTCATTAAACTCAAAACTCACTTGAAAGTCATATCTTATATACATCAGGGTCTATGTAAGCTTCTTCTATGGATAATCCTCATCCCTCTCAACACTACATTGCATTCCTATACCTCTATGTGAAATACTTATGCATGTAGAGTGGTAGAATTTGTGTGGTATTATCTTATTCTCAAGAGTTTTCATTATGTTTATGGTAGTATTATTTCTCTCTATATTTTGGGTGTATCACCTTTTTACTTTCAGCATTTATTACCTTCTCCCTCCCTTTTCCTCAAAAGATCCTAGGTTTAGACTAGCTTTAGTTTACCTTTCTGCTCTTTAGGCATGTGCACTAGTCTTAAAATAGGTGTGCTTAGAATAGAAAGAATTTGGCCTACTTTGAAGGCTTATCCCAAAGAGTGTAAGGGTCCCACACCTTGATGACATTCTCATTGTTGTGACAAGACAACTAATGCTAGCACACAACTAAGCCAAAAAATACTCTATGCTATAGAGCATCCACGAATGCACGTTTCAAATGACAATAATTTCTATCATGCCTAGTGGGACCAAGTTGAATAAAATCTAAGGAATTAGTGTTACCCTTAGCTATCAAGTTTTGAAGACATTCCATAGAGCAATTGACAACTCTAAATGACTAAAATATACTAGTCTAAGTAGTCTGAGTGCTTAAAGATATGTCTTTCCACCCCCTATTCCATGAAAATGTTGCATTCACACCTTCCCATTTCTCATATCAAGATCATGTGAGTGCCTATAGCCTTTTCCCAGTTTAGCACCTATGGTAGCCCATTTAATCTTCTAATCAGTCCTACACAATCTTTCTTATTCCCAATTAGCATTGCTACCCTCCTAATCAGCCTCAAAAGAGCGTCAATGATATACACCTTGATTTCCAAAGATAGATGAAGGAGATTGAAAGAGAGAAGGAGTATGATAAATTATGAGAGTATTTTTCTCATCAAGCTTACACTCAGCTAGAGGTGATGAAATAATGAAGATATGAATAAGAGTGCTTGGCTAGGCAAATCACATCCAAATAAGAAAAGATGCATCAGTTTCTTGCATAGATGTAAAAAATTGAAGTGCAACAAGATGCCTCTGCTCCTTCCTTTACTATCTTCGAGCAGGCTCACCCTACACCTACGAGCCAACTTATGGGACATACAGATTTCATTCCCAAAGTCCCTAGCTTCAATCAAGATAGCTTCACTGTTACTTTAAGTAGATACCCTACTTTAAAATTATTAAGCTTTAGAAGGCCCAAACCTATGCCAATTCAAGAGCTTGTCCCTATGCCAGTTTAAGAACCCATCCTTATTTATGAGCTTCAAGTGCAATCATGGAAGCCTTCTTATACCATGCATCCTGACTTCACATTGCCTAACCTTGTAAATCCCCCATCTTATATGCCAATTGAAGCCTCTTTCCCTCCCACCATCTCCCTTTTCAAAGGAGAACCAGTTGTATGGAAGGCAAGTATAGACCATTCAGATGAGGAGGATGTTTCTATTGAATATGAGGAGGAGATCATCATTGGGAGTCCCTTATATGCTACCACACTAGAAGAATCAACCTTGTTATGAGAATAATATAAGTACAGTTAGATGGAACAATTGGTTGATAATTAGATGATCAAAGTGGTGGAAGAAGTGGAGGACCTTAATAAGGAAGAGTTGATCTATGCCACTCTAGAGTACATTTAAAGGCATGGGCCTAACCTCTCTTAGGTGAATGAACTACCATTTAGCACTATGAAGGATGACCTCGAAGAAGAAGCTATCCTTTCAAGGGAGTTCATGATCAAAAAGAGTTACTTTTATTACCCCAAGGTGAGCCTATAGGTATAATCATAGACGTAGGAGGAGGACTCTTTCTAGGATAAGATAGAGGAATTCTACACAGGCTTGTTTGACAAACTGGCATCCCTCATGAATAGACCCATGCCAAACTCTATACTGACATCCATGTTCAATCACATATCATAGATAGGCAAGGTGAGTATATAGAGGAGGTTACAACCATGTACATGGTGGAGACCTACAGGGAGCAAAGTGCACACTTAGGTTTGAATGAGTCATCTCAAGACTTATTCCAATTAAAGGAGTAATGTCATCTGGTCGAGCTTGAAGTGCTATAAAAAAATATATAAAAATCTATGGTGATGAGTGTTATCAATCCTTGCATGCCTATACATGTCACAAAATGGTTTCCAAGAGGCACGTTGGACTTGGAGTAGTATCTATGAGATGAGCAAAGGCAACCTGCTATAGCCATGAGCTACCCGAGCACCATGTGTAGGCCTCCTGTGCTTCAGAAGGCTTTGTTCAAGCAAATAGCATAACTAAGCATTGAGAAATCTAGGAAGTATTGGTTTAACACCAAAGACATCAACCATCTAGGAGAAAGGCTTATGCATAAAATGATAGAATCATTCATCAAAGAGAATCCTAAGTAGATGAACTTCCTTAAACACCTCCTTTATGATAAATAAATGTCATCATGCTTCTATTCATCACATATCAACAATAAGATGGCACATAATATAAAGGACCTAATAGGTTTCTTTTTTTATCTAGGAGGGTGAAGGTCCATGTTTGCAGTTTATATATATTAGATTAGATTAGCTTGCATTACATTTCCCTAAGTTCCTGTGTGCACATTATATAGTCTTAGTTTAGTTTTCCCCTATGTACATTTCACACACCTATTGCTTGTCCTTTTCCCTTTAGTTTTGTTGAGGGTAGAAATCAATTCAATCTATTTAGGCATAGGCCAAGTAACTTGTAGCTTTAATGACTCCATGCCCAATGGAATAGATAAGGTAAATGGTCTAGGTTCTCAAAGCATAACATGCATGCTTCTTGTGATTCATCAAAGATGATGGCCATTTTTGGCCCACACAATAAGCTTGTGCCCAGATGGACAAGCTGAGTAGTTTCCAGAGCTTTGAAGGTCAAACAATAGTTTCATGAACTAGTCTGGAAGAGCCTATAAGCCAAAAAAAAAGCTAAGTACAAAAACATTTATTTGGCTAAGTTCAAATCTTGCAGTCCCCTTTTTTTTGGTTAAGTGATAATATTTCCTTTAGGCTAATTATTTTGGGATATTTAGCTAAGTATTGGGAATTGTTTTGGATATTTTGTCTAAAACAAAATCCCAGAAGTGAAAAAAAAATTGGACATTTTATCTACAATAAAAGGCCAGGTATATTTGTGTTGGGAAAATTATCTAAGACAATTTTGTTAAACACCTTATTTCTTTCAGGCATTTAGTCTGAGGCCAAAGGAAAACACGTATTTTTTTGGACATTTTTTCCACAAAAAATGTCTTGATGGAAAAACATGCATTTAAAGTTCCAAAGGGTCATTTTTCAAGCAAAGTGTCCTAAGGCAAAAACACAAAGAGTCACTCTCATAACAAAGTGTCCTAAACAAAGGTCCAAAGGAAATGTCCTGAGGAAATTGATGATATTCGTGTAGACATCAAATTCTATCCCCTTTAAGTAGCCACTTGAATTTGAGAATCCTTGGATGTTTATGTGGATTCCAAAGTTAGGACTCATGAAATAATTGTTGGCATTTAAAAACTATCAAAAGGTCCCCAAATGAATGTAGTATTAACAAGTGTCCACATCTCGAGAACCTGGATCAAATATAATGATGAGCAGTGATTGGTAAGTCAGTGGGTCCTAATAGATCAATGGTTGGCATTTGATCAAGCATCCAAGATCAATGATACACAAGTAGGTCAAAATATCAAGGGGTTTACAAGCCACCATGTGGCATAAGTGTGAGAGTAAATAGTTTGATGAGTAGATCCAAAGATCAAATGCATAGGTGCTAAGTGTCAACAACATGTTAGCTCAGGTAGAAGATCCAACATCACACGTTCAACTTATCAGAGGAGATTTGATAGTGAGACAAGGGTCAAGGTCAATGGATCCCATGTTAGTTTGATGATAACTAATAATAAGGATTGAGCTGAGACATTTTTGACTAAGGTTGATGGAGCAGTTTGATTCGAGTAAAGCAAATGAATGGACCCAAGTTGGAAAAAAATAAATGAGACTAGGTATCTAGAAGATTATGGACAACTATAGGAAAAACAATGGCCTTAGATTGGTTTTTCACCTATAGACAAACCTATTATCCAGATATGGAAATGGAACAAATATGTGATAAATGTAAAGGGGCCCAATTTCAAATTTCAAAGCAAAGGAAGATGCATGCAATTAATGGAGGAACATCCTGAGCCACATCTTCAACAAGTAGCCACCCAAAACAAGATGTCACCATGTCTCTATTAGATTCATAAGTATGATGATCTTGTCCTTTAGTAAATAATACATTAATGTTTAGGAGCTCGAGGTATTTCCATAATAGTTAAATGCATAAGCGGCCACTAGATATCAAAATATAAGTTTATGCCACTCTTTGATCTTGTCAGGGAAATCTTCCACCTCCCCATGTGCACATAAGGTTCCTACTATGATTTTCAGGCTTGATTTTTTAGATGAACTTTAGAAAGCATGGCTATGATATCGTAAAATAATTAAAAGTTGTACCTCTCACCCCAAGTGGCACATTAATTATAAAACAAGCTTGTTTTCTATAAAATCTCAGGTTTCTTTGTAAAAAGGGGCTGATACATTTTAGCAACCTTACGCTACTAAAATTTCCCTCCATGAGCACTTGTATTGGCTAGACCTTGTATGTTAATGAGAATTAAGTTTACCTCCTTTTGTTATTCTAATGAACTGTGTGTTATTTATGTTTGTTGATTCCTATTTATGGGTAATGTTCACCCCTCTCATCTATCATTCATCCCTAGAACTTCTTTGTTGAACTCAAAACTCACTTGCAGGTCGTATCCTATGCACACCAGGGTCTACATAGGCTTTATTTGTGGATAATCCTTGTCCCTCTCAATGTTGCATTTCATTCCCATGCCTTTATGCAAAATACTTATGCATGTATAGTGACTTGGCATAATCTTTTTGATATTGTCTTATTCTCAAGAGTTTGTATTGTGTTTGTAGTAGTAGGAGTGCTCACTCTATTCTGGGTGTATCACCTTTTTACTTTCAACATTTATTACCTTTTCCCTCAGTTTTCCTCAAAAGATCTTAGGTTTAGACTAGTTGTAGTTTACCTTTCTACTCTTTAGGGCTGTGCATTGGTTTTAAACTAGGTGTGCTTAGAATAGAAGGAATTTAACCTACTCTGAAAGATCATCCCAAGGAGTGTAAGGGTCCCATGCCTTGGGGACATTCCCATCATTATGATGAGACAATTGATTCTCACACGTGTATCTAAGCTAAAAACTCCACATCATAGAGCATCCATGGATGAACATTTTGAATAACAATAGTACCCCTTTTTCTAGAAATTTGACACAAACCATCCATATCTACTATATCAAAACATTTTCTACAATAAAAGGGAAGTCCTTCGTAATCAATATTTTGGGTCCACATGATTTTGGACTTTCAAATCAATGGAAGCAAGGAAATAAGACTACATGTCCATATAGACTAAGATTGATATAGGATCATCTAAGGTGAAGGGCAATTTTGCATCATCTAAAAATATGTTAGCTTAGGCTTTTATTTGGGTTTGTTTTGTGGCCTTATTTTATCAAGTTTGTTAACCTATATGAATAATGTTTTTAAAGTATTCATTTACCACAAAAAGTGCAAAGACCTTTTGACTATTTTTGTCAGTCTGTAGAGACTGTTAAGTCTTACAAACTAATCAAAAATGGTTTTTCAACTACAGTATCAATTAGCTAATGCAATTTTGTGAGGTCATATCATATGACACCTAAAATATCTCTACAAATTTTTAGACCATTTGGAGCTACCACAGAGGCATACCAAGTATTACACTAGAATAAGGTTTACTCACTTACAATTATCTTACATAATGAATTAGATGTTAAAACTTGGTGGCAGTTTAGAATATGACAATTAAATCCTCTACAAAATATTGTAGACCATTTGGAGCTACCGTAGAGGTGTACTAGTTATTTCAATATCATAAGGTCTCATCACTTTTGGTTATGTTTCATAATTAATTATATGTTGAAACTTTGTGGTATTTTAACTCATGTTGATCATAGCCTCCGTACAAAATTTGACACCATTTGGAGCTAGTACGAAGGTATACCAATTATTTCACTAGTATAAGGTTTTCTTACTTGTGATATACATTCATTAAGAATTGGATTACTAAATTTTGAGATATTTCATTAATTTTATTCCTCAATCTATGTTCTAAATTTTAGATAAATTAGACAAGTGAGGCAAATGTTATGATATTTGTTTTAAATTGTCATTCTATTAGGTTGTGTATCTGTTTAGTCTACATAAGGTTCATGACCTTTCGGTATAAAAGAGATAATATTTAGGTTACCAATTTTTTTTAGTGATATAAAATGCATCTTTAAATTGTTTTTTAAATTTTTATCTTGATTGGATAAGTGGAGCAAAAGTTATGATAGCTTTTGTGAATGTCATTCAGCAAAAAACAAGCTTCTATCTAGCATGATGATTCACTACCTTGCGAAAGAGTTTATGGGATAACTAGGCCACAAAATTTATTGGATTTATATAATACATATTTATCTTACTATTTTTAAAATTTAATATCCTTCAAAGGAATGGTTTTAAAATTGCAAAAGTTTTAGTAACTACAATTGAACCCAGAAACATCATCTATGTATTATGTGACACTTGATAGTTGTTCTTCACCTGCAATGACCTATGTTAACCTATGGAAAATTAAATTTTGAGGGATAATGTAATATGTATTATATAACCTATGTTTAAACTTTCACATCATTTAGATTAATATCATGGAATTTATAGTTGTTTTTGTAACTGTTGATTAGCCTAAAACGTCATCGAACTGTTCTAAAAGTTACTAACAGTTAAGTGTTGATATTAAAAGTGGAATGACACCTAAATATTGGAAATTTGATAATGTCAGGTAACTTGAATATTCACCCCAAAAATCTAGGAATTTTATAGGAATACTCTGATTTATTCATAGAAGTCAGCTTATGAAAGGGGTAAGTTATGTGGAGTAGGGACAGAGTAGAGTAGAGCATAATAGTGTGTGTTCTATTTTTCACATTTTTGGTCTTGAAAAATAAGCCTGTATGGTAGTTTGATGTTATGTAGATGAACCAACCATTGTAATGTTTGAATTAATGATAATATAAAGAGTTGAAGTATTATTATTGTCTACATGCTGGGTTTGGTTGTATGTCTTGGTTTGAGAGAAGATATAAGCATCACATAATTAGAGGTTGTCCTTAGGTGGATACCATATTTGTGCTTGCATCATTTGGTATTAGAGTCACATTTTTTTCTTGTTTGTAGAAGTGTGTGTGGATAAGACATTGGCTGAGTCTATTGGTAAGCTGTGAAAGATAAGTTTGCATCATGGGAGAAATGGCACATAGAGGAAACACTGTTAGAAGAAGAGGAAGACCAAGAAGACCCCAAGTAGAATATTTGGCTAAGATGATGAGAGGAATGTAGGTAAGGTTGGATTAAAGGGAAAGATAACAAAGGGAGAATATCATGGTGGAGATATAAGTGAGGAAGAAGAATAAGAAGTTTAAGACCTTGGTATGGAGGATATGGATAATGAAATTGAGACTATATTTCTCAGAGTTGTGGCTAGGCTTTGTAGTAAACCAAAGTTGGAAAAACCTTGAAATAATAGGAACTTGAATCTTGAGGAGCTTATAGACTGTAAAACATAGATGGAGAAGTATTTTGACTATGAGTCTATGGATGAACATAAGAAGGTGAAATTTACTTGCATAAAGCTAAAGAGCCATGTTTATTTATGGTGGGATCATGTGAAAGCTAAGAGATAAATGAAAGGTAAGGAGAAGATAAAATCTTGGGAGAGGATGGTGGAAAATTTGAAGGTAAAATTTTTACCTTTTGACTATTAGACAACTTTGTTTAGAAAACTGTAGAATTTGAGATAAAAAGAGATCAACCTCAAAGAGTACACTAAGGAGTTTTATAGACTCAATATAAGTGCTAGACATATAGATGATGACCACAAGAAGGTGGAAAGGTATGTGAGTGGACTATGTTTTTACATACAATATGAAATTAGTTTATTAAAGTTAAGAACTATAGAGTAAGCCTATCATTGTGCATTGAAGGTAGAGGAGAAGTTAATAAGGAAGCAACAAGTGAACTCTAGAGTTAGAGGAAGGTCTTCAAGAGGAGAGGATAAAACAATGATGGATGAGGTCAACAAAATAATGGTGAAGAGGTGGGTAGTTAACAAAATCAAAACTCAAGATAGAGAGGAGAATATTTTTTAGAGGGAGAGGCTTCTATGGATGAGGTAGAAGTGGAGGTTTTCAAGGTGAGTGTTCTGGATGTAATAAGTATGTTGGTCATAAAGAGAAGTATTGTCCAAAAAAGCCTTAGAAAAATAGTATCCAAACTAAAGGGATAACTCATATAGCCTTTAGAGATGAGGATAGTGTTGAATTTCCCATACATATTGAAGATCCAGAACAAGGAGAGGCTTTGTTGATGAATAGAGTGTTGTTAAAACCAGCCAATGAGGTAAATGAACCAACACAAAGAAAGATTTTGTACTAGATTGTCTACAAATATAGAGGTAAGTGTTGTATAGTTTTGATTTATAGTGGTACCATGGATAATTTAGTTTCTCAAGAGATGGTGAAAAAACTTGGGCTAAAGTGATTGACACATCCTACACCATACAAGGTTTCTTAGTTTCTTAAGGGGCACAAGGTGATAGTCAATCAACAACATGTGGTGACTTTTCATATTAGTTCATACAAGGATGAAGCTATGTGTGACATCATGCCCATAGATGTATGTCATGTGTTATTGGGTAGGCCATGGTAGTTTGATAGGAGATCCATACACGATGGAAGATCAAACACCTACACCCTTATGAAGGATGGAGAGAGATTCACATTGATTCCATTGAAGGATTAAGGACATGAGGTGGAGATAAATTCTAAATTAATATTGATAGCTGGTAAAGAGTTTTGAAGGTGGCCAATGAGGAACAAACATGCTTTGCACTCATTTCAAAACCTATGCAAGTTATGACAGCCATTACAATAAGTGAAATACTTATGGAAATTTAGAATATGTTCAAATATTATCTTGATATTATGACAACTAAATTGTTGGATGGACTACCACCTTTAATAAGTATTAGTCATCATATGTATTTAGTGTCAGGAACAAGTTTTCCTAACAAAGCAACCTATAGATTAAATTCAATGGATAATAAGGAGATAAAGAGGCAAGTGTAGGAACATTGAAGAAGGGGTTAATTCAAGAGATTCTAATCCCATGTGCAATTATAGGTATGTTGGCACTAAAGAAAGGTGGATAATGGAGAATGTGCATAGATTCATGTGCTATAAACAAGATCACCATTAAGTATAGATTTCCATTGCCAAGAATTGATGACTTAATGGAATTTTTAAGTGGAGCAAGGTATTTCATGAAGATTGATTTGAAGAGCAGGTATCATCAAATCTGCATAAGAGAAGGTAATGATTGAAAGACTATATTCAAGATGAATGATGAGTTATATGAATGGTTGGTCATACCATTTGGTTTTTCAAATTCCTCGAGTATGTTTATGAGACTCATAAGTGAAATGTTGAAGCCTTTCATGGGTAAGTTTGTGATATTATATTTGGATGATGTTATGATTTTCAATCATTCTAAGGAGGAACATTTGAAGCATTTAAAGCTAGTTTTGATTAAGTTGAAGGAAGATAAATTGATAGTAAACGTGAAGAAGTGTAGCTTCATGTAAGAGTAATTGATATATTTATGATTTGTAATCTCAAAGGATGGGTTAAAGATGGACCCTGAGAAGGTACAAGAAAATTTATGAAAAAAAACAAAGAAATATGTGGACCCATTACAGAGACTATGAAGGGAGATAAAAATAAATTTTAGTGGACTATTGTAGCAGAGAATAGCTTTCAATTTTTGAAGAGAAAGGTGATGGAAAAACCAGTGTTAGCCTTACCAGATTTTTGAAAAGTGTTTCAGGTTGATTGAGATGCAAATGGAATAGCTATAGGAGTGGTGTTGAGTCAGGAGGGTAGGCCCATTACATATTTTAGTGAGAAGTTAAATAAATTTAAGATGAAGTATTCGGTCTACAACCAAGAATTATATGTAGGGGTGTAATCTCTCAAGAAGTGGTGGCATTACTTATTGGCAAAAGAGTTCATTTTGCACATGAACAATCATGCTTTGCAGTTCATAAATAACTAATGTAAGCTAAATCAACAACACATAAAATGGGTAGAATTTATTCCAAGTTATTATTTTATTTTGAAAAATAGAAGTGGAAAGTAGAATAAGGTAGTAGATGCCTTGAATAGGCAAGCTCTTGTGAATGAGTTAAAGGTGGAAGTCATTGGATTTAAATCCATGATAGAGTTGTATGAATAAGACTTGGATTTTTGAGATGAATGAACAACGTGTAGGAATCCAAAAAACATAAACAAAACTCTATGCTTAGAGTATATTATTCAAGATGGATCATTGTTCAATGGAAATAAGTTGTGTATACCTCAAGGTTCCATGAGAGAGAACCTATTGAAATAAAAACATAGTGGAGGTATAGCTAGTCATTTTGGGTATGATAAGAATTTAGCGTAATTGAGTGACAAATATTATTGGACTTAGATGACTAAAAATGTAAATAATTTTGTGTAGAAGTGTATATTTTACAACCATGCTAAGGTAAAAAGTTATAATATTTGTTTGTATCAGCCATTGCCTATTGTTGATAAACCATGGGATGCATTGAGCATGGATTTAATCTTGGATTTCCAAGAACAAAATGAGGTAATGATTCCATATTTTTTTTATTTTTTATGTATTTTCTAAGAAGGATCACTTTATATCATGAAAGAAGACTAGTGATGCCACACATATTTCAAATTTTTTTCAAGAAGTTGTGAAATTACATGGGTTAACAACGAGTATTATATTAGATAAAGATACAAAGTTTGTTGGGTGCTTTTGGAGGATGTTATGAAAGAAGTTGGGAAAAGGTTAGACTTTAGTTCATCATATCAGCCTCAAATAGATGGGAAAATAGAGGTTGTGAATCAAAGTCTAGGTAATTTTTTGAGATGTTTGGTTGGTGACAAGCCCAAATAATGGGATTTGACATTGGCACAAGTAGAATTTACTTACAATAACTCAGTCAACCAAAGTATAGGTTTGAGACCTTTTTAAATAGTATATGGAAGAAGCCATAGAGGTATATGTGATTTTATGAGTACTGTTGAGATTAGTATTAGAAGTTCAGAAGGTGAAGACTATTCTCAAGTTATGCATGATGTGCATAAATAAGTAAAGAAGAGACTTGAGGAGAGTGTTGGAAACTACAAGAAACATGTTGATATGTGAAGGAGAGAATTGAATCTTAAGGTTGGGGACTTATTTTTCAAACATTTACGTAAGGAGAGGTTTTTTAAAGGTGAGTAAAATAAACATAAATGGAGAAGATTGGACCTTGTAATATTTTGAGGAAGTTCTCTGCTAATGCTTATGAATTAGAATTATTAGATGGAGTAGGCATATCACCTATATTCAATGTAGAATATTTTTACCCATAATACTAGCAATAAATGAGTTATAACATCAATTTTTTAGTCATGGATTGGAGATAGCAGTTTCTGCTAGCAGCTAGAGAGGAAATGGAAGCCATTCTAGACACTCAAATTTGAAAGAAGACAAGGGGACATGAGTACTATGAGTACTTGGTCAAGTGGAAGGATGAAGTAGATGAATATGTAACTTGGATGAATGCATATAAAGTTTTAAAACATGGTAAAACTATATATGAGCTCATAGCAGGTTCATGAGTAGGAGCTCATGGGCATTTTCACTACCCTAGGTGTCTGATGCAAGAGCATCCAAGGTGAATGGAAATCTTGCATCATCAAAAAATATGTTATCTTAGGTTTTTATATTGGTATGTGTTGTGGCCTTGTTTTCTTAAGATTGTTAACCTTTATGAATAATGTTGTACAAGTATTTATTTATCACAAAAAGCATAAATGCTTTTGACTATTTATGTTAGTCTATAGAAACTATTAAGTCCCAGAAACTTGTCAAAAATGGTTCTTCAACTATGGTATGAATTAGTTATAAACTCTTGTGGGTTCACAACATATGACACATAAAACATATCTACCAATTTTTAGACCATTTGGAGCTACCACAGAGGTGTACCAACTATTCCACTAGCATAATGCTTCCTCACTTATGGTTATGTTTCAGAATGAATTTGATGTTTAAACTTGGCAGTAGTTTAGAACATGATAATTACAGCCTCTACACACAATTTCAGACCATTTAGAGCTACTGTGAAGGCATACCAAGTATTTCAATATAAGAATGTCTCATCACTTTTGGTTATGTTACAAAATGAATTAGATGATGAAATTTTGTGGTAGTTTATCACATGAAAATTATAGCCTCCACACAAAATGTTAGACCATTTGGATATATTTTAGAGGCATACCAACTATTTCACTAGTAGAAGGTTTTGTTACTTGTATATTTGAAGTAATAAATAGATTACAAAACTTGGAATGGTTTCATAAAATTTAATCTTTGAGATATGTGTATATAAAAAAATTACATGGTGTACATGAATCAATCCTAGATTATATAAGATTGATCACACCTAAAATTTCAATTGGGGCACACACTTGTTAAGCGAGAGCATGACCAATATGAGGATCCAATAGACCCGATTAGGGGATCACTAGTATCATCTATCGCAACACATCATGCTAGGAAGGGTTCCAAAGCCCACAATCTAACACAATCATAAAATAACCCTAAAATATTCCTATGGTTTCTATAATCACTTATGATAATGTTGATGTCTTAAAATGGTGCTAGATCTTAATCAACAACAATGGGAAGTTTCAAGCTGTGGGACAATGCGGCTTGAAAACAACCTCCAGATTTTAAAGAAGCTGGTCTCTTCTTTTGTATTGGGTGTTGGGGAAAAGGGATAGGAGACTAAACAAAAATGCAAAATATAGGAATTAAAACCTAACTATGGCAATGTGCCTAAGAGTAATCATAATCCTAACCTGAGCATAGTGAAACTATTATATGATTCTATTACATTTAAGAGCAGACAAGTACATGATCAATGTAAAAAATTGGAATAACAGAAACAGGGGCTCACAACAAGGGAGTCTTTTGCTGAGATACAGGAATTGTCAACAAAGGCATAGTGTTCAATCTTCTTAATAAAATCTTCCAATCACATTAGAGGTGCAAAAGTCACGCACAGTTATGTAGAACTTCAGACTCCAAAAAATGGGACAGAATCAAATAACATTTCCAATCACAACACTAGAAAATCTACATCATAGACTACTTTGCAAATGACACAAATGACATCAACAAGGGCATAGTGTTCAATTTTCTTATTGAATCTTCCAGTCATACAAAAGATACAGAAACACACACAGTCATATAAACCTTTCAACTTAGGAAAATGTAACAAAAGCAAATGATATTATTGGTTAAAAACTCTGAAAGTCTAAAACTATGAGAATTCCCCCCTCCTTCCCTTTAGATTTTACAATTCTTCTTATTTTATATCCCTGAATGTCTCCCTATAATTTATTTCCCGTGCAATCTTCTCCATCCTTCGCTCATAGGGGACAAATAGATGGTACCTTCAATGCTGTGGGTGGCTCCAAAAATCTACCTGATGAACTGTTTCATCTACTCGAATTAACTCCAGCCGATTTTCCCTCCATTTCACTTTTGGCAACCGAAACACAGAACACTCTGCTATGTTTGAAATAAGAGAGGACACTTAGTCAATTTTATGAAAATCCCCTTGATCACCTAGAATACACTAAAAAATGACACTTGGCACCTTCTGCCTGATTCATCGAAGACACGCGGCTCTTTTTGCTCCCCTTTGGCTGTGTCGTGGTATCATTAGGGGCATATATCAGACTCCTACGGATGGTGACATTTGGCAGCTTTCGTAGACTTTTGAAGTAACACCTGGGACCCACCACCATTTCATATTTGTTAATAGAGCTTGGTGATGATTCTCTCGAGCATTGACATGTGGAGACTTTCATGGCTTCAAGGAAGATAAGTGGCATCTTTCACTTCTTTTATGGATGGAGTAGAGGGGGACCTAGATAGTGACACTTGGTAGCATCCACTGCTTTGTGGTGCTTGAGCAATATAAAATGATGCCTTTGTGCATTGAATGGAAAGCATTAGACTCATGGCTTCCTGAATGCTGACACGTGGTGGCTTGCAATTTTTCTCCAAAAAGGTCTTTTAGGGCCTCTGCAACTGCCACTTGGTGCTTTCTATCTTCTCTGCTACCTTATGGTGAAAGTCTCTGAATGAAGTACGGATGTCGATATGAGATGCAGATGCTGACATGTGGTGCATTCTACTTAACTGCTACTAGGTATGTGGCACGATCTGTGGTTCTCAAAGGTTACAAAAAGGTAACTCGAGGGATGCCAATTGTCGGCTTTGTCTCCCAGAAAGTGACGCTTGGCAGCATCTGCTTGAACTAATACTCGGGAAAAAATGAGATGAAGGAAATAAGAAGGGGAAAAAGACCTGCTCAGAGGGTGACACTTGGTAGCTTCCATTGCATCTCAACACTTGGGCAAAATGAACCAGCCCTCTGCTTTAAAATTCTACTGCTTCGCCCGAAGAACCAAAATTATAGTGCTCGAATCAAAAATAATTAAATACAACATAGAGTAGGAAATTACTCTACAGTTATTGGCGACCATCAGGGCTTTTGAGCCTACTCAAAAATAACCTGACTCCCGCTCGATCAAAATTTCAAAATTTATAGCTTCAAAAGAGCTATCTAGAAGATAGACCACTCATGGTCAGATAATCCTTCCTTTCTCTGCAACTCATCAAAAGCCAAATCCAAGCTAATGAGATCCTTGTGCAAAAAGGTTTGCAGGATCTAGGCAGTGGCTTTCAGCTTGGATTCTAGCCAGAAAATAGGGATTAGAACATTTTCAACCTCAGAGGTTGGAGAATCATCCTGTAAGCTCTGAAAAACTATTTGATCCCTTTGCCTGGCTAGCATCAATGGTTGGATTTGATCCACCAGTAGCACCATCTTTACATCCAAAAATGGGGAAGGAAGGCTTAGTTGCACCAGATCTTCAATGTGTTGCCTCATTTCATCGATGCCTTCTTTGATGACATCGAGACAGCTTCTACAGTTGTTGGCTATAGCATTATGACTGAGTTCCTCATTGACCCATTTTATGGCAGCCATTCTGTCGAGAATCCCCATGGCTACCAATGTTGCATCCCTTGAGCTGTAGAGCTTCTCCAGCAAAGAATGAGAGTATGTGACTCTCTGGGAGATCATGGCCAAAGCACTCTGTATCAGATTCTTGACCATCTCGCACAGCTACTGCGTGTGGTGTAGGAAGGTGAAAAGTGGCCTAAACTGGAGAATCTCTAAAGAGACTCTCTCCCATTCTGACTTGTAGAGTTCCTTCACTAGCTGCACCATTCTGATACCTCTTGGCCTATTGGCTAGCTCAATTGCTAGTTGCACAGTCTGCTGCTACTCTGCTTGGAGCTGGGCTTGAAAAGCCGCACCCTTATTCTATTCTTCTAGTAACCCTTGCTGTGATTGGATAACCTATAGTTGAAGTCCTTCGATTCTTCCCTGCAATGTTGCATTTTCCCATCTTAGAGCTATTGATGCACCCTTGGCAAGTTCAAGCTCTACTTTTAGAGAATCATTTTGGGCCTGAATTGCCTATTGAGTCTAGAGGGAAACAGTATCTTGCAACTATTTCTGTAGACTAGCTATCTCATTGTCCTTTTGGTTTATTTGTTTGGCCAAACTATTATAGTTTGCCTTTTTTGTGGCCAGTTCGGCCTCTATCTTTTGTAGTATCCTCAATATCCTCAAATAATCTTCTGTGACTGTAGAAGTGGATTTAGTCATGAGTTTGACTCTATCTTGAGGCCTGAACAGGGACATGTCGATGGCCACTACGTTCATGTTGTAGTCTTATGGCTGCATTTGTTCGTTCGGCTTGGCAACGTTGGGTGACAAATGGGTCACCATCAGGTGCTATTGAATGGGGTCAAATTGTGACCTCAAATGTGGCACTGTTGGTGCTTTATTCACTTTACTCCTCTTCTTCTCTAATCGATCTTCTCTTGCCTTCCTTGTGGCATCAACCTACATCTAGAAAGTGGAAGGAGACACAATATATCCCCCTACAAAGGGAAATCCTTGTGGTAGGCCATATTGGAGAACCATTGGTTGGTTAGGGGTGAGTTAAAGGGACATTTTTCTAGGAATGGAAGGGGAGAAATAGGGTAATGTTAAGGCTTGAGGCATGGATTGAGAGGGAGGAGGGGGAGTAATTCCTACCTAAAGAGAAGTTGCAGTGCTCTGCACTGGGTGCTGTGAAGGCTATTCTTCCTCTTATGGGTCTAATTAAGACTGCACCCTTCCTTTCTTCTTAGGTGTTTTTGATGTTCTCGCAATCTCTAAATCTCTTGTATAATAACCCGGTATGAACCTTTTGCAAGATAAAAACACGCTTGCTGCAACAAATTTCACTAGGTGCCACAATCACAATGAGCAAGATATTTTTGCAGGAATGCTTGAGAGTTTGTAAACTTTAAAATTTGGTAAGGGATTTTTATGGGCCTATCAAGTCCCAAATAGCATTAAATTAAGGTGACCGTTAGAAAATCCTACTCAATCTTCGAGAAACAGCGAGGCGAACACATTATGCGGTGCAAGGTACCTTGGAGATTTTGAAAGATTTGGAGAAGCATTTATTGTGGCAAAAAATAAAGAATTAAAGAATTTCTAAGACGTCAACTCTGCATTTAAAATGCTTATTTTAAAGGAAAATTGGGAAAGCAAAGACAAAACAAAGCAATGCGGGAATGGAAACTACCTAATTACATTGATTTAAAATCCTTATTTTCCTCCGAGATTGAAAACAAACTTTTCCACGTCCTCTTTATGACAAACCAACTTGTGTTGCCATACCAGTGATTGCAACAGATATGTCATTGATGGAATGTTCTCTACACCAGCCACATAGATCTGCCTGCACTCAAACGAGTCTGAGCAAAATGTGTATTCGACACCTATGAACTCTTCTTGTCCTTGAATGCCCGTCAAATATTGGTTCTTCATGTTGTCGAGTGTCATCAAGAAATCATGGGCTATTGGTTCTTCATGTTGTGCCTTTTGATATCCATTATCTTTTGGCACATCTTCTTCATATTCCATCTTTTTTTCATCATCATGCTCTTTGATGACTTCATCCTCTTGCAAGGATGAATTAAAAGGCTGGCATCTCTTTTGCATACTCATTTGAATCTTAGGGCTTTCTTCTTCATTTGAAACCAGCTCAGTGCCTCCTATCTCAATGACTTGGTCGAGGGAGTGTCCATGTTCCTCCATATCCTCTTGTAGAGTGAGGAAAAAATTAGAAATGATCTCCTCCTCATCAAAAGTTAAAGAAAAAGCTTGCGGCTTATCCTCTTGCTCATCAAAAGGAGAGTCTATGGTGATCTCCTCCTCCTCTGTACTGATGAAATCCTCTTTAATAGCCATGAATTGAATGCACTCCTCTGCAAATTTTTTAGCTGCTTCATCATCCTCTTCGGTCCAACTTAGAGACTCGTCATCATGCTAAAAGATTTGGGGAGTGGTATAAGAAGTTTCTTCTAAAGCGGGCTCATAATAATTTTCATGGAAGTGAGGAGCCTTTTGAGGAATGGTGGGGGAGAGTTGAGGAAGAACTGAGGGTCCAGGGTCATCCTGACTTGCTGCTAACATGGGCTCTGCATTATTGGGGAATTGACCTTGACAATTTTGACCTTGCCCATGAATAGGGTGGCATATGCCTGATCTGGAATTTGTGGTGGTGGATATGAAGTTTGGTAGATTTGATAAGGCTGGTTCTCATGAATGCCTAGCCTCTCTTCTATAAATGCAATCAATCCACACACATCTAACATTTCCTATGTAAGCTCTTGCCAATATGCCCTTTCAATGGGATCCCACTCACTTTTGATCAGGTCTATTGCCTCCCTCACTTGATAGATGACCTAACAAGGAAATTCTTGACCACATCCCCTTCTGTTATCAAGCTTTAATACATATTTTTTAAATCCCAGCAATGCTTTTTTGAAAGTGAAAATAAGGTTAGGTTCAACATGGGATGAGACATATTGGGGGGACTGGGCATAAGACTGATGTGGCTCATAACAATATGCATCCTCATTACTCAACATGATTCTAGGAGAAGCTTGTTCTCGATAAAACATATTTTAAGGAGAATAAGACTCATAGCTGTGAGTTACAGAGTTATACATACCAAAGGGATTTCTTGATGATACTGCTTGATTGGCTGGTGATGCAAAGTCGTTGTTGGTGTCGATAAAAACCTCTAAAGGTAGATTGGCTGAAGAATGCACCAAAATTCTTCAACTCCTTGAAAGATTGGTCCCATCAGGCGTGCCAAAAACTGTTGATGTCTTAAAATGGTGCTAGATCTTAATCAAAAACAATGGGAAGTTTCAAGTTATGGGACAATGCGACTTGAAAACAACCTCTAGATTTTAAAGAAACTGGTCTCTTCTTTTGTATTGGGTGTTGGGGAAAAGGGATAGGAGACTAAACAAAAATGCAAAATGTAGGAATTGTAACCTAACTATGGTGATGCACCTGAGAGAAATCCTAATCCTAACCTGAGCATAGTGAAACTATTATGTGATTCTATTACATTTAAGAGCAGACAAGTGCATGATCAATGTAAAAGATTGGAATAACAGAAATAGAGGCTCACAATAGGGGAGTCTTTTGCTAAGATACAAGAATTTTCAACAAAGGCATAGTGTTCAATCTTCTTAATAGAATCTTCCAATCACATTAGAGGTGCAGAAGTCACGCACAGTTATGTAGAACTTCAGACTCCAGAAAATGGGACAAAAGCAAATAACATTTCCAATCACAACACTAGAAAATCTACAGCATAGACTACTTTGCAAATGACACAGATGACATCAACAAGGGCATAGTGTTCAATTTTCTTATTAAATCTTCCAGTCATACAAAAGATGCAGAAACACACACAGTCATATAAACCTTTCAACTCAGGAAAATGTAACAAAAGCAAATGATATTATTGGTCAAAAACTCTGAAAGTCTAAAACTATGAGAATTCCCCCTTCCTTTCGTTTAGATTTTACAATTCTTCTTCTTTTATATCCCTGGATGTCTCCCTATACTTTCTTTCCCACACAATCTTCTCCATCCTTTGCTCATAGGGGACAAACAGATGGTGCCTTCAATGCTGTGGGTGGCTCCAAAAATCTACCCAATGAACTATTTCATCTACTCAAATTAACTCCAGCTAATTTTCCCTTCATTTCACTTTTGGCAACTGATACATGAAACACTCTGCTATGTTTGAAATAGGAGAAGACACTTAGTCAATTTTTTGAAAATCCCCTTGATCACCTAGAATACACCAAAAAATGACACTTGGTGCCTTCCACCTGATTCATCGAAGACACGCAGCTCTTTCCGCTCCCCTTTGGTTGTGCCATGGTATCATTAGGGGCATATATCAGACTCCTATAGATGGTGACATTTGGCAGCTTTCGTAGACTTTTGAAGTAACACCCGGGACCCACCGCCATTTCATATTTGTTAATAGAGCTTGGTGATGATTCTCTTGGGCATTGACATGTGGAGACTTTCATGGCTTTGAGGAAGATAAGTGGCATCTTCCACTTCTTCTATGGATGGAGTAGAGGGGGACCCAAAGAGTGACACTTAGCAGCATCCACTACTTTGTGGTGCTTAAGAAAAATAAAATGATGCCTTTGTGTGTTGAATGGAAAGCATTAGACTCATGGCTTCCCAAATGCCGACACGTGGTGGCTTGCAATTTTTCTCCAAAAAGGTCTTTTAGGGCCTCCACAACTGCCACTTGGCACTTTCTGTCTTCTCTGCTACCTTATGGTGAAAGTCTCCAAAATGAAGTGCAGATGCCAATATGAGATGCGGATGCTGACACGTGGTGCGTTCTGCTTAATTACTACTAGATATGTGGCACGATCTGTGGTTTTCAAAGGTTATAAAAAGGTGACTCGGGGGACACCAACTGTCGACTTTGTCTCCCAAAAAGCGACGCCTGGCAGCATCTGCTTGAACTAATACTTGGGCAAAAATGAGATGAAGGAAACAAGAAGGGGAAAAAGAACCTGCTCGGAGGGCGACACTTGACAGCTTCCGCTACATCTCAACACTTGGGCAAAATGAACTGGCCCTCTGCTTCAAAATTATGCCGCTTCACCTGAAGAACCAAAACTGCAGTGCTCGTATCAAATATATTTAGAATACCATAGAAAAAAATGTGACAAATACATATGCATTGAGTAACTTATAATTGTGAGGGTGATGTGTCATCATATGATTCACTATTGTGTATTAATATTTGGTCAAAGTTGTACAATCACATGCAAATTGTATACCTACTTTTAATTCTTTTATAAAAAAATACTAGCTCTATTATTCTTAAATACCTTCTATGTATTGAACCTTGCTCAACCAATGGTTCCTCTTAATCGAAAAAATATTTTTGAAAAATTTTATAATAAACAAGTTAAATAAATTAAAAGGTGATAAAAAGGTGACTCGGGGGACACCAACTGTCGACTTTGTCTCCCAAAAAGTGACGCCTGGCAGCATCTGCTTGAACTAATACTTGGGGCAAAATGAGATGAAGGAAACAAGAAGGGGAAAAAGAACCTGCTCGGAGGGTGACACTTGACAGCTTCCGCTACATCTCAACACTTGGGCAAAATGAACCGGCCCTCTGCTTCAAAATTTTTCCGCTTCACCTGAAGAACCAAAACTACAGTGCTTGTATCAAATATATTTAGAATACCATAGAAAAAAAATGTGAAAAATACATATGCATTGAGTAACTTATAATTATGAGGGTGATGTGTCATCATATGATTCACTATTGTGTATTAATATTTGGTCAAAGTTGTACAATCACATGCAAATTATATACCTACTTTTAATTCTTTTATAAAAAAATACTAGCTCTATTATTCTTAAATACCTTCTATGTATTGAACCTTGCTCAACCAATGGTTCCTCTTAATCGAAAAAAGATTTATGAAAAATTTTATAATAAACAAGTTAAATAAATTAAAAGGTTATAAAAAGGTGACTTATGGTTATAAGAATTTTGAATTGTTATCAAAATTCTGCCGCTTCACCTAAAGAACCAAAACTGCATTGGGTATACCTACTTTTAATTCTTTTATAAAAAAATACTAGCTCTATTATTCTTAAATACCTTCTATGTATTGAACTTTGCTCAACCAATGGTTCCTCTTAATCGAAAAAAGATTTTTGAAAAATTTTATAATAAACAAGTTAAATAAATTAAAAGGTTATAAAAAGGTGACTTATGGTTATAAGAATTTTGAATTGTTATCAAAATTATGCCGCTTCACCTAAAGAACCAAAACTACAGTGCTGAAGTTTGTGCTAGGTCAACTAGGATACAAAGCAACAAGGAAAGGCAAAGTATCCCTGGAATATGATAGGTCGACCAAGTCAAACTAGCTTATTGAATAATTCAAAAGGGAGACAAGGTAATAAATGAGGGATAAAGCATGAAAAATGGTGGGAATAGATAGGAAAGAGAGAAATAAGCTTAGGGTTTAAGGTTTTAGGAGGCAAAAATGTAGATAGAAAGTGGCAAAAGGAACAATAATCTTACGAAGCACCAAAGGTCTGCCCACCCCTTTCTTGATGCACCCCTTAAGGCATGCACTTAGAGAGATTAACACTCGATAGGTTCATACAAGATATAAAGTGTCAGTTATCAATAAAAGTGTGAAAATATTATGTGTATACATATGCCTCAATCGAAGATCATCATGTGTCACATAAGTGCAACACGGGATGGTGTTTTGGGACAAAACATAATGACACATAATTTTGATGCTAATTAAAGTGCAATAAGAAGAAAATAATATAAATGAAAGGATAGAATTAAAAAACACATACCTTTAACTTACTTTAGTGCTGGAGAAGAAGACTGGAAGAAAGTGATAGTGTCCAATGTAAAGCACACTACGTGAACATGTAGAAGTTAGTACAAAAATAGCCAAAAATCATAAAAAATTGGAATATAGGAATATAATAGTGGAAAAAAATCTCTATGTCATCATGAATCTAACACATTTTATGGTTTGCAAAACGGATGAATAGAAACAAAGATATGAGAAAAAGAAGGAATCTGAAGGAAAATAAATGAAGAATTTGAGTTGCTAAAAAGTAGTTTTAAATATGAAAAATAGAATTAATTTTGTTATTTTGCATTGTAAGAGAAGGAAAAAAGATCTCTAGAGAGAAAACAAGCTAGAATGGTGAGGGAACGCCATGTTAGACAAGAGGGAACTCTAGGAGTGAGAGAGGGTGCACTACAGGTATGCATCTAAGAATCTCAAACCAAATTTTGAAATTTGAAATGAGTTAAGTGAATTTTGATAAAATTTAATTTTAAGCATTTATATATGATAAAAATGAATAAAATTAGATTCTAAGGGAGGGAAATAGGAAGATGAGAAATGGGTTGGAAGGAATTAGGTAAAAATCCAAAAAGAGGCAAATTTTTGGCAAAATGTGCTAGGTCGACACACTAAACCTACTAGGTTGACCAAGTCAACCTAGTAGAGTAAATCAGACTGAAATTGATGTGGTCAACCTAGAGGGTATAGGTCGACCTAGCACATTCTGGAACCAAAAATGTAGTGTGGGGTATCAAATGGTCCATAAGGGCCAAAATGGAAACTTAGGAGCAGAGAAAGGAGGATAAGAAGGAAAATAAGAAATGTGGATAAAAATAGGAAAATGTTTTGGTCAAAATAGGTTGACCAAGGAACCAGAGAAAGCATAAAAAAGCATGCAGAAAGCCAAAAGAGAGCTAGAATGGTCTGAAATGACCAAAGAAGGGCAAGGGGGACCAAAATAGGCTAGAATAGATAAAAATTAATAAATTAAACTTTTTTATGATTTAAAAAAGAATGTATAAAGAATGCATTATTATACATGACATGGAAGAAATAATACATCCTTTATTATTTATAGATTATAGAGATGATGATGGTTTTAGAGATTGATAAATGTCTCTTAGCTACTAGATTTATTGGAGAGATTGACAGACAGAGATAGGGCTAGATTGATATCCATAGGTCTAGGAGATATAGCAAATATGTGTAGGATACCCCTAAGTGTAGACCTATTAATCATGTTCCTTAGTTGTTGGGAATGACTGAATAACACCTTTAGATGAGAGGTAGATGGGGATGTGATAGAGGTGGCTACCACACTAGAGGATGTCCACGCCATCATCAGGCTACCTATGGGATGAGCACTAGTGACCATAAGGATACTAGATAGTGAATAGGAGAGGAGAGCCTTATCCATGTGGGCTATAGGCTCGGAGATGATATTACTAGGCTAGAGAGTGAACACAAATGATGTCTATATATCATAGGTTTTGGATCTCTAGATGGTGGTGATAGGCCTTGTGACATAGTGGGTGCTATGTCACAAGTTGGATGGTAAGGTACCACTATAAATGGTAACCTTAAGTAGGATGATGTTGGAAGAGTGAGTGCGATATAATTTTGGCTCTACCATCTAGGTCTAGCTCGTGCATAATCTGTATGAGATGTTGGCTAGAGGGAAAAAGACTATGGGACTAATCATACTATTGATAGCATGGATATATGCAAGATTTTATATGTATCATCTAGTTGGGATACCCCATGCAGTCGATGATAGGTCACCTCTAGTGAGGAGATGGAGAGAGGACAAGGTAGTATGCGTTGTGCCCCACATGACAACACTACAAATGGTGTGATGCATTGACATAGTATGGCAAACATATGAGTAGCTAACAACTACTTGGGAGAACTAACACATAGTTAGATCAATGTTAAAGAGGAAAGAGGTGATAAGACACTATACATGGTGGAGAGAGCCACATCTATTGGCATGGGTGCCAGGATAGATGTGTCTACCTTATCCAATGACATCGATACTCATGCTCAAGCAATGGACTTGACATTTAAGGGAGCCATGAAGGAAGATTGGATTCAGACCATTGATAGTGAGGCCAATACTATAGCCATGCTGAGAGTGACTATGTATTGGTCAGGCATGATGAGGGGTAGAGCAAGAGAATGAGGTGGAGGTAGTGATACCAAATGTACCACTACCAAATACATAGAGAGATGATCTATGACCATTAAGGACTCAACATCAACTGAGGTAGGAGGAGAGAGTGGAGACCATCATCACCCTTGGTGAGTCAGAAAAAGAGCTAAAAGAGACATAGATGAGTGAGATACCACTCAGACACATGTTGATATAGACATGAGCCATGATAGTCAAGTTTGAGCTGAGGAGGTGACCTATAGAGGAGGTACTAAGAGGTCATATAGAAGTGGAGACTGTATTAGGTAGTCATGTAAATGGTGAGACCATAGTAGCTAAGACATAGATAGGTAATAAAAATGTGATTAATTTATTGATTAAGCTTTGAATTGAAAGAAAGATAGATAGATATTGTGATATATGACAGTGATATAATATCCTTATGGTGTGATTTTTTAGGTGTACTTAAGGATGAGGAGGAGATATGGGGGTCCCTAGTTAGGGGATTACTCCATGACATCCTAGATGAGACTTTGTAGACATACGAACCCATGACACTAGAGGATCTGAGTATACCATCTACCTTAACTCAAGCAAGATGGTTTAGGCTAGTGAGAGAGGTTGTGAGGTAGATACAGATGCAAAGAGAGGGCATAAACACTAGTAGATATGGGTGCCAGAGATAGGTAGGCCTGGTAATCTCTAGCCAATGAGAGAGATGCACATCTAGAGACAGTGACATAGATGATGTAGGTATATATAATGATGTAGACCTAACTGATGTAGGCACATGTAGTGACCCAGACCAAGTTGGTACAAGCACAGGTGCAGACAACACATCTATAGGGATAGGTAGAGGGATTGAGATCTCAAACTACCTTATTACAATGTACCATTTAGAGGGGTCATATTGAGGCCTTAGTAGGTAGCATGGCTAGGCCACAAGATAGACAAGATGGAGCCCAGCCCTAGAGCTAGAGCATTATTTATGGCTGTATATGTTGTATCAAACTCTTAAGATATATATATATATATATATATATATATATATATATATGATACATCATTTTAGCTTACTGATGTGATTCTGTATGTGGTCACTATGGTTATTATTATCCTTATGCTAGTTGTGTATATGGATGCTTTAGATATATTTCTTTCTAGCACATGTATTTAGCTTTATTGTATATGATATAGGAAATATATGTTAGTGGTTTCTTTTCTATCATTATGAGAAACACATACATGGTTTTAAAAAAAGGCAAAAAGACTTGGAAAAATATAATCAATAAAAAATGCACTACACACTAATTCAAGCTGGGAAATGTGTAATAACATGAAAAATGACTAATTATAAAGAACCAAGAAATGGAAAACAAGATGGTAAAAAGGGGATTTGTTTCCAAACCAAAGATGAAAGATTTTTGCACCAAATTAAAACAAGTAAATTCATCCTATATCATGTTGCGAAGTATGAAAAACAAAGTAATAAAATGGAAGGTATGTAAAAGGTCACACAAGGTAAGAAAAACAAATGAAAAGTCAATGAAAATTTGGTCTTAAATTTATCACACTAATTCAAGCTGGGAAGTATGATAAAATTCAATAAATGGTTAAAATCTTACATGCACTCAAAAAATATGAAAATAAGAGACAAAAATAAAAATGAAGCATAAAACATACTAGTTCAAGCTGGGAAACATGTCAAATGACGTGTATCTTCATAATCAATTGAATCTTATCTCAAAATTGACACATGTAATTTGATGGTGACTTGATTGTTGGAAAACTTTGTGAGGAGGGTTGGGTCCTATCTGTAGTATTACACTATAGCTCAATAAATGAAACACCACATGGGGTGGAATAAGCATGAACAACCAAGTACACAAGGAATAAGGGTAATAGGATAAAACACTAATAAATGAAAAACCCAAAATGATGCCAAAATAGCATTGGCAAGTAGAATAATAATATTGGATTGAAATGCAAAAGGGATTGTAATTTTATGAGGAATTATCGACTCCTATCCACGGTCTTATGTTGTAACTCACAAAATAAAAACCCAAGAGGTGTGATCAGAAATTAAGACAATATTTCTCAAGAGGAAATATGAGGAAAAGGAATGAAAAAGGGAATGTAAAAATCAAATACTTAGGCATCTTAAGAGAATGCCTTAGGAGATAAGAGGCATACTAATAACATGAGAAGATACTAAGTGACTAGTGGTCATCTATGTACAAAAGAAACCTATTCCCTATAAACACAAATATTTGTAGGTAGATAAGTGTGCTACTAAGATCAGATCATGAAGCTAAATTGGTACAATGAAAATTAAAATGGACCTACCTCCCCATGACATGTTCCCCACTCCTCAGGACCCCTTACAAAGATGTTAGTCTACTATGAATATTATGTATTTACATGATAAATTAGGTATCACTAGAAGATTTTTTTTTAATTCCCCTATTCCAATTTACTAGTCTACCACACCCCAAAGGACTTCAGCTCTATGTGAAGCCGACTATGGAGTTTGAGCTTCGATTGGAGATAGGATATGTGCTTGTAATCACATCTTTTAGTGTGATTAGACTTTTAAGAATATTGCATATTTTTCCTTTTGATATCATTTCCTTTTGTTTAAATGATTTGGCTTTTAAATTTATTTTGAAGGCATTTTTTTTAGATTCCTCCTCCATACGAATTTAGAATGACCAAGCATGAAAGAGATAGTGGTACACATCAATGAGTTGTAGCCTAAGGCTAAAGGAAGATAAGTAACCAAAGACAAAATACTGACTAGGACACTTAGGCTTGATAATGAACAAATATGTGATCTCAAATCTCAACCGTGCATATGCTTAGTTTGTGGAATAAAAGTAAGAAAGGAAAAAGGGAGATCCAAAGGCAAACCAAAAAAAGGAAATAGTAATGAGAAAGAATGTTTGATAATTGATCACATGGTAAAAGGAGACAATAACCAAAGGGAATAGGGTAAATAAAACAAAGTCACCATGACAATTATCTATGAAAATCAAGGATAAGAAAACAAACAATCATGAAGATACAAGGCAAAAAAAAGCTAAATATGGTGATTTTGTGAGGATCTATTGGGTCCTATCTATGGTCTTACAAAGAAACTCACAAAACAAATATCCAAGGGATACAACAAGAAGAAAAGAGAAATATAAAGCAATAAGATAAGGAATAGTAAACATATGCAAAAATAAATATATTACAATAAAGAAGATAATGATATAAGATAAGCAAGAATTTGACATAGTGTCAAATGATATAATCAGATATAGAAAAAGAAATAAAAATGGAGCACATATCCAATCCAAATATAAATGTAAAATTACCATGCATGTGCTTATAATCACTGGTAAATCGATCCACACACATTATCCAAGGCATCAGATAAATCTCTATGAATCTAAATACAAACTATTGCTAATGTGTCATTAATCTTTACATAATATTCGGCAAATACTTCTTTTCTAATCTCCTCAAATAAAAAAGTATGAATACTCATTGGATCATGTTGAGGATGGAAATTGGGCAAAGGATGATCAAAATAATGTGTGGGAATGTGATCTATGGGAGAAGGAAGAATCACTGGTAGAGAAGGATCCATAGGTGAAGGAGGGTCCACGAGTGGAGAAGGAACCATAGGTGGAGGCACAGAAGGAACCACAAGAGTTATAAATATGGGAGAAGGGGGAACATTCTTATAAGAATGACATATAGGAGTAATAGTAGCTAGTTTAGGGATAGTTATAAGATGATCCTTAAGATGCTGCTAAAGAATATGACAATGATCAATATGATGTGTGCCACATTGGTGCCATATAAAATACCTCTCACCATATTTAGGTATATAGTATAAGATAATATTGGGAGGGGGTATGATAGTGTCTATGTATGGGGACAAAAGATTAAAGGTATCAATATATTTTTTCAACTTAAAACAATGGGTACAAGAATGAGTCTCTATCCCATGAAAGTAATAGATGTGCTTGTGAGTGTGTTTAAGAAGAACACTCACAGGAGAAGGTGTAACAAGTGTGGAAGAAGAAGGAGATGACTCATTGCCCCATTTTTTGGGTAAAGGATCCATCTTGAGAAAAGGAAGCAAACCATTGCCAAGAAGAGGTGATGATGGAGAAGGAATAGAACTAGTCTTAACAAAAAGAGAACTAGTGAAAGAAGGAAGAGTAGGTTCACCAACAATGAAAGAAGCAATAATAGCTAGTTCTGAATCAAGTTCCATTGTGGGAGGATCAGGATCAATATAAGGTCTAAGAAGGGTAGCACTAACCTCAGGAATAAACAAATGATGGGAATCAGGTAACCTAGAAAAATGGTAAGGGTTGGTCATAGCATGATCCATGAGCATAGTCTTACAAGGCTCCTTATAAACTGGAGGTGGTGGCGCCATCACTATTCTATGATAAAGAGGAAAAATATGAGAATTTAGAACTACAAAGGTTGGAACATGAGAGGATGCATGAAAAGACTCAAGTAAAGAAGAACAATAATGCATAGTCTCAACATCATAGGCTTGGACAAGACCGCCTAATAAAGGATCATCTAAGGAATAGCCATCATCTTAATCAGGAAAATAAAGATTGATGACACAAGTCATAATAACTTTGTCATTAGAAGAAGCATGGTGAATATAATGATAATTCTTGGATAAGACTATAGGAATGTCATCACAAGGAGGTTTGCAAGAACAAGGTTATAAAGAAGCAAGAAATTGGGAGATGAGATGAGGTATGAGATTGAAATTTTTGATCTTGAGATTAATCTTATCAGGTTCATCATCATTAGAGTCTAAAAGGTTTAGAAGAATATTACGAATAAGCTCAGGATGCCCATTGTATCCTTTGGTCGAGTTGACAAGAAAATTTAGATGCTATGAATCATGAAATAGAATGCTCGGTAAAGGCTCAAGAATAAGAATCTTAAAGACACCACAATATTAACATTATTCAAAATTCCAAGGGCTAGAATATCCTTAAATCCTAGAAATGGATCCATTATGAGGGAATTTAATTCATTGGTAGGTAGAAGAAGTGATACCTCGCATATGATGAGTCCATGGCCTACCAATCAAGATGTTATAAGAAAGAAGAAAGTTAAAAATCATCACCTTCACATGAATGGTGACAGGTGAGAAAGTAATGGGAAGCCACACACACCAGAGAGGAGGCATTTGCCTTATATCATATCCTTGGCAGGTGTTACGTGTGGCCTTAATATTGCATTCAGAGTATCCAAGGGTTTTAATGAAATCAAGAGAAGCAGCACATGTGCCAGAAGTCTCGTCAATCAAATCATGCTTAACTTGGATATCACTAATTTGGATGCTATTAAATAAGGGAGGATCATTTGTATGAAGTATAATCTCATCAAAAATCATAGATACAATGGGAAACTTTAATGAAAGATAAGTATCAATAGTTTCATCAACAATGATAGACATCTCTTCACATTGTTGCAAGATACTATCCTTAGAACTAGATAAGGCTACCTCTCATCCCACTAAGGATTGATGAGGGACATTCATCTCAAATAATGGTTGCATAAGATGGTTATGATGATAGAGAGATGTCCTCATGAGTTCAATAAATGGAATTTGAGAAGGGAGATTAGTGAGCTATGTAATGGGATCCCACTCATCATAACCCATGAGAAGATTTTTAGATATAGGCACGTAATGGTTAAGGAGGTCTTCAAAGGGAGGAACTAAAGAGCATTGAAATTTGTGTTGATAAGAATGAGAAGGTTTATAATATGGTTGTAAATCATGTTGAGATGATGAACTAATATTTCAACTTGATCTTCAGGAGTAGAAGAGATGTTAATAGAAGGTTGATTAATATTGGAAGGAGAAGATGATGGAAGAGTGGTAGAAATAATATGAGATGTGTTATCTAAAGTATAATCATAAGTTGGATCTTCATCAAAGGTTATAATATCTTCTTGCCCAAACTCATTTAAATGATTCGGAGAAGAATCTTTGATAACATAGTATGCTTTAGAAGTAGGCAGGGTGTAGATAGGTTGAGAATTGATGAAAGCCGCCACTTTTCACATATTAGTCATGCTAACCACATTTTCTTCAAAAATTAGTTTTACAAGACTTTCTACATTATTGGTGGAAGAGATTGGCCTGCCTTGGTCTTCTTGAATTGGTTGATGATTAGGTAAAGGATCCTTATAAATAGTTAAATGTGCATTTACTTGATTCAAGGCTTGAGCTTTATCATGAGTTTTGTATTATTTGAACGCATGTTCATAAGCTTGTTGACATTAGCACGTGATAGAATCATAGTAAAAATTAGGTCCAAGAATAAATTCCATAGCTAAATTATGAAGTTGTCTATAGGTACTATGATAATGACCCCAACTAGCATGAAACCAATAAAACTTGCTAGGATCATACCAGGTTTTCATAGGATAAGTAGGGTCAATTTTTTGAGGAAGAGGCCTAGGTAAATGTTTAAGCAATTTAGATAAAGAAAGAGGTTTATGAACATTAATGTTATTTATTAATAAATGAGGATTAGTAAATTGTTGAGAAGAAGAAGCTGGTTCCAAAGAAGGGGTATGAAAAATAGATTGAACATGGTGAATGGTATCATATGAATCAAAAATGCCATTAATGGTAACATTGCAATTTTTATTTTTAAGTAATATATGAGAACCCATGGAAGGTTAGGGTGTCTTGAATTTATGCATAAGGAAATCTTGTCATTTAGCTTGATCAATATCTTCTTCCAAAGTGAATGGAGAAAGGGTATGGACTCGATATTGTAATTTGGAATAAAGATCATTTGTAAAGAGATGAAAAAGATTATCATTGGCCATGTTGTGTTCACATTTATTTTATAAATTCTTCCATCATTTAACAAATGATTGGGCGGTTTCATTTTTGCTTTTCTTTCAATTGATGAAATGAGCCAAAGTGTTTTCAGGAAGATCACTAGTTTAGAATTCTTGAACTAAAGCATTCATTATATCCTCCAAACTAGTAATTGAATGAGATCTAAGTTAATTATACCAATCCAAGGCATCGCTTTTGAGTGTCTTAGAAAGGAGCTTTGTAATGGCAAAGGTGTTTAATTTAACCCAATCTTTCTAAATATTCCCAAATGTTCTAAAATGAATAGAAGGATTAGTTGATCCATTATAAGAGATTGTAGGTGTTATACCTCCTATATCAATGTTAGAAATTTAAGTAGTCAGAGGTTCATTTTGTAGGTGCTTGATAGTTTTATTGATTAAAGGAGGTTGAGGAATAAGATTTCCTTGAGAATATTAAAGAGGAGGGGGAGGAACATTTTGGTTGTGTGCCCCAAGCCATTGGTTGAAGTTGTATTTGAAGATTAAGAAGGTTATTTTGCATTCTCATCATTTGATTTGTGTTATGGGCTTGGAAAGCATTCATTTGATTGAGAGTTTGAAATAGAATTTGGTGAGTTTGACTAACATTATTAGAAGAGTTTTTATTGGTATTAGTGGCTTGGGTACCACTATTGGTGTTGTTGAGAGTTTGAGATGAATGATGAGAATGAGAGGCACTAGTGACAAAGCTTGCTTGTGTAGAAAAAGATGGACTAGTGAATGGAACAGAGGAAGAATCAAGAGTGCCTTGGGTAGAAAATAATGAACTAGTGGAAGGATTAAGGATAGTGGATCTTAAGAGAGGTCCACTACATGTAGAACTATCCATGGTAGTTGAGATACTAGGCATGGAGGTAGAAGAAAGGAAAGAAGAAGAAGAAGAAGAAGCATGAGAAGAGGTCATCATCAAAGGGAGAGGTTGTGAAACAAATAAATTAGTACTATCAAATCTATTTGAGAATGTAAAATGTGGTGAATGAGGTTCATTATCTTGACCACTAATCATGAGATTGTAAATGGTATATGGATCTATCTCTTTATGTTGGGGAAATTGGTTAATAAAGAAAAGCAATTCATGAGTATACTCTAACTCAGGTTGGTTTTCTAGGAGAAAAGAAGGATTATGTTGTAAAGAGGTATCATGATGGAAACCATAGTCTATTGTGTGAGTTATAATATGTATATTACTAGCATTTGCAAAAGGAACTCTACTTTGTCTATGAGAAACCCTATGAGGATTGATGAATTCCATCATACATGTTGTTTGAGATTCAGTGTTTTCACCCAATAGGAAATTCATGATGAAAGAGGAAGGAAATTAAGATGAGAAAACAAAGGATTCAAAAAGTGACAAATAAAGATAGGTTTACCTGATCAACCTAGTTCAAAATAGGGATAATAAAAGCTAGACAAGGTCCACAGAACTGACCTAGTACAGAGAACATAAGCTAAAAAAAAATGGAAAAAGGCTTGAATACTATGCTAGGTTGACCCAATCAACCTAATGTAGTGCATGGGAGCTAAAAAATTTACTAGGTTGACCAGGTCAACCTAGTGTAGTTGACAGAGGTAGAAAGTAGGTTCTAGGACAGTGCAGAGTCAAGATGGTCGACATATCACAACAAACATGAAAAGAGAAAGGATTGCTAAAAAGATGAAAAATGAAATCAGATATGCATGTAGCTAGTCTAGAAAATTAGATACTAAAATGAAATACATAGTCAATTGAATTGACACTGGCCAATCCAATTGGTACACATACACAGATTACAATTTTGAAATAAAAGTATAGAGCAGAGTAGAAATAAAGAAATATAAATTGACCTTGGTGTTTTAGAGATGAAAAAAAATAGGTAACTAACTTGTAACCTTGGAGAAAACTAGCCTAATCTAGAGAACTAGGTCGAGTTGGTGAACCAACTAAGAGAGGAACCTACTGCAAAAGCTGAAAAGTGTGCTAATTCGACTTGGTCGACCTAGTAGACTGAATTAGATGTCTAGAAATGTGCTAATTTGAGCTAGTTGACCTAGTTGACTGGACTACAAATTTGGAACCTGCACTACAAATCCTAAATAAGAACCTATTTCAAAGTGGATGTAAATGTGCTAGGTCAACTTGGTCGACTAGTATGTTGAATAGAAAGTCTACAGAGTACTGGAAACCTGTGTTAGGTTGAGCTAGTTTATCTAGTTTCTTATTCCTACACAGAGAAAAATAGTTGGGTTGATAGAATTAATCTAGCAAGTCAAAACATATGATATAAAAGATGACAAAAATAATAAAATAAGTGAAAGAAACCCTATAAGGTTTTGATTTCACATCAAGTTTACCAGAATGTATGCAATCAAAATTACATGGTGTGCATGAATCAATCTTGGATCAAATAAGATAGATCACACCTACACTTCTAATTAGGGCACACACTTGTTAAGTAGGAGGATGACCAATATGAGGATCTGTTAAACCCGATTAGGGGATCGCTAGTATCATCTATCACAACACATCATGCTAGGTAGGGTTCCAAAGCCTATAGTCTAACATAATCACACAACAACCCTAAAAGTTTCCTATGGTTTCTATATTCACTTATGATAATAAAAAATAAATTAAATAAATCTAATAACAAGAAAAGTAAACTAATCTAGTGCTCAATAAATCTTATGGTACAAAGTAGGGTTTAGTACAAAACAAGTAAATAACAACTAGACTAAACATGTATAGGAGACATATACTCACATCAATGTATATAGAATCCTAATACATGGGAGAGAAGAATACATGTTGCATTATCTATCTAATCTTACAAAGGAGATATAAATTTAGGAATACTTACCTTTGAAGATGAACCTATCGAGTCTCAACCTCTCCCTTGGCCAATGGTGCTTTGCAAGAGATTGTTGTGGCTTGTAAGGATAACCAAGATAAATTAGCTCTAGAATACATGACCTACCTAAACATCTAAAATACTTCTCCACAAGACAAGATCAGAGCTCTAAAAGAAAGTATTGAACCCTAAATATTTATTCCTCAAGTAGAATGGTCAATAAGAAGATGTTCATTCGCACTTATTTACTTAATTCAACTCTCTTATGAAATGGTAAGGAATGACCTTGTATATATAGTAGTATCTTACCCTAAAGACTTTCAAACATGTTAGTTATGTTAGGTTGACCGGGTCAACCTAGCACATTATTGGGCTAATTCCTAAAGTTTGTGCTAGGTTGGTTGGGATTTAAAGCAACATGGAAAGGAAAAATATCCATAGAATAAGCTAGGTTGACTAGGTCGACCTAGCTTACTAAACATGTCAAAAGGGAAACAAGGTAAGAAATGAGGGATAAAACATGACAAATGGTGGGAATAGATAGGAAAGAGAACAAAAATCTTAGGGTTCAAGGTTTTAGGATGTAATAATGTAGATAGTAAGTGGGAAAAGGAACAAGAATCTTACGAAGCACCAAAGGTCTGCCCACCCCTTTCTCAATGCACCCTTTAAGGCATGCACTCAAAGAGATTGAGACTCGATAGGTTATTGTAAGATAAAAAGTGTCGATAATAAATAAAAGTGTGAAAATATTATGTGTATACACTATGTTCCAAATTTCATATCAATTAGACAAGTGAGACAAACGTTATGATAATTTTTATAAACTTTCATTCTGTTAAGCAATGCATCTATCTAATATATAGAAGGGTCATGAAATTTTGGCATATCAAAGATAATATTTAAGTCACCAAATTTGGATAGGTTATATAAAAGGCATCTTACATGGTTTTTTTTAAATTTCAGCTCAATTGGATAAGTGGAGCCAAAGTTATGATAATTTTTGTGAATGTCATTCAACCAGAAATAGGCTTCTATTTAGCCTGACGATTCACTACCTTTCAAAATATATGCAGTCAAAATTAGGTTACCAAATATATTGAGTTTATATAAAACATAAATATCTTACTATGTTTAAAATTTTAGATCATTTTTATGAATGGTTTTAAAATAAGGAAGTTTTAGTAACTATAATTGAACATCGAAACATTATCTATGTACTATGTGATGCTTGGTAGTTGTTCTTCACTTGCAGTGACCTATGTTAACTTGAAGTGACTAAAATTTTGAAATGTGATTTGATATGTATTTTTCAAATTTTGGTTAAAATTTCACATCATTTGGATTAAATACATGAAATTTATTATGGTTTTTATAATTGTTGATTAGCCTGAAACATCACCTGACAGTTATGATAGTTACTGATGTTTAGGTTTTGATATTGAAAATAAAATCATGTCTAAATCTTGGATATTTTAAAATGTCAAGGAATTTTAAGATTCACCCCATGAATATGGGAATGACTGATTAATACTTTTATTTAGTCATATAAGTCAGTTTATGAGAGGGGGAAAGCTATGTGGAGTAGGCGCAGAGTAGAGTAGAGCAGAAAAGTGTGTGTTCTATTTTTCACATTTTTGGTCTTGAAAATAATCTTGTATGGAATTTTCATGTTCTATATATGAACCAACCATATTACTACTTTAATTAATGATAAAACAAAGATTTGAAGTATTGTTCTTGTCTAAATGTTAGGTATGGTTGTATATCTTGGTATGAGTGAATTTTTAAGCATCACAAAATTAGAGGTTGTCCTTAGGTAGATACCCTGTTTGTGTTTACATAAAATATTATAGAATATGTGGTATGGAGATAACTCATGTTAGATCTAACCACCCCCATCATCTCACCCAAAGATTTACCTATAGTTAAGAGATAAGTTTTAGACCAAAATTGTAGAGGAAGGTACAATAGAGTACCCAAACATGCATGAAATCAAAAGATTCTATCAAGGGATTGAATGAGGGGAACCATGGCTTTGCAAAGATAAGAGGTTGATCCATAGACCAAATCTGATATTTCATTACTACATTGTTGTCTTCTATAAGATTAAAGACAATAATGAAGATATTGGGGAGATTGATATAAAGCACCCTCTAGGTAAATTGTTTTTCGCCAATTTGGATATCAATACTTTCATAGAGGGCTTGTGTGAGGTTAACATAGACAAATGTATTCTTAAGGGTAGGTGACATAGAAATGATCAGTTTTGAAACAAATGAAATGACCTAATGATTTAACCAATTGTTCTAAAAATGGCTAAAAAGGCATTAGTAAATTGGGAAATTCAACCTAGATGAGACCTTAAGTTTGGATGTGTTTAAGTCAAAAAATTCACATGTATAGGGGAAATACAAGCAAAGAGCTTCTCAAATAACATAGGTCATGTTTATGAATAGTGACACACTGATCAGGGTTTTTGAACCTAAAAATTAAAAAACTTGGTCAAATTTTGAATCCCTATAAACTTGATGCCATGGATTTCCAATTGGTTTGCACCTAACTATGAATCATGGATTCAATAGGATATAACACATAAAATAACAAATAATGGTATAAGTTTTGAACTAGTTACAATAGTTATTAAAATTAGGTAAATCAAGTAAAACATCAAGAGGATATTCCTAAGAAAAGGATACATTATCTCATGAAAAACTTTGGGAACAAATTAATGAGCCCACTTCGGTGCCATGGTTGATTCCTCTAGGTTAAGACACATCCAATGATGTAAGCTCCTGAGAAGGAACCATTAAATAATAAAATTACCCAAAGGGAAGAAACCAAGTTTAAAATTAATAAATACAAGTAAAGTTGATAGTCCCATAGATATAAATAAAACAATAGTTGTATGAAAAAATGTTAGGGGAAAGGCCAACATGAAAAGTACTCTAGTTTTGCTCAAATCTCTTGTTTTCCTCATTCAAATTTCAATGGTTTAACAAAGATTTCATGTCTAGAAGATATAATTTGGATGATGCAAGCTTGGTTGATTATCTAGATGCTCCTACATCACCTTCACCCATAATTTGTCCAAAACAAATGAATGGTATATTTTTACATATAAAGTTGTTATAAAAATGTTGAAGCTCACTCAAGATGACAAGGATAAATTTAAAAACTTAAATTATATATAAACTTAATTAAAAATTAAAAAATACTATTTGTATATAACTATTATGATATTCCCTTTACTTTCCAAGATTTAGAAATGATACAGGGAATAAAATCAATGCTTTGTTAGATTAAAAAAACTTAAAGGGCTAAAGAGAAAGTCGACTTAAGAAATAAAAAATAAAAAAATTATTAGCTTCTCACTTTTAGAATTGTTGCTAAAAAAATATCATAATGATGTAAAGATGATCTATTTGCTTATTTTTTGTTGATTTACAAAATATTTTTATACCATCCATAGGGAAAATATTTAAAATATATGGTAGAATCATAAATTCCCTCTGAGCTTAAGATTATGGTATATAGTTTTATGAGTGGGTCATTTCAAAACTCAAATCCAGTCAAGGATAGTATAAGGAAATTAATTACAATAGTGTTCTATGTGCCCAACTTCTTTTGGGATTTACATGGATCATTTAGAAAAATGCATGAAATAGGTGTGAGTGAATAGCCACCAACATTTGTAACTACACTATTATGCTTCTATTATATGTGGGTGACATTTTTCTTCTTGCCAAGTAATGTGATGACATGGAAAGACAGTTAAATATCCTTCAATAATTTTATAATAGTTCTAGTTTTACTATTTACATTGATAAAACTAAAATCATGATAATCAAATCTAAAAATTCAACCCACCTTTTAATTTCCTTCAACGTTCATCCTCATAAAATAGTTCACAATTATAAATACATTGGTATTGATATTCATCATAAACTAAACTAGAATGTTAGCATTGACATGATATTTTTTTATGGGCTAGTTGTCCTTTTACAGCATAGAAAACCATTGTAGATATGTTAAATTTTGTTTTTGGGATGAAAATAAATCTATATTGATTTTGAGCTTAGTGATAGTTTTTAATTAGTTGAATACAATGGAGTTTGATTTAATAGGTAAAATATTATTTTCTTATAAATAAAAATAATTCACTAATATTGATTATTATTATAATACCTAAATCATAATATAGTAATGTAATTACAAAAATATTATGCAATATATTATATTGTAATCACTTCTAAACTTTAATACAATTATTTGTTATCATCCTTATTATAATTATTTATTGTCAATGTTTCATATCATCATCAATACAACCAAAAAAATTAATAATACAACCAAACCAAATATAACATTAGCCAAAAATCTAAAAAACATTTTAATATATTAAAAATGAATTCAATCCACATCAATCCATTTAATTTTGATGGATAGGTTTTATTAAAGTATTCATTAGAATGGTCTATAATGTTCTTGTGCTAGGGAGCATCCAAATCATAAAACATAGTGGACTAAATACTTATGTAGTGGAATGCTCACTATTCTTATGTTTATTGTGTTCTATAAGGAACATCTAACTCCATCCAACTCAAAAGAGAGTGCACTAAATTCATATACTATGGAGATTAGACACAATTATAAATTTATATATGTAAGGATTAGGAAAGGAAAGGAAAGGGTTTTTAAGGTCAATAATGACATGGGTGTCCTGTTTAGGTATACAAAATAATTTACAGTATATGACACCATCTTATATTCTCAATATGAAAAAGGTACATAATTATGTTGTAAATATGAGTTGTATATAATCTATGATTTATCAACAACTTGTTTCCATTATTATTGGTGGTTCATCTATTAGGCAAAAAGGTATAAATATAGAGGCATAATTTCTAAGGATGGATTCAATGATTGCTATTAATGATGGTTCATAGTGGACTTTGGATGATCTTATCTCTTGTAGAGAGAAGACTAAGTTTTACTTGTAGTGTAGACCCTTTTCCTTGTAATGGTTTGGTTGTCTCTCCTCAAAGTTATTTTTCATTAACTATTGGTTGACAGTTTGCTACAAGCTTGCTAAAGGTCTTCTACCTTATTTCCTTCTAGGGTGTTTATTATCCCACTTTAAAAGGGTTTCATGTTGTTTGGTCATCAGTGACCTATTATTGAGGGTGTAGACCCTTCTTAACCTTTTCTTATCTTCCATTTTAGATGTTGAGTTGGATTTTAGTGTTTGATTTATTGTCTCAAGGGACTCAGCCCCTCATTGTGTCCTAGATCCATTTGGTAGCTCTAGATTATGAAAAAATATTTTTTATTGGTTCATAGCTCTGATCAAAAATATTTTGTGATTGATAGCTCTAGTCAAAATCATTCACCCTTGATCAAAAAAATTTTATTCTATGTAAATAATAGGTTCTTAATGGAACATATACAAATGTTTTGTGACATAATTCACACAAAAATGTCATTGAAGACACTGAGTCCCTTTATAGTGCCTGTTTATATTTGGTTGTGAATACTAACCAACCACCCTTTAATAGTAAATCATCTTGTACTTTAACTTTATATTTGCTATTAATAAATTTTGTAACACAATGAAATAAAATTTAAATCCATTTTATAAATTTTATTATGAACCACATGATTAATAAAGAGATTAGTTTCTTATTAGCATGAAAATAAAACCAAAAAAATAAAAAACTAACGTCTTAATCACATGTCCTCAGATTTGGAAAGGTCTGATCAATGATAAAAAAATAAATAAAATACAATATCAAATAATTATACCTTCCTCGTGGACGTCTTATTCTAGCCAGAATTCAAGTTTGGATTATCTTGCATGTAGTTACAAAACGTTTTGATCAATGTTGCGTAGTCATTTCGATGTCATTTCCCATTGCACTATGTATGATATATTTGATGATGTTTGATGCTTAATATATGATGGCCTTATGATTTTCTATATTTTCATTGCACTATTTGTTCATGTTTAGAATGAGGAGGAATCCCTCTAATTTATAGGCTTGGATGATGAATGTGGACCGTTGGATCAAATGGAAGATCAATGGATGAGGATCAATCCTACAATGGGATGAAAACATTAAATGCTATGACATGGAGTGTGTAAGTGATTTTAGATAACTCCATTCATGAGATTTTATAGTGTGTAATTTCATGTCATAGACATTGCTTCACTCCTCTCCTCTAGCATTAAACTTCTCTTATGAAACATGCCTTTCAATTTAGAAAATGATTTTAAATTTTCAAGTGGTGAGTGATGTAGGAAATTAGGAATTATTTGAATTTTTTTAAATATGACATGTACATTCCATGTAATTTGTTGTTAGTGATTAAGAGTAGTTAATTAACAAACACATTATTTAACTAATGCTATGACATGATTTTTTTAGGATTGGTTGTGATCATAGAAGAAATAATTAATTGATCAGAGGGGACAAATAGTGAATAGACTATGGATATTAGTGTGGATCGAAGAATTGATTAGGTGATTTAAGATGGTGTTAGAGGATAGTTAAAATTGACAAGTGTTTGATTTTAGGTGTCTACATTTTTCCCCTCTTTAAGAAGGCATTGCTAAACATGATGAGTGGAGTAAAAACTTTTCAAAGAAAGAAAAGGTTGAAAAAATGTGGATTAAAATTAGACAATGATAATGAAATAATGTGATGGATGATTCCCTCTCGAGAGGACATGTGGGGATGAACAAATGTGGATGGGCTTTCAAAAATGAGAGGAAGAAGCTAGAAGGGAAGAATTGATACGTAGGTGATGTATAAATAGGGTTAGGATGTGATTAACCTATGGGTTAGATTAACTCACTTGAGCTAACGCTTGCATGTTTTTATTTTTGATGATTTTGAATTTATTTTCCCCAAGCAAGGCAAATTTTTGAAGGATGTATCTTGAGATAAGTTGCACTTTGACTTGCCAAAAAAAGGGTGAAATTTGTGTGCTTAGCTTTCCCAAAGATGAGTGTATTGGGTAATGATCTATTCTGATAATGAGATTCACACTTTGATTTTTCCCAAATAGGGTGAGAGCTGCAATCTTGGATAAAGGATTGAATGATTAAATTTCCCTAGGCAAGGTGGATTGATTGATTAATTAATTTGAAAGCATAGATCAAGGAATTAACATATTTCAAAGATTAATTATAATATTATCATGTTGATGGCTGACAGGAAGTTGATATGTTGACACAAATGTACATGGGATGGTATAAAATATTTTCAAAGAAGAACAAGCCATAAAAAAACTAGACACATGAGAATGCCCCAAAAGTGATGAAAATAATGATAGAAGAATGATGTGATAATATTTGGAGAGAATTGGATAAATAAGGGACATGAAAAATATATGTTTTCTCACATAGATCATGATAATTACTATTAGTTAGAATATTTAGATGTTGAAAGGTGAAAATAGAAATTGGAATGGAAAAAGAGTAAGTATGGTGAATGGTGGTGGCTGAGTTGACCTCATAAACTCCATGTGTCTAAATGTTTCCTACATAGTAAAAATGGAACTCAAACCAATGTAATTCCCCAAAAAATGGAGAGATATGATGAGAAATGATGAATAATGGATGATGATTAGATGTTGGCAATTTTAAAAGAGGGATGAGATGATTTGATTTGAAAAGAGGTCATTTTTTCAAGGGGATAAACTTTTGTTGTAGTATGCATCCACATATACTTTGTAACTTGATTTTTAATGTAGATTATGATGGTATTCACCATGATATAAAACACCATGATGACCTGGCCATAATTTGCACAAGTATTTACCCCCAATCTAATAGACAAATGACATAAACACACCATGATATGGAAAACATAAGATGACATTATTGTCATATGTTGATGGATGGAATCAAGTACAAGCGCAAGAAATTACCATGATATGTAAAAACATGATGAACCTATTAACACATATGTATTGATTCAAGGCACAATAAGAAAACCAAACAAATGAGTAAGTAAACAAGCACACATTAACTTGAAAACAAAAGTAGTAGAAAGCATTTTATCATTTAATCAAGTCAAAATCCACAAGTGAAGGCTCAATGATATTGATGTCTGGATGGTGCCCCTAAGCAAGGATTCTTACAAGGGAAAGGATTGGGAAAAATACCCTGCAATAAGATGCATGCTTTGACTTTCCCTAAATAGTGCAAAATTTATAAGCTGGAATTGGTTGAAGGATTTGAATTTCCCCAAACAAGGCAGATTTGGGAAGGACACATCCCATTAGTAGTTGAAATGATTTAATTAAGTATTTTGACCAGTTATTAGGATAAGAGAAATGTTTTTGGATTTTGTGGCTTTATATCTTGTTGGGAGATTTTTGTCCTTTTCTACTTTTTAGGATTTTTTGATTTTTTAATGTTTTTGAATTTTTTGAATAAATATATACAAAGGGTCACTAACAAAGGGAAAACTTGTTCTAGCATCGAGATGGGAAATGATAGCGGATGGAAGGGATTTATGATGATTTTGGATGGTAATGGATGATTATGGGGGTGATGACTAAGAATGTATTAGGGATATCCATGGACCATACCACATTGGAACCAAGGGCCCAGTTAAAAAAGTATTGTTCGAAGGATATGCCAAGATGGTTTTAGAACAAGTCTTAAGACTTCTTCCACTTCCCTATCAAGGTTAAAATGGGAGGAAAGGACGAGCATGATAGGATGGACACAAGATGAGGATTTTGATAGGATCAAAATGGTTAAAATGGGATGGATAAGGCCTTGGATTGTTGAATATGAATTGGATGGGGCTACCACCAAGTATTGAGGTATTTGTCGATAATAAAATATTTACACATGATGCCAAAAATTTAGTTTTCATCATGGTACTTGCCAAGGTGTCATAAGCATAGTTTTCACTGTTAGACAAATTATTTCCTTTTTTTTAAAATTTATTTAGCATCTAAACTCAATTTAAAATTATGAGATACATAATGCTGACCCATTTTGATCTCTAGCCTATACCTATTTTGGATAACTTCTTTGTTAAGATCCTCCTACTGATGTGGACTGTATTGATGTCATTTTGATCTTTGTTGGTTGTTGATTCTACTTCATCAAAAACTCTAAACAAGGTGTATTTGTAGCCTCTATGAAATAGAGTGACATAAGGGAGGGTAAAGTAGGATAGGCATTGGATATAAGATCTGATTTGATGACATGATATAGGATTTGGATGAAAGATATGATCATGAATGGATTTATAATTATTGGAAGATCGAGGGAAAGTGGGACTAACAGTCATACACATCATTATTAATTCTACATATGATAAGATTTTAGATGTAGTGAGATCAAAGAACTCTAAAAATTCTCTCATTGGATCCATAATATTGTTTTTCTCCTTAGGCCTGAGAGTTTCTATAATCTAGATTATTTTTGGATTATCGATTGTTCTGATATTGACTTCAATGACATCTTCATCAAGCAATGCAAAACTGATTTGTTCATCTATTGGTGCCTCAAGTAAAGTTTCACCAACAGAGTCTTATTGATTAAGTTGATTTTTATTTTGATTTTCCATTATCATTTCAAAGAGGTTTTCACTAAGGTACTAGAATTTTATTTTTTGATTTCCCCCTAACACCTCAAACAAGGTTTCACTAGGGAACTTTTCTTCTTGATTTCAAGGATTTTGATTTTTAGTGTCTTCTAACACCTTAAACAAGGTTCAATAAGTAATTTTGATTTTATATTTATAAGATTTTGATTTTTAGTGTCCTAAAGCACCTCAAACAAGGTTTCACTAGGAAATTTTGAATTTTGGATTTCCAAGATTTTGATTTTGATTGTCCTCTAGAGCCTCAAACAAGGTTTCACTAGGGAAATTTGATTTTTGACTTTTAATACTACTTTAAATACTCATAAATTTTGCAACTGATATGTTGCTATGGAAAAAATCCAATGATATGTGATTCTATTGATCCTAATTGACAAGTGTAGGAGAGTAGATGTTAAGATAAGGGATAGGATGGTTGTTGTGAAAAGTATGGATGAAACTAATAGAAGGATTAAAGGCAACACAATCCTCTTAGTGACTACTAGGATAAATCACTTTGATGCTAAATGACACTTCTTCCAAAACTATGGGAATATCATTAATGTCTTCAAACTAATCTATCAAAAGTGTATAATTGATGTTGTAAAACCCTGATTCAGAATTTAACACTAATTTTGATGCCAATGTTGATTATGATATTGATATGGAACTTCATTAAGATGTTGGTTCTAATATAAAGCTTGATTATAATGTTTATTTTGATTTGGATTTGGATTTGAATGTGGATAGCAAATTTTAATATGATGATGATTTTTATTGGGATGTGGTCATAAGAAAGGCCTATTGGATTACATTGTCCACAAGTACCTTTTTCATTTTTCACTTGGAAAAAATGTCTTTAGATGAAGGAATTCCTTGAAATGGGGGATGTCTTGAAATGGAATAAATATGGAGTATTGGTCAATGATGGGTTCTTCAAATATAGGCTTATCGAAGGAGGGTTCATCAAAGATAGGTGGATGATCATAGAGAGGCTCATTAAATTGTGGCTCATCAAATATGGGAAGATGGTCCAAGGATGACTCATCAAGGATGGATGATTCAACAAAAACATCAAATATAGGTATATTTTCTTAACCTTGACTTGGAAGTGGAATATTTTTATTGTGATTGGGAGGGGGATCCTGGCATATCCCTAATGGATGAAACTCATAATTGGATGTACTTGGTTCTATTTTAATGTCTCTATGATCAATCAAACCTTGGATATAATCCTTGATTTTTTTACATCAAGTAATAGAATGGCCTTGAATCTTATGATACATGCAATATTCATATTCTTGATACCACTCATGCTTTGGATTGATTTCATCAAAAATACATGGTGCTTGGATACACAATCATGTTTACCATGACCGGTTGACAAAATATTTCCTCTGAAGGTTCATTAAGAAATTTAAAACCCTATTTGGAAGTGGATGAAATTGAACTTAGATATGAATTTTTTGGCTCGAGGTTCAAATGGATATTGGACAAGGATGCCAAAATAGGTTCCCCTTTACTAGTGTGATGGGGAATGTGATGATCAAGACTAATGGATAAGATGTTTAATTAACATTCATGTGTAATTATTCAACTTTGCCTACTTAGGATGGAGTTTAATTTTGTTTGATATTAATATTCACAAAGTCAATCACTAATTCTAAGAGTCTCAAAAATCCATCATCTTTATTCTCATATAGGTATCATTCAATTTGGATTATATCTAGATTTGGTATGGATGCCATAAGATTGGATCAAATTTTAAGTAGGGCTAGTTGATGTTTGAATTGATTTTATGTAATATGATGTTTATTTTTTATTTTACTTTACACAACCAAGGCTAATTCATGTTTGATGTTAATTGTCGCCAAGCAGGGTGAATTGATTTTATTTGATGTGATAAGACGTTTGACTTGATTTGCTCCAAACAGGGTGGATTGTGATGTTTGATTTGATTAGCCTTAAGTAGGGGGAATGATTTTTTATGTTGATTAACCCTAAGTAGTATTTTATTTTTTCAATTATGTCATGTTTATATACACTATAATTAATGTCAAAGGAAGGATGATGTCATGAAGTGACAAGAAGGCTTTGAGCATGGAATGTCTAAATTGGGCAAGAAGGAACATGATGGCTCTAGGGGATGAATCTATAGAGGAATAATAGGATGAATGAGGTCATTTTACCATGAATTTTAGATGTGTATTGGGTGCTTAGATCATCTACAGTGGTGAGAAGGATCATACTCCAAGACCTAAAGTGAGTTGCAGCTGTAGGCCTAGTGTGTCAAGGCACCTAGTGAGACCAAATGGAAGATAAGGATTAGATTCTAAGGTAAGAGTACCTATGTGAGCATAGTATGAATATATATTAAATTTATGTGAATATTTGAGATTAGTGCAAGAGGATTCCAAGTGATTTCAAGATTCAAGTATGGCCAATGGTTATAGACCTAGCATGCATAAAGACATAGTGAGGTCCAAATGAAGGGTCAAGTTGAGTTTATCAAGATAATAGATCCCATGTGAGCATGTAATGAAATTTGATAGGTTTATTCAAGTATTATGACCAAGTTTTAGGTCATGTATTGAAGGTGAAGGTAATATATCACATTGAAAGACCTCTTATGCATGCAAAATGAAGAGATGAAAGCTCGAGAAGAAAGTTTTAATGTTCATTGGCATGTGTATACTTTGTGTGGTAATATGAGACTTTTGAGAGAGATATAACATGTTCTTAAGAAGGTTTTACAAACATTTTTAATTGGTTTTAGGTACAGAGCTTTATGAGCATTCATTAAGAATTTAAATTGGTTTAAAACCCTCTCTAAACCCTTATAGTGATTTGATTGGAGAAATAATTATATAAAGAGATAACAATGGATTTTAAATTAAATTTTTATGTTTTTATCATGTATATGAATCATATAGGAATACCCATTGGTCTTAGTTTGTCAATACAATGAGTAGAAGGTACATAAAGTGTTTATTTCTAAAGAATTTGGTACTACAGGTATGGTTAACTGAGTCAACACATGCAAGTTGATGGAGGTTGAAGTCCAAGACATATTATTTATTTCCATGGATTTAATTTGGTTATTTAAAACTTATGTGTTAATCATTTTGGTCACCCAAGATGACCTATCACTAATATGCTAAAGAGTGAAAATAGTGAAGGAAACTAGGCTTGAGTAAGAAAGTGTTTAGGGATTAGTTTCAGGTGATTAGGGATAAATACAACTATTTTGAGTATTTTTTTAATACATATACCCATTTTTCCCTTGTTTTTTAAGTGATGATGATGCCCATATATAAGCAAAAAGATGCCCTCAAAGTGACTTGTTTATGGAAGTCAAGACAATGAAGGTGTATGTCTCATAAAATGATCTATATGTTCATTATTTGATATTAATACCTCCATAAATTTGTGATTATAGTTTATATTAAGGTGTATAATTATATCATTAATTCTTTGGAAGTTCAAGGAAGTGTTTACATAGGTGTTAGGAGTCATGTTCACTATGATTGTGTTTTGAGCCAAGAAGACTGCTCCATGTATGCTAAGAGAAGAGAAGGGATCGAGACTCTATGACAAGATTCATATCATATAATTAACATATTGTTTTTTATTTAGATATTTGGATTTTTTAGAGATAGGTTAAGTGGTTGAATCATGAAATACAAAAAGGCTTGTCTAGATGTGTTGAGACTGTGAGAGAATGGCTTGAGAGATTGGTTTGTAAGGCCAATGTTTGTCACTATATCTTGATATATATCCATTTATGAATGAATTATAAGACTCATATAAACCATTAATGATAGGAATATGTAATTAAAATTTCCTTTCAATCACAAAAGATGAACTTTCATATGACTATGTTTTTGTGCTATAGGCAATTTTTTAGTGGTCATCTTAAAGAGATGAGTTTAAAGTAATTTTGATAGATATGATGAATAAATTTATTTTGAATATGTAATATAGGTCTCTTATTTCCATTTAAATTTTTTTTTTCATGTTAAGTCCCTATGCAAGTGTTGATGGTCAAAAATGTTTGAGCTTTCTCGCAGAACTGAGTGAGCATGTTGTAGAGGTGTCTTTGGGTGCTTGGAGCCTATGTGGTGTTTCCTAATGGATGTGGAGAGGTTTTTGAGGTAATTAATGATATATTTATGTGTTTTTTAATTTTTTATAATAAAATAAATTGTATGCTTTATTTTCATGAGATATACTTTTATATGTTTTAAGGGTCTAATGGTGAGTAAGCTAAATGGCTTGAATCAAGAGGTGAGTTGGACTTACAAGAGGTATGGACCTATGTGGAAGTTATAAAGGTTCTATTTAATATTTATTATATGTGTTTAAAGTGTTATTAAAATTTTAAATGGGTCCAAATAGTTCAAGTGTAATGTGTGCCTTGAAAAAGACCTAATTGCTTTAGGTCTCAACAGGCCTATTGGAGGATTTGGGTCTTAAGGGCAATGACTGACCAAAGTGATGGTTGTTTCATGTATTAAATGGGTGTAGTAACATATTAAAATTATAATAAAATTATGGTAAAGATATTGACTGACAAAGATGGGTATGACCAAGAGTGTGGTATAAAACCAAGGCCTAATTGGCCTATTTGAGTTAGTTGAGAGAAGAGAAGATACAAGCAAAGGAGAGAACCTTTGAAAAAGAAGTAGCAGGTTATTAAGGACCATAAAATGAGAAAAATATTAGGCATTCGTATATAACTAATTTGATGCAGGTGGATACATAGGTCATTGGACCTAATGAGCCCAGAAGAGGCATGTTTGAGCAAGTAAGCCTAAGAAGCTATTTGAGTGAGAGTGAAGAGGAAAAAGTGAAAAAAAAAGGAGGTCATCATCAGTTTAAGATTATAAAAAGGTGTTTTAAGATGATCATAGTTTAAGGTAGCTGAGTTAGTGCTTGGTTTCCTAGGGGGTTGGAGCTTCCTTGCAAGATACAGCTTGTAGAAGACTAGTTGGGTGGGTGCTCAACTAGGTAGGGGTTGGAACTCCCTGTGAAGTTGGTGCTTCACTAAAATTTAGATATTGAAATTATAAGACATTATTATATATGCATGTTTTAGTGGGTTTTATCCCCTAAGAGGATTTCCCACATATCTCTTATTTTCTCTTATATGCTTATGTAGTTAATTATGTATGCATTGATCTTATATGTGTATGAATTCTTCTTAGAATGATGAATGGAATTGAATATACATTGTTATGAAACTAATTCACCCCTCCCCCCACTCTCAGTAGATACTTCAAAAAATTGGTATTATATAAATTCCTTTTGAGTAAGCCTAACAAGCCTAAAGGAGATTCTTTGAAGCATAAGATGGCCAAGCAGCTAAGGAAGGAGAATCAAGAGTTTAAATATATGGTCAAGGCTCTTAAGGAAACAATATGTATCTTGGAGTCTAAGTTATATTTAGAAGCAAAAGAAGATAATATGCCTATTCATGATCTTAAGAATCAACTAGAGGTTGTATATTCAAGTTTGAGATCAAAAGAAGAAGAGTGTGATTAGTTAAAAGCTGAGTTAGATTCTTCAAAGGATAAGCATGAGATATCTTAGTCACCTTCAAATGAAAGGTATGATAATCTTGTTTTTATTTTTCATAAGTTTGGCCATATTGCTAAATTATGTCTAAGTGGAGTAAATAGATCCTCAATATATTTCAAAGTCTATGGATCTCCTAAAAGATATGAGAAGGGCCAAACGCAGGTTTGGAGACATAAGACAGTAAAGGTTGATCAAATTGAGTCTAAGAGTCAGAATGGATTACTTTATACAATGTAGAAAGAATTAAATATTAAGGACTATGTGAAAATCTTGTTATCAAGAGTTGTAGAAAAGATAGTGAATACTAATCCTAAGCATCATGTAGATCAAAGGGAATTTCTTATTATAATTGAGCATGAGCCTTGTCAAGATTACCTATTATTAGTTTCTAATGATAGCTTGTTAGAAGGTAAGACAATTGTAAGAGTTGAGAAGATGAAAAACATCATGGATGTTGAGGCTAGTGAGTCAAAAAAGATATACATGCCTAAATGGATTCTAAGAGAAAGAAATCAGTCTTATGGATGCAAGAGGATCAAGGAAGTAACAAAGGAGATGTGGGTATCTCTTGGGTTCACTTTGTTCTAGGACCCTTTATGTGGGGTGTTTCTTCTAAGATTCAAGGAGACACTTTATATAAAGAGGAAGCATGGTGTATGGGTGTTGGGTCTTTGTTGTGTTGCATGACAATAAAGTCATGAAGGTGAGTCGCTAGATCAGTTTGTATATCAGTTTGAGGTCACTTGATATGGTGTAGTGTCTTGAGAGCTCATATGAGCATATATCTATGTAAGTATAATTTATTTGATCATGATCTTGATGTTCATATCATTATTAGTGGTGAGCTTCATATAATAAGGTATATTGATCTTTGAAAGAGGTCTCTTGGGTCTAAGAAGTTCAGAGATTGGTATGAAGTTGGTAGCTAATGCAAGGGTGAAGGTGTATTAAAACAAAGTCCTTGAGATGTTAGGTAATGACATGAAGGTGTCCTAGACATCTTGGTGAAGTTATAAAGTTTCATTTTGTCCTTTGGAGAGATAAAGATGCTTCATTCTTGTTTTAATAACCTAGACCATCATTGTACATCATGTATATATGATATGACCAATTATAAAGCTTCAAAGTTGTGTGGCAATTTTGGTCATTAAGAATGGTTATTCAAAGTTATTAGTTATGTTCTCAAGGTTTTATATCTCTTTTTAGTGTTATGTGTATGGTTAGTTTGATCCCTGGAAGGAATAACTAGCTCAAGAGGTGAAACGTAGAGGATTGAGGGTTTTGAGGTGTTTTGTCTCTTCAAAACCTAGGTGTGTGTTTTCAAGTTAAATGAACTCATTCATGTTCTTTTCAGCTCCATGAGTGTTGTATGGATTAATTTCAAGGTTTCCTTCAGTAGTGTCCATGCTTGGAATGCATGTTTGAGCTCAAGGATGTGTTTAAGGTATAAGATCATATTAGTGGTTCATGAGATTTGAATTATGGTCTATAATGCTAGTATTATTCAAGCTCAAGTTGTTGAAGAAGATTGAAAAGAAGTACATGTTGACCATTTTGTGAATATTTCATGTTAAAATGGGCACCCACCCTTTTTTTTAACCTTGAAACCTTGTTCTTCATGACATTTTGCCCTAAAACCAAGTCTTAACCCTTTAAAAATCAATGAAAAGTTGATTTTGTGCAAGTGCAGGGGTTGTCTCATCAAACATTGGTCTTTTCTAGTACTCACAGAGCAAATTAGGTTCTCAAAACAACATTACTTGTAAGCTTTACAAGTAATAAGCATGACCACTTGACAAACCTGAAAGGTTTTATGGCCAATTCTACTGCAGGTCAAGTTTTGCAAAGTACTTTACTTGCCATTTTTCATGAGTAAAAGTAGTTCAAAAGCCTAAAAGGGTAATGAAGAAGCAATCAAGTTTTGAGACATCTTTACTTCAAAGCTTTTTGATTAAGTCCTTTAGAAGATCTTGAATTGGTCTCAGCTGCTTCTTAGGACAAGTGTTTTTCTTTGGAGGGCACCTGGGTGTTTTGTAGGGCCATTAAAAATTTCCCCAAAGGGTACGTGCCCTTGTAGGAGGCACTTCAAAGAAGAAATGGACCTTTACAAAACTTATGAAGGGTATGTCTGAAGGTAGAATGGACCTTGCAAAGGGCTTTTCACTAGCGTGAGGACCAATACAAAATTTTTGAAGGGCACTTTTAGCTCAAAATACCCTTGTGGAGGGCAACTAGTTGAAGCAAAGGGGCAAAGACAAGAAGCCTAAAGGAAGCTTGACCTTCAGGAAAAGCTACAAGCAGAAGGAGTTTTCCTTCAGACATTTTCTCTAGAGGAAAATTGAAGAAGGCAAGCCAAGGTTGAATTCCTTCAGATGAAATGTCTGAAGAAATTTGACGGTCACAAAAATTTCAAAGGGTAAGTGTCCTTGCAAAGGTTACTTGGTCAAGAAAGTGGACCATTTCCTTTTTTTTAAGGGTACTTTAGATCTCAAATGGCCTTTGTGGAGGGAACTTTAAGAAATCAAGGGATGAAGACAAAAGTCTGAAGTGCACTTGATCTTCAAGAAAATCCAGTGCCAAAAGAAAGAAGCCCTTCAAACATTTTGTTCGAAGGAAATCTCAAGAAAAAAGGCCTGAACAAAAGAGAAATCAATGACGAAATGTCTGAAGGAATTCCTTCAAACAAAATGTCTGAAGGAATTCCTTCAAACATTTTATATGAATGGATTCAAAAACAAAAAACCAAAATCTTGAAGAATAAATGAAAGAGCAAGTGAAGGAAAATGAGCCCAAATGGTTAAATACAAAATGTAAAAGGCCAAGGTAAAGGGAAATAACAAAGTGAAAGAAAACAAGGTAGGTAACCCAAAACATGGCCATGCATCATAATAAAGTAAAAGCTCAAAATATTCCAAGTAGCATGATAAGTCAAAGCACAGACCCAAGGATGAACTAGAACAAGGCAAGTGGCACAGGTGTCATCAACAAGAAGAGTAAATGCAATTAGGTGAAATAGTCTCTACCAAAAACCAATAAAAGGATTGGTTTTCAAACTATAAAGGAGAGCAGCCCATGTTTTCATGATTTTCCATTAATGCATAGCTAGTTTCACCCATCTTTGAAGAGAGCAAGGTCCAGTCAACACTTGGGGATGGCTTTGTTAGTTTCTAGAAGGAGTTTCCCATGATTTTGTAGGCCCAAGACAGCAAGGGCAGTGACTTAGACATCTACAACATGGCTCTCGCATACATAATTAGAATAATACGGTAGTAGCATGGGCTTGTGGTCTCTGGAGAAGTGTTTAACTAAGCATGGGTCTCCATCCCTTGATTTTTCAGCTATTTGTTTCCAAGATATCTATATATTTGAAACTTATCATTTGAGAAAATATCTCTCAGCATTGTATGGTGAAGCCCTAAAAGAATTTACCTTGAATCAAAAGAAGTATTTTTACCTCCATTTGAGCTTGATCTTTTGCATATGTCTATGGTTTTATCTTATGTTAAGTCATTTCCTTTTCATGATTTCATAAGTTTATGCCAACATATCTAGTGTATTGTGAGTTCTTCTCTTACAGGTCAACAAGAAGTGTCCAGCTCAGAGTATAGACACATGTGAATAAGATATCCATAGTGTGTCTCAGAAAACCTCTGGTAGTTATTCCTCCCTGTATCTCCATAGTATCCCCTATTGAAACATTGATGAAGGAAAGGTTCTCATTTGAATTAAGTGTATGTTTTATTCTCTCTGGTGTAAAGTGTATGTCAAAGCTAAGTAGACCAACCATTTTAGTGCATCACTGTATTATTTTAGGTTCAAATTTTAGTATATTTATCCCTTTTCATCCCCACCATTGTTAGCAGTAGGAAATCTAGGGCCTTAAGGTGCATTAAGGGGAGCTAGCCCCTAATCTATAGATTCATCCCTCATGTTTGTAACCCATAACAAGAGGGTTGTCTCCATTGTGTCACATGGAGAAAGAGAGTTGAGCCTCCCTTCAGAGGGTGCAATCCACCACATTAATAGTTTTTGGCACACTCGATGTGACAAAATTTTGTGTCCTGCAAGTTTCAGGATTGGTGTTGGTCTTGATATTGTTAAAAATCCAAACAAGGGATCTATATTCAGCACTTGGTGACTCCATTTAGGAACTCAGTCTCTAGTTAATGATCAACTTGGAATCCTAGGCCAAAGGTCACAATGAGATCTTCTTCTAGGGGTTACCCTTTTAAATTTGTTGAGCTACCTTTGAACTCAATGAAAAGATTAAGGTTTGTGAATACCCACCCTTACGTAGCAATCCACTTTCCTAAACCAACCTTAATATATACCTACTCAAGGAGACCCTGGTTGAATCCTTTCACAGCCATGGCTTTCCCTTTTGTGGCCTTCAATGGTTAGAGTCCTTTGAGCCTTCAGCAGTATGACCCAATTCTAGGGATAGCTCTCAAAAGTGTTCCTCCCTTTAGTGGATAGGGCCCAATCACTATTATCAAGAATATTAGAAACATAGCCAACCTCTACAATGTCCATAATATCACTGAAGAAAATGTAGCCATTAGATTACTTACCTTGTCCTTCAAAGGGAAAGTTTTGGACTGGTATGGGACCTTGCCTATGAACTCAGTTGGCTCATGGAATGAGTTAGGGACCCTCTTAACCAATAGGTTTGGAGAAAAAAGTGACCATTTGTCTCTAGCCAAGCAATTAACCACCATGAAGAGAGCCCCACATGAGTTTATGCAAGATTTTAACAATAGGTTCCAAAAGACTTGGGACAGAATCCCAATTCTTGTGAGGCCAACCCCAAGCTATGCTTTCCTTTACTACCTGAAGGCCCTAAATAGTGACATTGCTATCATGATACAGTCCATGGATTGGAACACTCTACTTGTTGCTTATGAGATAGCCATAACTACTAAAAATTACCTTATTTAAGTAGGGAAGATAGCTCCTAGAGCTCATATACCACTCTTTTTTTATTTACAGCCCTCAGTTTAGCCTATTGTGCCCACTCTAGCTCCTTTGTCTAATCAAGAGAAACCAATTGCTACCCCTGTAAATGATCTCCATAAAGTTAAGAGCCTATTGCAGAGTGTTACCAATGAGTTATTTTCCCTCAAGAGATAACAAGCTTAGAGTTATAGGCCAAATCAAGGCTACCAACAGTTTGGGCAAGCAAATAGGCCTCCCTTCTAGAATTTTAATCAAGGGCAAGGTCAAATTACACATGTCAAGCCTTATCAAAGCTATAATCCAAATGCCCCTTCATCTTCCAAGGGTACTGTCCCCACTCAAAATAATTTGGTGTAGGAGCAGCCCAATTATCCACCCTTGGATCATGGCTAAGAACAGGTTGCTTATGTCAATGAGCTACCAAATCAAAGTATGACCACACAAGGTGATCAGGTAGCCCAATTCTTAAATTTTGAGATATCAACATAACTTGGGATGGAGAATAGGTAGGCTCAATCTGATTCCACTCTTATGAATCACTTAGAAGGAGAGTTCTACACAGTCAACTATGTGGGGGTCATAAGTAATCAAAATGTTGGTGTTGTAGCCAACACCAGGTCCAAAAGGAGAGCCATTGATGAAGCTCAAGCAGCCACTCAAGAAACTACAACATCTCCTTTACCACAAGCAAATCAAAAGTTTTCTAATTACATGCCATTGGTTGTAGCTTTAACTCCTCAGGTTACACCATAGGTTAAGAATGTTCCCGAGGAGAACTCTAAAGGGGGAAATCCTTCAATCAATATAGTGGACTAAATGAAGAAGCTACACATGAACATCTCATTGTGAGAGATATGCTCCAAAAGAAATTATACGGGCTAGGGGAACAAGTTGTCCCAGTAAAAAATCATAATGTGTTGATAGTAAATGGGGCTCCTCCCATGGGAGGTTAAGAAAATAAATATTAGAAGGTCCATCCCTTCTATTTGTCCTTGATTATTGGTGATTTATTGGTCCATAATTACATCATTGATAGTGGAGTAAGCACCTCAATTATGCCCAAATGCATATCTGATAAGCTAGGCCTCAAGTATGAGTAAATGACCAAAAAAATTATATAGTTGGATGGATCACCAGCTAAGACCTTGGGAGTGGAAAGAGGCTTGAATCTGACTCTCCATGCTTGTCCAACCATCTCAATTTCCTATGATGTGGTAGTGGCAAATGTTCCTCCTTAATTTGATCTTTACTTATCAAGGGATTTCACATCTAAGATAGGTGGATACTTGGTAGAAAATTAATCTTACATGGTTTTCAGGACAAAGTATGGAACTAAAGTAAAGATTGAGTTAGAGCCCATCCACAAGGATCACCTTGATCCATACTCACCTAAAGTGGTGAATGTGAACCACACAATCATTGATGAAGAAGAGCTCTAGGTAGACCAATATCCATCATCTTCCATTATAGGAGTTGATGACCTACTCCTAGATGAATGGGGAAATGACAACTTTGAGCATGATCCTTACAAGTTCATTGAATAAGCTAGTTTTGGAGTCTACTGCATGCATGAGAAAGATTCTTTGATGTTGAAATTGATGAAGATAGATCAAGAGGACTGTGGTTTGTGGTAGTTGTTTTTTGATGGATCTAGAAGCAAGTTAGGAGCTGGTGGTGGGTCAATGCTGGTTTCACCTTCAAAGGATAAATATTTCTCAACTTTTAGGTTTTAGTTCTCTTGCACTTGCAACATAGTAGAGTATGAGTCCTTTGTTCATGGCCTAGAATGGGCAAGGAAGAGAGGAATTAAAGAATTGCAAGTGTTTGGAGACAGTGAATTGATTGTGAACCAAGTGAGAGATCAAATATTGACCAAGGACTCCCTACTCAAGTATTACAAGCATAGAGTGTGGGATCTTGTGGATAACTTTGTTGCTTTCAACATCACTTCCATTCCAAGAGAGGAGAACAAATATACGGATAGACTAGCAGCAGTTGGTGCTTAGTTTGATATCCTAAAGGGGGTGAGACAAAGAAAGAATCAACATCACTTAAAGGTGATTGTGAGGCCCTCCATACCAAATAATTTCACCAATTGGCATGTGTTTTAAAGTGACCAGTAAATAGCACTTTTCTTATAGGAAGAAGCTGAGTTCACTTCTAAAAATTAGTCCAAGCTGTAGCAGTAGTATGATGGGCATATTGTTCAACTAGAGATCAATAGGCTTCCCAAAGTTTTGATAAATCTTGAGAGCATTTTCAATGAATATGACCAACTCAAGCGAGACAAAGCAAGCATGTCAACCAAGAAGTAAAATTTTGAAAGGATAGAGATCTACAAGGATAGGTTTATTTCACTTGGGAAGGTGTGTACCAATGAGGAAAAGCAAGCTTTTATTATGTTATGTCAAGAGTTTGCTGATATCTTCACTTTGGAGTATGGTGATTTGAAGGGCTTTGATCCAATCTTGGCCCAACACACCATTGAATTAGAGGAACGTGCCAAACCCATCAAACAAAAGCAAAGGCCAATCAATCCAAAGATCAAGCTTCTCATGAGGAAGGAACTCACCAAACTAATCGAGTTCAAGATCATTTTCCCTATCAAACACTCTTCTTGGCTAGCCAATTTGGTCCCTGTTAGGAAGAATAATGGATAGGTCATATTATGTGTGGATTTTAGAGACCTGAATAGAGTCTCACTAAGAGATCACTATCCCCTTCCAAGTATGGAGAAAATTCTTCATTATGGTGATAGGTAGTGAAAGATTCTCCCTCCTAGATAGATACTCTAGGTATAATCAAATCTTAATACAATAATGTGACCAATACAAGATAGCCTTCACCACCAAGTGGGGAACATATGCCTACAAGAAGATGCCATTTAGATTGTCAAATGCTAGAGCTACCTTCCAATGTGTTATGGATATGGCTTTCTAAGGTTTAATCAATGAAATTATGATGGTTTATCTTGATGATGTGACAATATTCTCCAAGGATGCAAGTGAACATTTGAAGCATCTGAGGCAAATCTTTTAAAATGTAGAGATTTTGGCATCTCTCTCAACCCAAAGAAATGCATGTTTGCCATCCATGAAGGCAAGCTCTAGGGCCATGTCATTTCAAAGGAAGGCCTATCCATTGATCCAGAGAGGGTACACACCATCTTAGCATTGTCCTTGCCTAAGCACAAGAAGGGCCTACAAAGTTTCTTTGGTAAAATAAATTTCATTAGGAGATTCATTCCTAACTATTTTGAGCTTGTCAAGACACTAACTTCCATGATAAGGAAGGATGAGACATTCACATAGACATCAAGAAGAAGAAAAAGCTTTGAAGGCATCAAGAAGGCTATTGCCTAAGTTCCTACCCTAGCTAGTCTAAAATTCTCCAAGGAATTCAATCTATACACCTTTAGGAATGAAGAGGTAATCTTTGCTATGCTCACTCAAACAAATGATGAGAATTTAGAACAACCTCTTGCTTTTTTTAGCCAAGGTTTAGAAGGCTATGAGGCTAGATACACATATGTTGAGAAGTAGGTACTTAAAGTCATATGAAGTTTGAAGAATTTTAGAGATATGTTGTCTAACATCAAGATTAACATCATGGTGCCACATCCTAGTGTAAAATACTTCTTAATAAACTGAGACTTGAATGAGAAAAGGGCAAGTTGGATTACCAAAGTAATGGAGTATGGCATAGAGATCAAAACCACCAAGCTGGTAAGAGGAAGGGGATTGTGTGAAAACCTCACTATAGACTTGAAAGAGTTGGAGGATGTTTTGGTACTCCATGATGAACCTACAAACATTGTACTTATAGTCATGAAGAGTTGGTCACAAGACATAGTTCATTTCCTTTGAACTGGTGAGTGTCCACAAGGTCTTGATAAGACCAAGAGGAGGTATTTTAGACTCCAATCTATTCCTTATGTCCTAGTTAATGGAGTGTTGTTCAAGAAAGAATTTTTATGGGTGATCTTGAGATGCATTGATTCAGACCAAGTTGATAAGGTACTGTCTGAATTCCATGATGGACCAATTGGTGGCCACTTTGCTCCTAAGGCCACAGTTGCAAGGATTATGAGGGCTGGTTAATTTTTTCCCAATTTTTTTAAATACACTCATGCTTGGGTGAGGAAATGTCAAAAATGTGCCTTCTTTGATGGGAAGCAATGGCTGGCTGCCATGCCTCTTCATCCTATTCAAGTGTAACAACTATTCATGCAATGGGGGTTGGACTTAATAGGGTTAATCAATCCTCCTGCTAGTGTTAGCCACAAGTGGGTTTTGACTACCATGGATTATTTCACAAGGTGGTTAGAGGCTATAGCTTTGAAAGAGGCCAATGAGAGTGCAGTCCTGGACTTTTTTGAAGGCATAGTGACAAGATTTGGGGTCCCAACCACAATCATTTTAGACAATGCATTGGCTTTCTTAGGAATAAAGATAAGTGAGTGGGGATTAAAGTATGACATCTATATCATCACTTATTTCAACTACTATCCATATGGGAATGGGCTGGCTGAGTCCACAAACAAGAATTTGACTAGGATCATAAAAAGGATAATGGATGAAAATCAAAAAACTTGGCATGCCAAGTTGAAGACAACTCTTTCGACATATAAGATCACTCCAAAGAGGGAGAACAAGAATTCACCATACACACTTGTGTATGGAATGGAAGCTAGACTTCTTAACTCACTTGAGTTACTAGCCTTGGATCTTGCCCATCAGTTGCAATTGGTGGAGAGAGACAACTTGGAACTCAGGTATTGTGAGCTAATAGAGCTTTAAGAATTGAGATACCAAGCCATGGATGCCATGACCAGCCACCAAAATCAAATAAAAATCATTTTGATAAAATGTCTATGCCAAGGAGCTTTTTAGAAGGTGACATTGTCTTGAAGTGGGATGAGGACCGAGCCAAGCCTGGAAGGCATATGAAGTTTGATGCTCTACGGAGTGGCCCATATGTCATCACCCAATGAAAGCAACATAATGCTTTCCAACTCTCCAATTTGGATGGTGAAAAGCTACATATCCCAGTCAATGCGATATATCTTAAGCATTGTTACTAGGTTTATTTTATCATGTACATAGTTTCCTTATTTTTCCTCATTTTCCATAAGTGTTGTTATGCATGTGTGTAGTGTTTTTTGCTTTTGTGTGTGTTTTTCCTTATTTTATGGGGTAAAATATTTGTTGGTCCTTAGTTCCTTACAAAGCTATTGTTGACTTCCCCAAGATGCATCCTGACTCTATGCCCAATGGACTTTTAGGCCACCAATCTTCTCAAGCATAACAAGCATGCTTCCCTTCTAAGTCACCAATTTGTTGACCATTTTGTGAATCTTACATGCCACAATGGGCACCTCCCCCTCTTTTTTTCCCTTGAAACCTTGTTCTTCATGACCTTTTACCCTGAAACTAGGTCTTAACCCTTTAAAAATCAAGGAAAAGTTGTTTTTGTGTAGGTGCAGGTGTTGTCTCATCAAGCATTGGTCTTTTCCAACACTCACAAAGCAAATCAGGTTTTTAGAATAGCATTACTTATAATCTTTACAAGTAATAAGTAGGAGTACTTAACAAACCTAAAAGGGTATATGGCCAGTTCTAGTGTAGGTTGGGTTTTACAAAGTACTTTACTTGTTATTTTTCATGAGTAAAACTAGTTCAGAATTCCAAAAGGGTAACAAAGAAGTAATCGGGTTTTAAGACATCTTTAGTTCAAAGATTTTTGAATAACTCCTTTGAAAGAGATCAAATTGGTCTTAGATGCTTTTTAGGGTAAGTTTTTTTTCTATGGAGGGAACTTGGGCATTCTATAGGGTCATTTTCAATTTCCTTGAAGGGTATGTGCCCTTGTGGGAGGCACTTCAAAGAAAAAAAGGACCTTTACAAAACTTTTGAAGGGTATGTTTGAAGGCAAAATGGACCTTGTAGAGGGATTTTCTTTGGCATGAGGACTAATACAAAAGTTTTGAAGGGCACTTTTGGCTCAAAATGCCCTTGCAAAGGGCAACCAGTTGAAGCAAAGGGACGAAGACAAGAATCCCAAAAGGAGCTTGCCCTTTGGGAAAAGTGATAGGCAAAAGAAGTTTTCCTTCAGACATTTTGTCTGAAGGAAATCCAAGGTATAATTCATTAAAAAAAAATGCTTGAAGGAATTCCTTTAGACATTTTGTCTAAAGAAATTCGACGGTCACAGAAATTCTGAAGGGTAAGTGTCCTTATGGAAGGCACTTGGTCAAGAAAGTGGACCATTTCCTTTTATTTGAAAGGTATTTTTGAGCTCAAATGACCCTTGTGGAGGGCACTTAAAGAAAGTAAGGGATGAAGACAAAATCTTGAAGGGCACTTGCCCTTCAGGAAAAGCCAGTGCCAAAAGAAAGAATTCCTTCAGAGATTTTATCCAAAATAAATCTTGGGAAAAAGGGGCCAAAACAAAAGAGAAATCAATGGTGAATTCCTTCAAACATTTTGTTTGAATGAATTCAAAAATAAAATCTTGAAATCCTGAAGAATAAATGAATGATCAAGTGAAGGAAAATGAAATTAAATTGTTAAAGACAAAAGGGAAAAGGCCAAGGTAAAGGGAAATATCAAAGTAAAACAAAACAAGGTGGGTAACCTAGAACACGACCATACATCACAATAAAGTAAAATCTCAAAACATTCCAAGTAGTGTGACAAGTCAAAGCACCCAAGGATGAACCAAACCAAGGCAAGTGGGATAGGTTTCATCATCAAGAAGAGTAAATGCACTTAAGTGAAATAGTCTCTACCAAAAACCAATGAAAATATTGGTTTGTGAACTATAAAAGAGAGCAGCCCGTATATTCACATTTCACCATTAATGCATAGCTAGTTTCACCTAGCATTGAAGAGATCATGGTCCAGTCAACATAACTTGGGGATGGCTTTGTCAGTTTCTAGAAGGAGTATCCCATGCTTTTGCAGGCCCAGGACAGCAAGGGTAGTGACTTGGACATCTACAGCATGGATCTCCCATATGCAATTGGAAGAATACAGTAGAATCATGGGCTTGTGATCTCTAGAGAAGTGTTTAACTTAGCATGGGTCTCCATCACTTGATTTGTCAACTATCCATTTCTAAGTTATCTATATATTTGTAACTTATCATTTGAGAAAATATCTCTCAGCATTGTATGGTGAAGCCCTGAAGGAATTTACCTTAAATCAAAAGAAGCATTTTTACCTCCAATTGAGCTTGCACTTTTGCATATGTCTATGGTTTTATCTTATGTTAAGTCATTTCCTTTTCATGCTTTCATAAGTTTATGCCAACATATCTAGTGTATTGTGATTTCTTCTCATGCAGGTCAACAAGAAGTGTCCAGCTGAGAGTATAGGCACATGTGAATAGGTTGTCCATAGTGTGTTTTAGAACACCTCTAGTAGTTATTCCTCCCTATATCTCCATAAGTTCCCTATTAAAACACTAATGTAGGAAAGATTCTCATTTGAATGAAGTGTATGCTTGCTTCTCTCTGGTGTAAAGTGTATGCCAAAGCTGAGTAGACCAATCATTTTGGTGCATCATCACATTAGTTTAGGTTTTGATTTTAGTATCTCTCTCCCTTTTCATCCCTCCCATTTTTATCAGTAGGAAATCTAGGGCCTCAAGGTGCATCAAAGGGAGCTAGACCCTTATCTAGAGATGCATCCCTCATGTTTGCAACCCACAACAAGAGGGTGTCTCCATTGTGTCACATGGAGGAAGAGAGTTGAGCCTCCCTTTAGAGGGTGAAATCCACCATGTCAATAGTAAATAAACATAGGGGGAGATTGTGAGCTATATAAGTAAACAATTCCAAGGACCAAGTAGCAAGAAAAGATTTTGAGCTTCAAGGCAAGAGTTAGTGGACATTTGTGAGTTCATGACTATCATGTATCAAGATGATGAGAAATAGTTTAAGATTGAAAGATAAAAAATCAGTCACTCTAAAGGTAAGCATTTGGTAAATTTTATTGAGTATCATTTAGAGTGAAGAGATAAGGTGATATATATAGAGACCCTTTGTCACTAATATCAAAGGGGGAGAAAGACTTGAAGGAGAGAACCAACTTGGAGAAATGAAAATAGTCTGCTAGGTTAAGAGGTTTGCCACCAATGATAAAGGGGAATATTATTGAAATTTGTTATCGATGTTATCTATCTATAAACTGTCATTAATTTTAAAATAAGTGTAAGTTCTTTGATGAATTATGATGGCATGAAGTGACAAGAAGGCTATGAGCATGGAATGTCTATTCTGGTATAAGAAGGAGCATGATGGCTCTAAGGGATGAATCTATAGAGGCATAAGAGGATGAATAAGTTATTTTGAACATGCATTTTAGATGTTGATGAGGTGTTTAGATCATCTATTATGGTGATAAGTGTCATAGTCCAAAACCTAAAGTGACTTACCGTTGAAGGCCTAGTGTGCCAAGGCACCTAGTGAGACCAAATAGAGGATAAGGATCATATTCTAAGGTAATAGTACCTATGTGAGGATAGTATGAAGATATATGACATGTTTTTTATGATTTGAGACCAGTACAATAGGTTTCCATGTGATTTCAAGATTTAGTTATGGCTAGTGGTTCTAGACCTAACATGCATACAGACCTAGTGAGGTCCAAATGAAGGATCAAGTTGAGTTTATCAAGATAGTAAAGCCCATGTGAGCATGGAATGAGGTTTTAAAGGTTTATTCAGGCATGAAGACCAAGTCTAAGGTTATTTATTGAAGCTAAAGGTGGGATATCACATTAGAATATCTCCTATGTATGTAAAATGAAGATATGAGAGCTCAAGAAGAAATTTTTGATGCTCATTGGCACATGTAAATTTTAAATAGTAAGATAATCATTTTTGGAGATATGTATCATGGTCATAATAAGGTTTTATAAACATTTTTAAGTATTTTTAGGTACATAGCTTTACAAACATTCATTAAGAATGTAAACTAGTTCAAAACCCTCTCTAAACCCTTATAGTGACCTAATTGGATAAAACTTACTAGAAAGTGCCTAGAATTGATTTTAAAGTAAATTTTTATGTTTGTATCAAGTATATTACTCCTCTATACATCCCCAAGTGGTCTTGTTTTAATATAGTGAATAGAAGGTATAGCAAAGAGTTTGTTTCTGAAGAATTTGGTGTTATAGGTAGGGTTGACTGAGTCAATGCATGAAATTTGATGGAGGTTAAAGGCCAAGACTTGTTATTGATGTCCATGGATTTATTTTTTTAAGTTAAAACATCTATTTCAATCACTTTTTTCACCCAATATGACCTATTATTAATCTGTTAAAGAGTGAAAATAATGAAGGAAACTAGGCTTGAGTGAGAAAGCATTTACGAATTGGTTTCAGGTGATTAGGGTTAAATCCAATTATTTTAAATATTTTTTAAATACGTATAACCCTTTTTACCTTTTTTTTCAAGTGTTTATTATTCCCATAAATAAGCAAAAATATGCCCTCAAAGTGACTTATCTATGTAAGTCAAGATAATGAAGGTGTATGTCTCATAGAATGATATATATGTTCCTTATTTGATATTAATTCCTCCATAAATTATTGATTGGATTTTATCTTAAGGTTTAAAATTATATATTTAATTCTTTATAAGTTCAAGTAAATGTTTGCATAGGTGTTAAGAGTCATGTTTACTATGACTATGTTTTGAGCCAAGATGATTGCTCCAGGTAGGCTAAGAGAAGAGAAGGGTTTGAGACAATATGACAAGATTAATATCATATAATTAACATATTATTATTTTTTGAGAAATAATTGACCTATTAAATTTTTTTTGATGTTTTATAGATATGTTAAGTAATTGAATCATGAAATCCAAAAAGGCTTGTCTAGTTGTGTTAAGACTGTGAGAGGATGACTCGAGAGATTGGTCTACAGACTAATGGTTGTCACTATATATTGATATATATCAATTTTTGAATTAAATATAAGACTCATATAAACCATTAATGATAATTATATATCATTAAAATTTCCTTTCAAGTATAAAATATGAACTTCCATATGACTATGTTTTTGTGATACAGGCAGTTTCTAAGTGGTCATCTTGAAGAGATGAGTTTGAATTTATTTTGATAGAGATGATAAATAAATTTATTATGAAGATGTATTATAGCTATTTTAGGTCCATTTAAATTTATTTTTTCATTATAAGTCCCTATGCAAGTGTTGATGGTCAAAAATGTTTGACTGTGCTTTTGAATTTTCTAGTAAAACTGAGTGAGCCTATTGTAGAGGTGTCTTTAGGTGCTTGGAGCCTATATGGTGTTATCTAATTAACATGGAGAAATTTTTGAGGTCATTAATGATCTATTTTTTATTTTTTTTGTGGGGGTTATATGATAAAATCAACTATATGCTTCAATTTCATGAGACAAACTTTTTTGTGTTTTAAGGTCTAATGGCGAGTAGGTTAAATGGCTTGTTTTAAGAGGTGAGTTAGACTTACAGGAGATATGGACCTATTTAGGATTAATAAAGGGTATATTTTATATGTATTATATTTGTTTTAATTGTTGGTAAAATTTCAAGTTGTTCCAAACAGTTCAAGTGTAATGTGTGCCTTGAAAAAGACCTAATTGCTTTAGGTCTCAACTAGGCCTATTGGAGGATTTGGGTCTTAAGGGAAATGTCTAACCAAAGTTATGGTTGTTTCATGTATTAAATTTTTGTATTAACCTATTCCAATTATAATCAAATTATGGTAAATATCTTGGCTGACCAAGATGGGTAAGACCAAGAGTGTGGTATAAAGGCAAGGCCTAATTAGCCTATTTGAGTTAGTTGAGAGAAGAGAGGATACAAGTGAAGGAGAGAGCCTTTGAAAAATAAGTATTAGGTTATTAAGGAACATAAAAGGAGAGGAGGACCAGGCATGTATATCTAACCAATTTTATGTAGGTGGATACATAGGTCATTGGACCAAATGCGCCTAGAATAGGCATGTTTGAGTGAATAAGCCTAAGAAGTTGTTTGAGTGAGAGTGAAGAGGAAAGAGTGAAAAAAAATGAGGTCATCATCAGTTGAATATTATAAATAGGTTTTTTATGATGATTAGAGTTTAAGGTATATAATTTGGTTCTTGGTTTCCTAGGGGGATGGACCCTCCTTGCAAGATAGAGCTTGCAAAAGACTAGTTGAGTGGGTGCTCAACTAGGTAGGGGTTGGATCTCCTTGTGAAGTTGGTGCTTCACTAAATTTTATATCTTGAAATTATAGGATAGTAGTCCATATGGATGTTTTAATGGGTTTTATCCCCCAAGAGGGTTTCCCATATATCTTTTATGTTCTCTTATATACTTGTGTAGTTGTTTGATTATGCATTGATCTTATATGTGTATGAATGCTTCTTGGAATGATAAATGGAATTAGATATACATTGTTATGTAATTGATTCATCCCACCATCTCAATAAAAACTTCCCAAAAACATGGTGGATTGATTTTATTTTTCTCAAATAATGTGGATTGATTTGATTTGATGTTTGTTTTGATTTTCCCCAAGCAGGGTAGATTGATTTAATTTAATGTTTGATTAAGCTTATATTGTCTTTAGATTATTTGAATTTGATTTGACTTGGATGGAAGAAAAGATGAATGTTATGAGTTTGTCATTCCCAATAGACAAGTGTGGGAGATTAAATGGAAAAACAATAATGTGACTTGGATTTGATTGATTTGGAATTGATACGGCTTAGTCAAAGGTGACCTTATTTGACTTGTGATGGTTGAATTAATGTTTTGATTTGATTCTTTTCAAATTTGACCTTGGGCATTGACTTTGACTTGAAGGTTAGATTTAAAATGTTTGAATATATTTAAAACTTAACTTTAGATTTTTTGACTTGATTTGAAAGTTGACTTAGAATGTATGACCCTAAATTTTGATGTTGATTTTGACTTAGTTTGATTTCAAAGTTTGAATTTGATTTTTTTTTACTTTGAATCTTGAAAATGTTTGAATTTGGAAGAGTTGATTTAATTTTAATGTTTGACTTGAAATGTCTATCTTGGAATGTTTTACTTGATTTATTTTAAATTGTTTGATTTGATTTGATTTGATTTGATTTATAAAATTTTATTGATTTGGAATGGTTGACTCAAAAAAGGAGTGGAGTCAAAATAGACCCAATGTAGATGATTTATTTCAAATTGGATTTGGCTCAAAAGGGACAAGATCTATATTTTTTTCAAATAGACATCATAACTATACAATATAAACCAAGTATTATTTAAATTGGATAACATGACATTTCGAATGGGATAAAAATGACTCAAAATTTAGGTAGCACAATGCTTTATCACACTAATGTGTAATGATAAAGTTTGGACTTGGGATAATTTTACTTATTTTATATGTAAGGTATAACATGTAAAATGGGTATATGAAAAAAAATAAGCGATGACACACATACAAGACAAGCCCTATCTTAGTGGTAAAATGGGTGTACAACATAATTGTAACTCATGTATCTACCTTATAATAAGTTGGAAACATGTTATTCTCCTAACCCTCACTTCAAGTAATACACATTTAGATCTCAGGGGAGGTTGGTTTCCCTCAGAATACAAATAATTTGTGTTAAAGTGGTCTTAATCTAAGTTTTGATAAGGCTTCATAGATGGCACACGATATACCTCATGATACATGGGGCTCAAAAATTCTATGGAAGAAGAACAATAATAGGCAATTCATGAGAGGGTCTAGCCCCTTCGTGACCACTTCATCATTGACATCTTAGTGAAGTGATATGATAAATTGAACTTTAATGGTGATGTATGATAGCTTATCATCATGGATAAACCCCTTGCTTTCATGGACTGCACTTAAAACACACAATCACTTAGCTCTTATGACACTTATCCTCAATTTATATCCCCCAATAGAAAATGAGCTTGGTATGTATGTTGAGGTATGAAATCCAAATATTCATGACCTAAGTACTCATAAATGGTGATGAAGTCCATCTTATTCAACCAAAATAAAAGGAAGCTTCAACTTTTTCTAATCCTCATGATCCCACATGTAGGCAAGAGGAGAGCATACTATAGTTTTGCTTGGAGAAAAGTCAACATTAACCTATGTGTTTTTTATCACCCAAGATCCCACAAGTGGCCAAGAAGAGATCATATACATGATAAGCCACCCATAAAAATGTCTTCAATCAGACTCACACCCTTGTGAAGGTATTTTTAGGCCTTCACAGTCTGCTAAAACATGGAAACAATCTTAGGCTATGGGAGGCCTAATCAACGGACTGAATCTCTAGATTCTAAGGGTTATCTCCCTTTAGTGTATCAATTAGGATCTCTACTCTACACTAAAAATTGTTAGGAAAAATTTAAGAAAGAAAATTGAAAGGAAATCCTATCTAATGATGGTGATACAATCGTATTTTGGTTTATCCACTCAATTTGAGCTTCTAAAAAACACTGATTAGACAAGAAAAAGATTAAAATTTCAACTCTAATTGACTCCTATACAATATTATCTCATGAAAAGGTTTTATCTAGTGATCAAATCTTGAGGAAAATGAGGGAGTAGGTCTAATTCAAGCCACTAACCAACCACTTATATCAACTATAAATTCAGCCAAAAGACATCAAACACAGAACATGACCTGCATAATCTGATCAATTGTACTACTAGGTAGGAATCAAGACTTGACAATGAAGGAAATTTTATAACATATACAAATCACTGACATAGATACACTATACCATCATCTTAGAATCTAAAAAAATAGTCCTATTTATCTGAAAAAGGTTACAAGATTCAAATTTTGGTAGAGTCTAGTGTTTCTAAAAGAGGGATATCATTCAAGAATAAAAAAGCCAACTTATATAGAAAAAACATACAAAAGCCAAGAGATTGGCATTGAAAACAGAAGAGGGGATCAACTCCCACATCACCCGAAGTCTAACTATAGCTATGCCAAGATAACCAAAACTTCTGATAATACCCTTCTGACTTATGTCCTACATGAAAAGCTCTTTGGCATTGAAAATGATGGAGAGCCCATGCAGTAATCATTATTAAAATCTTAAAAATTTATCTAACTTGCATGGAACTTCAGGGTGGGTGTATAAGTTTGGATGGTGGGCCCATCTTAGACTAATCTACCCCATGCATGAAGGCTATGCCAAATATTTAGTTTGAACAAGTTCGAAGTGTTGAAAACCTTCAATTAACAAGATAAATAAGAATAGATGTGACACTTTGACAAAATTCAACTCAAACTTAAGACCAATCAAATCTAACAAGACTCCACTTGCATGAAAAATCTCTTTGAAAACTGAAGCATGCATGAAATTCCATGTTAACTCATTAAACTCCTCAAGCCCTTCATGCATTCAAGCCACCCCTTTGGAAATGAGAGATATGTGCTTGAAGCAGCTACATGTTCTTGGACTATAGATCTTCCTATAGATGGAAAAAAATTATCTTTATTAGTTTTTTCATGTTTGTGCTCATCTTGGATGCACCTAATCTTGCTTGGGTCACTCTGCATTTTCTACATGTAGACTGTAGACAGCATTGCTCTATTTTGAGATAATTCTTTCATCTTTTGTTTCTTCATGTATTCCTTCAGGCTATAATTCTTTTGGGATTTTTCCTTTGTCCTTTCCCATGGAATTATTTTAGGGCTTTCTCCTAAAGAATTTTGCTTCTATCTATTTCTTACAGACAATTTATCTAAGACTTTTCCATTTGGTCTTTTCTTTCTTTCAAGCAAATTGCTCAAAAGAACTTCCCCTTTTTGCCTTGAACAATTCCTTTGGACAAAAATTCCAAAGGAAATTATGTCTTTGGGTTTTTACAATGGATAATTCCTTTAGACAAATTGTTTGAAGGAATTCATGTCTTTAGACTTTTTGAAAGTCCTTTAAAAAAATTTGCAATGGTCATTTAGAATTTTTGAAAACGTCCTTTCCCAAATAAAAAGAGCCCTTCAAACTTTGTGAAAACAACCTTTCCAAAAGAAAAGAACCCTTGAGGTTTCTTGAAAGTGTCTTTCGGAAAAACTGTAATGGACCTTTCTGAAAGAAACATAACCTTCAAAAAAAATGAAAAGAACTTTTTCGAAAGGAAAGAGCCCTTTGGCTTCATGAAAATGTCCTTTGAAACTTTTTAAAAGCTCCTTTAGGATTTTTGAAATTGTCCTTTAGGATTATTGGAATGTGGCCTTTGGACTTTTGTAAATGGTCTTTTGACCGAAGGAAATGACCCTTCAAAATTATTGAAAAGGGCTTCGAAAAACTTGCAAAGGGCTTCAGAAAAATTGTTAAGCACCTTTCAAAAAAATTGTTAATCACCTTTCCCGAAGGTAAGAGCCATTCAAAACTTTTGTAATTGACTTTTCCAAATGGAAAAGAGTCCTTTTGGTACTTTATGAAATAGTCTTTGGAAAAATTGCAATGGACTTTCTCAAAGGAAAAAAGCTCTCAGACTTTTTGATTGTCACTTTCCTGAAAGAAATGACCCTTCAAAAAAGTTAAGTGACCCTTCAGTGCTTTTGCAAGTGCACCCTCTCGAAAAGAAAGAACCTTCAAACTTTTTGTTAATACCCTTCAGAAAAGTTGAAAAGCACCATTTTCTGCTGAGAAGAATACCTTCAAGATTTTTGGAAAGACTAATTCCTTTGAGAAAGTTACAAGTACCTTTCAAAAAAATTGAAGGGGAACCTTTGCTTTCAAAATAAATCTTTAGAACTTTCCCTTAGGACCATTTCTCAAGAAAAAAACCTTTCAAGTAAATTATTCCTAAAGTCTTCCTTCCTTGAAATCCTAAAGTATATCATCCACTTTTGAAAACCCAAAGTCTTCTGCTTGTCCTCTTTTGAACTACTCTAAGCAACATAAATACCTTCCTACAAATAACAAGATGAGTGAAAGAAAAGTCCCTAAATCACCTAAACAACCCTAAGACCTATTAACCATGGATCAAGAACAATTATTGAGCTCTGAAGATGAAATAGCATGGTATGCAAAATTTGTGAATAACAAGGGTGGCAATTTGACTTGTAGGGTCAAAATTATTGATATTTTAGTGACTCTACTAAGAATCATGCCTACTATTCTTAAGAACTAGACCCTTTAAATGACATTTAAACTCATAAAATAATGGCAAATATGGTCCATGCCTACAAACTCTCCTTTAAATTGAAATAAGACAACCTTCATCCTCCAAAATAAGAAGGAAAACACACAAAACAAGAAAACTAACTAAAAAAAGAAAGTGTGTAAACAAGCACTTATTTGGGACAAAATAGAACTAAACTAATATGCTTGAAAAAAATTTGGAGGAAAACAAATAAACAAGGAGCCTAGCTCCTTAGTAGCAATGTTTTAAATTCATCATATTGACTAGGATTGGAATCTCTTCACCATCCATCTTTGCAAGATGGAAGGCATTATGGGATTTGCAACTGGAGATTATGTATGGGCCACTCTAAAGGAGATCAAAATTTGTGTGCCTTCTTGATTTAGCTCTATCCTCATCCCACTTGAGGACCAAATATCCTTCTTTGAAACTTCGTGAAGAAGCTCCCTTGTCAAAATCTCTTTTCACTTGTGTTTGATGAGTTTCCATGGATAGCATGGACTAATTTATTATCTCTTCCAACCCCATAAGATTAGCATACCTGATCTCCATAGGCTCATTCTCCAACAACTCAAATGGATGCATTAGTTCTAAAGTAGGAAACTCAAGAGAAATGGGTAACCTTGCTTCCTTACCATATACCAGCTTGTAAGGAGAGTTGGCTATTGACCTTTTGTAGGTGATCTTATCATTCCATAGAGATGACTTCAACTTGAGATGCCATGACCTTTGATAATCCTCAATAGTCCTCCTTATGATCTTCAATAGGTTATTATTTGTAAATTAAGCAAGGCCATTGCCTTGTGGATAATAGTTTGATGAAGTGATAAGATAAATCCCATGTTGGACAGCCCATTGACTAATCCTAATTCCCACAAAATCCATTGAATTATCATAAATAATATTTGAAGGAACTCCAAATCTAGTAAGCAAAACTTTATAAAACTCTAGAACATTGGTTTCATTTGCTTCTTTCAATGTCACTGCTTCTGTCCAACGTATGAAGTAATATATAGAAATTAAAATCCATGTATATCCTAAACTTGAAGGAGGATTTATGAGACAAATCAAGTCCAATTTCCATTAGATAAAGGGCTGATTGACCTCAATTGGCTGAAGAGGTAAGGTTGTAAGTTTCACTTTTCTTACAAACATAGCACACTATTTACACTTCCTTAGCCATGCATGGCAATCACCAAATATACTAGGCCAATAGTACCCATATTTCATGATCTTAAGGGCTATAGTTCTTGAAAAAATGTCCTCCACCATATCCATCATGAAATTCCTAAAGCAATCTCTAAGTTTGGCTTGGCTTTATACATCTTAGCAACATGCCATTGATATCTTTCTTGAACAAAACACCATCAACAAGTAAAAATTGAATTGATTGTAACCTAAAATATCTTATTTTTGAAGTACTTAGATGAGAGGGATAAAAAACATCTTGTAAATAGCTTACCAAGTCATGAAACCAGCTGGAAGGTGAGGCATGACCAGCTGCAACATCTTCATCATTTAACACCAAACCAACCTCATTAGTCTCTTGCAATTCTTGAGCTAGATGCTCACAAAGTTCTTTGCCTCTAATCAGCTTTATGACCTTGATTTCCACATCATACTCCATTACTTTGGTTATCCAACCAGCCCTCTTCTCATTTATGTCTTTGATCAAAAGGAACTCCTTGATGCTTGGATGGGAAACCATTAGGTGTATCTTATTGTTAGACAACAAGTATCTAAACTTTTTAAGAGACCTTATAACTGAAAGCACATGGTTTTCAACAAAATAATACCTTGTTTCATACTCTTCCAAGCTTTGACTAAAGAAGGTTATTGGCTTCTCCAAAGCCTCATGATTTTGTTGCATAAGAATGCTTGAAATGGTGTCCATGCTAGCATATGTATACAAAATGAAATCCTTTGTGAAATATAGATTTATAAGTGTAAGAGCACTAGATATAGCCTTCTTAATGTCTTCAAAACTTTTTACTCCTTCTTTGGACCAGCTGAAGCTCTAATTATTCTTTAGCATGGTTGTAAGTGGCTTAGCTAAAAGGGCAAAATCTAAAATATATCTCTTTATGAAGTTGATTTTCCTAAAGAAGATTTGCATAGCCTTTTTGTGTTTAGGCAAGGAGAGCACAAGAATGGAGTTGGCCCTTTTAGAATCTATGCTTAAACCATACTTTGAAACCACATGTCCAAGAAGCTTACCTTCATGAATCGAGAAGACATACTTTTTGGGATTTAGAGATACACCAAATTGCCTACACCTTTTGAACAATTGCTTGAGATGAACCATGCAATCATCTGTACTCTTTAAAAACACTATTATATTATCCAAATAAATAAGTACAAACTTGTTAAGAAGGCCTCAAAATGACATATCCATGGCTCTCTAAAAGGTTTCTCTAGCATTGGATAAATTGAAGGGCATCTTTCTATATGAAAATGTCCCTCACTTGGTTGTGAAGGATATCTTAAACTGGTCCTCTTTCTTGACCAAAATCTGATTGTAACCACTATATTCTTCCAGCAAAGAAAACCTCTCGAAACCTACAAATAGCTATAAAATTTGTTCCATTGATGATAATGGATAATTATATTTAATTGAAGCCCTATTTAAATCATGGAAGTCAACACACAATCTAATCTCACCATTCTTCTTCCGTATCAAAACAAGATTTGCCATCCAAGTTGAGTGCTTTATTGGAAATATAATAGCTAAATCTATGAGCTTGTGAAGCTCAGCTCTCATCAAAGGCTCAAGCTTAGGATTGATGGGCCTTTGTCTTTGTCTCACTGGTTTAGTTTCAGCTTTTAACGCAATGGTGTGTTGAGCTAAACTTGGGTCAAACCCCTTGAGATCACTATATTTCCAAGCAAATATATCAAAAAAACTTGTGCATAACTCAATGAAAGCTTTTTTGTGTGAAGGAGTGCATACCTTACCCAACTTCAAATTCTTACCATCTATAATCTCTACATTAGCATAATGCTCTTCTTTTGTTGAAAAGGATGACTTCTTCCTTAACTCATCATCACCACTGAAGATGTTCTCAAGTGTGACCAATCCCTTCAACAAATTATTTGTCTTTAGTTGCATAATTTGATCACCATACTGCTATAAATTATTTGATTGGTTGCTGGAAGAAAACTCAACTTCCTCTTGTAAGAATCTCACAATTTGATTGTCATCTTCAAACACTTGCCAATTCTCGTGATTATATAGAATAGAAGGCCTTACAATCACCTTTATATGTGACTAAATTTTCTTACTTTTTATATTAGTTGGGATACTAAATTGTGCCCTAATGGCAGCCAACCTATCTACATGTTTATTCTCACCTCTTGGTATTGCCTAAATATTAAAATCTTGGAAATATTTAAGTCCCATATTCTATTCATGTATGATTTAAGAAACAAATTTTTATATACATTTAAACTTTTTACTTGGTGAACTATAAGTTCACTATCACCAAAAACTTGTAAGGTGTTGACTTTCATCTTTCCAACCCACTACAAATCGTGAACTAGTGCCTCATACTCTGCAACATTGTTTGAACAACCAAACTAAAACTTAATAAAAGAGAAATACCTTTGCTTTGTTGGAGAAACCAACATCATTCTAGCTCTGGTACCATGTTTATTCATTGATCCATCAAAGTATAATTTCCATAAACCTTCACCAAATTCATCATCTTTAACCATGACTAAAATTGGTGCATCACTCTCATGAAGGCAATACACACCAATTCATTCTTATTCAATCAGCTTATAAGGATAATGCTCATGAAAATTGGAATCCCACTCATCAAGAAACAAATCTATAACTCCATCCAAAGGTGATCCATTTTTTACTCACTAGTTTCTAGTAAATCATCCAAGATGATACAGTTAGTTTTCACAACACTTAGCATATATGGATCCATATAAAAACATGCCATAGGTTGAAAATAAAACATTATATTGGTACCATACCTAGTTTTGAACATCAAATAAGTCTAATCAGCTAATAAATATCCCCCAATCTTTGAGGTGAAGTCCCTTGAAAGGCACACAACAAAGTAAGGAGGCAAGTCTACCACAATAATATCCTACTAAATGGTAACATTGGGACAACAATGTAATGTCAATTTTAGATCTTTGATAATGCCTATCATCTTTGTTGGTGACGCATCCAATTGTAATACCCCTTAGTGTTTTATTCATAAACAAGGTCAAGGTTGTCTGTAATTTATTTAAGCATGACTGTACTACTAGCTCCACTATCCACCATACATTTATGAACCAAAGTATCACCCATTATCAAAGAAATGAAGGATGAGTTTTATTTGATTTTACCTCAGTTTTATCTACCTTTTCCATCTTATTTACTTGATGTAAGTTTTGCTTAATTGGCTGATCCGAATTAGTTAAGACAACACCTTATTTCTCAACTGATTTTGGAGGCAATTTGAGAGCTGAAAGCTCTTGGATGAGCATATATTTTTGTCTTGAAATGGAAAGACAATCCCACATGCTAATGCTGATATTAGAATTATTATTCTAGTCTACTATACTGAAATGAGATCCACCAACCTTTGGTTGCACTTTTTGAAGCACTGGATGCTCATGAACTAGAGGTATTTGATTAACTTTACTAACCTCTATATTCTATTTTTTTTGAGTCATATGGGAAGCAAGTTGTTATTTTGTACTCTCAGGAACAAAATTAGGAGTAATTGAATCATTTATCACCTCTTGAGCCTCATCAATGGCTCTTCTTTTATATCTAGTTATAGTTGTAGCTTGGCTACTTGTATAGTTAGTTTTAACACTTTGAGCAAAAGCAACATGATCATCCACTTGCCAATTTACATTAATGGCATCAAGTTTACCTTAAACTTGTTGAGTCTCTCTTTGTGATTCCAAACTTGTATCTTGGTACTGACCTCCTTGAAAATAAAACTCTTATTATGTCATTTGTGGCATAGTGATGTTTTGTGATACCAATACTTGGTTTTGAACATCATTGATATTTGAGGACTGCCAACCTAAATCCTACATCAAGCTGTTTTGAGGTAGGGTGAGAATAATTTCCTTTGAAGTGGAAGTAGCATTAGTATCAAGGGTAGCATATGGCTTAGTTGGAGTTATGGCTCCTTGTGTTTGATAAGGTGATCTATTCTCTCTGAAACCTTGATAAGGAGGCCTTTGATCTTTGAAGGGATGATAGGTGGTCTAATTTTGTTGTTAATAGGTCATATTATCCTAATATTTTTGCCTCTTGAGTTTCATTATTTCATTCCCAAAGAACTACAACAAGTTTTTCAACTCTCCTATCTCACTAGCTCAACTAGTAGGGGCTGCAATTTGAGCTTGAGGTGATGGGATAGGAGCTAAGGATGGAATTTAGGGAACTTGAGGAACTTGAGGGGCTAGAATAAACCTTAATTCTAGGAATATAGGAATTAAAGGTCTTAGAGAAAGCTTACCAAATTTTATCAAACTATTATCTACCTTTATTGCAATCTCAGAAGCATTTGGCAAAGTAGTACCACACATTGACTGTATCATCACACTAATGTTAGAGTTAAGGGCTTTTAAATAATACAAAAATACATATTCAAGAGATGGCCTAATTAACATAGGTATCCTAGCCTATGTCTTTTGTAATCTGAGATTAAAATCAGACATGAACTCATGAGGATCTCTCGTTATGGTAGTTAATTGTTCATCCAAAGAGAGATGATCAGATTTGTCTTCAAATTGCTTGACTAACGCTATACCCAATTCATCCCAGCTAGAAATGGAGTTCAGTGGCAAGTTTATATACCACTACAATACTTTTCTTTCGAAAGAAGTAGTAAACAATCTAATATCAACATTATCCTAAATAGAATTATGCATTGAACAAAGATTAGCTACATTTTGGATGTGCTCAATAAGGGTTATTTGATTCTCTCCAGAGAATAATGGGATGCTCTTGAGGGCAGACACAATAATTTCATCAAATTGGGCTAAATTTAGTGGGATACCTATATTAAATGGAACAAATAATTGGTTTATGATAGCCATTTGGATAGTGAGGATTGTAGTGCTTAGAAAAATAGGATAACTTGGAGACAAATATTTCTTTTGAGGATATGGATTTACCCTCCTAAAACTTGATCTCTTCTATGATATAAATTCAAAAGGAATACATTTACTAGTTGACCATGTGGTAACCTTTGGCATGAAATAATTGCTTGAATGGTGTTATGAACCTTGCAACCTAAAGAATCTTTAGCTTGTGGTGAAGATGAATATTCTCATCTGCTACAACTACTTCTCCTCAAATTCAAATTTTAGATATGCCAAGGAGTAAATATCCCATCAAGCATGCCAAAAATTGTTTTCAATTAGACTCACACCCTTGTGAAGGTAGTTTTAGGCCTTCACAGTCTGTTGAAACATGAAAACAATCCTAGGTTTTGGGAGGCTTAATCAGTGGATTGAATCTCTAGATTATAAGGGCTAGCTCCCTTTGGTGTATCAACTGGGATCTCTACTCTACACTAAATTTTTTTGAGATACACTTGTGATACATCCTATCTAATGATGGTGATACACTTGTATTTTGGTTCATCCACTCAATTTGAGCTTCTAAAAAGCTTTGATTAGACAAGAAAAAGATTGAACTTTCAACTCTAATTGACTCTTATGCATCAATATCTCATGAAAATGTTTTATCTGGTGATCAAAGCTTGAGGGAAATGATGGAATAGGCCTGATTCAAGGCACTAACAAACCACTTATATCCACTGTAAACTCAACCAAAAGACATCAAATATAGAACATGACTTGCATAATCTGATCAACTATTCTGCTAAGTAAGAATCAAGACTTGACAAAGAAGGAAATTCTATCACATATGCAAATCACTGACATAAATACACTATACCAGCATTTTGGAATCTAAAAAAACATTTCTTCTATTTATCTAAAAAAGGTTATAAGACTCAAATTTTGGTAGAATCCAGTCTTGCCAAAAGAGGGATATCATTCAAGGCTAAAAAATCCAACTTATAGAGAAAAAGCATACAAAATCTAAGAGATTGATGTTAAAAATAGAAGAGGGGATCAACTCCCACATCACCCCAATTCTAACTATAGCTATACCAAGATAGCCAAGCCTTCTGATAATACCTTCTTGACTTATGTCCTGCATGAAAAGCTCTTTGGCATTGAAAATGATGGAGAGCCCATGTAGTAATCATTATTAAAATCTTCAAAATTCATCAAACCTGCATGGAACTTCAATGTGGGCATAAAAGTCAAGATGGTGGGCCCATCTTGGACTAATCTACCCTATACATGAAGGCTATGCCAAATCTTTAATTTGAACAAGTTGGAAGTGTTGAAAACCTTCAATTAACAAGATAAATCAGAATAGATGTGACACTTTGACAAAATTCAACTCAAAATCAAGACCAATTAACTCTAACAGGACTCCACTTGCATGGAAAAGCTCTTTGAAAACTAAAGCATGCATGAAATTCCATGATAACACGTTAAATTCCTTGAGCACTTCATGCATTCAAGCCTCCCATTTAGAATTGAGAGAGTCGTGTTTGAATTAGTTGCATGTTCTTGGACTATGTATCTTCTTATAGATGGAAAAATAACATCTTTATCAGTTTTTTATGTTCGTACTCATCCTAAACATCCCAATCTTTCTTGGGTCACTCTTCATTTTTTCCATGTAGACTATAGACTGCGTTGATTTGCTTCAAGATAATTCATTCACCTTTTGTTTTTGCATTTATTCCTTTTAGCTATAATTCTTTCAGGATTTTTCCTTGGTCCTTTCCAATAGAATTATTTCAGGATTTTTTCCCAAAGAATTATTTTGCTTCTATCTATTTCTTGTGGACAATTTTTCCAATAATTTTTCCTTTGGACTTTTCTTTCTTTTTGGAAAATTGCCTGAAATAACTTCCCCCTTTTTTCCTTACTAACTATAGCTATACCAAGATAGCCAAGCCTTCTGATAATACCTTCTTGACTTATGTCCTGCATGAAAAGCTCTTTGGCATTGAAAATGATGGAGAGCCCATGTAGTAATCATTATTAAAATCTTCAAAATTCATCAAACCTGCATGGAACTTCAACGTGGGCATAAAATTCAAGATGGTGGGCCCATCTTGGACTAATCTACTCTATACATGAAGGCTATGCCAAATCTTTAATTTGAACAAGTTGGAAGTGTTGAAAACCTTCAATTAACAAGATAAATCAGAATAGATGTGACACTTTGACAAAATTCAACTCAAAATCAAGACCAATTAACTCTAACAGGACTCCACTTGCATGGAAAAGCTTTTTGAAAACTAAAGCATGCATGAAATTCCATGATAACACGTTAAATTCCTTGAGCACTTCATGCATTCAAGCCTCCCATTTAGAATTGAGAGAGTCGTGTTTGAATTAGTTGCATGTTCTTGGACTATATATCTTCTTATAGATGGAAAAATAACATCTTTATCAGTTTTTTATGTTTGTACTCATCCTAAACATGCCCAATCTTTCTTGGGTCACTCTTCATTTTTTCCATGTAGACTATAGATTGCGTTGATTTGCTTCAAGATAATTCATTCACCTTTTGTTTTTGCATTTATTCCTTTTAGCTATAATTCTTTCAGGATTTTTCCTTGGTCCTTTCCTATAGAATTATTTCAGGATTTTTTCCCAAAGAATTATTTTGCTTCTATCTATTTCTTGTGGACAATTTTTCCAATAATTTTTCCTTTGGACTTTTCTTTCTTTTAGGAAAATTGCCTAAAATAACTTCCCCCTTTTTTCCTTACTAACTATAGCTATACCAAGATAGCCAAGCCTTCTGATAATACCTTATTGACTTATGTCCTACATGAAAAGCTCTTTGGCATTGAAAATGATGGAGAGCCCATGTAGTAATCATTATTAAAATCTTCAAAATTCATCAAACCTGCATGGAACTTCAATGTGGGCATTAAAGTCAAGATGGTGGGCCCATCTTGGACTAATCTACTCTATACATGAAGGCTATGCCAAATCTTTAATTTGAACAAGTTGGAAGTGTTGAAAACATTCAATTAACAAGATAAATCAGAATAGATGTGACACTTTGACAAAATTCAACTCAAAATCAAGATCAATTAACTCTAACAGGACTCCACTTGCATGGAAAAGCTTTTTGAAAACTAAAGCATGCATGAAATTCCATGATAACACGTTAAATTCCTTGAGCACTTCATGCATTCAAGCCTCCCATTTAGAATTGAGAGAGTCGTGTTTGAATTAGTTGCATGTTCTTGGACTATAGATCTTCTTATAGATGGAAAAATAACATCTTTATCAGTTTTTTATGTTTGTACTCATCCTAAACATGCCCAATCTTTCTTGGGTCACTCTTCATTTTTTCCATGTAGACTATAGATTGTGTTGATTTGCTTCAAGATAATTCATTCACCTTTTGTTTTTGCATTTATTCCTTTTAGCTATAATTCTTTCAGGATTTTTCCTTGGTCCTTTCCAATAGAATTATTTCAGGATTTTTTCCCAAAGAATTATTTTGCTTCTATCTATTTCTTGTGGACAATTTTTCCAATAATTTTTCCTTTGGACTTTTCTTTCTTTTAGGAAAATTACCTGAAATAACTTCCCCCTTTTTTCCTTAAACAATTCCTTTGAACAAAAAGTCTGAAGGAAATTATGTCTTTGGGTTTTTTCAATGGACAATTCCTTCGGACAAATTGTCTAAAGGAATTCATGTCTTTGGACTTTTTGAAAGTCCTTTCAGAAATTTTGCAATGGTCCTTTTGAATTTTTGAAGAGGTCCTTTCCCAAAGAAAAAGATCCCTTCAGACTTTGTGAAAAGAACTTTTCAAAGGAAAATAACCCTTTGGGTTTATTGAAAGTTTCCTTCAAAAAAATGTAATGGACCTTTCCAAAAGAAACATACCCTTCAGAAAAAATGAAAAGGACTTTTTCGAAAGGAAAGAGCCCTTTGGCTTCATGAAAATGCCCTTCAAAACTTTTGAAAAGGTCCTTTGGGATTTTTGAAATGGTCCTTCGGGATTATTAGAATGTGCCCTTTTGACTTTTGTAAATGGTCTTTTGACCGAAAGAAATGACCCTTCAAAATTATTGAAAATGGCTTCTGAAAATTTGCAAAGGGCTTTAGAAAAAATATTAAGCACCTTTCAAAAAAATTATTAAGCATGTTTCCCAAAGGTAAGAGCCCTTCGAAACTTTTGTAATTGACTTTTTATAAAGGAAAAGAGTCCCTTCAGCACTTTGTGAAATAGTCTTTGGAAAATTTGCAATGGACTTTCCCAAAGGAAAGAAGCTCTCAAACTTTTTGATTGTCACTTTCTCGAAAGAAATGACCCTTCAGAAAAGTTAAGTGACCCTTTAGCTTTTTTGCAAGTGCACTCTCTTGAAAAGAAAGAACCTTTAGAATTTTTGTCAATACCCTTTGGAAAAGTTGAAAAGCACCATTTTATACCAAGAAGAATACCTCCAAGATTTTTGGAAAGACTAATTCCTTCAGAAAAGTTGCAATTACCTTTCAAAAAATTTGAAGGGGCACATTTGCTTCCAAAAGAACTCTTCAGAACTTTCACATAGGACCATTTCTCAAGAAAAGAACCTTTCAATAAATTTATTCTTGAATTATTCCTTCCATGAAAACCCAAAGTATTCTGCTTGTCCTCTTTTGAACTGCTCTAAGCAACATAAATACCTTCCTGCAAAGAACAAGATGAGTGAAATTAAAGTCCCTAAATCACCTAGACAACCCTAAGACCTACTAACCATGGATTTTTCAAGGACTCTTTGGGACTAATTACTGAGCTCTGAAGACAAAATGGCATGGTATGCAAAATTTGTGAATAACAAGGGTGGCAATTTGACCTATAGGGTCAAAATTGTCAACAAAAAACACAACAAATATCACAAACACTCAAATAGAAGCAAACATAAGTATTTTAAAGCACCAAATTCAAATGTTATTTTTTAAGCACCAAAGTGAAATGTGTTTATTTTTTTGATAAACCACTTCTTTAACAATCGATACCTACAGAAAACAAGTTAATTTTTTAGGTCTCAAGAAAATATCATAGGGTGATTCCATCAATTAGTAGGGGAATCTACCAATTTTAGTTTTAATATCATCAACCTATAGACATAGAACAAAGAATACACAAAATTTGGCAATTTTACCAATTACTAAGGCAATATCACTATTAAATAGGGTGATTCCACTATTTTCAAAAAAACACAAATAGAATTAAACCAGAGATGATTTTGTAAATTAAGTATTCGATTCTACTATTTTTATATGTAATATAATTAAAATTCAAAAAATAGATAGTAAAAAGTTACCTAGGGATTTCTTTTGATATGTAGTTTGATCCTATTGATTACCGAGTTAATTATGTCATTTCAATTTTTTATTACAACATGTATACAAACCCATAGTCTAAGAGAAACTCGAGAGTATTTATATCATTTTGTAGTGAGATTCCACCAATTTCAAGATCAATTTCATCATTTACTTGAATAACACAAAAAATAAAAAAATAAAAAAGAAGTGAACTCACTGATCAATAGGGCAACATCATTATTGTCAGCTAGTGATTCTGCTGAATAGTAGAGTTTTCCCACTATTAACTTGGGAACAAAAATTTGGCAAATTTATAAGAAAAAAGTGAAATTAAGATCAATTTTGAGGTAATTTCTAAATTAGATAAATGGTATGATGATTCAAAGGATAATTTGGGGTGTTGGTCCCATTGAGCATGCCATATGTGAACCACATGATTATGAAAGAGATTAGTTTATTGTTAGCATGAAAACCAAACTAAAATAATATAAAATTAACATTCAGGGTGCATGTCCTTGAATTGGGAAAGTTATAAGAAGTGAAAAATAAACAAATAGAAGATAAAATCAAATGATTATACCTTCCTCATGGATGACTCCTAACTAGAATTCAAGTTTGGATTGTCCCAGATGTAGTTCAAAAGGCTTTGATCAATGTCACGTAGCCATTTTGATGGCATTTCCCCTTGCACTATGTATACACATAATATTTTCACACTTTTATCGATTATTGATGCCTTACATCTTGCAAGAACCCATCACAACTCAATCTCTCTAAGTGCATGTCTTAAAGGGTGCACCAGAAAAGAGGTGGGCAGACCTTTGGTGCTTCACAATTTTGTTATCCCTTATTGCCATATTATTCCTTAACCATTCAACTCCTAAAACCTTTCCCTAAGTTATATCTCCTTCCTTTCACATTCCTATAGTATTTTCCTCTTTTTATCCTTCTTTCCCTTACTTAGTACCCTTTTTACCTATTCAGTAAGCTAGGTTGATATGGTTGACCTAGCATAGTTTGGGGTCACTTTAGCTCTTTAGGCCTAGTTTCCATCTGGCCAACCTAGCACAAACTTTAGGCATTAGCTTGATAATGCACTAGGTTGACTTAGTTGACCTAGCATAACTAACATATCCAAGTGATTTTTGGATTAGATACTCCTATTTATACAGGGTCATTTTGGTCATTTCCATATGAATACAATCAAGAGTTATTATTCACTCATGCTTCTTCACAATCTGCTCTTCCACCATTATACTTGAGAAGTCTTAGCTTAGGTTTCTTATTTGGAGAATCTTAGTCTTATAGATAGGTCTTGGATGATTTGGCCTAATAATGTGATCCTTATGAATGATAAAAACCTCTTGCGAATCCCCATTGGTCAAGGAAGAGATTGAGTCACAATGGGTTCAAATTCAGGTGAGTATATTCTAACTTTGTTTTCCTCTCTTTTAGTAGATAGAAGTAACATAAGTGTTGGCTAAAATAATATTACTCCTCATGTTTCATGTATTAGGGTGATACTCATACTTACTTTATTTAAAGTTCCCTATACATGTATTTCATTGCTTTGCATCTAACCCCTTAATTTGTGACACAAGCTTTGGTGGGCACTAGATTAGTTTACTTTTCTTGCTATTAGATTAGTTTACTTTCTTGTTTAATATCATAAGTGAATATAAAAACCATATGACTCTTTTAGGGTTGTTGTGTGATTATGTTAGACTATAGACTTTGTAACCCTACCTAATATCATGTGTTGTGATAGATGATACAAGTGATCCCGTAATTAGGTCTAGCAAATCCTCATATTGGTCATACTCTCACTTAATAAGTGTGTGCCCCAATCAGAAGTGTAGGTGTTATCTATCTGATCTGATTCAGGATTGATTCATGCAAACCATATAATTCCAATTGCATACATTATGGTGAGCCCAACATGAATCCTATCCCACTGGTGGTTGGATTGTCTTCCCATTTCCATTTTTGTCTCCTTTCTTATTTATCATTAGCTCCACTTTGGCTTCACCTTCATTACATTCTGGTGAACCCGATGTGAAAACAAATCCTTGCAAGATTTATTTCACTTTTATTTCATTATCTTGTCATCATTTTTATAATATATTTACTTTGTTTCATAACTTTATATTAACTTCATTGCCTTCTCTCCATGATCATGAATCCAATGTATTTTATGGTTTGTAAAGTGGATGAGTAGAACTAAAGATATAGGCAAAACAATTTTCTTGTCTATTATACTAGGTCAACCTAGTCGACCTAGTGCTTTTTCTGACCTCTATACACTGCCTAGTTGACCTAGTACTATCTTTAGACCTTGTATTTTGTGTTATGTCGACCAGGTCAACCTTGTACTATTTTATTTCTTCTATGCTATCTAATTTAACTTTTTGCTTTCCTTATATTTCTAATTTAGTTCTATGTCTATCTAAATTAGTTATTTATCTCTATCTATTATTCTTATTTCTTAGAATTATTTTCCTTTTATCCTCAAGCATCATGTCCCTCATAATAATCTTCTTGGAAAACCTAATCCATTTAGACACTCTATGGGGTTATCTTTGCTTGTTATCCTTTCATATCTCTTCTTCCTCTTTTTAGCTATTAGGACATCTTGCAATACCCATCCACACATTACTTTAACCTTTGGTGCATCCTTAGATGCCCACCTTCATGTCCTTTTAAACTTTTGGGCATCTTGAGATGCCTATCGCTACATCTATTTACCCTTTGGCTCATCTTGTGATGCCCACTCTTATTCTCCATTACATGCTACCATACTAATTCAACTTCAAGAAACCTTTCAAGACACCTAGGCTTGTCTCTCACATACTCATCACTGATATAACTATTAATGTAGGATCATTTTCCTTCTTTTCATGCTTTCTCTATATGTCTATCTAACATCTTTTTGTAGGTTACTGTAGCACAGGTCTTTCCCTATGCAACAGTTTCCTTCCTTTTCAAACTTTTAGGCATCTCCCTATGCAACAGTTTCCTTCCTTTTCAAACTTTTAGGCATCCCTTTTGGTCTTTTGGTTTTTTGATGTACCATAGTCTTCATTTCCTTTCTTTTCAAACCTTTAGTTCTCCCTTTTGGTCTTTTGGTTTCTAGATGTACCATAGTCTTCATTATCTTATCTTTTCATTCTCCTTTTGATTCTCAATGCTATTTTTGCATCCTCTTGGGCTTTTCTTTTATGAGTTTCATGGTAATACTATGGATAAAACTTGACCCTCCTCATAAAATGACCATTCTTTTTATTTCTCTTTTTATTCCTTTTCATTCTTTTGTTGCTTGCCAATGTTGTTTTGGCATCCTTTAGGTCTTTCTTTGTGAGGTGATTTATACAAAAGCTCCCTCACTTTTTGCTTATTTCCACCCCTTGGTTTTCCTTTTGTGAGTTTCTTGGTAAGACCATGGATAAAACTCAACTCTCCTCATAAAATTACCTTTCTTTTCATGTTTTGTGTGATCCTTGTTATTTAGACACTAGTTTTTGCTTCTTTTGCTAGATGGAATCTATAAACAATCTATGTTAGCATGTTTTCCTTCACTTCCTCTAGTTTTATGATAAGGAATCACACCTTTTTTATCATTATATTTCTTTTTTCCCTTTGTCGCGTTTTTTTCAATTTGAATAAATTCAAACTTGTTACATGTGTCATTTTCCTCTTGATTTCCCCCTTTCTTTCACCTTCAGATTTGGATAAAATAAGGTTGAAGTCAAGATAGCACTTTTATTTCACTTGGATTTATGAGACTCTTAGACCCCATGCTCTTTGATTTTCTCTCTCTTAGCAACCTTCTCCCAAAGTTTTCAAATGAAAGTCATCTTTAGCACCCATGTTTGGTCTTCCAAATCCATATGGAGGAGGAATTTTAAAAAAAAAGAAAGTTAAAATATAATTATTTGAAAACAAAAGGCAGTGATATCTAAAAGGCAACATACAAATCTTAAATGTCTAATCACACCAAAATATGTGATTACAAGCACATCCCCTATCTCCAATCAAAGCTCAAACTCCACAGTTGGCTTCACATAGAGCTGAAGTCCTTTGGGGTGTGGCAGGCTAGTAGATTAAAATAGGGGATTTCAAAAAAATCTATAGTATTACATACTTTTTCATGCAAGTACCCAATCTTCGTAGTAGACTAAATACTCTGTAAGGGGTTCTGAGGAGCAGGGAATACATCATGAGGAGGTAGGTCCATTTCACTTTTCATGCATATAGCCTTTATGGGATGATCTATATACTCCATTTGTTGACCTAAGACTAGTGTAGTTAATATAAGTTCTTCATAGTCCTTAAGGTTGACAGTCCTCTTATTTTGACAAACCAAATTTGAGTGTCTTGACTTCGATAAAGAATTCCTCTACCTTGGTTTTTCCTTCATTCTCACCTCCGACCCATTTCATTTCTCACTTTGGTAGACAAATTATGATTCCAAATCTATTTTCACTCTTCTTTAAATTCCTTTTTCTTCATTTCTTAAAAAACATGCTAACACTACTTTGTTTCATTTTAATTTATCTTTAGATGCAAAACAACATGTTTGAGAAACTATGAATCATTTTCATCGTGTTCTATATATTTACTAAAACTACTTTTCTTTCCTTTTCCCATTTATCTTAATTTTGTTGTTTTATTATTGTAGACACCTGAGTTCACACCCTTTTTTTCATTGTTACATGAGATATGGATTGTTATTACTCATCCAACCATGTTTTTTTCTCTTTTATGCATCCCCTTTTTCCATTGATGATTGAGATGTGGATTATTAATGTTCACTCATCAATGTTGTTTTACCATTTTTATTTTTGAATCCTCTTTTTACCATCTTATTTGACATGTATTCTTGATTTGATTTGGTGATTTTACCTTTTCTTACTTGAGGTTTACTTATTTTATTTTTTTAGTCTTTAGTAGCCTTGGCTTTTTGGTTACCTGATTTACTCTTGTTTCACTTGGTCATTTGGTCTAACATAGCACTTGTCACCCAGCTTGCCAAATTCCCAAGTACGTCTCATCCACATAGCACCAATTATCTTGGATTTTCTTGCATTTGTTTTTGCTCCTTAGTTTTATATTTATAGGTTTGTCCAAAGCAGTCTCTATACCCTCCACAATCAAAACTAAAACACAGCTGAAAAACATCCCATGATAAAGGTAAGTCAAGGTTATGCATCATTTACTTTTCAATTATTTACTTTTTAATTAGCTTCCTTTCCTATCATTAACTTTTAGTTATTTTATGCTTTTTAAAATACTATAATTTTTTTAACATCAAAATTGTGTGTGTCCTTATGTTCTTTCTCAAAGCACCATCCCCTGTTACACCTTAGTGACACATGATGAGCTTCAAGTGGGGCATATGTATACACATAATATTTTCACATTTTTATCCATTACTGATGCTTTACATCTTGTAGGAACCCATTGTGACTCAATATCTCTGAGTGCATGCCTTAAGGGGTGCACCAAAAAAGGGGTGGGAAAACCTTTGGTGCTTTGCAAGATTGTTGTCCCTTATTTCCATATTATTCCCTATCCATTCATCTCCTAAAACCTTTCCCTAAATTATCTATCCTTCCTTACACATTCCTCTAGTATTTTCCTCTTTCTATCCTTCTTTCCCTTGCTCAGTACCCTTTTTATATGTTTAGTAAGCTAGGTCAACCTAGTCAACCTAGCATAGTCTGGGTTCACTTTAGCTCTTTAGGCCTAGTTTCATTCTAGCCAACCTAGCACAAACATCAAGCATTAGCTCAATAATGTGCTAGTTCAACTTAGTCAACCTAGCACAACTAACATGTTTGAGTGATTTTTAGGTCAGATACTCCTATATATACAAGGTCATTTCAATCATTTCCATATGAATTTAATTAGGAGTTATTATTCACTCGTGCTTCTTCACATTTTGTTCTTCTACCATTCTACTTGAGGAGTCTTAGCTTAGGTTTCTTATTTGGAGAATATTAGTCTTTTGGATAGGTCTTAGATGCTTTGGCCTAACAAAGTGATCCTCATGAACGATAACAACCTCTTGCAAAGCCCCACTAGCCAAGGGAGAGATTGAGTCATGACAGTTTTGCATTCAAGTAAGTATATTCTAACTTTGTTCTACTCTCTTTTAGTATATAGAAGTAGCATAAGTGTTGGCTCGAATAATATTACTCTTCATGTTCCATGTATTAGGGCGTTAATCATACTTACTTAATTTTAAGTTCCCTATATATGTATTTGATTGCTTTACATCTAACCCATTACTTTATGCCACAAGCTTTAGTGAGCACTAGATTAGTTTACTTTTTTTGTTATAAGATTTGTTTACTTTATTGTTTATTATCATAAGTGAATATATAAACCATAGGACTCTTATAGGGTTTTTGTGTGATTGTGTTAGACTGTAGGCTTTGGAACCTTGCCTAGCATAATGTGTTGTGATAGATGATACAAATGATCCCCTAATCGGGTCTAGTAGATCCTCATATTGGTCATGCTCATGCTTAACAAGTGTGTTCCCCAATCAGAAGTATAGGTGTGATCTATCTTATTTTATCTAGGATTGATTCATGCATACCATGCAATTTTGATTGCATACATTCATATGTATACACATAATATTTTCATACTTTTATTGATTATTGACACTTTGTATCATGTAAGAACCTACCAAGTCTCAATCTCTCTGAGTGTATGACTTAAGGGGTGCACCAAGAAAGGGGTGGGTAGACCTTTGGTGCTTTGTAAGATTGTTGTTCCTTTTTCCACTTAATAACTACACATTTGCCTCTTAACACCTTGAACCCTAAGCATATTTCTCTCTTTCCTATCTATTCCCACCATTTTTCATACTTTATCCCTAATTTTTTACCTTGTTTCCCTTTTGACCTATTCAGTAAGCTAGGTTGACCTAGTCGACCTAGCTTATTCTGGGGATACTTTGCCTTTCATTATCACTTTGCATCCTGACTGACCTAGTACAAACTTCAAGAATTAGCTTGATAATGTACTAGGTCAACCCAGTTGACCTATCACAGTTGACATGTCCAAAATTCTTTAGGGTGAGATACTACTATATATAGAAGGTCATTCCTTACCATTTCATAATAGAGTTGAATTAAGTGAATAAGTGTGAACAAACATTTTCTTATTGACCATTCTACTTGAGGAATAAAGATTTAGGTTTCAATACTTTCTTTTAGAGCTCTGATCTTATCTTATGGAGAAGCTTTTGGATCCTTAGGTAGGTCATGTATCCTAGAGCTGATTTATCTTGGTCATCTTTACAAGCCACAACAATCTCTTGAGAAGCACCATTGGCTAAGGGAGAGTTTAAGTCTCGACAGGTTCATCTTCAAAGGTAAGTATTCCTAACTTTATTTCTCCTTTGTAAGAGTACATAGATAATGCAGTATGTACTATTCTCTCCCATGTATTAAGATTCTGTATACATTGATATGAATATAAGTCTCCTATACATGTTTAATCTAGTTGTTATTTACTTGTTTTATTTTAACCCCTACTTTGTGCCACAAGCTTGGAGAGCACTAGATTAGTTTACTTTTCTTGTTATTAGATTAGTTTACTTTATTTTTTATTATCATAAGTGAATATAGAAACCATAGGACTCTTTTTGGGTTGTGCAATTATGTTAGACTATAGGCTTTAGAACCCTACTTAGCATGATGTGTTGTGACAAATGATACAAGTGATCCCCTAATCAGGTCTAGCAGATCCTCATATTGGTCATGCTCCTGCTTAACAAGTGTGTGCCCCAATTAGAAGTATAGGTGTGATCTATCTTATCTGATCCAAGATTTATTCATGTGCACCATGCACTTCCAATTGCATACATTCTGGTGAACCCGACATGAATCAACCACTTATAGGGTTTCTTTTGCTTATTTTATTCATTTTATCATCTTTTCTATCATATGTTTTGACTTACTGGATTGATTATGTCGACCCAACTATTTTTATCTATGTGTAAGAATAGGTAACCAGATCAAATAGCTTGACCTAGCATAGGTTTTCAATACTTTTCAGACTTTTTATTCTGCCTACTAGGTCAACCAAGTCAACCTAGCACATTTCTAGCCACTTTGTAGTAGGTTCTGTTCAAGATTCACAATGTAGGTTCCAGATTCTAGACTTTTAGATTTGTAGTCTAATCAACTAGGTTGACTATCTTGACTTGGCACATTTATAGACATCCAGTGCAGTATACTAGGTTGACCAAGTCAATTTAGCACACTTTTTTACCTTTTGTATCAGGTTCTTATCTCACTTGGTCAACCAGCTCAACCTAGTTCTACAGATTGGGCCAATTTTCTCTAAGGTTATAGTTTAGTTACCTATTCTATTTTCATCTCCAAAACACCAAGGTTAGTTTCTATTTCTCTATTTCTACTCTGTTCTATACTTTTCCTTGAAAATTATAATCTATGTATGTGTACCAATTAGATTGGCCAATGCTAATTTAATTTACTATGTATTTCATTTCAGTATTTGCTTTTCTAGACTAGCTATAGGCATATCTCATTTTAGTTTTCATCTTTTTACAAATCCTTTCTATTTTCCTATTTGTTGTGCTATGTCGACTATCTTAACTCTACATTGTCTTAGGCCCTACTTTCTACCTCTATTAATTGCACTAGGTTGACTTGGTAGTAGTTTATGTAGCTCTAGTGCACTACACTAGGTTGACTAGGTCAACCTAACACAATTTTGAGGCCTTTTTCCCTTTTTTCAGCTTCTACTCTTTGTACTAGGTCAGTTTTATGGACCCTATCTAGCTTTTATTGTCCCTATTTTGCACTAGGTCAATCGGGTTGACCTAGCTTTGTTTCTATCACTTTTTGAATCCTTTATTTTCTCATTTTACTTTCCTTCCTCTTTCATCATGGATTTCCTATTAGATGAAAACACTAAATCTCAAATAACAAGCATGATGGAATTCACCAATCCTCTTAGTGTTTCTCATAGACAAAGTAAAGTTCCTTTTGCAAATGCTATTAATGTCCATATTACAACTTGCACAATGGAATATGGGTTCCCTTATGATACCTCTTTGCAACATAATCCATCTTTTCTCCTAGAAAACCAACCTTAGAGTATACTCCTGAAATGTTTTTCTTCATTAACCAATTTCCCCAACATAAAGGGAAAGATTCATCTACCATTTACAATCTCATGATTATTGGTCAAAATAATAAACCTCATACACCATAGTCATCATTCTCAAATGGATTTGATTGTACTGATTTCTTTGCCTCACAACCTCTCCCTTCGATCATGACCTCTTCTCATGCTTCTTCTTCTTCTTTCCTTTCTTCTACCTCCATGCCTATTATCTCAACTACCATGGTTGGTTCTACATCTAGTAGACCTCTCTAGAGATCAACTATCCTTAATCCTTCCACTAGTTCATTATTTTCTACCCAAGGCACTCATACTTCTAGTGCTTCTTCCTGTCTTACATTCACTAGTCCATCTTTTACTACACAAGCAAGCTTTGCCACAAGTGCCTCTCATTCTCATTATTCATCTCAAACTCTCAACAACACCAATAGTGGTACCCAAACCACTAATACTAATACCAACTCTTCTAATAATGTTAGTCAAACTCACCAACTTCTATTGCAAACTTTCAATCAAATGAATGCTTTCCAAGCCCATAACACAAATCAAATGATGAGAATGCAAAATCACCTTCTTCATCTTCAAACGTAACTACAACAAATGGGTTGGGGCACACGACCAAAGTGTTCCTCCCCCTCCTCTTAGATATTCTCAAGGCAATCTTATTCTTCAACCTCCTTTAATCAATAAAAATATCAAACATCTACAAAATTAACCTCTCATTACTCAAATTATTAACATTGATATAGGAGGTATAACACCTACAATCTCTTATAATGGATCAACTGATCCTTCTCTTCACTTTAAAACATTTGGGAATATTTATAAAGATTAGGTTAAATTAAACACCCTTGTCGCTACCAAGCTTCTTGATAAGACCCTCACAGGTAATGCCTTGGATTAGCACAATCAACTTAGACATCATTCCGTTACTATTTTGGAGGATTTAGTGAATGCTTTAGTTCAAGAATTCCAAACTAGTGATCTTCATGAAAACACTTTGGCCTATTTCATCAATTGCAAGCAAAGCAAAAATGAAACTGTCCAAGCATTTTATAAATGATGGAAGACTTTATAATATAAATGTGAACATAACATGGCCAATGATAATATTTCTCATCTCTCTACAAATATTCTTTATCCCAAATTACAATATTGAGTCTGTACCCTTTCTCCACACACTTTAGAAGAAGCTATTAATCAAGATAAATGATAAGATTTCCTTATGTGTCAATTTGATCCACCCCAACCTTCCATAGGTTCTTGTATATTACATAAAAACAAAAACCACAATGTTATTAGTGATGGTGTTTTTTATCCATATGATACCATTCACCATGTTCAAGTTGTTGTTCCTACCCCTTCTTTAGAACCAGCTTCTTCTTCTCAACAATTTACTAATCCTCATTTCTCAACAAATAACATTAATATTCATAAACTTATTTCCTTATCTAAATTTCTTAAACATCTACTTAGGCCTCTTCCTCATAAAATTGACCCTACTCATCTTATGAAAACTTGGTATGATCCTAGCAAGTTTTGTTGGTTTCATGTTAGTTGGGGTCATTCTCATGAGACCTGCAGATAGCTTCATAATCTAGCTATGAAATTTATTCTTGGACCTAATTTTCACTATGATTTTATCATGTGCCAACATCAAAAATCTTATGATCATGCATTCAAAGACTACAAAACTCATGATAAAACTCAAACCTTGAATCAAGCAAATACTCATTTAGCTATTTGTAAGGATCCTTTACCTAATCATCAACCAATTCAAGAAAACCAAGGCAAGCCCATATCTTTCACCAATAATGTATAAAGTCTTGTGGAGCTAATTTCTTAAAAAAATGTGGTTAGCTTGACTAATATGCGGAGAGTGGTGGCTTTTGTCGATTCTTAACCTATCTACACCCTGCCTCCTTCTCAAGCATACAATGTTATCCAAGATTTTTCTCCAACTCATTTAAATGAGTTAGGGAAAAAAGATCTTATAACCTTTGATGAAGATCCAACTTATGATTTTCAATTGGATAACACATCTCATACTATTTATAACACTCTTCCATCATCTTCTCCTTCCAATATTAATCAACCTTCTGTTAACACCTCTTTTACTCCTCAAGATCAAGTTAAACATTTTAGTTCATCATATCAACTTGATTTACAACCTTATTCTAAACCTTCTCATTCTTATCAACACAAATTCAATTCTCTTTGACTCTTCCCTTCGAAGACCTCCTTAACTATTTCACACCTATATTTAACAATCTTCTCATGGGTTATGATGAGTGGGATCCCATTGTGGAGCTCACTAATCTCCCTTCTAAAATTCCATTTCTTGAACTCATGAGAACATCTCCCCATCATCAGAACCATCTTATGCAACTATTATTTGAGATGAATGTCCCTCGTCTTCCCTTAACAAGATGAGAGGTGCCCTTATCTGGTTTTGAGGATAGTATCTTGTAAAAATGTGAAGAGATGTCTATCAATGTTGATGAAACTATCGATACTTCTCTTTCATTAAAATTTCCTATCACATCTATGATTCTCAATGATATTTTTCTTCATGTAGATGATCTTCCCCTATTTATTAGCATCTAATTCAGTGATATCCAAGTTAAGTGTGCTTTGATTGATGAGGGTTTTATCACTTGTGTTGCTTCTCTTGATTTCATTAAAACCCTTGGATATTTTAAATGAAATCTTAAGTCCACATGTATCACCTGCTAAGGATATGATAGAAGGAAAATGCCTCCTCTTTGGTGTGTGTAGCTTCCCATTATTGTCCCACCTATCACTATTCATGTGAAGGTGATGATTTTTAACTTTCCTCTTTCTTATAACATCTTTTTTGGTAGGCCATGGACTCATTGTATGCAAGATATCACTTCTTCCACCTACCAATGCATAAAATTCCCTCATAATGGAACCATTTATAGGATACAAGGAGATACTAACCCTTTAAATTTTAAAGAATTCCAAGATCATGGTGTCTTTAAGATTACTACTCTTGAGACTTTACCTAGCATTCTATTTTGTGAGTCATAGTGTCTAAATTTTCTTGTCAACTCAACCAGAGGATACAATGGGCATCCCAAGATTATTGGTAATATTCCTCCCAACCTTTTGGACTCTGATGATAATGACCCTAATGAGATTAATCTCAAGATCAAAACTTCCAATCTCACACCTCATCTCATCTTGTAACTTCCTGCTTCCTTGCAACCTCATTCTCGCAAACCTCCTTATGATGACATTCCTATAGTCTTATCTAAGACTCATCATTCTATTCATCATGCTTCTTCTGATGATAAAGTTATTTTGACTTGTGTCATCGATCTTCATTCACCTGATTATGATGATGGTATTCCTTAGATGATCCTTTATTAAGTGGTCTTGTCCAAGCCCATGATGTCAAGATTATGAGTTTTCATTCTTATTTACTTGAGTCTTTTCGTGCATCTTCTCATGTTTCAACTTTTATATTTCAAAATTCTCATATTTTTTCTCTTTATTTTATAATAGATATGGCACCAACACCTCCAGTTTCTAAGGATCCCCATAGGACTATGCTCATGGATCGTGTTATGACTGACCCTTATCATTTTTCTAGGTTCCCTGATTCTTGTCATTGGTTTACTCCTAAGTTTAGTGTTTCCCTACTTAGAACTTATATTTATCATGTTCCTTCTATAGTGGAACATGTGTCAAAACCAACTATTAATGCTTATTTCACTATTGGTGAGCCTACTCTTGCTTCTTTCACTAGTTCTCTTCTTGTTAAGACTAGTTTTATTCCTTCTCCATCATCACCTCCTCTTGGTGATGGTTTGCATCATTTGCCTAAGATGGATCCTTTTCCTACCAAATGGGGCATGAGTCATCTCCCTCTTCTTCCACACTTGTTACACCTTCTCCCATGAGTTTTCCTCTTAAACAAACTCACAAGCACATCTATTACTTTCATGGGATATATACTCATTATTCTACCCATTATTGTAAGTTGTGATAATATATTGATACCTTTCATCCTTCATCCCCATCCATAAACACTACCATACCTCCTCCCAAGATTCTTCCTAATTATATACCTAAGTATGGTGAGAGGTATTGTATATGGCACCCGTGTGGCACACATCATAAGGATTGTTATCGTATCCTTCAAGAGTATCTTAAAGATCATCTTATAGCTATCCTTGGACTAGATACTATTCATCCCATAGGTTGTTCTCTCAAGAAGGTTCCCCCATATATTTCCATAATTACACCTCATGTGATTCATTTTGTGCCTCTGCCTATTGTTCCTTCTCCACTTGTGGACCCTCTATCGCTTGTGGATCCTTATCCACTAGTGACTCCTCCCTCTCCTGTAGATCCCATTCCCACACATTTTTATAATCGTGTTTTACCCAATTTCCATACTCAACATGATCTAAAGTGTATTCCTAATTTTTAAGCTGAGGAGATTAGAAAATAAGTATGTGCCCAGTATTCCATAAAGATTGATGACACATTAGTAGTAGTTTGTATCCAGCTTCATAGAGATTTATCCGATGTCTTGGATAATGTGTGTAGACAGATTTAATAGTAATTATGAACACATGCATAGTAATTTTTCATTTATATTTGGATTATATGTGTGCTATATTTTTATTTCTTTTTCTATATCTGATTATATCATTTGACATTGTGTCAAATTCTTGCTTATCTTATATCATTATCTTCTTTGTTGTACTATATTTATTTTTGCATATGTTTGTTTTTCCTTATCTTATTACTTTATATTTATCTTTTACTCTTGTTGCATCCATTTTATATTTATTTTGTGAGTTGCTTTGTAAGACTATGGATAAGACTCGACAGATCCTCACAATATCACCATATTTAGCTTGTTGTTGCTTGGCATCTTCATGATTGTTTATTTTATTATGCTCACTTTTCATAGATAATTATCATGGTGACTTGGTTGAATTTACCCTGTTACCTTTGGTTATTGTCTCCTTTTACCATGTGATCAGTTAGCAAATAGTCTTTCTCATTACTATTTCCTTTTACCGGTCCACCTTTGGATCTCCCTTTTCCTTTCTTCCTTTTTTCATAAACTAAGCATATGCACGGATGAGATTTGAGATCACATATTTTTTCATTGTCAAGCCTAAGTGTCCTAGTTAGTCTTTTATCTTTGGTTACTTATCTTCCTTTAACCTTAGCCTATAGCTCATTCATGTGTATCACTAACTCTCTCATGCTTGGTCATTCCAAATCCGTATGGAGGAGGAATCTTAAAAAAAAAGAAAGCCTTCAAAATAAATTTAAAAGCCAAATCATTTAAAAAAAGACAATTATATCAAAAGACAAAAATATGTAATATTCTTAAAATTCTAATCACACTAAAAGATGTGATACAAGAACATCTCCAATCGAAGCTCAAACTCCATAGTCGGATTCACATAAAGCTGAAGTCCTTTGGGGTGTAGTAGGCTAGTATATTGGAATAGGGGAATTTAAAAAAAACTTCTAGTGATACCTACTTTCTCATGTAAGTACCCAATCTTCATTGTAGACTAGTGCATCTATAAGGGGTCTTGTGGAGTGAGGAACACATTATGGGGAGGTATGTCCATTTTAATTTTCATTGTACCAATCTAGCTTCATGAGCTAATCTTAGTAGCACACTTATCTACCTACAAAGCTTTGTGTCTATAGGGAATAGGTTTCCTTTGTACATAGATGACCACTCATCACTTAGTGTTTTCTCATGTTCTTAGTATGCCTCTTATCTCTTAAGGTCTTATCTTAAGATGCCTAAGTCTTTACTTTTTACACTCCCTTTTTCATTCCCTTTCTTCATATTTCCTCTTGAGAAATATTGTCTTGCTTTCCAATCGCACCCCTTGGGTTTTTATTTTTTGAGTTGTAGCATAAGACCACAGATAGGGCCTGATAATTCCTCACAAAATTACCATCCCTTTTGCATTTCAATCCAATATTATTATTTTTCTTGCCAATGTTGTTTTGGCATCCTTTTGGGTTTTTCATTTATGAGTGTTTTATCCTATTACCCTTATTCCCCATGTACTTGGTTGTTCATGCTTATTCTACCCCATGTGGTTTTCCATTTGTTGAGTTGCAATGTAAGACCACATATAGGCCCTGACCCTCCTCACAATTTTTTCCAACAATAAAGTCACCATTAAATTACATGTCTGAAGTTTGAGATAAGATTCAATTGATTATGAAATTACACATCATTTAACATGCTTCCCAGCTTGAACTAGTATGTTTTATGCTTACCTCATTTTTATTTCACCTCTTATTTTCTTATTTTCTAAGTGCATGTAAGATTTAAACCATTTTCAAAATTTTATCATACTTCCTAGCTTGAATTAGTGTGATAAATTTAAGACCAAAGTTTTATTGACTTTTCATTTGTTTTTCTTACCTTGTGTGACCTTATGCATACCTTCCATTTTATTACTTTGTATTACATACTTCCCAACATGATATAGTATGATTTTACTTGTTTTAATTTGGTGCAAAAATATTTCATATTTGATTTGAAAATAAATCTCCATTTTACAATCTTGTTTGCCATTTTTTGGTTCTTTATACTTAGTCATTTTTCATGTTATTACACATTTTCCATCTTGAATTAGTGTGTAGTGCATTTTTGATTGATTATATTTTTCCAAGTCTTTTAGCCTATTTATTTTTAACCATGCATGTGTTTCTCATAATGATAGAAAATAAACCACATCACATATATTTCCTATAGCATATACAACAAAGCTAAATACATGTGCTAGAAATAAATATATCCAAAGCATCCACATACACAACCAGCATAAGGATAATAACAACCATAGTGACCACATACACAATCACATCAGTAATCCAAAATGATACATCATATAAATATCTCAAGATATTGAGACAACATATACAACCATAAGCAATGTTCCAGCTCTAGGGCTAGGCTCCATCCTATCTATCTCATGTATTAGCCACGTTGCCTACTAAGGCCTCAGTCTAACCCCTCTAAATGGTATGCTTTAATGAGGTAGTCTGAGATCTTAATCCCTCTACCTATCCCTATAGATGTGATATCTACACCTGTACCTATACCAACTTAGTCTGGGTCACTACATGTGCTTGCATCATTTGGGTCTGCATCATTGTATATGTCTACTTCATTTGTGTCACTATCTCTAAATGTGTAGCTCTATTATCGGCTAGAGTTTGTCAAGCCTACCTCTATCTTGAACCCATCTCTACTTGTGGTTTTTCCCTCTCTCTCTACATCCATATCTACCTTATAGCCTCTCTTTCTAGTCTAAACTAGCTCACCTGAGCTAGGGTAGATGGTACACTCAGATCCTCTAGTGTCATGGGATTATATGGCTGTAGAGTCTCATCTAAGATGTCATGGAGTACTCCCCTAACCAAGGACCCTCATCTTTCCTCATCCTTAGGTACACCTATAAAATCACACCAGATAGATATTATATCACTGCTATATCTCACAATATCTATCTATCTTTCAATTCAAAGCTTAAGCAATAAATTAATAACATTTTTCTTACCTATCTATGTCTCAACTACTATGGTCTCACCATCTGTGCAACCACCTATCACAATCTTCCCATCTACATGACCTCCTAGTACCTCCTCTGTAGGTCACCTCCTTAGTTTAAACTCGACTACCATGCCTCGTGTCCATCTCAACCTATGCTTGAGTAGTCTCTCACTCATCTATGTCTCCTTTGGCTCTTTTATTTTTTGGGTGAATATTTTGTCACCAACTAACTGATGGAAAAAATAGGTCACTTCAATGACAGCATAAGGAGATTGGTTGGCCAAATGTGCAGGTTTACCACATCAAAGGGGGACAAATCTCTCCTCTCATCAAAGGGAGGTTCCCTATAAATATGAGGCGATATATACTATATATATATATATATATGCTAAAAATTACACTCAGGGGTAGGATCACACCATCCATCTCGGCTTTTTTAGAGATGATGTTCACAAATAAAGGAGAAATCTTGGGTGATTGCTAGAGGTACTTCTCTTTTTTCAAAAGTAATACTCAGTCAACAGCTAGATTCCTTCCTGGGCAGTAAAAGTAACTGGAATAGGGTGCAACAACTAGCAAAATGAGGTGTAGCCCAAAGTCTCCACCTCAACTGCCAAAGAGTGAAATATGAAGGACAATGAGTGCACAAAGTCATCCCAAAGTCCTTTACACAGAAACAAAAAAAAAACACACTAAAGACAATTGTGGCAGCACAAAGTCTCTCCATAGTCAGCTTTAGGACACCTTCCTGGTTACTTCCACTAATTTTTCTTATTTAATTAAATGGACAAGAATGCATTCCAGAAATAGACATAAGAACAATCTCCTAAATAACACAAGCTATTATAGCACAAAGTCTGAAAGTAACCTGCTTTCTCATTCAAATAAATAACTATGATTAACAATCTGAGCTCAAAGTCTCAGTGATCGCATTTCAATTTTGGCAGAGTTTCACTTCTATATCAGAGAGATCTCCCTTGCATAAAATAAGATATTATAATATATAGCAGCCAAGAAAGACTTGGTGCTTTGTTTCATGGAATGACCATGTTGTGCATTCAATGCCTTGAATGCATTTTCAGTTTTGTCAAGGGGCCATGCTGGAATAGGGCATCAGCCTTAACTATGGCATGTTAATTCATCCCAAATGTCTCTTTTTGAAATATGGGCTACTTGGTCCTCTTCCTAATAAGGGTGAAGCTGTCTACTTTGCCTTTACTCAATAGAGAAAAATAGGCTGCATCCTTGAGTACTCGCACTCTCTGATGTCCACCTGGTGGACTGTTTCAATAACTAGAAATAACTCCTGCATAGATATTTTTTATTTTTCCCTCTTGTTCCCTCTTTCCTTGTCATATTTTGTCTCTTCCTCATGATTTGAGCTCTTGGGCTATCTTCTCACTTTTAGCTAGCTCTTTTGACTCCTCCTTTGGCCGGTCACTGAGTTTGTTTTTCAAGTTTCATGCCACATTTGAAAATCAATAGTTATTTCATGACTTCTGAATTTGACATCCACAAGGATGTCACTGGTCGTTGGTCTCTTGGACCACTTTAAACCTTGAACTTTTGAACCTTTGAGAGTTCATTGGTTCAATGGTTCAATGGTTCGGGTGGTCCCTTGGTTTAATCGGCTCCTTGGTTCAATCGGTTGAACCATCTCTTTGAACTTGTCTTTGGAATCTTCCACTTCCTTCCTTCACTCAAAGCTTCCTTGTGATTTTTGAACTTCTTGAACTGGTTGAACTCTTTGAACCATTTGAACCTTTAAACCATTTCAATTCAATGGTTCAACAGTTCATCCTTTTCCTTTGAATCCTTTTATTCTCTTAGTCTTTTGAACTCTATTAAACCTTTGAACCTTTGAACCTTGAACCATTTCAGTTCAAAGTTCAACGGTTCATTCTCCTTCTTTAAACCTTTTGTTCCTTCAAACTTTTTGGATCCTTTTCTTTTCTATTGAACTCGTTGAACCTTTGAACTTTGAACTCTTTCGGTTCAAGGTTCAACGGTTCAACAGTTCAATATTTCTTCTTCAAAGTCTTCTTTTCTTTAAGTCTTTTGATATTATTGAACTTGTTGAACCTTTGAACTCATTGAACCATTTTGGTTCAAGGTTCAATGGTTCAACCTTTACTCTTTGAAGCCTTCTTTTGGTTAAGTTCTTTGAAGTCATTTGAACTTTTTGAAGCGATTAAACTTTGAACCTTTGAAGCGTTTACATCTTTAAGTCTATCGATGTCATTAAACCTTTGAACCCATTGAACCTTTGAACCTTTTGAGGTGGGGTTAAATGGTTCAATCTTTTGTTTGAAGCTCGTCGATAAGTCTTTTGATTGAACTTCGGCGTTGAACCATCCTTGAAATGCCTAAGTGTTGAGAACTTGTTTCTTTGTGAGAGCTCGCCTGTTGAAGTGGTTAAACCTATTGAACCTATGAGTCACTTAGCTAAAAAAGCTTGAATAATTGAAGAACTTAGATGCTCAGAACATTTTTGAAAAAGGAAAGGGAGAATTTTGGCCTGCAAGACCAAAATAGGTGATATGTTGTCCCCAAAAACAAGTGATAGATTTTGGGAACAATAGCTAGCTCCAGTTGGGGAAATTCCATCGATTGTAAAAATAATTGAAGGGAGTAAAATCCAGAATCTCTAGTGCCTTCAAGTATGCCATTGGGCTACAGAGTCATGATATCCAAAATGAAAGGCATAAAAAACAAAACAAAATGAAAAGCACCAAATAGAACTAAAGACTATACAAATATACATATGTATAATTGATGCCACCTGATACTTCAAGGATTGAAGTGCTTCAAATGCTGCCCACTGTGAGGTAGTGAAAATGGCATTTCATCTTGATAAACTAGCAAAAAACCATTTTCTCCCCAAAATCAGTGATGGGCAAATAGAACTCTCCACCAAGAATCACATTTTTTGTGCACTCCTTTTGGTTCTCTCTTCTTGCCCCATGGCAAGACGTGGTCTCCAATCTAAAAACCATAAATCCTTGCTCTCTTTTAGAAGAGTTTTTTATCTGATTTTGATGTGCAGAGTAGTATGTTCCATTACCATAATTCATTATTCTTCTGGTTTAGTCTAGCACATGATTTGATTGTCCCCCTCAAATACCTGCCAATGATTAGCTTTATCAGGCACACTTGGTCGAAAGACCAGTTTGATAGTGTACCTATTATCTTTGAAATTAGGGTGAGGAAATATGAAGGTTGCAGGGACAGCCAATGAATTTGCATGATTATGAGGCTCTCTAGGCACTATAGAAATATTGAAAGCTTCAAAACTTTCAATATAGTCCCATACCAGATTGCGGTAATGGCACAATCTTTTGTTCTTGGTTTGACACAGGTTCCTCACCTAACAAACCATCAGTTCAGCATCTCCTTTAGCATGAAGGAGTTTAACACCTCTGTCTTGAGCTACCTTTAACCCAAGTAACAGAGATTCATACTCGACAATGTTGTTGGTGTTGTTAAACTGCAACTTGTATGAAGAAGGGAAAATATCTCCTTAAGGAGATATCAACACAATCCTAGCTCTAGCACTGGTAGAAGAATTGTTGCCATCAAATTCCAAGATCCAAACATCATCAAAAATTGATCTTCTATCAAATTTTTCTTTGTTTGGAGGGGAAGATCCTCTGCACCTACACTGTGCTTTATTAATTCTTCTATTGTCTCATCTGAATCAATTCCTGGATCACCACCTATAGGATTTTCATCTACTGAAACATGAACATCCTCAGTAGACAAAAAATAATTACCCCTACCTGAAGACTCAAACAAAATTTGGGCTTTAGGGGATGATGTTTGGGTGATAATATATTTTGCCTCCTTCTCAGGAAGCAGCCTCTGCATAATGCCTTTGACAGGGATCCTCACCTCAGACAGGTCCATGCTCAACTTGCCACCAACATCCTTGCAAAAATTTTGCCCAAGAAGAATGGCATAAGAGGCTGGGATGCCAGGACTGTCATCTTAATTCTCTTATCTGGGAATGCTGTAAATGCAAATTGGGCATCCTTAATTTGTCCCAGCAGTGGCACTTGTTTATTCTCCATGGAGAAGCATCTCCCAAATGTCTTGGTCAGTGTGAGACAAAGAGATTTTGCCACTTTGGTAGGCATGGCATTGTCTAAAGCTCTAGAATCAATGATGCAGTTGCTCAGCTTGTGACCGTTTATCAACAGGGAAACATAAAAAGGCTCTATTTTCCTAGGGGTAGCAGGAGTAATGACAAGATTATTTGGGATGGACATGTTCTTTGGGGGATCATGAGTTACCTTCTTAACATCTTGTCCTAAAGGGATGGCTTTATTCTTCACACACTCAACCAACCTATCCAACTGCTTAGGGTTGGCTTGTAGGAATTCAAATTTAGGCATTTGAATTTTGGTTTTCTTGACATGGTCGATTATATCAAATGTCTGAAATGAATTAGGAATAGGGGAAGGTAGTTCAGCCTTCTATTTTTTAGGGGGAGTAGGACTGATTTACAAAATTGAAGTTGAAGGTGAAGAAGTGTTTGATGTACTTACCTTTTTAACGATCACCGGGTCCTTTGATTGAAAAGGCAAAGTGGTTCCCTGCTTAGCAATTAAAATTACTGGTTGAGAATGCTCCTCTATTTTTTTCTTATCAGCTTGCTGGGCTGACTGGTTCTAGGACCGGGTGAATACAGTGTATGCTCCATCAAACGCTTCACCTTTACTTCTAGGTTCATCTTGGTAATTCAAGAAACCAATGTTGGAGTCACCAGCTAATTTTTCTTGGTCTACTACAAAGAGATCAGCATCACCTTCTGGGTTCAACTCAGAATGGAAGAAAAAATAAGATTCTATCTCAAGATATCCAACTGTTGAATTGGTTGGAGGTGCTTCAATGGTAAGGTTCCCCTGAGGAGGATGAAGATGATTTGGCTGCCCTTGATTCCTGGCAGCATTGCCTTGGTATGACTGATTAGGAAATGTTCTCCTTGGTATATCTCTATATGAAGGAGCAGAAGACCTCCCTTGCACCATTTTCTTCTTGAGGGCTAGCAATTCATTTGCCAGCTTTTCCACCATTGGATCAGTGGTGCCTATAGATGAATATTCAAAAGATGAAGGAGATTTGCCTCTATTAGGATCTCTTCTTATATTTCCTACCAAGATAAGATCATCTTCCACCTCAGTAGCCAAATCTTGAGCAGCAACAAGGTCTATGTGGCTAGCCCATCTTAGTAGAAAACTCACTTTTGAAAGCTGGGAATTGATGAAGAAGCATTTGAGATTCTCAGCTATTGGCTGAGTAATTACAAGGATCTTATTCCTCAACTTGTCAAACTTTGATATGAAATCCCTCATAGGCTCATGAGGCTCCTTATTCATTTGTGTGAGCTGAGCCAACAGGGCATATGCATCTTTTACAGGCTTGAACCTTGCTTCAAATTTGGCTTTGATGGTGTTCTAGTCAGTCACAGTCTGGGCCTGTAGACGATAGAACCAGTTTGCAAAAGTGCCTTGCAATGTTTTCACAAATATCTTGACTACCACATCTTCATACTAAATACCTATCACACCACAGGCTATGCTGAAGGCTGCAATATGTTCATCAGAATGAACTCTTCCATCACTAAAGAATTTAGGGAAATTCTTCTTTAAACTGTGTGGTAGCTCATGTAGAGGTGAGTTAAATTGAGTGGACCAAAAGAGCTACCCCAGGGGCCTTGAACCACCATTATTTGACTACTGAAGGGAGGGATAACAAATGCTTGAGGGGTATATAGTGACAAAGCTTTGCTAACAGCAGACATGGATGCTTTGTCTATTAATGGAGACCTGACTTTTATAGGAGGAAAACTTCTAGTTCATTGAAGGTGGGGTTGTGGAGGAGACAAATCAAATTTCTCTGCTGCACCAAAGCAAAAATAGGGTCAACAATACCTTTATATCTCTGGCTTCTTGTATAGCATGGAGCTACCAGAGTGTAAAACTTGAAATGGAAAAGAACTGAAATTGATTCAGTTTGAAGTTTGAGGCTTCAAGTTGCTTGTTCTTCCCTAGCAGAGTCACCAAAAACTGTTGGGTGAATATTTTGTAACTAGCTAACTGATGGGAAAAATAGGTCACTTCAACCACAGCATAAGGAGATTGGTCAGCTAAATGTGCAGATTTACCACATCAAAGGGGGACAAATCTCTCCTCTCATCAAGGGGAGGTTCCCTATAAATATGAAGCACTATATACTATATATATATATATATATGCTAAAAATTACAATCAGGGGTAGGATCACACCATCCATCTCTCTTTTTTCAGAGATGATGTTCACAAACAAAGGAGAAATTGTGGGTGATTGTTGGAGGTACTTCTCTTTTTTCAGAAGTAACACTCAGTCAATAGCCAAATTCCTTCTTGGGTATTAAAAGTAACTGGAACAAGGTGCAACAACCAATAGAATGAGGTGTAGCCCAAAGTCTCCACCTCAACTTCCAAAGAGTAAAATATGAAGGACAATGAGGGCACAAATTCTTCCCAAGGTCCTTTACATAGAAATAGAAAAACAAACACACTAAAGACAATTGTGGCAGCACAAAGTCTCTCCACAGTCAGCTTCAGGATACCTTCCTGGTTACTTCCACTAATTCTACTTATTTAATTAAATGGACAAAAATGCATTCAAGAAATAGACATAAGAACAATCTCCTAAATGACACAAGCTATTATAGCACAAAGTTTGAAAGTAACCTGCTTTCTCATTCAAATAAATAACTATGATAACAATCTGAGCTCAAAGTCTCAGTGATCACATTTCAATTTTGGCAGAGTTTCACTTCTATATCAGAGAGATCTCCCTTGCATAAAATAAGAGATTACAATATATAGCAGCCAAGAAAGACTTGGCACTTTATTTCATGAAATGACCATGTTGTGCATTCAATGCCTTGATTGCATTTTTAGTTCTGTCAAGGCGCCATGCTAGAACAGGGCATCAGCGTTAATTGTGGTGTGTTAATTCATCCCAAATGTCTCCTTTTGAAATATGGGTCGCTTGGTCCTCTTCCTGATAAGTGCACAGCTATCCACTTTGCCTTTACTCAATGGAGAAAAATAGGCCGAGTCCTAGAGTGCTCACGCTCTCTGATGTCCACCTTGTGGACTGTTTCACCAACTAGAAATAACTCCTACACATACTTCTAGTCTTTTCCTCTTGTTCCCTCTTTCCTTGTCATATTTTGTCTCTTCCTCATGATCTGAGCTCTCAGGCTATCTTCTCGCTTTTAGCTGGCTCTTTTGGCTCCTCCTTTGGCCGATCACTGAGTTTGTTTTTCAAGTTCTACACCACATTTGAAAATCAAAAGTTATTTCATGACTTCTAAATTTGACATCCATGGGGACGTCACTGGTCGCTGGTCACTTGGACCACTTTGAACCTTGAACCTTTGAACCTTTGAGAGTTCATTGGTTCAATGATTCAACAGTTCAGGCAGTCCCTTAGTTCAATTGGCTCCTTGGTTCAATCGATTGAACCATCTCTTTGAACTTGTGTTTGGAATCTTTTGTTTCCTTCCTTCACTCGAAGCTTCCTCATGAACTTTGAACTTCTTAAACTGGTTAAACTCTTTGAACCATTTCAGTTCAAAGTTCAATTGTTCAACAGTTCATCCTTTATCTTTGAATCCTTTTACTCTCTTAGTCTTTTGAACTCTATTGAACCTTTGAACCTTGAACCATTTCAGTTCAAAGTTCAACGGTTCATTCTCTTTCTTTGAACCTTTTGTTCCTTCAAACTTTCTATATCCTTTTCTTTTATGTTGAACTCGTTGAACATTTCAACGTTGAACCTTTTGGTTCAACGGTTCAATGGTTCAATCTTTCTTCTTCAAAGTCTTCTTTTCTTTAAGTCTTTTGATCTTATTGAACTCATTGAACCATTTTGGTTCAAGTTTCAATGGTTCAACCTTTACTCTTCGAAGCCTTCTTTTCATTAAGTCCTTTGAAGCCATTTGAACTTTCCAAAGTAGTTAAACTTTAAACCTTTGAAGCGCTTAACTCTTTAAGTATGCCGATGTCATTAAACCTTTGAACCTTTTGAGGTGGGGTTCAATGGTTTAATGGTTCAATGGTTCAATCTTTTGTTTGAAGCCCACCGATAAGTCTTTTGATTAAACTTCGGCTTGAAATGCCTAAGTGTTGAGAACTTGTTTCTTTGTGAGAGCTCGCCTGTTGAATTGGTTGAACCTGTTGAACTTGTGAGTCCCTTAGCTAAAAAATCTTGAATAATTGAAGAACTTGGATGCTCAAAACATTTTTGAAAAAGGAAAGGGAGAATTTTGGCCTGCAGGACCAAAATAGGTGATATGTTGTCCCCAAAAACAAGTGATAGATTTTGGGAACAACACTATTAACTTGCCAAACATGATGATGGTCTCTATTCTCTCCTACCTCCATCGATCATGTGTTTTTAGTGGCCATAGCTCATCTCTCTATAGAGTTGGTGATGGTACATCTAGTATCACTACCTCTACTCCTCCTCCTGCTCTACCCCTCATTGTGCATGATCAGTCCATAGTCACTATAAGTGTGGTCATAATGTCATCCTCACTATCAATGGTCTAAATCCCCTCTTCCCTCATGGCTCCCTCAAATTCTAAGTCCACTACTCAGGTATGTGTATCAACATCACTAGATGAGGTAGACCCATCTATCCTAACACTTGTGCCACTGAATGTGGCTCTATCTACCATGTATAGTGTCTTATCACCTCTTTCCTCTCTAGCTCTAATCCAACTGTGTGCTAGCTCTCCCAAGTAGTCACTAGCTACTCATATAGTCACCATACTATGTTGGTGTGTCTCATCATTTGTAGTACTGGCATGTGGGGCATGGCCCACACTACTTGGTCCTCTCTCTATCTCCTCACTCGAGGTGACCTATCATTGACTACATGGGGCAACCCAATTGGTTGATACATAATAAATATCTCATATATCCATGTTGTCAATAGTATGATTGATCTCATAGTCTTGTACCCTTTGACTAGCATTTCATATAGATCATGCATGAGTTGGACCCAGATGGTAGAGCTTAGATTGTATTGCACTTACTCCTCTAGCATCATCCTACTCAAGGCTACCACATATAGTGGTACCTTACCATCTAACTTGTGACAAATCACCTGATGTGTTACAAAGCCTATCACCACCTTTTAGAGATCTAGAATCTGAGATATATATACATCCTTTATGCTCACTCTCTACCTTGGTAATATCATCTCTAAGCCTTTAACCCATATGGCTAAGGCTCTCTTCTCCTCTCTACTATCTGGTATCCCTGTGGTCACTGATGATCCTCTCATAGGTATCTCGAGGATGATATGGACATCCTCTAGTGTGATATCCACCTCTACCACATCCCCATCCACCTCCCATCTAAAGGTGTTAGTCAATCATTCCCAAAAACTAAAGAACATGACTAACAAGTCTGCACTCAGGGGTATCCTACACATATTTTCCTTACCTCATAGACCTATGGATATCAATCTAGCCCTATCTCCATCTGTCAATCTCTCCAATAAGTATAGTATCCAAGAGATGTCCAATAATCTCTAGAACCATTGTCATCTCTACAATCAAAAAACAACAAAAGATGTATTAGTTTCTCCATGTCATGTATAATCACAATACATTTTATTTTTAATCATAAACAATATAATTTAATCATTTTTATCTATTCTATCCTATTTTGGTCCCCCTTATTTGGTCATTTTAGACTATTCTAGCTCTCTTTTGGCTTTCTGCATGCTTTTCCATGCTTTCTCTAGTTCCCTAGTCAACCTAGTTTGACTAAAAAAATTCCTATTTTTATTATATTTTTCACCACATTTCTTATTTTCCCTCTTATCCTCCTTTCTTTGGTGCTAAGTTTCCATTTTTTCCCTTATATATCAATTGGATACCCCGTAATAGGTTTTTGGTTCCAGAATGTGCTAGGTTGACCACATGGATTTCAACTTGATTTACTCTACTAGGTTGACTTGGTCAACCTAGTAGGTTTAGTGTGTCGACCTAACACATTTTGCCAAAAATTTGCATTTTTTTGGCTTTTTCCCTAATTCTTTCTAACCCATTTCCTTTTTTCCTATTTCCCTCCCATAGAATCTAATTTTGTTCATTTTTATCATATATAAATGCTTAAAATTAAATTTTATCAAAATTCACTTAATTCGTTTAAAATTTCAAAATCTGGTTTGAGATTTTGAGATGCATACCTATAGTACACCTGCTCTCACTCCTAGAGCTCCCTCTCATCTATCATGTCATTCCCTCACCATTCTAGCTTGTTTTCTCTCCAAGAGCTCTTTTTCTCTTTTCTTACAATGCAAAATAACAAAATGAATTTTCTTTTTCATATTTAAAACTAATTTTTAACAACTCAAATTCTTCATTTATTTTCCTTCAGATTCCTTCTTTTCTCATATCTTTGTTTCTATTTATCCATTTTTCAAACCATAAAATGTGTTAGATTCATGATGACATAGAGATTCGTTTCCCCTATTATATGCTTATATTCCAAAAAAATCAATTTTTGGCTATTTTTGCACTAATTTTTATAGGTTCACCTAGTGTGCTTTACATTGGACACCATCACTTTCTTCCAATCTTCTTCTATGGCACCAAGGTAAGTTAAAGGTATATGTTTTTAAATTCTATCCTTTCATTTATCTTATTTGCTTTGTAATGCACTTTACTTAGCACCAATGTTATGTGTCATCATGTTCTATCTTGAAGCACCATCCCGTGTTGCACTTACATGACACATGATGAGCTTCGATTGGGGCATATGTATACACATAATATTTTCACACTTTTATTGATTACTAAAACTCGTATATTGAAAGAACCTATCCAGTCTCAATCTCTTTGAGTGCATGCCTTAAGGGGTGCACCGAGAAAGGGGTGGGTAGACCTTTGGTGCTTCATAAGATTGTTGTTCCTTTTTCCACTTGCTATCTACACTCTTACCTCTTAAAACCTTAAACCCTAAGCTTATTTATCTCTTTCCTATCTATTCCCACCATTTTTCATGCTTTAGCCCTCATTTCTTATCTTGTTTCCCTTTTGACCTATTCAATAAGCTAGGTCAACTGGTCGACCTAACTTATTCTAGGGATACTTTGCCTTTCTTTGTTGCTTTGTATCCTGATTGACCTAGCATAAACTTTAGGTATTAGCCTGATAATGTGTTAGGTTGACCCAATTGACCTAGCACAACCAACATGTCCAAAAATCTTTCAGGTGAGATACTAATATATATTCAAGGTCATTCCTTACCATTTCATAAGAGTTAAATTAAGTGAAGAAGTACAAATAAACATCTGCTAATTGTCCATTCTACTTCAGGAATAAAGTTTTAGGGTTCAATACTTTCTTTTAGAGCTCTGATCTTATCTTGTGGAGAAGTCTTTTGGATGCTTAGGTAGGTCATGTATCCTAGAGTTGATTTATCTTGGTTTTCCTTACAAGCCACAACAATCTCTTGCGAAGCACCATTAACCAAGGGAGACGTTAAGACTAGACAAATTCATTTTAAAGGGTAAGTATTCCTAACTTTATTTATTCTTTGTAAGAGTAGATAGATAATGTAGTATGTATTCTTCTCTCCCATGTATTAGGATTTTGTATACATTGACGTGAGTATATGTCTCCTATACATGTTTAGTCTAGTTATTATTTACTTATTTTGTTCTAACCTTTACTTTATGCCACAAGCTTTGGTGAGTACTAGATTGGTTTACTTTTCTTGTTATTAGATTAGTTTACTTTTTTGTTTATTATCATAAGTGAATATAGAAACCATAGGACTCTTTTAGGGTTGTTGTGTGATTGTGTTAGACTATAGGATTTGGAACCCTATGTAGCATGATGTGTTTTGATAGATGATACAAGTGATCCCCTAATCGAGTCTAACGGATCCTCATGTTGGTCATGCTCCCACTTAACAAGTGTGTGCCCCAATTGGAAATGTAGGTGTGATCTATTTTATTTGATCCAAGACATTTATGCAATTGGAATTATATGGTGCACATGAATCAATCCTGGATCGAATAAGATAGATCACACCTACACTTCTAATTGGGGCACACACTTGTTAAGTGGGAGCATGACCAATATGAGGATCCATTAGACCCGATTAGGGGATCACTTGTATCATCTATCACAACACATCATGCTAGGTTGGGTTCCAAAGCCTACAATCTAACACAATCACACAACAACCCTAAAAGAGTCCTATGGTTTCTATATTCACTTATGATAATGAACAATAAAGTAAACTAATACAATAACAAGAAAAGTAAAATAATCTAGTGCTCACCAAAGCTTGTGCCACAAAGTAAGGGGTTAGATGCAAAGCAATCAAATACATGTATAGGGAACTTCAAATAAAGTAAGTATGAGTAACACCTTAATACATGGAATATGAGGAGTAATATTATTTGAACCAACACTTATGCTACTTCTATATATTAAAAAAGAGGAGAACAAAGTTAGAATATACTTACCTGAATGTGAACCCGTCGTGACTCAATCTCTTCCTTGTATAATGGGGCTTTGCAAGAGGTTGTTGTGGTTCATAAGGATGACTTTGTTAGGCTAAAACATCCAAGACCTATCCACAAGACTAAGATTCTCCAAATAAGAAACCTAAGCTAAGACTCCTCAAGTAGAATGGTGAAAGAACATATTATGAAGAAGTGTAAGTGAATAATAACTCATGATTGCATTGATATGGAAATGACCAAAATGACCTTGTATATATAGGAGTATCTGACCCAAAAATCACTTAGACATGTCAGTTTTGCTAGGTTGACCTAGCACATTATCAGGCTAATGCCTAAAGTTTGTGCTAGGTCGGCCGGATGGAAACTAGTTCTAAAGAGCTAAAGTGACCCCAGACTATGCTAGGTCGACCAGGTCAACCAAGCTTATTGAACAAGTAAAAAGGGAACTAAGCGAGGGAAATAAAAATAAAAAGAGGAAAATACTATAGGAATGTGCAAGGAAGGAGAGATAGCTTAGGGAAAGGTTTTAGGAGTTGAATGGATAAGGAATAATATGGAAATAAAGGACAACAATCTTGTAAAGCACCAAAGGTTTGTCCATCTCTTTTCTGGTGCACCCCTTAAGACATGCACTTAGAGAGATTGAGTTACGATGGGTTCCTACAGGATGTAAGGCATCAGTAATCGATAAAAGTGTGAAAATATTATGTGTATACACACTATAGATGATTGATTTGATGATGTTTACTGCTTAATGGATGATGACCTTAGGATTTGGCAAAACTTCACTACACTCTTTGGTCATGTTCAAAATGAGGAGGCCCTCCAATTTACAAACTTGGATGATGAATGTGCACCATTAGATTAAATATAAGATCAATAAATGAGGATAAATCCTAGATTGAGAGGTAAACATTAAATGCTATGATATAGAGTGTGTAAGTATTTGTAAAGAGCTCCATTCATGAGGGTTCAGAGTGTATAAGTGCATATCATAGACATTGCTTACACTCCTCTCCTATAGCATTAAAACTATCTTGTGAAGGACACCTTTGAATTTTAGAAAATGATTTTAAATTGTCAAGTGGGTGAGTGATGTAGGAAATTAGGAATTATTTGAATTTAGGGAAATATGACATGCATTCCATGTAATTTCCTTTTAGTAATTGAGATTAGCTAATTATCAAGTATTAATTAAATATACTATGACATGTAATTTGTATAGGATCGGTTGTGATGATATAATAAATAATTATTTGATCGCGTGAACGAATAGTGAATGGACTAGAGATGTTAGTACAAATAAAAGAATTGATTAGGCAATTTAGGATGGTATTAGTGAATAGTTAAAATCGACACAAAATGTCTATTTTAGACGTTTGCAGTTATAATCATAATAATTATATCTCCTTAAATTTATTTTTGACACTATTTAAATTTAAAAATGTAAAAAATATTACACGAGTATTACGTTACACCTTTAATATTTGTATTTTGAAAATTTTAAATTAATGAAGGTAATTTTATAATGGCATTATAAAGCATAGTTTATTAGTTCCTGAGCTAGTAGAATATTATAGAATTCATCTTTTCTAATTATTTTATACTGGAAAATATGCATACAAAAATTAATCATCTCTTATAATTTACATAAAAAATTATTTATCACTAATATTTAAACAAATACAAATGACTTTTATTTTCTAAAATTTAATCTATCTTAATTTCTATAAAATGGTATATATTTATGTGACAATTTTCCTGGGTTCCATCGAGTTTCATTGATCAATTTAAAACTTCAATAAAATAAATACTATAAGTATATTAAATAATAAACATAAAATTCATGTTTGATCTTTACATAATTTTTTAATTATATGATTTGTAAAAAAAATCAAATCATTCTTAAATAATATTAGGTTAAATAACTATTTTAACATAAATTTAAACCTTTTTTATATGTAAAGCACTTTGTAATATATCAATTAATAAGTACAACTTAATTAATTTCAATTTATATTAGTTTAATTATATCATATATTTTTTGGGCAATGGTTTTCAAATTTATTTATAATTGGCTCCCTTGTAAATATTGATTTCTAACAAATCAAATAAAAAATTAAGTGTTATAATTTAATGAATGCTAAAAAAAATACAAAAAAAAATTTAATTTAGAATTAAAAATGAATTTGACAGAATAGATACTCATCAATCTTTAATACTAAATCAAAAAAAGTCAATTTTATCTTTCAATCAAAAATAAAATATATCAAACATATATATTAATATAAAATTATAATTTTAAAAATTAATATAATAAAATATTATTTAAAAAACTATATTAAAAATTAAAGTAATAAAAATCCTTAATACTAAATCAAAAAAAGTCAATTTTATTTTTCAATCAAAAATAAAATATATAAACATATATATTAATATAAAATTATAATTTTAAAATTTAATATAATAAAATATTATTTAAAAAATTATATCAAAAATTAAAATAATAAAAAGTATATTTCATATGACACTAATAACTAATATATTACAAATGAATCACAGTTTTAAATCATTATTATTATTCTGAATAAAATAAATCCACAAAAATTGTCATGAGCCATTCACCTACTAATTGAATATGAATAATAGCTAAGGATGCCATATCAATTCTTATCTCATCAAATTAAGATGACCAAATAAAATTATGTCAACGAGATAAAATAAACAAATAAAATACATTTTCATATTTTTAAATATAATGGCAAATTTAAACAAAAGTTAAATATAAAAAACATTCGATTAAAAAACTATGTAAAGAATCTTGACACTTAAGATTGATACAATCGATATTAAATTATATTAAATAGAATGTTATTTTATTTTACAAATTATTAGATATATGTCATGTTTTATACAAATAAAAATATATAATATTTTAAATTAATGATACCAATTAATAATATATATATATTAAATTTTAAATTTATTAATAAAAATTAATTTAAATTAAACTTGTTATAAAATATTTAATAACAATTAAATGCATCTAACACACTATAACACATTTATGTTTTCACAAGATTTAATATATGTGAGAAATGGATTTTATAGATGAATATTACTAAGATTAAATCTTTAATTAAACCTTATATTAAGATCAAATGTAACAAAATTTTATGAATATTACTCAATAGATTTTCATAATATCAATCTATTCGAAGTACTATAATGAACTATGTTTATCATTCTCATCACTAATTGTTACCTATGTTTTCCATTCACATATATAACGGAATCAAAAACACATCAAATTATATATAATTCAAATATATTTCTGACATGCCCAAGCAAATCAAGATAGGGTTTCAAGTTATAAATAAATTTCAATCATAGAAATAGTGACATATGTATTAAAAGCACTAGTAGGGTTCAACTTCAAAGGTGCCTTAATTTATCATCTTGATAAATTAAGCTTGATTTCAGAAGAGGAAGAACATATGGATTAGATTACCATATCCTACCATTTATGCACATAATTAATATGTATATAAAATTTTCATAAGTCAATGATATGGTTTGTGAAGTATTTCATAATATCCATCTAATCAATTAAGTTCATTAAGATGTTAATCACAATTATTATCCAAACTATCAATCATATACAAGAGATAGTTTATGAGACATCGATATTATATAAGACGTTATAGATCTATTAGTGATCATATCCTACCTTTGTGGCTAGAAAGTATTCACATTCAATATTATATTAACAAGTGACTATCATCCACGAAATGACATGAATATGGTCAATCCAAGGCTATAATGCACTTTGCATCATATCCTTTATAATGTATCACTAATTAGACATATCATATAAAGTATACCATCACAAGGTTTCTTAGAAAAGATACTCTCATGATATAAACCTTATCTTCTCTTATGCTAGGTTTTCTTTTTACTTTTAAGGGTCAAAGCATAATAATGTGTCCCACTTTTTGGTATAAAGAGGTTACATATACTTCCAATTTATCCTTAAAATATATTAAGTTTGGGTCATTGATACTAGTCAAATAAATGTGTTTTACATTATATATATAATGATGTAGTGCATTATATGATTTATTTTTAATTTTTTTTTTTTTTTTTCTGGTCACTTAATGGGACACAGTATTATACTTTAACCCTTAAATTTATAACAACTCATCTAAGAAGAGCTTATATGTTTTATAGATTTAGAAGCATATAGAAAAGTAGCATGAATAGTGATGAAGGACTTGCAATACATTATAAGATAGTAATATTGATGATGATGGATTTGAAAAACATCACAATATAATCATTACAATTATGATGTTTCAAGCTTCTCATAATTAAGAAAAATTATCATAGCATCATATGATGATAATACATCTAGTTTAACATAAAGAAAAAATGTCTACTATAGACATCAAAATTACATGTTACATACCATCCATAATGGTATGCAATAGATAGTCCACAATCCATTAGAAAACTTAAGGAAGTGCTCAAACTAAAAGCCATTTTAGGCAAACAAGCTATGAGAAGGAAGTCAATGTATACAGTGGTGGTCAAAATAAATAAGGAAACATATTTTAAAGTATCAACATTGTTATATTAGAAGGTTAAGAAGGTTAATTATTTGGCTCATGAGATATCCATGTGACAACAACTTATATAAGCTAAGATTATGAAATGTGAAATGACAAGGATAAAACTTATATTAAGGTTCACATATTAGTTATAAAAGTTAGAAAACTAAAATTATGATAAATTTTTTATTACTCAATAAAATTTTATAGTTAAAAATATTTTGGAAAGCTTATTTTAAGGTGCATAAAACCTTAAATATTATTTAGATATTTTTTATTTTACAAATAATTTTTCATATAAAAAGATTATATTGAGGGTCGCTAAATAAGATAGAATGGCTAATTAGAAATTAGAAGAACTTGTTGATGAAAAATAATATATATATATTTATATATATGTGATTGAAATTTGAAAGGAAATAATCTACCCCTTATCATTTTTAATAATATTTTTACTATCATACTCCCAACCAATACCAAACTAACAATTTTAGAATAAAGTATGGGCATCCATTAAAAGAGGAATATTTTTAACACATGCAAATGTGTGAGCATACACAAGACACATAAAATATTTGATAAAATGTCTTAATAAATTACATCTCATTCTTGAAATAAATATAAAAAATAGTTTATTGGAAATATCTAAAATTAAGTGATTTTATAGAATGTCCTAGTTGAGCATAAAATAGGTTTGGGTTAGTTATTTCTCTACTATTTTAAATTATGACAACCCTACAAAATTTAATACAATAATACAACCATTAATAGCTTTTAGATATTGTTTTTTGAATGATTTTGACGAATTGAATACCTTCTAGATACTGTTGTTCAACTGAAAGAATATTCAAATTTGAATACCTTCTAAATATTGTTGTTCAACTGAAAGAATATTCAAATTTAAATATACATTTATCCATCAATTATAATCAATATTCTGTAATCTGTAACATAAACGAAAATATCGATTTCTATATATCTCTAAACTTCTCAATCCAAAAAAATATAAGTTAAAATAAATAATAATAGTCTCGAAATCTAAAATGTCCTTAGACTTATTATTACCTCCTACTACTTCCCCATTTGGTAATGTTTTCAACATCCCCTTATTATATGACTTTTAGGTGAAGTAGGGTGGCACCCTTTCCAATTGCTTTTTCTTGGCCGATTAATGCCCAGCAAGATTGAAAAGTATATTTATTAAAATTTTCTTGGGGACCAATTGATGGGAAAGAAATAGATAAGGATCTTTTTTAGTTTAAGGTTTCAACATCCAAACATGGAACCATATGATATGCTATTTAATTTCATATCTTATTTTATTTTTGACTTTTTATTTTCTAAGTAAAATGTAATTTTGTTGGAGGTGATATATACACATCAATTATTAAATTTGGTAATTGATTTTCGTGTGTTTTTGGTTGATGATTATTTATTCAATATTGTTCTTTAAATATTAGTATAGTTTATGGTAGAAAAAAGAAACATTAATATATATATATATATATATATATATATATATATATATATATATATATATATATATATATATATATATATTACAATTATTTAGATTTCTTGACAGTGTGTATAAAATTTCACATTGTATTTGATATGGTATAACAAAAAAATTGATTGTAGTTTTAATTAATAAAATACAAACACAATTATAAAACCATTTAATTTAATTCCTTGTACATATGTGGAGCTTGGAGCTTGGAAGGTAGTCTGATATTATTTTTGAGTTGGATTTATTGAATAATAACCATCCATTTAGTATGGTTTCAATAATTAATGTAGATGAGGACTCAATGACTATCGTGAATGCTTTTCTTTACATATATTATTGTTTGTAATATGAATAAAAAAAATTCAATTAAATTTACAAATATTTATAAACATTAAACTAGATTAAAATAGATAGAAAATAGCAAATCTAACCTAATTAACTTTTAAAACCAGAGTAATAAAGATAAAATGAGGGTTTAGAAATGTATTTTAAATATCAAGAGATTTCGAGACAATTGTTAAATTCTAATAGTAGGGTTTTGAGCCAAGACAGTGAGAATCTTGGAAACTCGTGGTAAAGGGAGGACATTGTCTAAATCACCAAGTTCCACTTTTGGATGATAAAAAATCATAGTGGGTATGGTTATGGGAAGTGTTAGGCAATTGAAAATATTTTTTACGAATGTGTTGCTTAGACTCAGGGATCCAAAAACTTCGTTTACTTTTCTGAAACTTCATTTTCACCAAGAAAATGCACTTATTATCCTTACCTTGATTGGGAAACTAGTTTTGAAAATGATAAGGAAAACAATCTATTTTGGGGGCTACGATACATGAGGGAATGGCTAAGCTTCCTTGATATTTATTGGACCCCTCAATAGCATACAATATCAAAAGAACACTCCGATAATTATAGTAATTCATCAGTCATGGAAACTAGTGCAATACAATGTGTTGCTAACATGAGCTTCAGTGTTTCAATAAATGATCTCTAGATGTTTATTTTATATCTTTATAATGCTTATAAATGTTCAATATGTTGGGTGAATATTTTGTCGTCAACTAACTGATGACAAAATGGGTATATCAACCACAACACAAGGAGATTTACGCCACAAAAAGTGTGGGTTACCACATCTGGACGAGGTAAATCTCTCCTCTCATCAAGAGGAGGTTCCCTATGAATATTTATAAGCTATATATATATATATATATATATATATATATATATATATATATATATATATATATATAAGAGTAAGCAAAAAATAACACTCGGGGTAGTATAACAGCATCCACCTCTCTTTTTTTAGAGATGATGTCCAAGGAACAAGAGAGAGAAATCTTGGTCGTTGGCTAAGAACATTCCTCTTCTTTCAGGAATGGTATCCAGCCAAGAGTAGAAAATCCCCTGAAACAAGTAACAAAGTATACAAGGAAACCTACGTAAACACAAAGTCTTCCGTTGTCTCCTTCACTGATCCAGAACGAGCGTAACCGTAGAGTGAAACAAAGCACAAAGTCTTCACCTAAAACTACAAAGGATAAAAGGATCACCAAGATAAAAGTAGCTCAAAGTCTTTCTTCTATCTTTAAGAAACGTCCTCAGATAATATCAACACACACACTTTTCTTATTAAATCAAATAGATAAGAGATTATCAGGAAAGAGGACATAAGAACCATTTCCTAAATAACACAAATTACTTCAACACAAAGTCTGAAATAAACATGTTTCTCATTCATTCGATGTAATATGATTTACAAATTGAGCACAAAGTCTCAAGAAGTGTCTCAATTTTAGTCGAGTTTTTGCTCTCAATTATCAGAGATACTTTTTACAAAAGACGTCCCCTCTATATATAGGGAGAAACCTTCATAATAAAAAAGATTAAAATATAAAAATATCTTAGTCAAAGATGAGTCATCTTTGACTTTTGAGATATTTTCTTAGATTTTTTACATGTAATTACACATTACAAAATTGCATGCACTTTTACATGACAAAAGTGCATGAGAAGAGAAGAAGAAGAGAGAATGGGAAAAAAGTTCAGCTCTTGCTGCTGGACTTTTTCAGATGAGCATCGTACATAGCGATAGATGCTTGAATTTCTATACTGTCTGGTGCAATGGTGTTTCTTAAGATGACCCTTGCCCTGATTATAGCATCCTTCAATGCTGTGATTGCCTTGGCATGACTCATTAACCTGGATCTTAGATTATTCAGAGTCAACTGAGTATCTAAAACGTTATCCACAAAAGTCATTGAGAATGTTTTTTCTTCGAAATCTCTCTGAATCCTACCTTTGAATCCTTAGATCATCTCTTCTGCCGAGAGAAATTGATTATACCTGGAGGTGAGGTCACAAAGCAATTCTTCCAATCTATTCAATAGGCCTGTGTCACTTTTCTCGCTAGCATCCTTGGAAGAGTTGAGATCTTCAATCAGCTCCTTGAGTACCTGAATCCTATATATCAGTGATTCCTTGATCTCAACATAGGAATCTTTGCTAGAAATAACACCGATGGATATCAAGGTGCTTTTCTTTAGATCCTTCATTTCCCTCCACTTGCTAAGATATTTCTCTGTACTGTCAATGTCTTGAGAAAAAAGTGAGACAAGGTCCTCTAGGTCTGTCCTCACTTTCTTCATCTTGTCTATCTTCTCAATAACTTCTATAAGGAAATTCCCTGCGTGTGCATCTTTTCAATGTAATCCTCTAGCACTTTTCCTTTTATGTAGGTTTTCTTTGCCTTCTGAATAATAGGGTTGTCTATGGAAAAGGCCTCTAGGGTTGCTGCTTCAGGGGCAAGGGTGAATTTCCTGACTACTGTAGTCAATTACTCTACTTTGGCCTTATAGTAGTCTTTCATCTCCTTTTTTTTGTCACATTTTTGGACCATGATGTCCATTGCAGACTGTAGATCATTTTTTGCACCTTCATTAGTAACTTTTCCAAGTTCAACATGAGAAATGGAATAGCTGCTCATGTCAAAACCCTCAAGGGTTGCTTCTTGTAGTGGTTTAGCTATTTCTAAAAATTTATGCCCCTTTTTCTTAACCAATTTTGAAAGGATCCTTGGTCTCTTATGGGCCTTGGCTTTCACCGGCACTAACTTGCCAAAATCGAAGTCATCTACAGAGATGGCTAGCTTCTTTCTTTTGGGCGTGAAAGTCGACTTCCAAGGAGGGAGAGAAGAAGCACTTACTGTGGCAACGGTTCCTGCAGCTGGTGTCACTAGGGTGACGTCTATACTGCTAGTGGTAATAGTGGTCATGATTGGAGTAACTGGTGAAATCGTACCAACTGTTGACTGATCAAGGGCAGATCTTTCTCCTAGATTGAAGGAAGGAGTTGCTAGACTAGGAATAGATCCAGAGGAGTGAAGAGTATCTCCAGAAGTGTCTTGAGGATCGCCAAACATGAATTTGGAAGGAGAGGCGGCGCCAGAAGAAAGAACATTGATAGGAGAAAGAGGTGGTGAAGGAGAGATGTCTGTAAGTGGTCGTGCCCCTTCTTGGGAAGGTAGAGGCTCATTCCTTTGCTGCTCTAAGGGCCTGTCATCCATCTCCATTTACTTAGTTACCTATTCTTGGGAGCTTTGTTCCCCAACCCCCTTAGCCATTGATTCTAGCTCCTCATAAACTTTCAATTTCTTGGAAACAAAGATGATTTAAGGCTTGTGAGGCCTAGATGGAGAAGGAAAATCACCTTTATTCTTGGTCCTATTTTCTGCCTTCTTCCTCATTTCTACTTGGAATTCAGCCTCTGACCCTGTAATAAACTCTTTCAGTGTGATCCGTTTGGTTGTTAACCAATCATTGGTGTTAGCCAATATTGATTCGAATCTCTTCCTCAAAAAAGTTAATTCTTTTTTAGACCACTGAATTGGAGGAAGAGGAGAGTCAGCAACCTTTTCAGCCAGGTACCTATTGTTGATAATGTTTTTATCATCGACTAAATTGGAGGGAATATCTGTAAGCCCCAAATATTTGATCTATTCCAGGGTCAGCATACTGTAGTCCATCCTCCTAATTTCTTTGACTATCCTCAGGTCCACCCAGATGTCTTCGATCATAGGCTCATGAAACTGAGTCTTTCTTCTGATCATGTCCTTGACACCCCTATAGTCAAAATTGTCTCTTCTCTTGAACTGTTTCATAGTAACCAGCTGCATCTCTATTTCCATGACCTTGGCTTTGGCTGCTGTCAAAATTGAGTATCTACCAATTTCAATTGGAAACCTGAAACCTGGCTTCTTCAGTTCCATCTATCTAGTGTGTAGACAATCATTTGTCTACATAGCTTCATTAGGACTAACTTATCATAAGGAAACCTAGGGAGCATATAGGGATAGCCTTGGAAAAATCCAACTTGAAGATAGCAGGAGGGAAATTGAAGAAACATACAGCCATAGTCATTGACGACCATCTAAGCTTCATCAGATATTCTCTTTTATTCAAGCTGAGGGTCAAAAAGGCATAAAAATACTATGAAGAAGGCATCATTTACCCTCTTAAAATGGCAGATTGATCCTTGCAGTGTTAACTGAGGGTAATATGAGTAGACTGGGGTGGTCTTCCTATCTCCATTAGTTGTCAAACCTAGAAAGGTTCGCATTGAAGCTGCTATGTACACCAAGTATGAAGTCACATAGAACTTTGAAGTGGTATATACCTTGGTCAGTTGCTCATGAAGAGCGTTGCTAATCTGCTCACCCTAGAAGATGACTTGTTTCCCTTGGAGGATGATTTTGATGAAGGGATACATCCATTCATGGAATTGTGAGGAAGACGACAGACCTCGTACCCTGCTAAGGAGAGTAATCAAGTCACCAACCTCAATGAAATCACTTTTTGGAAAATTATGTGGCCATCTGGACAAGTTGGTTATAGGGGTTTGTTATTCATTACCTTTTTTGCCCTCTCGAGATCCTTGTCATACTCCTTTTGTGCCTTGATGAAATCAATTCTCAGTACTTCAGTAGTAAGAAGGCACATGACTTTATCAATAAATTCAAGGTCCAGCAAAATTATTACATTACCTCTAGCATCAGATACTACTCTGGTCTCTCTGTTGTAGAATTGGGTGCACTAAAGGATGAACTCCATATGATGTGCCACTAATGGGAAAGAAGCAACTAGATGAATGTTGCTCTCGATGATTTTCTTTATCTCAAATCTTGGGTTCATCGCCTTGGTTTTGGTCATGAACTCAGCCATATCTACGTGTCCAATCTCTGTATCTCTAACATCATCAACATTAGAGGTGATCGAAGTGATCAAAAAAATGCCCTGGTACCGATACTTCATGGCCTTTGACTTTTTTAAAGAAGCCTCAGTCATTAGAACTGGTCTTGATTAAGCAGGTGTCGATGAACAAGAGTCTTTAGGGGGGACTGCAATCATGATCATGTAATTAGGGAACAATGGGCAAATTGGGGAATTCGCATGTTGGGTGATCATGACCAAGGAAGGGCATTTAACAGGGCCAAGTCAGAAAACAAGGGAAAAAAAGGGGAGGAGGTAGAAAAAATGAAAAAGATAAAAATCTCTCCAGATTTGAAGAAATTTGGAGGAAGAAATGCAAGGGCAGTAAAATTCACCGCCCAAGAATGTGGAATAGACTTGCATGTTCGGCGGCAAATTTTTTTTCCCTTGCATGAAGGGGAGGAACAAAAAGCATGGGAAAGTGTAGGGGCGGCGAAATTATCTGCCTATGCACTTTCAACCTACATCAGCGATGAATTTCACCACCCATGTAGGTGAGGAGGAAAAAGACACAGGTGGCGAAAGTCACCGCCCACACATGCTTCAGGAATAAATAGGAGGCACGGGCAGTGGATTTCACCACCTGTGCATGTCTTTTAAGAAATTGCATGGGCAGCGATTTTCATCGCCCGTGCGTCTTGACCTGTGTCAGCAGTGAAATTCACCACCCATGCAGGTCATGAGGGTAGGGCACGGCTAGGGTGGTGAAAATTTCCACCCACGCACAAGGGAGAAAGAGAGGAAGCTGACGAGGAAGGGAGAGATAATTTGACGGGAGGAGAAAATGGGAGTGAACTAACGGGTAGGGAAGAACCACACAAAAACAAACCCCAATAAAACAACTAAAAACAAAATTGAAAAAGAGGAAATAAAAATGCCAAATACAAGACCTACCTAGAAAACCATGCACATCGTAAGCTCAAATCCATTAAAATGCACTTTTACCCGTTCACTGGATCGTCTAGAGGCAGAAGGCAGGAGGAGGAGAGGAAAGAAATGAATAAAAAATGAGGTTAAAATCAGATTAAATGGGGTGAAAATTGACCCCAACAACTCGGTGCATGTGGCAATAAATTCCATGCGTGAATAATGAGGTAGTGCATGGGTGGCAAAATTCGCCGCCCTTGCACTGGAAAAAAGGAAGGACATGCAAGGGTGATAAAAATTGCCGCTCCTACATGTCAAAGATAAAAATGCATGGGTGGCAAAAATTGCTTCCAGTGCACGTCGAGATGTAGGGGCAAAAAAAACTACCGCTCCTGCATGTTGGAGAAAAAAATGTACTGACGACAGAAAATGTCGTCCCTGCACAAAAATAGAAGAAAAAACACTAACACTGAAAAAGCCAAATTTCGGTCCCCTGATCGAATCGAGACTGTAACAACTTTCACATTTTGGAGAAAACATAATGGAAAGATGTTACGAGTTTTGAACGGTGTCAGTTCAGCCAATACGAGAATGAGAAAAACCCGTCTCGAAAATGGACTTGGAGAGACAAAGGGCAAAATGGACAACTTTCGCAGGGGGTTGTTCCAAAAAAGAGCTGAGCTGATTTTGGAAACAACACAATAAGTTTCTATGAAAAATGAATGTTATATGTTTTTTTAGATGATCCTTAAATGCCTCAATGCACTAAGATGTATATGTATTTGTAGATTATTTGAATTCAAATTAGGACCTTATTAGCATATAAAATAACATCAAATAGTTGAAAAAATGAACAACATATGACCATAAAATGTGGGTAAACCCTAATAGACTGAAACCAAACTCAACCCTATAAATGTATTGAGTACGTTTATGGGGTACCACCAAATGATCATGAAATTAGAAGGGGAGAGAAATAGATGAGAGAGATGGAGGTGGACGTGACAAAAAATCACAAAATGTGCTAGTAACGTCTAAGTTAGACCAATATTCAACAAATACATGGGCACCTTAGAATTATGCAATTTTATGATTGATAAATGCATAGAGGCCATTTTTAGGTGTCCACATAACACCCTACTCCATTGTGTGCATGCATACATATCAAAATAAAATAAAGATTGTATAGATACAATATTTTATGCCCATGAATTCCTTGAAGAAAACTCCAATGCACATGTGGATCCTAAAAGAACATTCTTTCTTTTTTTACACACATTCAGGGGAGTACCAATAATAATAATTTGTTGAAATTTAGAAAATTGAACATAATATACCTGATTATGTTAAAGATGTGATAATTCCTCTATGAGACCATGTGCCTCTAACTTTGTGTTAAATCCCACAATACATTTATGAGTACAACTTTCAGTGATACATATCAAGGTAAACCGAAATTCTAAGTACTAGAAAAAATAATGCTAACTAAATCTGATGTAATATCAATCTAATGTGGAGTTAGAAACCCCTGTCAAATGTGAAACACTATAAATTAGAGGTTCATCATTCTCAATATTTTCCCATGTTGGAAACTCATTCATCCATGCAAATTTGACGTATAAAGGCCTTAGAACATGTGTCAAGGTATGCTTCTCTCCTTTCATGATAAATTCATGTCCAGGATCTAAATCCATGTCTTCATCTCTAGAATCCTTATGATCATTCATGACCTTCTTTCTCAAAAACATGAAGTTATTACTTATGTATATCCTTTCCTTATCCACCTCATCAACTTTCATAACTCTTGAGGTATTTGAAGTATATGTGCCAATTCTCTCTCCATGTAGTGTGCAAACACTACATATAAAAACTTTACCCAAGAGCCATCACTTCCATCTTGCTTCTTTATCCTTGCCAATGAGTAGTGAGCAATTACATAAAATGTAGCATACCCTTTGTATGCATCTGTAACCGTATTCTATATCTTACTCTCAGACTTGATTGTTTGGTTCACATTATTGAACAAACCCAAATCTTCACCTTATAGGGTTTGTTCATGCATTCTTCACATTAGTGCACGTCATACTTCTTTACCCACAACCTCACTTTCTTCATGACTTCAAAAATTAAAAAAATTTGGGATGCCTACTTCCTCCAACAACATCAAAATAAGATACATTCGCCAATGGAATGTTCCTCCTTTAGTGTGCTCCTCATTTACTACCAATTTGATCTTCTCTACCACATACTTGGTAAAATCATACTTTTCCTCCTTTTAATATCTTGTAAGCCACATACACAATGGCTTTGACATAGCTCCCCATCACAAAATAATGATTAGCTTTGCACTAATTAGAAGTATAACTACCTGTGTAGGTAATGTAGAGATATCATATGGATCTATGGTATATCCCTCTTGATGCAACTTTAGTTATGCTACAACCCCATCAATGTGATCTTGCTCTAACAATGGCATGCACATATCCTTGCCTTCATTCTTCAAGCCTGTAATATAGTTGATTCTCACTAGAAAATATTCATGCTTCTTCCTGTAATGTATGTCTTTCCAATGTGTGTTCTAGATAAAATCCACTTTGTCAACTCATTTGGCTTGCCTAGATATATAAAAACCCACAAATCAAGGAACCTTGTATCTTTTACATGGGTTCTTACTATCACCTTATTCTTCATCCGCTTTTATAGATCTAGCTTGGTACTAATATCCTTCTATAAATTTGTCTTCCTATGATTCAAATCCTCAATCATGTATTCACTATTGTTGACCCCATTTTTTATAAGTATAGCCATGTTTAGGAAGCATATAATTTATGCATATTTTGAGGAATAATGTGTGAACTCAATAGAACCATTAAAAAAAGATAGTTTTGTTCAAGCACAACGCAAATTTAGGAAGCAGTGTGCTAGAACGAGGTGGTACTATTGTAACTGAAAACTTGGGAATGTTCAACCAAAGACTGACCAAGTCATGAGTTGTGCCTAAAATGGTGTATTGGTGGGCACAAAAAATGAAACGTCATGCTCGTGTAAGAAGTTACACAAACCATGTAGTGTAAAAGAAGCAATTGAGGAAGGAATGATTCTATAGGAGGAGCTATTAAGGTAAAAATTTGAGCAAATATAATGCATCATGATGCATGTCTATAAACTAGCCTATTTTAGGACATTTATTGTAAACACATTATGGTTACTAATTATTGAAAATTATTGCACATTATTAAGAACACAAATTAATGAGTTATGATGGAATAATCACAATAATACAACCATTAATTATGATTATATAATCATCAACTTGTAATTGATGGTTTTATAATTATATCGAAAAAGAATTATAATATTTAATTTAAATACCAATACCACCCAATATTTACTGACTAGAAAATGTGGTTCTTTAGATAAAATTTAAAACGTTATCAAGTTATAAATTGGTAACCTCTCTTGACATGACACCACTACTACCCATGAAATAGCTTCATAGTCCAAACCACTAATATTATTTACAAAAAATTCCCTTTAACTATTATTGTTAGCAAAGGTTATTAGAAATTCCCATTAGAACATGATAATATTTGTTTGTGCTAATCAAGATACATATTCAAAAACTCAAATGAGGAAATGTAAAATCCATTCATTCGCTCTTAGTGAATATTGATTGGAACACAGATATTGCGCATTGAACATAGTTCATTATATATTAATGTGTGGATTAGAACAAAATAGGGAACACATACACACGGAATAACACAAAATACATTCAAAAGAACCATGATCGAATCTCTATATTAATATCTCATAATCAAAACTTGAAATTCTTTTCATTTAAAATTTTACAGTATTTATAGAGCTTCAAGGATGTTTTGTTCATTCGCATTCCTAAGCTTTCATTTCTCTCCCGAGGAGTCTTTTCATATTTTTACGTATTTTTGATATATAATCATATATATACATACATACAATATGATATACATTACATAATGTAACACACATTACACACTTATCACTTATACATACTCTACAATTTTATGCATCGAAGTCTACTACCAAAACTTTCTCATACTTAAATAGTTGTCTCATCCTGAGATAAAGTCATAGGAAGTGTAATGAATTATAGATATAGTGGATTTTTTTGTGTTGCACTGGGGGGTTGGTCCAAAATCAATCCTTGTAGTTATTGTTTGAAGTGTCATTTACCAATTTTCACCTCTTGGGCACTACTTATCCACCCTTTTAAGTTTTCAACTAAGAAGTGTACCAATCTATTGACCTTTGCAGGTTTTTAATAGATTAACATAACCAGGAGGCCACCCTTTATGGTTTTTCAAACTTTCTATCCTTCATACTAAATCTCATAGACTTCCTTATTCCTACATTCTTAAAAAAATTCAAAATTTTGGTGTTGAAACACCCACAAAGATGGTGGAGGCATTGACTGCACAATTAAGGTTGATTCAAGATGTGTAAATGGTGGTGCTACTAGAGATGTTACTGAATATGGTGTTTTTGAAGAAGATGCTATGGGATTTTGATTTAAATCTTTCCCTACTCACATATATTAAATAAGTTAATTAGGTGTGATGAATTTGGATTCATCCACCATGGTTATGATTGAAGTGTCGAGATTCATCAAATTGTGTTTAAACTGACTCTAATTGACCAAGACATCTTATACTACATTGATGAGTGTTCCCGATGGAAATTGGATCTACATGAAGATTTGGATATCTTCATCCTCTACAACTAAAATGATTAGCTAATTTTTCTAGACCTTCTGTTAGATATCATGTGTGATCTAATTCATTTTATCTACATAGTATTGTGTTTGCACACCAATGAATGTGTTGTAGAGCATCTCATTCTCCTAGATGCACATCCAGTCCATTATATTATCTTATTGAGATAGAGAGTCTTTAAGAAAATTATCAATCTCAATTAGTTGGGAATGTTGGATCTCTATTATTGGATTAGATTTTTCAACCTTGGATAGGCCTTGCACTATCTCTTTTATTGTTTCCTCTAGTTGGATCTTTTAGTCAAGCATTCTGGAAGAGATTTGTATGACATTATGTATCATAATTTCAAATACTTTCTCATATTCTTCAAGGAGATCCAAGATCACTTTTGAATTTATTTTGAAGTGTTTTCCTTGATCTCTCAATTATTTTAATTTATGAACAAAAACCCAATATTTGAGAGCTAAGTTAGCAAGGTCATGAACTGCTAATCTTATGACATGACCTGCTCTCCCAAAAATTGAACCACCAATATTGGACAAAAATCATCAATTATTTTTAGAACTTGTCTAGGTGTTCATGCAATTTTGTTTTTTATTATCTTATATGGAGGTTGTTTTGCTCCATCTTAGAATCCTTCTACACAATAGATTATTGGAAGGTGGTATCTCCTTTTTGTTTAGCCAATGTAAGTTGGGCCACATCTGGTGATACCTCTTGACATGTCACAGGCAATGTGAATGAGGTCAAAGGAGTTGTGGACTACATTGGTTGGTGTCAAATTTATGCGACAGGGAGTGTGAATGTCATATGTCATAAGGGTAGATCTTGGACATCCCATAACCATTAGCTAGTTATTTATGGTTTGTCTTGAAATGCATCTTATTTTACTCCTCCTGAGGCTGATCTTGATCCTTATGATGTGCTTGAAGGCTATTGGAATTTATAAATCAATTCATTCTTCACCTCATGTGTCTGTTGTGTGGCTTTTTCTTTTGGTTCCGCAATGTGTGTCTCTATTATGACTTCAATATTTATATTCCTTTCTAGTTGTTCCTTTGACTTATGAAGCTTTCTCCTCTGTGGCCATATTTTTCAATTCATCTTTATTGAACCTGTCTTATTTATTTTTCTACTTAGCTTCCTTGTTTATTGTGTTGATATAATCTTTCTTATTATGTTCTTCTTATAATTGTAGGGGCTCCTTTTGTTTGTTCTCGGCATCCTTGGTTTCTAGCTCAATCTTTACCTTCCTTTATGCCTCTTGTGTATCATTTTATTCCTACTCTTTCGTATGCATTTTTTATTTTTCTTGTTTATTTCTCTTCTTTTATTCTTATTTATTATATTTTTCCTCTTATTTTTTCATCTTCTTCTCTTATTCTCCACTTTTAGCCTTATCTAGCTTGGGTTTTTCCATTTATTCTTTTGCTCATGCAACTACTTGTTCTACCTTCATAGTTTCCTACACTTATTGTTGTGTAATATCACCTTATCGTTGATGCTTCTCTATTTTTTTTTGTGTTATAGTTTGATTTTCTTTAGTTTGTTGTTGTGTAGCTTCTGCCATAGGCTCACCAATCTGTGGAACATTTGGTGTGGTAGAGGAGTATGGAAGCAATGATGGTGAAAGGGGTAAATATGGTGGGGTATATTGTGGAGACTAATTGATCTAGAGGATATTTTTAGATGTTTCATGGTTTTATTTAAACATGGTTCATTGTGTATATTTCATCAAGAGCTTTTTGGTAACTTTTAGAATGTGAAAAATGGACATCATATGCTCCAATTATCATTGGTCAAAGTTTGGTCAACTAGTGGTCAAATCTAGTCAAACTAGAAAAATCAATGGTCATGGAACATTCATGAACCATTTTTATGATTTATGACTCATCACAATATTTCTAACACATTTTGAATAGACCAATTCTGAGTCTATATACGAAAGTTATGGTCAGTCAAAGTTGGTCAAAAGTCAACAAGATGGGTCAATCTTGGTCAAATTTGGTCAATAAGCATTAAATCTAGACCAATGCAGTATGAACACATGACACACATTGGTATGGACATGTGGCATAACTACAAGTCTCCACATGGTACATCTACGTGGCAAGATGAGACCACCTTACATGGGATAAAGTTTATTATTTAAAAATACATATATTATATTTATCTCACATGCCAACAATGTGGGATAAAAAGGACATTTGATCGAATATTTAAAAAGTATATTTTCCACACATACGTGGATATAAACAAAATAAAGCCTTTTAATAAGGTATGGGGATATGATAATCTTTATTCCCATAAATATGGGATATTATTATGGAATTTTTAATGTAATGTTTTAATTAAAACATGTAAAGGCCATATAATTCATGTGTGGGCTAAATAAATCCTTATATTGTAATCTCACATTAGATTGGGATAATTTTTAATCCCATTAAAATAGGTCTTAGGATAATTATGAATATTTTTTAAAATTGGAAAATGATAATCATCCAAGCCCACCTTTTGTGGACCCATAAACCTATATAAAGGGTTTGGAGGGGTCATTTGAAATCATAATCAAAGTGTGAAGAAAAACACACAAGACTTGAAAATAAGAAAGCAGATTCTAAGCCAAGAATGAGTGCCAAATTTGAGATTTGATAGCCAGATCCAAAGCTGAGAGACATAGCTGAGAACTAGTTGTAAGAGCCAGAGCCGAGAGCCAGAGTCAAGAGCTAGAGCTGAGAGTCGAAAGCCAGAGCCAAGAACCAGAGTAGAGAGCTAGAGTTGAGAGCTAAAGCCAGAGCCATAGGACATAAAAACATTCATTTAAATATCAAAAACCCCTTCTAGGGATAACTGAAACACAAAGTGATTTTTGCATCAATAATCAATTGGTTCTACCTTTGAGCAGGACCCAGAGATGTAGCACAGATCAAGTGAACTCTATTCTCAATTATAGTTTGCATATTGTCTATGTGAATCATGATTTTTGCTTATTATTAATTTTTAGTATTGATTTTAATTATTATGCCAATTTCAAATTAATTAATGGGAAATTGATAATTTATAAAGCAACCATAAAAAATAGAGCAATTGGTGTAGTTTTGGACACTGCCAATTTATGGCTTATTGATGTGGAGATGAAGATGGAGATGGTCAGTTTATATCTCTACATTTTCTCACTGGAGTCTTCACACAAGTAGGTGGAACCAATGTATGTTTATTTTACTTGGATGTGTGGGTTTGCACAGTGGGTTATTATTTTGCTCCTTGTTCCTCTTTGAAAGCTGACACCTTGCACCATGACAAAGGTGTTGATACTTATATGACTATAGGATATATACTTACAATTTGGTGAGTGTGCAATTTGTGTGTTAATGGTTTTTTTGGACTTCCTTATTGTGTTGTTGCTTAATACATCCCTATTCATGGCACAAGCATATACATTGATACTGTCATTATAATTGATAAGCCTGAGCCCATAGCTCCTCCTTTAAAAATAGACATTGTTCTTAATTTTCTCTCTTCTTCTTCTACGACTGTGTCCATAATTATGGACTATGGAGGTTTGGGTATCTTGACTAGAATTATAGATGGCACATTATTACATAACTGACAGGTGCACACTACTTTATAAAATATAAACCCTTACTCCTCTTCCTCATCATAAGTTTATTTTCCCATATCCTCCAACATGGATTTATATACCTCCTCCCTATTGAATCCCAATTTTTATAGACCATACTTTGTGGTAATATTTGGCATCCTCTTATTGCTCAGCCATGGGTTTGCATTGTGAGTCTTCTTCTTCAGTGATGGCGATGCCCTATGAACTAGAGATTTCCTCTTACCTATGACTAATTTTGAAGATGATGTAGATGGTTTTGTTTATGACTTTATTTGTGCCTTTGATTCATGTTATGCTTGTGACATTGACTTCTCTAATTTTGGCATATAGATCATAGTGGTGTCACTGATTTTGTGACCATAGCTTTCTATCTCAAAACCTCTGCTTATGCATCCAGCATAGTGATGAAATAATAAATGGGAGTGGGTGGTGGATTAATAAGCTTATGGATTCATATTTTAATCCCATCATGAATCTTGGTGATTGTGGCAAGTAGTCCCAAGTACTATAAAATGTCAATAGGCACTTGAGGGTGCGATGCAACATGTCCATGAATTTTAATCCACCATTAATTTAAGTATCCAAGTTATGCATTGTATTGTATCATTCTGGTCCATGTGATGTTCTTAAATGTGGTGGAAGGACAATAGTCTAATCAGGTGTGATGGGGACATTGAGGTATTTCCATTGGGTAAAGTAAAGTAGCAATACTATTGGAAAGTTTGCAATGCATTTGTGATAAATTTTACAATGTTGGTGGTTAACTCTATTACCAAAATGTTTGGCCAATTTAATTCCTCCTCTAGTAAAATCATATGATATATGATATTTATTACCCCCTTAGTTTCTTGGTGCACACTTATCATCATTTGTCAATATCTCTTGGTGATACACTATTTGAGTACCTGCACAATGGCATTATTGACTGAATTAATTAGAATTCCTTTATAATCTCATGTGTATTTATATTTGATGTCTAAATGGATTTGAGGACCCTTAGTTTTGTAATCCACCAAAGAATCCCCTCTTTCTGGAAGCCCAGTTGCATATGCCATTATGGTTCCATTGATTTAAATAGTAATATACTTTGACAAATGTATTGCCCCTTCATTTTTATCAAATCAAAAGATTAATCATCACTTCATCTATTTGAATAAAATGGGGGAGCTTAATTAAGAATTTTGAATCCGATATTTGAAGCCTATCCACTATGGCTAGGGATCCTAGTTGTGAACCCCAGGCTTGTGCTTAGGATAAAAACTCGACATCAATGAACTTGATGATATCAAAAGGATATGGATGATGATATATGATCTACATGAGGAAAACCAAATCCCCATCTCTTCCTTTTGTGAATCATAAAATGGCATGAGTAGTTTAGATTTATCCATTTCTCTACTTGGGAGTGAAATCACATCAAAATATTTACTCAAATAAGTCATAGAAAACTAGATTGCAAAGAGATTATCTTTATTTCAATTTTTGGATATGTCTTACCATTTATTCCCTTACATTTATATATTATATGTATACACATAATGTTTTCAAACTTTATTAATTATTGATGTTTTCTCTCTTGCAGGAACTTGTCTAGTCTCAATCTCTCTGAATGCACACCTTAAGGGGTCCATCGAGAAAGGGGTAGGTAAAAAATTGGCATTTCACAAGATTTTTGTCCCTATACTACCACTTGATATCTACATACCCATCTCCTAAAAACATTTCCCTAAGTTTTGCCTCTTATTTTTCATCCTCTTATAGTCATTTTCCACCTTCATTAGCCCTTCCATAGCATAAAATCCCTTTTGATGGTTTACAATGCACTATCAACCCCATCGACCCTATACTCTAATTGATAAAACAAATTTAGGTTCTAGGTCGGTCCCTAGCTAACCTAGACTAGGACCTAATTTGTTTTTTTAATAATGATATAATGTCGATTGGGTTGCCCTATCATCTAAACTTTTAGAAAGGACTAGGGTTAGATCCATCTATATAGACACATCCATTTTTTCATTTCTAAGGAAGAGAAGAAGAAGATATATATATTACACATATGTTTATCCATGATTCTACTTGAGGATCATAGCTTAGGGTTTCATATTTTATTTGGAGATATGGATCTTGTCTTGTGGATAATTCTTTTGGGTGCATTAATAGGGTGTGTATCCTAGAGTTGATTTATCATTGTCATCCTTACATAGCACAACAACCTCTTATGAAGCACTTTGGCCAAGGGAGAAATTGAGGCTCAGTGGGTTTATCTTCAAAGGTAAGTATTCTTAACTTTGTTCATACTTTGTAAGAGTAGATATATATGCATTTGTACTTCTCTCCCATGCATTAGGATTCTATATACATTGATGTGATTATATGTCTTTTATGCATGTTTACTTTTAGTGTTCATTACCCCCACTTTGTGCCACAAGCTTTGGTGAGCACTAGATTATACTTTACTTGTCATTAATTTAGTGAATATGAAAACATAGGACCTAGTTAGGGTTATTTCATAGTTTTTCTTGACAGGAGGTTTTAAAATCCTCCCTAGTGATATTATTGTGGTAAGCAATCCCTTGGCTAGGTCTAGTGGATCCATCTTGGTTATGACCTCAAATATCTAATGTGTCAACAATCAGAAGTATAAGTAGGATTTATCTTCTTCGAGCTAAGATTGATTTATAGATCAGTTGCATTTTCATTTGCATACATTCTAGTGAACTCGACGTGAATCTAACCCTTGCAGGGTTTATTTCATGTCATCATTTTTATCATCCTATTATATTTTTCCATATTTGTAGTATTATATCAAACCAATCGATATAATTCTAAATTTATGTGCACTTAACACACAGTCACTTCAAAATGACTCTATTATGTCTATGCAGGTCTTCATCAACTATAGGTTACTGGATTGAATAGTTTGACACAATAATCTTATTCAATTATATATTAGCATACATTATCAAACTAGTTAACTCTATCTGCTAATTCTTTCTACCAACATAAAAGTCATTGAACACTATCGAACATGTCAACCATCTTCCTTATTCTTATTTAATATACAGGGTTTTTTAGAACTTGGTCAAACTAGTCAAACTAGTTTAAAGAATTTGAAAGTAGCAACCAAAGCATTACAGCATAACATTTGCAATCTAAATCATCTTCAAGCCCACCAAGTTTAATTTCTTTCCTCTCTATATCATTTAAATATTTATTTCAGTTCTATTTTTCACAAGTTAGTACTCTTTAAACCCACAAACCTATAGTTAACTAGGCTGACCTGGTCAACTTATTTTTGTATTTTGTCTTCTGCCTGAGAGACAGTTGACCTATTTAAATCTATTCTTAAAGAGCTTGCTTCTACAGAATAGTAGCAACCTAGTTGACTATGTTCTATACTATTTGTATATAGTTTGCCTGAACTAACTCTGTACTATTCTTAATTAAGGAATTAACATCTATTTGTTAGTAATTAATTCACATTTCTTTTTCATCTATTTGCATGCTTAGAGTAACTCACATAGTCTAAATAAGTGGTTTTTTAAATTACCATTTTAGTCATACTATTTTACTCTTTTTCACACACTACCAAATCACTTAACATTTAAAATACATTTAAAAATTTGTCTTCCCAAGGCCTACCAACTTGGATTTCATCACCACGAGGGAAGCCAACTTGGTTTTATGGCCAAGTATAAATATGTGGTTAATGGTAAATATTGGAAAAGCACCCGACACCCATATCATTACAAGATTATGAAGTGAGGGGGTAGGCCCCAATACCAATCTAGTATGATTGTCAATACATATCCCTTTCAACCCAAACATCTTTAAACTAAATTTGGACTACTTTCTAGTTCTCTTTTTCAGCCAACTAGTTCTCATTTACTTTTTAGTTGGTTTCTTGCTCTTTGATCATTACATGTTGGATTACAAAACTTGCATTAGACAGCATTGGTGCAAGGTTTGTGATGTGTGCCCCAGTTAGATCAATCACATTAAGCTAATTATTTGTGTGTTTTATTTCATTCTTGATTCAAACTATCTTGCAAATTGTTTTCCCCTATTTCAAAATACTATCCTCTTAGTCAATACAGTCATTTATAGATGGTGTTTTACCTTCCTACCAGCAATACACAATCGATCTACATGACTGTGTCTTATTATTCACACATTCAATTATTTTTCAACCATACACCGTCAAACTGAACAACTGTGTATCCTTATCATCCTACTTCACCTTCTTGTTTTCAATACATAATCGACCTAAACAACTATGTATTCTTATCTAACTATTGGGTTATAGAACATAGACGACTAATTCAACTTTTTACCTTATTTTCTAACTTTGTATTTTCATCATCATTATCCTTCTTAGCCTTTTTATCTCATCATGAACTTCCTATTTGAGGATAATATAGAGTTGAACTCAATAGGTATGATGAGCTTTACCAATCCCAATAGGATTCCCTATAAACAACTTATAGCTCCTACTTTAGATGAAAGTAATGTGCATGTGGCCACTCGTACTACAAATTATAGGACTCCTCGTCATGCATCCTCAATTCATAACCCTTTGTTCTACTTAGAAGATCAACCTAAATTAGAGTATACTCTAGAAATGATTTTTTTCATTAATGAATTTTCTCAACATCAAGGAAAATACCCTTTCACTATTTATAACATTATGATAAGTGGTCAAGAATACTAAACCCATTCATCTTCCCCACATTCTCACTTAGATTTAGGGGCAATAGCTTCTTTGCCTCTCAACCTATTCCTTCTATTTGACCCCTTCTCATACTATGACCTATGTTTCCTTAATTTCTTTTACCTCCATGCCAAGTATCTCTACTAACATGGTATGTTTAACATCTAGTGGGCCTTTTTTAACACCTGTCCTTCTCAATTCCTCCACTAGTGCATCATTTACTACTAATGGTAATCATTCCATTAGTGCTTCTTTTTCTTCTAGCCTCTCTACTAGTACATCTTTCATAACACATGCTAATCATGCCAGTAGTGCCTCTTTTTCTAACAATGCCTATCAAGCCACTAATATCGTGCATACCACTACTCATAGTGTTACCCAAGCCACTAATGCCAATGCTAATGTTTTGCATATTGTACACAACACCACTCAAACCCATTAACTTTTGTTGCAAACTCTTAACCAAATGAATGATTTCCAAGCTAATAATGCCAATCAAATGATGCAAATGTAGAATAACCTTATTCATCTCCAAGATCAACCTCAACAGCTTCCATGGGGAGTGCACAACCAAAATGTCCCCCCACCCCCCTTAGTGATTCCCATGGAAACCTTATTCCTCAACCACCTCTTGTTAACAAAAAAAATTGAACATCTTCAAAATGAACCTCTTATGCCTCATATTTCCAACATAGATATACGAGGTATCACACCTACCATTAGCTACAAAAATTTAATTGATTCTACCTTACACTTAAAAACATTAGTAAATCTATAAAAATACTAGGTCAAGTTAAACACTTTTACCACTACCAAGCTCTTAGAAAAAACCCTCTCCAAAGATTATTTAAATTGGTATAACCAACTCAAGTCTCATTCCATCACTAGTTTAGAAGATCTATTTGACGCTTTAGTATAATATTTTTAAACTAGGGACTCCCTAAAAATACCTTGGCTCATTTTATTACTCACAAGAAACTTGAGATGGAAACTGGACAAGATTTCATCAAATGGTAGAAGACCTTGTCTAATAAGTGTGAACACAACATGGAAGATGATAACCTCTTTCATCTATTCACTAATGCTCTTTATCCTAAGTTGAAATATCATGCTTGGACTCTCTCTCCACAAACTTTGGAAGAGGCCCTTGACCAATCCAAGCACCAAGATTTTCTCATGTCAGTTTGAGCCATCCCAACCTCATGTGGGAACTTGCATGATCATCAAAAATAAAAATCATCATGATACTAATTATGGTGTCATTGACTCCTATGATACCATTCATAATATTCAAGCTATTACTCTTGACCTTGCTTTGTAACAAGCTCCCCTTTTAAACCATATCCCTAATCCTCACTTTCTCCAATAAGCAACATCAATGTTCATAAGCAATTATCCTTATCAAAAATCTAAAAGTGTCTACCAAGGTCTCTTTCATGAGAGATTGATCCCACTCTCCCCATGAAATCATGGTATGATCCAAACAAATTATGTTGGTTTCATGCTAACTGAAGTCACTCTCATGAGACTTGTAGGCAATTGTGTAAGTTAGCTATGGATTTTCTCCTTAGTCTAAATTTTGACCATGATTCCATCATTCGTAAATGTCAACAAGCCTATGACATTTCCTTCAAATATCATAAAACACAAAGTAAAAATCAAGATTTAAACTAGGTCAACACTCATCTAGCCATTTACAAAGACCCTCTTCCAAACCATCAAGACAATAATGATAAGCCTACTTCTTCCACCAATAACGTTAACAATATTATAAAACTAACTCCTAAAGAGAATGTGGTTAACATGAATAATATGTGAAGGGTAGTTGCCTTCATTGATTCTTGTAGACATCCAATTTCAAAACCTTTGTGTTGAAATTGTCAATCTTACTCAAAATTTGTGAAAATGCATAAATTGGGCTAAAATCACTTAAACATGCTAAATGGTTTGAGTTTGTCGTATACAAGTGCCGATTTAGGCTAATGTATCTCTAAATGGGGCAATGCATTTTATGTGATTATTAACTTTGATCAAATCATTTCGAGTCAAAATGATGAAAATGCATTTTGGTATTCTGGATCACTCTTTTCTCCTAATTCAAAAGCACACGACACATGCATGTATTATTTTGTGTTGAAAACATCCTAAATGGGATAACAGTCTGTATGCAACTAATGTCACCTTATAATTCCTCTTGAGACAAATTATGACCTAGTAATATGAGTTTTTGACCAGTTTGATTAATGAAGTGCACCAATTTCCAAAGAATTGCATTTTCTTTTATTAATCTTAGTTAGGTAAATTAAACCAAATTATGAGCTTAAGTAAGAATTCCATGGAAGTTATTAAATATTTATTTATTGGAAATTGATTCATATTAACTACATCATCAAGTGAGGTCTTTTTTAGGGTGGCATCCATAAGCCATAAATGCAACAAATATCAAGATTATAGATTCCCATGCTTATTAAATGCCCCTTCCTCCCAAATCATTATGAGGATATTTATGGATTTTATTTACATAATTGGATTAATTCATGGCCACACATATTCATCTTGGGATGGACGGTCATGATTGATCCTGATCAATTTGGAAAATCTTTAAATATGAGGCCTCTCACTCACATTTTTAAGCTTAATTTATGTAAAATTATTATGCAAAATTCTCTCACAACCTTTCTTTATGTTGATTATTATGATTAATTTGAAATAGGATAGCTTAATTGATAGGCATACATTGATTTTCATATCATGATCCTAGATTATACTTAGTGTTCTTGAGATGGTGAAGGAGCTTGCTTTACACCACTGTGGAAGACTTGAGCACCAAATCAAGGGGAAAAACATGCTTGGAGCCATATTTGGATGGTGGGATGCTCATGGGAAGGTATTTTGTGTTCAATTTATTTCATTGAGTTCTTAATTGTCATTTGCACACCCCTTTGAATAGGTAGGCCTACATTGTTAGTTCTTTATGTATTTCTTATATTTTCCATGATTAATGTTTAATCTAACCATATTTGTAATCCATCTCTACAATTCTCATCCTATCCACATGCAACAATCATATAAAACTTTCTATGTTATCTAAGATTCTTCCCCAACTCACCTAATAGAGTTGGGTCAAGAGGACCTTAAATCTTTCAATGAATAAATTCCAACACCTCCATTGGATAACACCTCTCATACCATTTATAAAATTTCTTTAACCTCTTTAACCATCACTAATAATATTCAACCTTATAATATCACTTCTTCAAATCTATCACAAAATAAACCTACATCAACTACCTCATCCTCTCACAATAATAATTCAATTTATCCCCCAATTTGAACTTTTGTATCCTATCAACACAAATTTGCATGTACTTCTAATCCTTCTTCTAAGAAATTCTTCCAACATTAAGCCCCTCTATCCCGTAGTCCCTTTATGGGTTATGATGAATGGGATCCTATCATAGAACTTACTAATCTCTCATCTCAAATTCCTTTTTTTGAACTCATGTGGACTTCTCCACATCATCGTAATTGCCTTATGCAACTCCTATTCTAAATGAACATCCCTTGTCCTCCCCTAGCAAGACGTAAATCTACCTTATCTAGGTTAGAAAATAGCATCTTAAAATAATATAAAGATCTGTCTATACACATTGACAAAATAATGGACACTTGTCTCTCTCTCAAATTTCCTATTGCTTCTGTGATTCCATATGAGATACTACTTTGTGTAGATGACCCTTCCTTCTTTATAATCATATAAATTGGAGACATCCAAGTCAAGCATGCCTTGATTGATGAGGGTGCGGGTACTTATGTTATCTCTCTAGACTTCATCAAAACCCTTGGATACTATTAATGTAATCGTAAGTCCACACATAACATGTGTCAAGGCTACGATTAAAGGTAAATTTCTCCCTTAGGTTGTGTGTGGCTCCCTATTACCATCCTACCTATCACTATTCAAGTGAAGGTTATGATCTTTAATTTTCCTCTCTCATATAATATCTTGCTTGGTAAGCCATGGATTCATCGCATGAGGGTTATCACCTCTTTTACTTGCCAATGTGTCAATTTTCCTCATAATGGTGTAATTTATAGGATTCAAGGTGACACTAGCCCTTGGAATTTTGAAAAATTCCAAGATCATGGTGTTTTAAAAATCCCAACCCTTAAAGCCTTATCGATTATTCCATTCTAATAATCTCAATGTTTTAACTTCCCTATCAACTCCATATGAGGTTACCATGGTTACCCCAAACTCATTGATATTATACCACCTAACATCTTAGATTTTGATGATGATGAGAATGATGAGATCAACCTCAAGATAAAAACTTTTGATCTCTCTCCTCATCTCATTTCCCATCTTCCACCCTCTTTGAAGTTATGTTGTCATCAACCACCTAGTGATGATATACCCATTATCTTAACTAAGACTTGATCGACGCTCTATTGATCATGCCACCTCTGATGAAAATGTCATACCTATTTGCATAATTGATCTTCATACACCTGAATATGATGATGGTTATACTTTAGATGACCCATTTCTAGGAGGTCTTGTTCAGGCTTGAGATGTTGAGATCCTTCGTTATCATTCTTATTTATTTCAATATTTCTATTTATCTCATCACAATCCATATTATATAGTTCCTAATTTTATCATTGTTCCTCTTACTTATAGGGTAGAGATGGTGCATTCACATGGCACACCTCTATTTTTTGAAGAACCTCTACATTAAACACCTTCACATTTATTACATCTCTTTTTTTCCCAAACACTAAGGTAAGTAAAGGTATGTGTTTTTCAATTCCATCCTTTCATTTATCTTATTTTTTCCTTACTACAATTTATTCAACTTCAGCATTATGTGTTTCAATGTTCTTTTTCCAAAGCCCCATCTTGTGTTGCACCTACATGACACGTGATGAGCTTCAAGTGGGACATATGTATACACATAATATTTTCAAACTTGATCAATTATTGATATTTTATCTATTATAGGAACCTGTCGAGTCTCAATATCTATGATTACATGCCTTAAGGGGTGAACTAGGAAAGAGGTGGGTAGACCATTAGTGCTTCACAAAAAATTTGTCCCTATACTATCACTTGTTATCTACACACCCATCTCCTAAAAACATTTTCCTAAGCCTTACCTCTTATTTTGTACCCTCCTCTAGTCATTTTATGCCTTCATTATCCCTTTCCTAGCCTAAAATCTTTTTTGATGGTTTATGATACACTATCACCCCCATCAACCCTGTACTCTAATTAAAAAAACTCATTTAGGGTTTAGGTCAGCCCCTGGCTGACCTAAACCAGGACCTAATATATTTTTTTCAATAATGATATAATGTTGATTGGGTCAACCCTATTAGCTAAACTTTTGAAAAGGACTAAGGTTAGATCCATCTATATAAACACATCCATTTTGTCATTTCTAAGAGAAGAGAAGAAAAAGAGATATATATTTTCCATCTGTTTATTCACCATTCTACTTTAGGAGCATAGCTTAGGGTTTCATATTATTTTTGGAAATACAAATTTTGTCTTATGTATAAACCTTTTTGATGCATTGATATATTGTGTAGCCTAGAGCTAATTTATCCTTTTCATCCTTACATATCACAACCACCTCTTGAGAATCACCTTAGCCAAGGGAGAGATTGAGGCTCGATGGGTTCATCTTCAAAGTTAAGTATTCTTAAATTTATTCCTCTTTTGTAAGAGTATATAGATATGCATTTATAATTCTTTCCCATGTATTGCGATTTCGTAAACATTGATGTGAGTATATGTCTTCCATGTATGTTTAATTTTAGTTTTTATTACCCCCACTTTGTGCCACAAGCTCTGGTGAGAACTAGATTAGAATTTACTTGTTATTAGTTTAGTGAATATGAAAACATAAGACCTATTTAGGGTCATTACATAGTTTTGCTTGACTAGAGGCTTTAGAACCCTCCCTATTGATATTATTGTGGTAAAAGATCCCTTGGCTAGGTCTAGAGGATCCATATTGGTCATGACCCTAAAAATATAATGTGTCAACAATCAGAAGTGTAAGTAGGATTTATCTTCTCAGAGTTAGGATTGATTTATAGATCAGTTTCATTTCCCTTTGCATACATTCTCCTCTCTCGATATCATTTGACACTTTGCATTGATTTTATTAAGCTATTTTCATGTCATTGTGATTTTTGCTTTGAATTACATCAACTATTGTGATGTGACCTTGTTGTTTTGATGGATAGGTTCATTGTTCCATGTATTGGCATTAGATGATGTGACACACCACCTTTTTACTTCTAAAACATATCCTTTATTATGTATTACTTGATCTAGCACATATTTATTTTGGGAATAATGAAATATTTGAAGTTCCTTGTCATTAACTATCTTGGTTGTTACCATTTGGTAGCTCTCCTTTGTACCTTTTTTTTCAATACCCCATTCATAAATTTATTTCATTGACTTATGGGTTGACCGATTTGTGTCTTTTTTTTACTTCATTTTCCTACTTTGAGATTTTGAATTTTAGAATATATTCTGAATGTTTACAATATAAATATCGCATTATACATAACTACACTAAAACTTGTAAAAACAAAAAGAAAACTATTAAAAAAAATTATTAACTACATGATGTTACTCAGCACCCACTCTATTTTTAGTAGTAAGGCTTAAGCATGTAGCCATTTGGTCACCCTAGTAGGATGGTTCCTTAAAGGTCCCTGAGCACTATAGTTATTTTTTATGATAATTCATGAATGACATATGGTCATTTCCATGGAATGTATAGCTTCCCTGAATATGATTAAAATCAGATATCATATAACAACACTGTCTATTCTGGTAGAAATTCCTTAGATTATAGGTTACAATCATCCCATGCCTTCTGACTCTTTTTGTTTACATATTGTGTGTAACTTATTATATATTTGGTCTCTTACATATGAGTTACATCCAAAAAAATTATTCAAAGTGAGTCTTGATCTCTCAATCGCATTATTAATGTAATTTATAGACTAAGAACTATGTATTCCATTGGCATCATTTCTTCCATTATGTAGACCACCTGAAAAGGATTGAATCATATCGCATGTTTATATTTGGTCATGTATGCCCATGGCATTAGAAGGAATTTGATCCTCCCAGTCATCTCTTTACACATTACTTATTTTCATAAGCATCTTCTCAAGAACTTTGTTTGATGTTTTTTCCTGCCTATTATCTTGAGGATGATAATTCATGCTCTTATGGTGTAATATCATGAATTCCTTACTCAGAGTCTTGATGGAATTGTTTAATAAGTGTGTTCTTATATCAATGACCAACTGTATATGGCATCCAAACCTATTTATGAAATTTTTATACAAGAATTTGGTGATGTCTTTTACCTTGTAACTTGGTGTCACAATGAATTATACCCATTTTGTAAAATAATTTATCATAGTAATTATATATCTAGCATTACTACAATAGGCCCTATAAAATTGATTTCTGATTATTCAAATATTTGGACTGTTAGCATTGGGTTTAAATTCATTTCATCCCTTGATTTGTCCTTCCTACTCGTTGACTAACATCATAATATTGTACAGGTTTGTATGCATCCTGAAATAGAGTAGGCCACCACAAACCACTTTTTAGCATTTTCATCACAATATATTCTCATTTAAAGTGTCCTCTGGTGACTCCCAAGTGTGCTTCTCATAGTATCTTAGGTGACTCATGATTTAGGGATAATCTATATAACAATCATCCTTACCCATATTATAAAGAATCCCATTTACAATACTGAATGGAAATGCTCTTATGACTAACTTATTTTTTTCCTTTTCCACATAGTGCATAGGAAAAAATCCTTATTATAGAAAGTTGGTTATGTATTTCATGCTCTCTAAGATCATAGAGACTCAAAACAAATGACCATATGGGTCATCTTGTAACTCTTCTCGTTCTTTACCATTCTTGATGTGATTGAGATGATTCAGCCCCACATTTTATCTTTTTGGAATTATATTGACTTTAAACTAAAATTATTGATATAAAATTAACCACCTTGATATCCTTCCTCCTAGCATGGGTTTGTTCACCAAGTATCATAAGGTTTGGGGATCTATAAAGAAATCAAAATGTGTATTTAAAAAATAATCCCTAAATTTCTATAGTGCAAACACCATAGCTAGAACTTCTCATTCTTTGGTGGTATAGTTATTCTCATTAGCTGAAAGCTTTTGGTTTATGAAATGGATAGGGTGATCCAAGCCTCCCTCTCTATGTTGAGCCAACATAATTCCTATTGTGATTATTAAAACATCTACAAGGAAGTCAATGGATTACTCCAATCCAAAAATACCAATATTAGAACTATTATAAAGCATTAATTCAAATTTATAAAGATTGATTAACATTAACTAGTCTATTTAAACCTCATATCCTTGTGCAATAGTTTCTCTAATGGAGTAGATATAGTTTCATAACCCCTAATAAACTTTTAATAATACCCAGTGTGCCCTATAAATGATCACACTTTTGTGGAACTTACAAGAGGTGGTAGCCCCACAATGATTATGATTTTGGCTTGGTCAACTATAGTACCATTGATGCATACTAAATATCCCAAAATAACACCAAAATGAGTAAAAAACAAAAAATTCTTAAAACTTAGAGAAATGTGTAGAGCTTAATATCATTTTAACATATGTCACAGTTTGGCAAGGTGGTCTTTGAATAAGATAAACGAAACTGAATCCTATAGGTAAAACTATAGGAAATCATGTATGAAATCCTTAACATACTGACTATAGCTCTAGATAAAATGGAAGGGGCATTTTTCAAACCAAAAGGCATTACCTTATGCAAATAAACCCCACTTTATTATAAAAGTGGTCTTAGTCTAATCTTCTACTATGATCATGATTTGATGATAGCCATTGAATCCATCTATGAATTAATATATTTCATTTATTATGACCAACTCAATAACTTCAACTGTAAAAGGAATTAGAAATAGATCATTACATAGGCATTGTTTAGTGCTTTGTAGTTACTACAGACTTTGATTTATCTTGACTTCTTGTGTTGGAACACCATCAAACTTACCCAATCTAATTTCTCTATTGGGTAGTGTTATAACTCAATCTTGCACCTTAGAGAGTTTTTTAAGCCTACTCTATATTGAGTGAGACATTGGATTACCTCAAGGCCTATGGGTTGCCCATAGTAGAGGTAAACCTCTAGGTTTAAGGGTTAACTCCCAAGATTAGTCTTTGATAGCTTACCACTTACATTACTTGCTTACTTGGATGAAAATAGATAGAGAGAAAATAAAAGTAACCTATGTTAATGAGGTGATACAACAAAATTATCTCCACCAGACTACCATACACTTGCACTATGAAACATGACTCACAATATTAGTCTCAACATCCTAGATTGATCTAACATAAGTATTTAAAACATAGAGGTGATATGCATTACACTACTCAAGGTGAGTGAAAAAAGGTCAGATTTGTAGACACTAATTATAATCCTAACACTTAAAGATAGACAAATACACTAGATACACTTCATGTGACCTTTTAGAGGGAGAATTACTTGTACCAAACATGAAAGAGTAAAGAGAAGACAAGGATAGATAGTTATCACTTATCATTCCACTATGCATTACTTGACACACTTAGAAAATAAGTTTTTGAACTCAAAAATAGATTATAAATATTTATTTCAAAGGTAAATATAGTATTCAAACTAGCAGGGCTTCACCATACCAAGTGTGGATTAGATTACAAAGCCAAAAGGCTTGCTTTTATAGAACATAAGAAAGGTGAGAGAAGAAGAGATGTGGAAGGGTCACAGAACCTAGTGTCAAGACTTGAAAACTAGTTACATTTTAGGATAATGAATTATAAAAATGGGTCAAGAGGTTGTCATGGACAAGTGTCCATCAGAATTGCATCCTTTTCCTGAAATTGGCATAAAGACTCTTTCTATTCTTCTTTGAAATTGCCTTTTAATGATGAGTTCACTTGACTGCTCTAAACCACCTTAGGAATCCTTTATAGATATTTAATATGTTAATAATATTGGAAAAATATGTGAAATTCATCAGATACCCCCTAACTGATAGCCTTCTTCTTGAAACTTATGTTCACTATGTGCAATCACTTACTAGCCCTTTTGGCATCAATCTTCACATTTATCATCAAGGTGACTGGAAGTTGTTCAAGAAAATGAATTTGAGGTGTTAGGACATTTTTTCAAAGTCACTTTTTCTTATACTCCATCATTTAGAGCTTAAAATGATCAAATATTAGACCTCTCATCTTCTTACTAGGTAGTCACTTGTCTTTTCACTGTTTGTTCAAGACTGCCTATAATGAAAATATTAACAGAGGATTTTTTATGCTTCACTTAGGTGAGAGATGAGTATAAGGAGATATAATAATTCCTTGTATACCTCCCTCAATGGCCTTCATCTAAAAATTATCCTCTATACCTACAAAACATATCAAAACCTATAAGAAACTTAGATTTTAGTATGTTCATATAAGTGACAGTATAGATGAAATGGATATCATGAAGCTTGGGTGAGTGCTAGATAGGTTTGATTCAATTTTATAACCAATTAGCCACTTTCAGGTGCATCTCCATTCAATTCTTCTCCATCAATTTTACATAAGGGTTTTGAGAGGGTTTACGGTCTCCTGGACTGTTAAAGATGATTCATAAAATATGGACGCTCAACCTCCAAAAAAATTCTAATGATATCAAGTGTAATCCACCCTAAAACTATTCATATCTCATTATGTCACCATTTAGTTATTATATATAGATATGTGCAATTGAATATGGCTCTCGAGCTCTTTCTAGGTGTTCTGAGCAGGCCTAAGACCAAATTAGACCAAAATGACCAATTTGGGTTACTTCCCTACAAACAAATGGATTTTATATATATATCCACTTACCAATGAATGTTATTAATTGATTTTTAAAATCCACATGATGCTATAATTATAATTTGAATCCATTAGGGTTCATGCTCAGTTTAGGCCTAATAGGCTTAGACTACATTTCTTGAGTTTTTAACCACCTATGAGTGCTTCTCAGGACTGTAGGTACTCTTCAACCTATGTTTACATCAAAATAAACTATAAAACTTATCCCATAGTCATACAAGGATATCTTATTTTATCTTTCTTCATCCATGTACTCTGCCTACAATTTTGCCTTGACTAGGAGTGCCTCTGGTCTGAGATAAAATAAAGGGCACCTCCCCTATTTGCCTAACCAAACTAAGACTTTAGAGAGATTATTTAAGTCATGATGACCTTTTGTACAAAGTATCAAGGATTGGTCACCTTTTAAAATATCTTAACACTCTAAAACCTATAACTAACCTCTCAAGCCTAGGTTGGAAACTACTCAACCATCATCTTCTATGGCCTAGCAACTTCCTCTTATGGTCAAGATGCTACTTATATACTTAGGATGTAAATATGAAACCATTATTCCTATCTATATCCCATATGTCCTCATCAATATATTACATTTTGTATGAGCAAATACCTTATTCAAAGAAATTAAGGTAACATATCTCTCTTGCAACTTTTCAAACTCTACAAACATTGAACTCAAGTCTGATTGTACATAGTGACTTTACCACTATCACTGGGATATGATATGCTCTTAGACTTGCCTAATAGTCTCAATTGAATTTCAAACATCTCCAAATCCATTTCATCATTACTCAAACCTTTGTGGTGTTGGATTCAGACCACTGTTGAGGTTGCCTATAGGTGTTACTATATATAGGATTGTGTATGTTGAATTCGTTCTCACAACCAATCTTTAATCCTTTGGATATCTCAATCTTACTATTTTCACTTTGGGAATGTTCTCACAATCTTGAAATCTTCTTTCCTCATCAGCATGATTAATCAAGGCTTAGTTCTACTTGATTGTAGGTGACAGTTGTAGGGTTACTTGACTGTGTCAAATGTCACAAACTTTACACTTATAACCATGACCTTATTGAGACTAAACTTTTAAAAGAGAAACTAATCACCATGTAATGAGAGATTAAACACAACATATCACCTTTTTCTAAACACCAATATAAGAAGGTAAGCTTTGTATTTGATGAAACATTATCTGCAAACTTCAATAGTCTTGCTAACTTATTTACCTTCACACATGCCAAATGAGTCGAATCTAACATTAAAATAAATAAAATATCATATTATTCCATGTACAACACTCTATTTTCATATATTGATGCCATCGGATAGGAAAACTAAAGCCATTAGGGATGTGCAGGTAGTTTAGAGTCACCAACACTCTTAGTGATGGTTCATGAAGCAAAAACCGCCAAACTTAGAACTATAACCATGAAGTTGGAGTAAAAAGAGACTAAATTCAACCACCAAGTGAACTTTCTTGAACTATGCTCCTCCTATCCATACCAAATGGAAATCAGTTGACCTCTTTGACTTGTCTAAGAAAGCGATGAGAGAGAGGTTAGTATTTGGCAATTTTTGACCTTTCAAAGATATTTGAGCATAGAAGTGAATTGTGGGGATCTCAAGAGACCCTCTTAAAGTCTTCCCATGTTCCATAACTATTGTATAGGTTTTACAATTGCCTAAAACTACCTGATCTTCCTAGATGGATGTTGAACCTACAATTTGTCAGTTTCATAATAGTTTATTTGACTATTCCTAACATGTGGGGCATTACAATACATTTTAACACATTTTTCCTTTTGTCAAAACTATACCATTTCATTAAATGACTCAAAAAGTGGCCTTAGATGACATAAGACCAACTTAGATAAAAATGACAAAGATAAAGCATATTGTTTAACTTTATTAAAGACTATAGGACCATGTTTCGACCTAGGAGACCATATGATAAATTTGAAATATGTAAGGGGTTGACCTACTTTAACTTGGGGTCAAATTAGTTAACATTTTGGCAATTTCCAAAGGGTAGAAAGCATGTTATGCTAAGAACCAGTAGCCTTCTCCTATCCATTGGGTAATGGTTTCACCTAAACATTGATCTTGACACTAAAATGCCTCTAAAAGGACACCAAACCCAACCAAAAAACAAGAAACAAACACAAAAGATAATACACCAGAGTAAACACACCTGTGTTCTCATGAGCACTTAGGGAAAACACACATAACATAAGCAAATCACACCTATCCTAATATCTACAAGACCTCAAACACTTGAGGTGAATAAAAATTCACCACTACTTCAACTAGGGTCAAAGATAATGCTTCTTGCATCATTGTTGCTCCAAGAAAACATACTTTTATGTGATGCATACTTGTCAATGAACACTTGCTATGCAGATAGTCAAATAACTTACCATGTTTAGATCTTCTTTTGATTGCAAGTGTGTCACTTGGATATTTCATGATTGCTCCATCTTGCCATCTAAGAATCTTGTTTGGCTTTGTAAATTGCTTGAATTTTGTCATATTCAATTGACACCTCTCAAATTGAATCTTGAGGGTCATCAAAGTTGTCTCAACTTAACCCTCTTTTAGAACATGAAACACTTGATGTCTAAAACCATCAATATTATCTCCTTATTACTCTGACATGTCTGAAAGTGATTTAATATCATATTGAGGTTTAAATTTCTCATCAAATACACAAATTTCTGCCTTAGCTTCATTGGATTACTTCATGACTACAACCTTATTGATAGTAGTTTGACACTCATTCTCATGCTTGATAAGACACTCTCCTTTATGTTTAGGAGATTCATTAACAACCTTACTATCATAGTCATGTTTCTTAGGAAGGGGAGTTGAATTACTTAGATGTTCAAATTCTTAAACTATGGCATGAAATGGTTGCCATAGATCATCTTATTCTTCATGGTGGTTACCTTTATGGACTCCTCCATCTTATGTAGGTAGAATTTTATTATCTTATTCATTATCCTGATCTACCATACTTTGAAGACCATCATCATGAATATGAACAAGGCAATTACCCTCATCAATTTATTGAAACCAATTATCAATGCTTACCTCAGAATGTTCATCACTTTCCTCATGGATGATGTTTGTGCCAAGGTCAATCTGTTTAATGAAAGTGTATGGATCATGTCCATAAGTGTCAGAACCATACTCATCTAGGAAAATATTAGTGATACCTTCAATTTTGGAAGATGATCCATCCTCCATAGCATGTTATTCTTGATCATTAATGGTAAAATTCAGATTAGAGCTTGCTTCTACATTTGGCTCAATATGAAACTTAACCAATGGTTATGTTATAATAGTCACTTTTGATCCATACCTTGTTTTGAAGGACAATAAGGACCAATCAACTGAGAGATAGCCTCCTATCTTGGTGGTAAAATCCCTTGATAGGTAGATATAAAAATGATTAGGAAAATCAACCACCACTATGTCTTGATGGTTTAGGATTGATGTGGACTTGGGATAGCTACTCTGGAAGAGGTTCTTTTTGACCAGGTATGTGGAGCACTTCCTAAAGAGATATAGATGTTTTATCACTCTTCAAATAATCAATAATGTTTAAAGTAGGAACACTCACCTTTTCTTCCATTCTTAAAGGCAATGAAGTGCTTTGAGCTTGAGGTAATGGAACACTTTGAGTCACCCTTCCTACATTCTAGTTTTGAATAGGTGAAAAAGTTGTAGGGATTACCACACTTGTATTCACAACTTGATGCCTTGTGGGAAGGTTATTTGAACTTGTGTCAACAACATGAACATCTCTTAAAGCCTTCCTCTTTGATCTTGTATTAGTTGTAATTAAGGTACCTTGGTTTATGATAAATGTGTCTTCCACTAGAAAGTTTGTAAGGCTCACTCTTTAGGGATACCATCCTTCATTTGTTTTTGCTTACATGAAATTCTCATCTTCTACTATCAATTGAGGAGTAAGTCCTCCTTGAGCTCCTTAGGCTTTCCCTTCACTTTCATTAGCATCCATATGTTATCCTTGAGACTAGCATTCTTCTCCTTGAACCAATTTACTATGGAATGGAACCATAGCTCTTGTGTTAGAAGTAGAGGTTGGATTATAGGCATTGGGTGGCCTAATGAAGTTATGTTTTCCTTATCATCTCCCTTGACCATATTACTGAGGTGGGAACTGACTTGCTTATGAAAGATAGAGATAGGGGTTTTGGTTAACTCCATATTGTAGATTTAGTTGCCTAACTTGAGCCTCAAAGGATTTAGATCTTGCCTTCCAATCAATGGTATCCTATAACTTCCTTGGGGTAGTTCTAGACTTGTTGTTTACACTTCAGACTAGAGAAATACTTGGAGTAGCAGCAAACATGTTGAGAAGAAGAAGAATAAAGACTTTTGGATAGATTTTACCAACTTGTATTACACCATTCTCAAATTTAATGGATGTCATAAGTCAGTGTAACCACTCATGGAATACAACATGATGGTTATATTAGTCCCAATAGCCCTTATGTATGTAGGGTAAACAAATCTTGTAGGGATTATCATGGGAGGTGGCAACCTATACCAAGTTATCTGAAAACTCTCATTGAATTCATGCATATTTCCTTAAGACCTATTTGAAACACATTCAGATAATGAATGAGTGATGTGTGATCACTTTTTTCCTCAAACTTTTGGGTCAACAACTCTCCAAACTCATCTTAAGTGGTGATACATCCTCTTGGCAATGTCTTATACTAGTCAAGGGATTTTCCCCTAAGAGACATGGTAAGTAACCTAATTTCAATGTTAACTTTAGTGACATTATGAAAGTTTCAAAAGTTAGAGATGTCCATACTATGCTCACTTGGGGTAATAGGACCTTATCCATTGAAAGTGGGAACACTCTTAGTGGCATTGGAAGGGTTCTCATCATATGCAATGAGATGTATAGGATTTTTAATGTTAAAGGATGGGAAGGCATGTTGTCTAGCCATGTTGTCCTCAATTTCCTCTTCACTTTCTTAATCTTCATGTCTTTCAAAGTCTTCTTTCTCTTCAAATGTCAAGATAGGCTACGCATGTTGAAATTCAAAAGGAAGTTTAGGTTGAAGGAGTGGGTTTATAAGATTGTTACCTCTACTAGTAGTTGAAATAGTAAGGACCATGAGGTATGAATAAAAGGAATGATAAAACTTGGTCTAAAAATATAAATTACCTTCAGTGAATTCACCAAATGTTGAGTAGAACACCATATGCAATTATGATGTTATCAAGACTAGCATTCACCTTAACAAGATATACTTGAGACAATAGTCCCATCGGGCATGCCAAAACTATTTTCACTAAATATTTCACCCTATATAGGTTTTTTAATCCTACTATATATTGAGTGAAACATTGGATTACCTCTAGGCATATGGGTTACCATAGTAGAGGTAAACCTCTTGGTTTAAGGGCTAGCTCCCTAGATTAGTCTTTGATAGTTTATAACCTACACTACTTGCTTGCTAGGATGAAAAAGGATAGAGAGAACACAAAAGTAAATTTTTATAATGATGTAATACACTAGAATGATCTCCACTAGACTACCATATATTGCACTATGAATCATGACTCACAATACTAGTCTCAACATCCTAGATTGCTCTAACATAAGTATTTCAAACATAGAAGTGATGTGCATTGTACTACTCAAGGTGAATGAATAAAAGGTCATATTTTGAGACATTAATGCTACTCTTTACATTTAGAGATAGACAAATACACTAGCTACACTTCATGTGACCTCTTAGAGGGAGAACTACTTGCACCAAACATGAAAGAGTAAAGAGAAGACATGGATATATAATTATCACTTATCATTCCACTATGCATTACTTAAAACACTTCAATAATTTTGTGAAATCAAAACTATATTTTAAAGGCAAATACAATATTCAAACCAGTAGGGCTTTGCCATACCAGATGTGGATCAAATTACAAAGACAAAAAGGCTTGCATTTATAGAATATAGGAGAGGAGAGAGAAGAAGAGAAGTGGAAGGGTCACAAATCCTAGTTTCAAGACTTGGAAAATAGTTACATTTTAAGAGAATGAATTAGAAAAAGAGGTCAAGAGGTTATCATGGATAAGTGTCCATCAGAATTGCATCCTTCTTCCTATTCTTCTTTGAAACTACCTTTTAGTGATGAGTTCACTTGACTAATCTAAACCACCTTAGTAATACTTGAAACATAATAACTATATTAGGAAGGTTGGAAATAAGATGTGATAGTCAAAAAATACCCCCCTAACTAATAGCCTTCTTCTTCACACTTGTGTTCACTATCTGCAGTCACTTATTAACCCTCTCGACTTCAATCTTCACATTTGACATTAAGGTGACTGACATTTTCTCAATAAAATGAATTTTAGAGGTGTTAGGACATTTTTTTAAAGTCCCTTTATCTTATAATCCATTAGTTAGACCTTTAAAATATCCAATATCAGACCTCTCATCTTCTCACTAGGTAGTCACTTATCTTTTCACTATCTGTCCAAGACTGCTTGCAATGAAAACATGAGAAGAGGAGTTTTTATGCTTCACTTGGGTGAGATATGAGTATAAGAAGTTATAATCAGTCCTTTTAGACCTCCCTCAATGGATTTCATCTACCAATTCTCCTTTGTACCTATAAAACACATCAAAACCTACAAGAAATTCAAATTTTAATCTATTTGTACAAGTGACAATATGGATAAAAAGTATGTCAAGAAGCTTGGGTAAGTGATAGATAGGTTCAAGTCACTTTCTTAACCAATTAATCATTTTTAAGTGAATCTCCATTCATTTATTCTCCATTAGGTTTGCACAAGGTTTTGAGAGGGTTTTTGGTCTCCTATACTATTAATGATGATTCATAAAATTTGGATACTCAACCTCTAAACAAATTCCACTAAAATCAAGTGTAGTAGCCCCTCAAAATATTCCTAGATACTTGAGTCACCAATGCAATCAATCCATATAGATATGAACAATTGAAGATGGCTCTCGAGCTCCTTTTAGGCATTCTAAGTAGGCCTGAGACCAAATTAGGCCAAAATGACCAATTTGGGTTGCTTCCCTACAAACTAATGGATGTTATAGACACTCCATTTACTAATTAAGGTTCTCAACTAATTTGGAAAAGTCACATTATGTTATAATTGTAATTGGAATCTATTAGGGTTGATTCTTAGTTTAGGCCTAATAGGCTTAAATTGCATTTATTGAGTCTTTGACCACCTGTGAGTGCTTCTCAAGATTGTAGGTACTCTTCAACCTATTTTTGCATCCAAATCAAGTGTATACATCATGCCATATGTTAAACATGAGATATACTAAGAGGGGGGGTAGGCGGGGTGGAAGGGGGGCAAGGGCGGGGGTCAATCAGTATATCATATATCTTATAAACTTTCACTTAATCAAATTCCTCTTAACCATACATTCAACATATGCAATAAAATTGAAATAATAAACACCACACAAGATAGAGAGAGACATCATATTTTAATGTGGAAACCCAATGTGAGAAAAACCATGGAGTGTTGAGTTGTGGAGCTAAAAGCTTCACCAGATGAGCAAATACAGAGGTTGTTGGGTTACACAGTAACCGACGTCAGTCAGTACCTGTCAACATCAATCAAGGGTCGACCAATAGCTACTGACATAGGTTATGCATTGGCCAACATCAGTCATCTCCAGACAGACAGAGGTAGACATCGGTCATCTATGCATTCCCAGAATTCTATTTTTGGAGAACAGTTAGTTTGCATGTAAAGACTAAAATTAGTCTTAAGTCCGATTTTCTATTTTTGGCAGGATAGATTTGATCCTTTGATTAAGAGGTGCATCTAACGGTGGAGAATGCATGGTTCATAAACCCTAGTACTATATAATAGGGTTAGATCCTCATAGCATGTAGACAATAAGAACAAAAACAATTGGGTTGATTGTCTCAAGGACAATTTAGTGATTGAATTGGTTGTAATTGATAGAGAGAGAGAACTCTTGAGGGAGAATTACTGTACACTCAATAGGTGTGAGGAGAAAGAGATTTCTTCATTGTATTTCCTTCTAAAAGAGTTTAATACAAATTGGTTGATTCTCGTATCTCCTATTTTTTGTTGTTTCTGATTTCTAGTTACTTATTACTTTTGGTTTAATTCCATGTTTAGTTGCTTATACAAAAGTAATCAATTATACTCCAAGGTCTTAACAGGTGGTATCAGAGTGTGTTAGTGTTTGTTGATTACATAATTCACTCACAGGGGTTTCTGATTGAGTGGGAGCAAAGCAATGGCAGAAGAAAGTAAACTAAGAATGGAGAAATTCAATGGCAAGAATTATCAATTATGGAGGATGCAGATAGAAGATTATCTGTATCAGAAAGATTTGTACTTATCATTGGGTGGGGTTTCAAGTAAGCCCACAGATATGCAAGATGAAGAATGGAATGTTCTTGATAGAAAGGCTCTTGGATCTATAAGGTTGAGCCTGGCATCTTCTGTGATTTCCAACTTATCACAGGCAAAGACAATGGTAGAGTTAATGAATACTTTAGCAAATTTATATGAAAAACCCTCAGCTTCAAATAAGGTATATCTTATGAAGCAATTATTTAATTTGCAAATGCAAGAAGGTGGATCTGTATCTAGTCATCTTAATGATTTTCATGCAATAGTAAATTAGTTAAATTCAGTCAAAATAGTTTTTGATGATGAAATTAAGGTTATCTAATGTTATGCTCTTTACCTGAAAGTTGGCACAGTTTGGTAATGGTAGTTAGTAATACTGCATCTGCTTCAAATATCTTGAAAGTTGATGATGTTGTTAGTGTAATCTTGAATGAAGAAATTCACAGGAAAAGCACAAGAAAAATATTAGGTAATGCTTTAAGTGTTGAAAGTAGGGGAAGGCAAAGAGAGAAGGGCAAGCATGGAAAATCAAGGTCAAAGATGAGAAGGAGATCCAAATCCAGAAATAGAGGAATAACCTGCTAGAATTGTGGAAAGAAAGGGCATGCAAAGAAAGATTGTTGGTTGAAGGATAAAGAAGAAAATTAGTATGAAGGTAATAAAGAAGCAAAAGTTGCAGGTATTATTGTACAGGATGATCTTATATTTTCTTTGGATAATAAAATAGAATCTTGGGTTTTAGATTCTGGTGCCTCTTTCCATGCAACCCCAAATAGAAAAATTTTCAATGATTATGTCCATGGAGACTTTGGAAAAGTTTATTTAGGGGATGATGACCCTTGTCAAATTGTTGGTAAAGGAAAAGTGCAGCTGAAATTGTAGAATGGCAACACATGGATGTTGAAGGATGTCATGCATGTACCCATCTTGAAGAGGAATCTAATTTCTGCAAGAAATTTTGGTGATGAAAGTTGCACAGTAACTCTCACAACTAAATCTTGGAAAGTTTCTAAGAGTGCAGTTGTATTAGCTAGAGGTAAGAGAGTAGGTACACTTTATCTATCTACTTGTATTACTGATTATTCTCCTTCTATTTTATATACTTCAGATGTAGATGCAAAGTTATAGCACTGTAGGCTTGGTCACATGAGTGAGAAGGGAATGAATGTTCTTAAGTCAAAAGGTAAGCTTTCAAATTTGAAAAGCATAGATCTAGATTCCTGTGAGCATTGTATTTTTGGGAAATAGAAGAAAGTGAGGTTTCTCAAAACTGGGTCAACAAAGAAGAATCACAAGTTGGAGCTTGTTCACACAGATGTGTGGGGACTAGCTCAGGTAGCTTCTATTAGAGGATCATAGTATTATGTTTCTTTCATTGATGATGCTATAAGAAAGGTATGGGTTTATTACATAAAGAGGAAATTTGATGTTTTTGACACATTTAAGAAATGGAAAGCTTTGGTTGAGAATGAAACAGGTTTGAGATTGAAGTGCCTTAGATCTGACAATGGTGGTGAGTACTGCATTAATAAATTCAATAGTTACTATTTTATGAGTGGAATATGTAGGGAAATGATGGTTCCAAGGACACCTCATAAAAATGGAGTTGTTGAAAAGATGAATAGAACAATAATGGAGCGTGCACGGAGTATGAGGTTGCATGCTGGTTTGCCCTTACAATTTTGAGTAGAAGTTGTAGATACTACAGTTTACCTGATTAACAGAGGACCTTCTATTGCACTAGATGGTGGAATTCCAGAAGAGGCGTGGAAAGCTAAAAAGGTATATCTTTCATTTTTTAGAGTTTTTGGTTCTGAAGCTTTTGTGCACATTGATAAAGAAAATAGAAAGAAGTTGGATGCTAAATCTATGCGGTGCACTTTCATTGGTTATGGTTTGGAGATTTCAGATTTCGATTGTGGAATTTAGAAACTAACAAAATTATTAGAAGTCGTGATGTAGTTTTCAATGAGAAGGTAATGTACAGTGATCAACTGAAGAGGCTAAATAATTTTGAGCAGGGCAATCTTGGTTTGGATGAGGTTATGATCCAAAATGAGCTCGCAGGTAAAAATCATCACTCATAGGAAAACATAGAAACCAACATCGATCAAGTGGAAATCAATGTCGATCAGGTAGAGATCGACGTCGGTCAGGAAAGCGATGTCAGTGGTCAAGTGGAACCGACGTCGGTTAGGTGCAGACCGACATCATCCAGAGATGACCAAGATTGGTCACTATCAGAAAGAAATTTAGGTTGATAGCAAGCTGTCAATGAGTATCAAAAGCCCATAAGGAGGTCTGAAAGGGTAAGTAAACCTCCAATTCGTTATTCCCCTTCTTTACACTACTTGTTTCTCACTGATGGTGGAGAACCAGAAAGTTTTGATGAGGCAATGCAGGTAAAATCTAGGAAACAGTGGGAGTATGGCATGAATGAGGAAATTGATTCCTTGGAAGAGAACCAAATGTGGGATTTGGTAGAGTTGCCAGCTAGAAAGAAAGCACTGAAAAACAAATGGGTTTACAGGTTAAAGGAAGGAGAGAATGGACAAATGAGACATAAGGCTAGGTTGGTAGTAAAGGGATTTGCACAGAAACCAGGTATTGACTTTGGTAAAAAAAATTCTCCTGTAGTAAAGATGACTTCTATTCAGACTATATTGTCTTTAGTTGCTATTGAGGATTTGCACCTTGAGTAGCTTGATCTTAAGACATCATTTCTTCATGGAGATTTCGATGAAGAGATATATATGGATCAACCGGAAGGTTTTGAGGTCAAAGGTAAGGAGCAACTTGTGTGCAGGTTGAAGAAAAGCTTATATGGTCTTAAGCAAGCTCCAAGACAGTGGTATTTGAGGTTTGACATGTTTATGACAGAGCATGGCTTTAGTAAATGTCAATCTAACTATTGTGTTTATTTTAATAGATTGGATAATGGTAGTTATATTATCCTGTTACTGTATGTAGATGATATGCTTGTTATAGGTTCACACATGCAAGAAATTACTAAGCTTAAGGTAAAATTAGCTCACACATTTGCCATGAAAGATTTAGGAGCAGCAAAGAAAATCCTTGGCATGAGTGTTAAGAGAGACAAAAAAAATCACAATTTGATTTTGTCTCAAGTGGATTATGTGAAAAAGGTGTTGGAAAGGTTTAATATGCAGGATGCAAAATCGGTAAGCACACCTATGGCTGGACACTTCAAGTTAAGAAAAGAATAGTGTTCTAAATCACATGATAAGGTTGAGTACATGAGTAGAGTTCAATATGTTTTAGCAGTTGGGAGCTTGATGTATGCAATGGTATGTACCAGACCTGATATTGCCCAAGCAGTGGGAGTTGTCAGCAAGTTTATGGCCAATCCAGGAAAGGAACACTAGAAAGTAGTTCAGTGGATTCTCAGATATCTGAGAGGGACCAGAAGTAGGCATTTATGCTACAGAGGGTCAAATAGTTCTCTACATGGGTATGTAGATTTGGATATGGCAGGTGACTTGGATGGCAGCAGAAGCACCACAGGATATGTGTTCACTGTTGGTGGAATGGCGGTTAGCTGGATTTCAAAGTTACAGAAGGTTGTTGCCTTGTCTACTATAGAGGCAGAATACATTGCAGTCACAGAGGCTAGTAAGGAAATAATTTGGATGACTCAGTTCATGGAAGAGTTGGGAAAGGAGCAAGAGAGTTGCAGATTGTACAGTGATAGTCAAAGAGCAAATCATTTGGCAAAGAATTCAGCCTTTCATTCAAGAACCAAACATATACAGCTTAGGTACCACTTCATTAGACAGGTATTGGAGGATGGTCAGTTGAAACTGGAAAAGATACATATGGATAAGAACCCTGTTGATATGTTAACAAAGCTGGTAACAAAGAAGAAGTTGAATCTTCATTCAAATTTTGTTGGTCTTCAAGATTGAACTTGAAGATGGAGAAACAAGCTAGAGGATGTTGATATATAGGTATAGGTGCAGTTTTTTATCTCCAAGTGGGAGATTGTTGAGTTGTGGAGCTAAAAGCTTCACCAGATGAGCAAATATAGAGGTTGTTGGGTTACACATTAATTGACATCAGTCAGTACCTGCCAACATCGGTCAGGGGTCGACCAACAGCTGCTAACATCGATTATGCATCGGTCGACATCGGTCATCTCCAGACAGACAGAGGCTGACATTGGTCATCTGTGTGTTCCCAAAATTCTATTTTTGGAGAACAATTAGTTTGCATGTAAAGACTAAAATTAGTCTTGAGTTCACTTTTCTATTTTTGGTAGGACAAATTTGATCCTTTGATTAAGAGGTGCATCTAACGGTGGAGAATGAATGGCTCATGAACCCTAGTACTATATAATAGGGTTAGATCCTCATAGCATGTAGACAATAAGAACAACAACAATTGGGTTGATTGTCTCAAGAACAATTCAGTGATTGAATTGGTTGTAATTGATAGAGAGAGAGAACTCTTGAGAGAGAATTATTGTACACCCAAGAGGTGTGAGGAGAAAGAGATTTCTTCATTGTATTTCCTTCTGGAAGAGTTTAATACATATTGGTTATTTCTCGTATCTCCTATTCTTTGTTGTTTCTGATTTCTAGTTACTACTTCTGGTTTAATTCTATGTTTAGTTGCTTATACAAAAGTAATCAATTGTACTCCAAGGTCCTAACATGGATAAAAATCTCAAGTATATGAATGATCACTAACTCAAACTATAATATTTACAATCACCAACTTGCAAGAGCATCAACCCCTTTTCTAAGCACCAACACAATAACTATTCATGAACACCAACCCACAGGAGTATTAACCCTTTTGTTGAGCACCAACATAGAAACTATTCATGACCACCAATCCACAGGAGTACCAGTCCTTATTGTGTATACCACACAACTATCTCTCAATGTTGCTTTCTCAACAAATAATAGCACATTACAATATCTCTTTCTTTTCTCTCCTTTGCTCTTATAAGCTAGATATGACAATTACAAACCATGCTCTCTTCCACATATTACAAATGGATTCCCAAGCCTTTATTTATAGCTTACCAAATGACCTTTGGCATTTACCCTTTGTGACCCTTCAATCCTCATGAAAAATGGCACCAAACTTGCATGATCCTTGGAATCCTTGTATTTGAAAAGTCACAAGGTGACCCTTCATAAGCAAATACATCCTTTCCCCTTTTGTCTTTATATTGGAAATTTTTCATATTCCTAAAAGTGTCCCTTCATTATAAATTGTGCCCTTCCTCTTTTATCTTCACTTGGTGACTCTTGAAATTTCTCAAGATGACTCTTCATGGGAAAATGCATCCCATCCCTCTTTTATCTTTACCCTGTGACTCTTTGACTTCTCCATGGACCCTCTTTTGACTTTTTAACCAAAAATATATTCATTAATATTAAATAAATATCAACACATTTTAGCCAAAATATAAACATTAAAAACACTTTTAGATAATAAATGCTATGGAGCCTTTATCACCAATGCTAGACCTTTGACATCAATGACATTATATCCAACAATCTCCCCCCTCAAACTAAAACTTTCAAATCCTAAAACTTGTACTGCACATGCCAAGCTACACATACTGCCATCTAAAAAACATATAGTATATCCCCCTTATTGTAACATCCTGTACCTATTCCTTGTACCTATTTCTATACCTATTTCTGCACCTATTCCTTGTACCTATTTCTAAACCTATTCCTTATACCTATTTCTATTCTTCTCCCCTTTGACATCAATAGTAAAGGGCCTATCCTGAAGATAACACTTAGCTCCCCCTCAACTGATGTTGATCCTTAATAGTAGGAAGTAAAAGAAATTACTCCCACCTTCTCCCATAGATACTCGATTGTGTCTTCTATTAGTGCCTTTGTGAAAATATTTGCAATTTGTTCTATAATACTGATATATTCCATCTTAACTTATTAATCTACAACCTACTCTCTCAATAAGTGATATTTGATAGGAATATGTTTTGTTCTTGAATACATCAGTAGATTTTTAGAAATATTAATAGCACTTGTGTTGTCACAAAAAATAGAAATAGGTTAATCATGTTTTACCTTGATATCTTTCAAAGTTTGCTTCATCTAAAGCACTTCAATACAAAATAATTCCATTGTAATGTATTCTACTTTAGCTATAAACAGTGATACTTGATTTTGCTTTTTGCTTAGCCATGATACTAAACTATCACCGAGGAAGAAAGCTCCTCCACTTGTACTCTTTTTGTCATCCAAGCAACCTGCTCAATCTAAATATGTATAAGTAAGCAAAGTGAAACCTCTACCTGTGGAATACCACAATCCATAATCCAATGTCCCCTTGACATATTTGAATATTCTCTGTACCAACTGAACATGACTCTCCTTTAGGGCTGCCTGATATCTCGTAATCATGCCTACTATGTGCATGATGTCTGGCCTCAATGCTATCAAATATAAAAGGCTACCAATCATAGATCTATACAAATATTGATCTGTAATAGGTGAATCTCCATCTTTACTCACCTTATTCCCTATACCCATTGGTGTACCAACTGGTGCACAATCCTCAAAACCAATTTTTTTCAACATTTCCTTGGTATATTTACTTTGAGATATGAAAATTCCTTTATTTGATTGAAATATTTACAACCCTAAGAAAAATGACAATTATCCAAGCATAGGCATCTCAATTTCTTTTTGAAAATTATCAAAAAATTATTTTATCATCTTTTCAATGTTTCTTCCAAATATTATGTCATCAACATATACCACAACAATCAATTGATGCTCACCTTCTATTTTGATGTAGAGATTACTGTCAGCAAAACCTCTCCTAAAAACTTGATCTTCTAGGTACTTATCAAGTCTTGCATACCAAACTCTTGGAGCTTGTTTCAATCCATACAGTGCTTTCTTAAATTTGTATACATGGCTACTATCATTTGAGAGAATAAATCCCTTAGGCTACTCAATGTAGACCTCCTCTTCTAGATTCCCATTCATAAATGAATATTTGACATCCATCTGAAACACTTTGAAATTTTTAAACACCACATATGCAAGAAACATTCTAATAACCTCTAGCCTTGCCATTGATGCAATTTTTTTTTCAAAATCTATACCCTCAATCTGAGCATATCCTTTACATACTAATCTTGCTTTATTCCTAGTAACTTCAACATCTTCATTCAACTTATTTATGTAAACCCATTTTTTTCTTATCACATTTTGATCTTTTGGTCTAGGCACTAATTCCCAAGTATCATTCTTTTCTATCTGATTTAATTCTTCATCCATTGCCTTAACCCAATGCTCATCATGTCTAGCTTCTAAAAAATTTCTAGGCTGAATTTTGGACAATAAAAAAAATTTTACTTTCTTAAATTTACTTACCATCATCCTTCTCGTGTAAACTCCTTCATTTATGTTCCTGATGATGTCACTCTTGTTATGATTTCTATGAACATATTTGGATGGGTTCTTGGTGTCCTTTTGCTCCTTCTTTTCATCCTCATCCGATTCTTTAGAATTTTCTTCTTCAATGATTTTAGGAGTGTCTACTAGATCAATGGCTCTTTGTGCTACATCTTCATCTATCCAAACACTTGCACTTTCAACAATATTCTTGTTTCTTTTGTAATAACATTTATAAGCTTTATTTTTTCTATAATATCCATGAAATATACCTTCATCTGTTATAGATTCAAACTTACCCAATTTTTCATCATTTTCTTCTTCTTGATCATCTCTAATTTTACTTGCAGAGGCATCTTCATTGTCACCATTAATCTTACTAGACATTTATCCTTCAAAGAACCTAACTCAACATTCAACTGATTACACTCTTCTTCTCTTGATTTCAAACTTGAATATGCAATCTCTAGCTGATTATTATGCTCGTGAATAAACATCTTATCTTCTTTTGCTTCTATAGCCAACTTAAAATCCAAGATACACACTTGTTCTTTAAGAGCCTTAACCATAGATTTCAACTCTTGATTCTCCTTCTTTATATGTTTGGCCATTGTGCTTTCCTTGATCTACCTACAAGCTATTAAACTCTTTCCAAAGGAACCTACTCTGATACCAATTGTTAAGCATGGGATATATTGAAAGGGTAAGGGTGAATCAGTATATCATAAATCTTATAAAATTTAACATAATCAAATTCCACTTAACCATACATTCAAGATATACACTAAAAATAAAACAATAAACACCACACAAGATAGAAAGAGACATCAAATTTTAATGTAGAAACCCAATGTGAAAAAAAACATGGAGAACAATCTCAAGTAAATGACTAAGTACCAACACAAAATATAATATTTTCAAGTACTAACTTGTAGGAACACCAACCCCTTTGTTGTGCATCAACCCACAGGAGCACCAACCCCTTTGTTGAGCACCAACACAATAACTATTCATGAGCACCAACCCATAAGAGCACCAATCCCTATTATGTGTACCATATAACTATCTCTCAATGTTTCTTTCTCAACAAATGATAGCACATTACAATATCTCTTTATTTTCTCTCCTTTGCTCTTCTAAGCTAGATATGACAATTACAAACCATGCTCTCTTCCACATATTAAAAATGGATTTCCAAGCCTTTATTTATAGCTTACCAAATGACCTTTGGCATTCACCCTTTGTGACCCTTCAATCCATGGAAAATTGTGCCAAAATTACATGACCCTACGAATCCTTGTATTTTAAAATTCATAAGTAAATGTGTCCTTTCCCCATTTTTCTTTATCTTGGTGACTTTTCATATTCCTCAAAGTGTCCATGAGAAATTGTGCCCTTCCTCTTTTATCTTCATTTGGTGACTCTTTAAATTCCTCAAGATGACTCTTCATGGGAAAATGAATCCCATTACTTTTTTGTCTTTACCCCATGACTCTTTGACTTCTCCATGGGCCCTCTTTTGACTTTTATGCAACCAAAAGTATATTCATTAATATTAAATAAATATCAACACATTTGAGCCAAAATATGAACATTAAAAACATATTTAGACAATAAATGTTATGGAGACTTTATCACCAATGCTATACCTTTGACATCAATGACAATATTTTCAAAACCATAGTCATCCAAGGCTCTCTCATTTTATCTTTCTTCATCCATGTACTATGCCTGTAGTTTTGTCTTGACTAGGAGTGCCTCTAGTCTGAGACAAAACAAAGGGTACCTCCCCTATTTTCCTGACCAAAATAAGACTTTAGAGATATTTTTTAGGTCATGATGACATTTTATACAAAGTCTCAAGTCTTGGTCACCTTTGAAAATCTCTCAACACTCCAAAACCTAAAACTAGCCTCTCAAGCCTAGGTTGGAAACCACTCAACCATCATCTTCTATGGCCTAGAAGCTTCTTCTTATTCTCAAGATACTACCTCTAGATAGGATATAAGCATGAAACCCTTGGGCATATCTATATCCAATATTCCCTCACCAACAAATGACATTTTTTATGAGAAAATACCTTATTCAAAGAAGTTAAGGTAACATATCTCTCTTGCAACTTTTCAACCTTTGCAAATATTAAACTCAAGTATGATTATATGTAGTGAATTTAACACTATAACTAGGATATTCCATGCTCCTATACTTTCTTAATAGTCTAAATTGAATCCCAAACATCTCCAAATCTATTTCATCATTACTCAGACCTTTGTGGTGTCAGCTTTAGACCACTATTGATGCTGCCTATAGGTGTTACTATATATAGGATTGTATATATTGATTTGGTTCTCACAACTAATCTCTAATCCTTTGGATAGCTCAGTATTACTATTTTCACTTTGGTAATATTCTCACAATCTTGAAACCTTCTTGCTTCATCAACATGACTGATCAAGGCTCAATTCTACTTAACTATAGGTGACAGTTGCAAGGTTACTTAACTATGTCAAATGTCATAGACTTTGCCCTTCTAACCATGACCTTCTTGAGACTAAATTTTAAAAGGAGAGACTAATCATCATGAAATGAGAGATTAAACACAACATATCACCTTTGTTCTGAACACCAATATAGGAAGGTAAGCTTTACAATTGATGAAACACTGTCTACAGACTTCAATGGAGTCTTTTATTAGAAAAAAAGATATTCTTGCTAACCTCTTTACCTTTTCATATGCCAACTAAGTTGAATACAACATGAAAATAAATAAATTGTCCTAAAATTATATGCACAACACTTGATTTTCATATATTGACTCCATTAGATAGGAAAACTAAAGCCATTGGGGATCTGTAGGTAGTTTAGAGTCACCAACACTCTTAGTGATGGTTCATGAAGCACAAACCACCAAAATTATAACTATGACCATGAATTTGGAGTATATAAATACTAATTTCACCCACCAAGTGCACTCTCTTGAACCCTTCTCCACCTGTATATACTAAGTGGAAATCGGTTGACCTCTTTGACTTGTTTAAGAGAACGACGAGAGAGAGAGGTTAAATTCAAGGCATTGACCATATATCAACACACCTATGAATGTTAAATTCAAGGCATTGACCTTCTTAACATAATCAACATTGATTTGAGATCACAAACACTACTTGGAACTAGACCCTCATAATTTCTCAGGCTTCTTCCCAATGCAATTACATGGAATGGTGAATTACCCATAATGTCACAGTAATACATTTGAGAAAATAGTTTAGCACACTGACCCATAGATTTACATTAGGAATATGGTATTCCAACATGGAAATTAATTGTACTAAATTCTCTATTACAAATTACTAAGGCAGTTGTCACTCAATATCAAAAACTATACTCATTATCTTTACCCCATGGTCTTTTCATGCCTATTCAACATGTGTGCATCTAAATCACCACTAATAAAATATGCATCTTCCCACATTATAATATCCTCACAAATAGATTTTATATATTCAATATCTGTTAGATTCACCTGGTATAATAGATCCACATCAAATATTTTTAGATATCACACATACATCTACTTACACTCCATGTGGAACTATGGGACTTGATCCATGGTTTTGACAACTCTATTGAAAATTTATCTATATATTGAAATTATGGAATTGGTTTAGCCTATTGTGTGAAATTGATAAGCCTTCTAGTTCACAGAGCTTATGCTTTTATTTTTTGTGCCTACCTTTAACCAATTATTATCTCCATAGGCATATGGTTAATCAATCTCCTTGGGGATAATGAATGGTTTGATTTCATCTTTATTCAAGGGTATAATTATGATATTTTACCCTTGATGTGCCTCTAATTTATTTTGTATTGTATTGATGTTCATCTAACCATCATATTCCCACTTTTTCCCAATCAATGCAGGGTAGTGTGTTTCATCGATATTCATGTAAATAACTTCAAAGTCACCTCATATTATTGTGTCAACAAATTTTATTTCTACTTCTTCCAACCTCTCAATGGGTTATACCCTTTCGTAATTTGTGATACTTATTGTAACCAGACTGTATCTCAGTGCAAGTTATTGAATGGCCTCCCACGTAGACCTAGGAATCATATTTACTATGCTACCAAAGTTGAAGAGTGCATTTAGAACTTCACAGCTGCTAAGTTTTATATCCATTTGGGAATCAACCTTCCACATATTCTTGGTTTTAACATACCATACCACCTTATTCATTCCTTTTATCCTCTTTTTAAGCAATCCAAAACATTATGTAAAAAAATTACAATATTTTGTGATGTGTCCTCATTTCACAAAGTCCTTACCATCTTAAGAATATCCATCAAAACCTTAACTAATACATATTAATGCAATTTGAAAATAATCTACCCATACATTTGTACATCTACAACTACAATATCTCCTTCATAAGTATTCTTATTTTATATGTTCTATAGTAACTGCATTACTTCAGTTATCATAACATTTTCCCTAATAGGATCTGGGTACTTTTCATGTCACACCTTTCTACTCAAAGGCTCTTGTGTCATCTCAAAGGGTGGTAATCCTTGATTTATATTGGTTTTGAGTGATATCTTACATATTTTTAAGGTATTTTGGGTGCAAATTTACCATATTCACATTTCATGTTGGTTTTTCCTTTCTTTGTTTTTCTAGGACATAGAAATATTTTATATGGTGTTGTCTTGAGAATTTAAAATAAATGCAATAAGTCAGTCACCATAGATTATACGTATAATTTCATGTAATATGATTATATTCCCCACACATTTAACAAATAAGAGGTTACATGCCTTGTATGTCATCTTGTCTGTGATTATGATTTCCTCCCTAGTATCCTCCTCGATAATCTCCTTGTCTTTGTGGAGCACCCAACCCTTGTTGTTTCTAACCATCATATCCCCCATAATATTTATGAGGGGATGGTGGATCCATCCTATTTATTGTAGTGGTGACATAGAATTCTAAGTTTATTAGTACTATGGGGACGGAGGTGTCCATCCAACTTGGTAATGAAGCAATTATGATGTTCATTTTGTAAAACACTAAAACTCATACTGAGGAGATCATGGCATCCACCTAGGAATAGACTACGTAGCTTGGGTCATCTCCACATCCAGACTTGGAAATCCTAGTTTTGTAGCTGGAATCTACTATGCAACTACTACTAATACATTCCTAGTGATTTTTCCCTTTAATTCTTGAAGTGATATGTAGTTCTTCTCATCATTATTATGGGATTTGAAAAAAGTACAATACATATTATGTGGTTGTTGTATGTATTATTGCAGTTGGTGACACTTTTTAGTGGTGTGTCCCACTCTATGAAAAATTTCACATAACTCCATCTTGATTTTTAAATAGTCATTCCTATGATGTCCTTCCTAACAACACTCTTTGCACCATATAGATAGTTTGGGTATGTTTTTCTCATTCAATTCTTCCATTTGGTGCAAGAAAACATTTATCTTAGCATATATTTTTGTGGTAGGCTACAGATTTTCTCCATAGTCTTCTATATGCTCAAATCATAGTGCAACCAATATAACATCATCCTTATATGATAAATGCATTTTTATGATAAAAAACTTGATCCTAAGTCATAGACCCTTGACGAACCAAGTGGCTTTATCCATGTCTTGAAACTAAAGTTTTACCTGGTTCATGACATCTAAGAATCTATAGTCATAATCCCATACTATTTCTCCTAAGTTTTGGTGAATTTCCTTCAAGTCCTGAATCATTTGGCTTGGGTATTTCTACATCGTAGCTTTATCTCAAACCCCAAAATTGTCTTATCTCTCTACTTGTATACATGATCCACTTTCTAAATTTAGGTTCGAGTTCATTATCTCAATTCATCATGATTCCCCTCTTCCCATATGCATCATTGTAGTGCACTATATGACTACTCCATATCAATTGGGATTGTCACAATGACCTTCTCCACAACCAACATCTTCAGAAGTATAGCTAGTCATTATATAATTTTCCGTCTAATTCCTTTTACAAATAAATAATGTAGAGCTTCAAATACAATATATCCTTGCATGACAAAATTAGTAACGTATTCATAAATCATGATTTTTATCCAATGATCTATCACACACATTGAATAAGTGTCTAGGTTTCACAGTCTTTTTATATTTTCTTCTATCCAAACAAAACACTTTGTTTCTCTAGGCCTAAAATAGTAACATTCAATTCTTGAAAACCAAGCGACCAATAGTTTAGGCAATTTTCATGAAAAAATATCATACATTTTTCCATGAATGTGCTCGGTTATGATGTCCTTGGTAGTGCTTCCAATTAGTTTAACTTCTTCTACAAACTTTTGAATTCTTTCATCCAACCATCGCTCTAGATCTCTTTAATCGGGTAACCATTTCAGCATGTTTTAGATTCCATGCTTACCACATCATTGTTAGCAAAGGTTCCTATAAATTACCATCAAAACATACTAAGGTTTGTTTATGTGAATCAAGATACAAAAAATTATATAGGGATATAACAAGTTGGTTCATTCATTTCATTCACTTTTAGTGAATATTCATTGAAACAAAGTTATTACCTATGGAATATAGTTCATTGTTATAAAAATGTGTAGATTCAAATAGAATAGGGAACACATACACAATAAATAACACAAAATACATTCAATAAAACCATGAATAGATCTCTATATTAATACCTTATAATTAGAACTCAAAACTCTTTTCCTTTACAATTTTAAAATATTTATAGAACTTCAAGGAAATTCTAACACTTCACATTCCTAGCCTTTTGTTTCTCTCCCAAGGAGTTTTTTCATCTTCTTGCATATTTTTGATTTACAATCATATGTCAACATACCTACAATATGATATACATTATAGAAAATGTTGTGCATTGCACTCTTGTCATCTATACATATTGTGTGATTTTATACATTGAAGTTTACTACCAATAATTATTATCATCTAAATTATAATTTACAATTTATAATTATTCACTTTATGGGTCACAATTAAATATTACACATATGACACAACTTAACCACATGGTGTGACTAAGACAAAATCATGAAGTCAAAAAAGGGATTGGTGACTTATGCACCTAGTGGCTCCTTTTGAATACGATAATCCTTTCCAGATTATTCTACATGGGTATGAATTATTCAAAGATATGATGTAAACACATATTTGGGTATCAATCCATATCAAAAAATTATGTATGTTGATACCAAATCATCTACTAAATAAGTTGAAATATAAAAATGATAATGTTGAATAACCATTCAACAATTAGTCAATTATATTAAATTATGTATTTATCCAATTCATGATATCAATTTTGTGTAATATGAAACAATAAAATCATGATGATATACTATATCAGTTATTCCCCATAATTGCATAGCATTCATTTTATACAAATGAAAATTAATTCCCTTAATTGAACATACAAATAATGATAAGAATAATTAGTAGAATGCAACATCCATGATTCAATAGAAATAAATTAATGTTATCATCATTAATCATGCTCTATAATTCTAATTATAGGTAAATGCCTTCAAAATCTAGCACATGAAAAGGGGGATGTGACATCCTCCCCCCTTGAAAAATATATCATTCTGATGGCTTACTTAACTAAAGTTTGGTTAGATAGGGGATGATTCTTACAATACTTTCTTATGATTCTACAACTGTACTATTGATCAAGCAATACAATTGGAGCATAATTTTTCAAAAACTAGGTGCACCCTTTCCATTCAACTTCCTATCAAAGGATAACAACATGGTTTAGATTCATTCTTAAGCCAAAAGCCTCAATTTTAACTAAAATTTTTTCCCTTCCTCTACAATAAGTGATTAGTATTTATTTTATTACATCATCCATTTATAATAGATATACATGATCCACAATTTTTTCCTTTCAAACACTAGGAACATAGAAGATCATCACTAAAGCCAAAATGCAACTAGGGAGAGTTCCCAAAAATCTTCTCAGATTCCTTGCACGCCTCTCCTACATTAAGAGTGCCACCCCCCTACATTACTAAAAGGGTAGCTATGAATTTAAAAAATGATAATGTTCATAAGTCAATATTATCACTACTCCACATAACTCCAAGCAAGTAGGATGATGAATAAGAACTAGAAATGATACATTTAAAATGTATACGAAAATAAGGATTGATATTTTCCTAGGTATACATACTTTTGGCCATAAGATTGGATTCAAAAAAATCCTTACTGTATCTGAACTTCATAATTCACCTCTGAGTCAATGTGATACTAAATATTTACCCTAATCACTTAGTAATTGCATTCCTAGTCCACCAATCATCCGTCAAGTATACCCGAACTAATGATTTCCAATAAATGTGTATTACACAGGTGTCACATATTGTCTTCCATAGTCAATTTCTAAATCTTATAATCCAAAACACATACCCTCACTTGGGTTTCACCATAGTCCAAATCTAATAAGTTCCTTATTTTCCTAGATATTTCTTATATGAACCATGTTTTTCCACGTAATTCAAAAAGGTGAATGAACACATTAGGTCATATCATTAAACCTAGGATATAATATCAAAATGTAATAAACTTTTGGTCAAGGACCAAAAATGTGCCGTATTTTTTATTATTATTTGTTTGTCTTTAATTTATCCTTCTGAAAGTTTTCTTACCGATCCCTTTACTTATGTTCATTAATGAGAGTAACAATTATTCAAATTATTTATTTCAATACTATTATTTTCATAGTACTGCTATGTATTGACTTAGAAATTGATGATCCATTCATGAAATTAGTTTTCAAATCAACACTTCATTTCAGTCTACGTCGTGGTATTTTCAATAACATATTCTCTTATTAAACACGTCACACATTTAATACTAAAATATATTTTTTTTCCATTATGAGATATTCAATTGTATAGTGTTAATGTCTCATGATTCAAATTTACATGAGTTTCTAAAATCAAATCAAACCTTCACAATAAGTGCCTAAATGATAACTAATTCCATATCTCTCTATCATTTCTAAGTACAAATGCAACAATGTATAAATATGTACTAAGACAAGTCATCTTCTAAATTTTTTTAGTCCAATAGTTTAATTCCAAATAAATGTACACATAAGAATTATTCTCATAATTATAAATGAATAACAAATTAAAAGGTTTTACAACATCATTACATGATTATAATATTTGATAAGTATAGTTGTTTGTCCAAAATAACCATATATGAATAATTCTCCATAAGGAGATCCACTAGAGCTGAAGACTATCACTATCTCTAAAAGACCATACATGAAGAGAAGAGGGAAAGTATCATTGGAGGGATTTTTCCCCAACCACAAAGCCTTTCAGATCCCCCGCACACCTCTCATCCACTAAGAGAGGTCTTACCCTTCCACAAAGGTACTAGATGTGGCAGATCAATAGAGAAAGAGAGAATCCATGTGGATAATACAAATCACCATACAAATCCCCAAAAAAATGCAATAGAGAATGATATATCATTCCTAATGTGTATTGAGATATATGCATATGATAATATAGTAGGTGAACCCATACGTGCAACCCATCTCTAGTATTAAGACATATCAAGTAACTATAAACATTTGGTGACCCTATGGAAAACTTTATTCTTTATGAAACTCTACATGTACCATGCATGAAGCATATTATCAACCCAACGTGTAATCCCAAGATACAATCCCAAGACCCAAGCCACAAATTACTAAAATGTGTACATCTCCTAAATATGTTTTAACATCCAAAAGTGTTGGACTATTGATAATAAGATTTAACCTCTATAAAGTTTTATATTAATATAACATTTCTTATCTAAAATTTTACTTTCCAAGATGGAATCAATCTTCAAACATATGAATATTTACCCATACAATTTCAATTGAAAAAAGGTTGCTTTCTAGTACTCGTTCAAATGAGAAATGATTAACTCCCAGAAGTCATTTTACAATTATTCTTAAAGTTCCAAGCACATAGTTTCAAGGTGTCATGCCATGATTTCCAAATTAAGTTTAAGATCTCATTTCCCAAAGATAAAATGATAACCAACTGAACAACAATAATTTTTACACGAATCCAAATCCTTATTCTCAAACCTGAGGTGTGTGAAGGTCTCATAAGGTTACTTATCCAATATAAGTATTCAATTTTAATAAGGACACAACCAAACTGACATAATATAATAGTTGGTCTAAGCTTCAACATTTCCCATGCAAGTATAATAATATCCATCACTAACTTCAACTCCCTATGTTAGCTCAACATGCCAAGGGTCTAATGTATACTATTGTTTCACATATACCCCATAGGTTATTTATGAACAAAAGTCTAGGTTTTTCCACAAAGTTTATTTAAGTAAATTAAAAATCTAAGAAATGTATATGAATGATTACATATCTCATAAGTGTCCCATACCACTTATGAGATCTATTATCACAAGTTAGCTGGTGAGGATTGATAAAACCATCCACATAGGGTCTAACAAGTTTAGTGATAAAAAAAAAAATCAAGAACCCAACATCGATGCATATAGGATAGTAAAACATACATTAATGTTTTCATAAGATTTAATGCATGTGAGAAATGGATATTCTACATGAATATGACCAAGATCAAATATTTAGTTAAACCCTTTATTAGGTTCAAAAGCAATAAGATTTTGTGAATGATACTCAATAGGTTTTCATAATATCAACTTATTCAAAGTACTATAGTAGACTATGTTTATCACTCTCATTACTAGCCTATTACCTTTATTTTTCATTCCATACAAAAGGGAATTGAAAACATGTCAAATTCTATACAATCCAAATATATTTCTAGCACACCCAAGAGAATTGGGACAGGGTTTTATGTTATATATATTTCAATCATAGAAATAATGGCATAGGTTTTCAAAGTGCTAGTTGGGTTCAGTTCCTGAGGTGCCTTGATTTATTGTCTTAACATTTCGAGATTGATTTCAAAGGTGGAAGAACATATTGCTTAGGTTCCCATATCCTACCATTTATGTACATAGATTTTATGTATATAAATTTTCATAAATCAGTGTTACGGTTTGTGAAGTATTTCATGATATCCATATAAAGGCTAAATTCATTAAGATGTCAATCATAGTTATTATGCAAAATATCAACCATATACAAGGGACAGTTTATGAGACATTTGTATTATACAAGACATTATTGATCCAGTAGCGACCATCCACTACCTTAAGTGGCTAGTAAATACTCACATTCATTATTATATTGACAAGCAACCATCATATACAAAATGAAATGAATATGGTTGATTTAAGGCTATAATGCACTTTTCATCATATTCTTTATAATTTATCACTAACTAGATGTATCATAAAGTAAGTATACCATCACAATGTTTCTTACGAGAGATAATCTTAAGATATAAAAGCAATCCCTTATCTTCTTTCTTGTTAAGATTTCATTTTACTTAGATTTACAACAACTCATTTTAGAAGAGTTTATATGTTTTATGGATTTAGAAGTGTATAGCAAGGTAGCATGACTAGTGATGAAAGGCTTGCAATACATTATAAGATAGTAACATCGACGATGACAGACTTGCAAAACATCACATTGATATAATTACTACAATTGTGACATTTCAAGCTTTTTATTATAACGACATATTATAATAACATCATGTGATGACAATATGTATAGTTTAGCATAACATAAGAATGGCTACTATAGCTATCAAAATCACATGTTACACACCATCCAGAATGGTATGCAAGAGAGGATCAATTATCCATTAGCGAACTTAAGGAAGTGCTCAAAGTAAAAGCCATTTTAGCCAAGCAAACTATGACAAGAAAATTGATCTATGAAGAGGCCAGAATAAAGAAACAAACATATTTCAGAGCATCAACATTGTTATCTTAAAAGGTTAATGAGGTGGCTTATGAGATATCCATATGGTAACAATTTGCACAGACTAAAAATATGAAATGTGAAATAACAAAAATAAAGATTATATTAACATTGACAAAATAATTATAAAATTAAGAAATTTAAAATTATGATAAATTCTTTATTTTTCAATAAAATTTTATATTTCAAAATGTTTCAAAACCCATAAATACCATTCAAAAATTGGAAATGCCTAAAGAAGATTGATCTCGTGGAATGTCCTGGTTGAGCATAAAATGGATTTGGGTTAGCTAAGTTTCTCTATTGTTTTAAATTGTGAAGACCCTAAAACCGTTAAAAAAATTTAAATATCCTTGCTTTATAGTTACACAACCATTAATTAAAACCATCAATCTGCATAATACAGTTGTCAAATGGGTTTTACAGCCATACAGTTATCCAATATAATGATGCAGCCATCAAATCTCCAAATACAGTCATACACATTCTCATAGTACAGACATACAGTGATCTCATATTGTCAAAATATAATATGATTCATTATACAATCGTAAAATATAGTCATAGGGTAATCCCTTGTTACCAGTAAGTATACAGTCATGTTGTCAGCAAATGTTATATATTCTCAAAATGGTAATGGATAGTTAATTGTTAAAGCAAAAAAATTGCTTCATGAAATAGAATCCACATTTCCAACGTTTCAAAATATAATCATATAATGCCAAAATTAATTGACATAACGTTGTGACGAGAGGCTTAGTTTAAGGAGGTGACACAAAAAATTTATTGGGAGTAAATTATAATTTAAAATTAATTAACGGTATATTATAATTTAAAATCTATCACATAGCTGTAAAAGGATTAGTGGCATGTTAAGGGTATATACGCTGATAGAAATATCTATTAAAGTATGTATATGTCTGTGTATATATATATAAAAAGAAAGCTTCAACAATTTTAATTCTTACATTGTATATTTTATGTTGGAAAAAGAGTTATAATATTTAATTTAAATGCAAATTTTATCGGATATTTATTGACAGTAAAAGGAGGTTCTTTATACAACATTTAAAACATTAGCAAGTTAAGAATTAGTAGTTTCGTTTTATATGATAACACTGTTATTTATAAAATAATTTTAGATTCCAGACCATTAATATTATTTACACACATTTCTATTTAAAGAATATTATTATTTAAAAATTTAATTTATAATTTATAATTATTCATTTTATGGGTCACAATTAAATATTGTTTATATGAGACAACTTAATCGTATAATGTGATTAAGAGTAAATCATGAAATTAAAAAATGGATTGGTGACTTGTGCACCTAGTGGTCCCTTTTGTTTGGGACAATCTTTCCCAAATTATGCTATTTGTGCGAAAAAACTATCACAGTTACTAATTATTAACCTCCTATCCTTGTGAGATTATTTGATAAACAAATAGTGGAAAATAACACAATTGTAATTTCACAAATACAAACACATAAAATTACTCAACAAGGTGAACACAATATTTTCTTCAGCAATTGTTCTTGGAAAAACTCCTTAGAGAAACCCAGTACTACAAATGAGAAATATATTAAGCTTCAGCTAATCAAGAGATACAAACACTGCTTGCCTCTTACTAGCAGAGCTCCGACAATCTCCTAATCCTCTTGATGATATTCCTCCACTGCTATCTCCAACACTATCACTGTGCCCTTGCTAATACTGCAAGACTACTTGCTAACACTGCATGTTTCTCTAAAACTTCAATTTTACAAATGACCCAATGACCCCCTTATATACTACTCTCGTTGAAAATCAATGGCTGAGATTAATACAATTAAACGGTTGAGATTAAGACAACTCAATAACCATTAACAACCTTGGTTATGAGGTGTCAACTAAAAAGAGTCAATATTAAATAAAAATTGTTTTATCCTAACAATATTTGTTTGACAAAAACAACCATTTTCTAAATTCTAGGCCAGGACGAACAGCTGTCCAAACTACCCATAACTAACCCTGCTATATTCGGGTGATAACAAACAGCTGTCCAAGCTACTAAAATTAACAATTTCGGTATGAATTATTCAAAGAGATGACATAAACTTATATTTGGGTATTGACTCTTATCAAAAACTTATGATTATTGATACCAAATCATCGATCAAATGGGTCACAATATAAAAATGGCAATGTTGAATAACCATTCAATGATTCTTACAGGTCCATTCTGTCTCCGACATAATGACCTATTATGAACATGACCACTATAAAAGACACGACCGTTATAAAAGACATAAAGAGGGACAATAATACCTGTCAAAAATTAAAAGCCACTGTCTTATTGCATTTTTAAAATAACAGGGATATACATGGTCCTAGTCAATTGTTGTGACTACTAGAAATCTCTAAGGTCAATACATCCTCTACCAATGTTTAATGTAGAATATGAGGTACTAATAAATACATAGACAATCATTCAAACTAGTTCTTCTTTTATCATGTGAAGATAGAGAAAACATATATCTATATTTGTCATATAGCTATAATGATTATAGCCCATTATACATGATTCTCTCTACTTTCTATAATTTGCATCTAGTTCCTTCTCTTCAATGATACACTCCCTTAAACAAAGAGAGTTATGCATTAGATGGACAAAAAGTAGTTTTCCACTTTATAATATTGAAACTACATAATATGAAACAACAAAAACATAATGATATATTATATCAATTTTTATTTATAATTATATAACATTCATTTATACAAATGACAATTATATTCCTTAATGAAATATACAAATAATGATAACATCCTTGACTGAATAGAAATAAATTAATATTATCATTATTAATCATACTCTATAATGCTAATCATGAGTAAATGTCTTCAAAATCCTGCATTGATAATTTGGAATATGATAAAGTGTTAAAATTATTAAACGAGTGTTGCATTGCAGCTTTAGTATTTATTTTTAATTTTTTTTAAAGATAATGAAAGATGATTTTGTAATGACACTATAAATCATAATTCATTAATATCTGTGCTAGTATTTGATTTTTTAAATTATTTTAATGTAAAATATATATACAAATATTAATCATTTTTCTTATAATTTAAAAAATATATATATTTATAACAAATATTTAAACAAATACAGATGCTTACTTATTTTCTAAAATTTAATTTATTTAAAATTTTATAACAATACATATGAATGTGACTATTATCTTCGATTTTATTGATTAATTTATAGTCTAAATAAAATAAATATAATAAGTATATCATATACGGACAAAAACATATTATTTCAAAATTCTAAAAGTCAAAAAATGAAATATAATGTATCTTAAAGATTTTATATAAAAATATGTAAAAAATCTTCTCCCACTTATTATCCACTTAATAGTCTAGCAATGACTATGTTTTAATGTGTCATTAATTATAGAACATAAAATTCATGAGTAAATGTTTGATCGTTACAAATATACTTATTATTCTCTATTTATATGGTTTGTACTGAAAATCCAACAATTCATATGTAATAGTGGTTAGGTAGTTTTTTTTCATTTTAATTCTAATTACTTTTTGTGATATGTCAATGAGTATGTACAATTTAATTAATATTAGTTTAATTATATCAATTTTTTACTCAAAGTCTTTCAACTTATTTATAATTTAAATATTTATTTTATAATAAATTTAATTAAAAAAAAAAGTATGTAGTTTAATTAATAATTTAAGAAATATAAAAAGAGATGAAATTAAGTTAGAATTCGAAATAAATTTAATAAAATAGGTAATTGTCAATTTTTGACATTAAATTAAAGAAAATTAATTTTATCTTTCAATCAAAAATAAAATATATAAATATACATATTAAAAATATATATAATTTTAAATATTAAAATAATAAAATATCATTTTTAAAATTTATATCTCAAATTAAAATAATAACACATATATTTCATAATATTACCATAAATTGATATATTAAGAATGAAACACATCTTAAAGTCAATATTATTTTTCTAAATAAAAAAAAAGCATTGACCTATTAATTGAATATGAATAAATAATTAAAAAATAAAATTTATTATACAATTATAAAATATTTAATAACAATCAAATCAAAAAAAATTAAATTTCATAAATTAAAAGTTATTCTTCTTTCAAACATTATTTATTTATTTAACAAGAAAGGAAAGGATCAAATAATTTAGCTTTAGACCAAAAAGTGCGATTGAATAAAGTTTAAAAAAAAATTAAGTTAATTTTAACATGATTTATAATATATATAAAAATTAAATTTAACATAATATATAATAATTATTTAAAGTATTAAAATGTCAAAATTAATTTATGTTTTACATATTTTATTTATATTAAAATCAAATCAATATTAGTATTAATTTTTAATTATGTTGATAGATATTTTATAATAATATTGGTGGGATGAAGTGTAAAAAAATCAGTTTTTAATTTTTATATTTGATTTTTAATTTAAGGCATATTTCATATGTTAAAATTCATTTTAAATTTGGTATTCAATTAACTGTTATTTTTATTTTTTTCAAATGTTTAGAGAAGTCAATTATAAATGATGTAACTAGATGGATATCATTATCCCCTGTCAATATGAAATTGGAAAAGAAAGTAATAAAATTGTTAGGTATATGAAAATCCAAAAAAAAAATCTTATATCATATAAATATATTTAATATATATACTAGTTATATATGACAAATAAAAATGATAATTTAACAATATAATAATCTAATTAATTTATTTTTTCGTATAATATTTAATACAAAATACTCAAAAATAAATCAACAATTCATATTGAATCATGGTTTTTTCTAAAAATTTAAATTATAAATACTAACCAATTATTTTACTACATACTTTTATGTATTATTTGTAATAATATTTAACGTCAAATATAAAGTTTTCAATTTTTTTTCCTTCTAATATTAAACATTAAATATAATATTTTCAATTTATTTTTTTAATAAATTAATACTAACATGACAATTCTTTATTAAAAAAAATATTTTATTTTTTAAAGTTTCCACATAGGGAGAGAGGAGTGATTTTATTGAAGTGTTCAAATTTGGATATTAATAAAAAGTCTGGGAAGTGGCACATTAAATGTAATTTGAATGAGTCAATTGTTTCTAGAGTGAGTGATCATAACAGTAGGGTTATTAATATGGATGAAGAGCAGAGGAATAAAGAGGTTGTGCTCGCAATCAAGGCCAAGGCAAAAGAAGACAAACAATGAGATGTAGAAGCATAAATAAAGAAGGCTCTAAAAGATGCCACTCTCACCTAGTAGTAAGTTGATGAAGTTATGAGGAAGAAGAAAGAAGAAGTTGAAGCCTTGCATAAACAATATGCACAAACATAGGAAGAACAAGTGTGCGTAGCCAAGGCACAGGCTAATCTAGAGGCACAAGCATAGGTCGACGCTGAACAAGAAAAGGAGTAAAGTAGGCATAGGAGGCACACCATAAAAATATGGATAAAGGATAGAGGAATAAATAGGTTATTATCATTGTCAAGACCAAGGTATAAGAAGATAAACAACGAGAAGATGCAGAGGCACAAACAAAGAAGGCTCTAAAATATGCCACTCTCACCCAACAATAAGCTGATGAAGCTACAAGGAAGAAGAAAGAAGAAGAAGTTGAAGCCTTGCGTAAATAATAGGCCCAAACATAGGAAGAAAAGTGCATGCAGCCAAGGCACAAGTTGATCTAGAGGCATAGGTGCAGGTCAAGGTCGAATAAGACAAGGTTGTTGCGCTTGAAGAGTAGAAAAAGGAAGAAGAGACTGCATAGAAACAATAGGCAGAGGAATAAGAAAAGAATAAAGTAGAGGAATAAGAATAGAAAAATAAAGCTGAGGAAGAGGAGCTAAACCAGAAAGTAGTATAGGAAGCAAAGAGAAAACATGATGGAGACATTGCATAACAACTAAAGACTGAAGAAGACACCAAGGTACAACAATAATAAGTGCCTAAATAATAGTAATAAGATGGGTTGAAGCAGCCAATACAAGAAGAAGACAAATCTATAGATATAACAAGTGAGCAGCAACTGACATTGCTTTTGAGAGGAGTCTAGATTTGGGACATTCCAACTGTGAGTGCTCAATGCACCACCTTTTCCCTTCAAAATGCAACCATGCCTTGACTTGATCTTTTAGATACTACATGAACTTTGGTATCCTTTCCACTTCAACAATAATCATCATTAGATGTTTATAGGTTAACATTGATAAAGTAGTTGAAGGGTGCTACCACATTCTAGGAGTCCATTGGATAGAAGGTTGTCTCACTAGAGCAGTAGGTCAATCAAACTAAGGCCGAGAACATCAAGTTATAGACCTAACTATAGGAAGCTACAAAACTCATCTAGGATACTTGTCTAGACTTCGTCACTCAAGCAATCAAGGACCAAGTAATGTCTAACTAGTGCAGACTCAAGACACTTGTCTATGAGTTAACAAAATATTGGTGTGCAATGCAAAAACTACATGTATTAGGAACATTGGGGTAGGATGTCAAATTCAAGGCTACCACACTCATTAATATTCTGGAGGAGTACCAAGGTATGCTCGATGTTGTCATAGTACAAGCCCAAAAAGTTGCATGCAGCTTACTTGATTGGAAGCAACAATTAGATAGTATATCAACTAGTTCCAGCACGAAGTTTGCAAAGGCCATCATAACTAAATATACCATGGAAAACCATACTACAACTATGGAGGAGAAGGATAGAGCACTCCAAAAATCATTAAATTCTATGGATAATGTGTGTGACAAACTTTTGGAATGGCAGAACCAACTATTGTGTAGTTCTTTGATTGGCCTCCAAGCTCAAAGACACATAAACAAGATGGAACATCTAAGCATAGATATTCAAATAAGGGTTACAAATACCAAGGCCACATTGAGCATCATTGATGATGTAGAACTCAAGTAGATCATTGGTTACCATGTTCCATTATGTACCCTACTACATTTGATACAAGAAGTGATGCTGGATTAAAATGCATATAAAATAGATATGACTCCTTTCACCAACTCAATTGTGTAGATTATGAATATATCTACTTATAGACCACCTTCAGAGCTTCAACAAATCATGACATGGCACAAAGTTACTCAATCTCAATCCAAAGACTCTCCGTTCAACCTTCGTCTATGTTCATGCTACCACCTTTGAGTTAAGTACTGCACAAAGTACAAATTTTGTATTGGGGAAGACTTATTAAGATAAGTGGGGTCAGGTTGGTTGAAAACCCATAAAAAGTGGCCACCTAGTTATGCCAACCTATTGAAAACCCATAAAGGGTAGTAGGTTAGTACGCTACTTAGTTGAAACCTGAAAGGGTGACTAAGTAATGTGCAAGAGGTAAAAAATGAAAATGGTGCCTTAAGTGATTACTATGACTCTTACTAGTCCAACTATTTCTTCAGCTCCCTGTAACTTGTGTATTCTTTGAAATCCTATGACATTATCTTAGGATGAGACAACATTTTAAGTTTAAAAAAGTGTTAGTATAAGAATGTGGATTGTAAAGTTGCATAGGATATTTGTCTGATATTCATGTGTTATACACTCATTTTGTTATTATATAGTCTATTTTGTCATATCTTCATTAGTTGTAATAAGATAGAATATGAAGAGATTTCACTTTTGGCACCAAGTAAAAGAAGAAGATGAACAGTCATAGATTGGAAACATCTATATATACTTTATTTGTAAGAATAAGGGGGTCCCACTTTTAGAAAAGATCAATAGAGATTATGTGGTTATGGTTACCTGTATGATTTCTTGTTATGTTCCTTTCATGCACACTCATGTGTAATGTCTTGGTTACTTTCTATCTAAACTATTCTGAATGCATTATTTCAATTTATACAATATTGGTTATTCTTAATTTACTCAATAATGTAGAATAATTAATGCATCATACATTTTTGTCATCTAATTTTCTATATTTTTATGATAAACTATTCTACACACATGAAGTATCTCATAGTTATACTCATTCTTAGCATGTTTTAATGCTTCAGGAACCTCTACTAACATGATTTTGGATATAAATCCTTGCAAGTCGATTAGGCACATAATGTGCACCTGGTCGATCCTATGTAGAACCTTTCCCTTGGCCCTAAACTCACTATAATCAAAATAGTTTAGAATCTCATTGAGGACAAACTCACAATAGAGTTTCCTCAAAAAATATAATGGGATCTTGTGGTTGTTACATTGTGGATAATCAAACACCATCCACCATCAGTCCCAAAAATTGGTTGTGATTAAATTATGTTGGCAAAGATGGACTGGAAAATGTTTAGTAGTTATCAAAAATGGTGCATTGGCGGTTGGGTCAATGAATAAGGTGTAAATAGAGGTTTTTGATGTCTTTGTTCTTGACTTCAAGTGTTGACAATTTGTCATCATAATAAGCCCTACAACTATCTCGATATGAATCCTATCTGTCAATTTGAATCGTTATAGAGTCATTTGACCTAATAATTTCTCTAGGTAATTGGTTAGATAGGTGCGATGGGTGTTGGTGGAAGTGTGATCCCTCATTCTCTCAATTAATTCTTCAATTTCAATTTTATTTTCCATAATGTGGTTAACTAAACTCTCCTAACTCCCTGGGGGATTTTATGGAATTGTAGGAGGGCCAGGTGGAGGGTTAGAAGGAAGAACAAAAGTTAGGAGGCTTAGGCAGAAGAATAGGAGGGTTAACAAGATGTGCAATTCAAAACAAACAAATTAGTAATCAAATAATGAAAATAACTAAAAAAATACTAAAATTTAAGGTTAACAAATGTAGTTTTTTATCACTTACCTCTTTTATGTGGCGGCATCATTGATTAGCAACTTCCTAGGATGAATTCTGGCAAGGTTTAGCCTCTCTCACCCAAAATGCAATCACAGAATAGAAACATGTAGGAAACAAAGAAAGCTTAAATGCAAAATGAGGAATTGTACATTCAAGTTTCAATTTTCTTTTGGTTACACAGGTAACACGATTGCATTATTAATGTGATCATATTATTAACGCCATTACATTATTAAAAATAATAATAGTGTAATTACATTATTAATACAATCAAATTATTATCTTAAATAACACAATCATGTTATTTAATAATATGCTCACATTGTGGCTTGATAATTACTGAGCTATAATTTAAATAACATGATCGCATTACCAAAAATATCCACAAAATTGTCCCCCAACTCCATGCACTTACCCAAATATAACATTGGTAGTGTCAAATAATCAATCAATAATTAGTCAATAATATCAAATTATGTAGTTATCCAATTCATGATATCAAATTTGCGTAATATGAAAAAATAAAATAATGATGATATACTATATCAATTATTCCCCATAATTGCATAGAGCATTCATTTTCTACAAATGAAAATTAATTTCCTTAATTGAATATACAAAGAATGGTAAAAATAATTAGCAGAATGCAACATCCATGATTAAATAGAAATAAATTAATATTGGCATCATTAATCATGCTCTATAATGCTAATCATAGGTAAATGCCTTCAAAATCTAGCACATGAAATGTGGGATGTGACATCCTTTGCCCTTGAAAAAGATGTCATTATGATGGCTTAGTTAACTAAAGTTTGGTTAGAAAGATAGGGGATGAGTTTTAGAATATGTTCTCATGATTCTACAACTGTACTATTGATTAGCAATACAATTGGAGGATAATTTTTCAAAAACTAGGTGCACCCTTTCCATTTGACTTCTTATCAAAGGGTAACAACATGGTTTAGATTCATTCTTAAGCTAAAAGGCTCAATTTATAAATAAAATTATTTCCCTTCCTCTACAGTAAGTGATTAGTATTTATATTATTACATCATCTATTTATAACAGATACACATGATCAACAAGTTTTTCCTTTATTACAAACATTAAAAACATAGGAGATCATCATTAAATCCAAAAATCAACCAGGGAGAGTTCCCACAAATCTTCTCAGATTCTTTGTGCACTTATCCTACCCTGAGAGTGCCGCCCCTCTCCATTACTAAAAGGTTAAAGTTATGAATTTGAAAAAGGATATTGTGCATAAGTGCATATTATCGCTACTCCACATAACTCTAGGCAAGTATGTCTACAAATAAGAAATAGAAATGATACATTTCAAATGTATACAAAAATAAGGATTGATATTTTCCTAGGTATACATACTTATGGCCATAAGATTAAATTCAAAAAAAATCCCTTATTATATCCATACTTCATAATCCACCTCTAATTCAATGTGATACTAAGGATTTACCCTAATCACTTAGTAATCATGTTCCTAGTCCACCACTCATCCCTCAGGTTTACCCGACCTAATGATCTCCAATAAATGTGTATACACTGGTGTCACATACTTCCTACCATAGTCAATTTCCAAATCTCATTATCCAAAACAGATACCCTCACTTGGGTTTCACCATAGTCCAAATATGATAAGTTCCTTAATTTCCTAGATATTTCTTATATGAACCATGTTTTTCCATGCAATTTAATAAGGTGAATGAGCACATTAGGTCCTAGTGTTAAACTTAAAATCTGATATCACAATGTAAGAAAATTTTGGTCAAGTACCAAAAAATGTGCCATATTTTTTTATTATTATTTGTTTGTCTTTAATTTATCCTTCTGAAAGTTATCTTATTGATCCCTTTGCTTATGTTCATTAATGAGAGTAATAATTACTCAAACTATTTATTTCAATATTATTATTTTCATACTATTACCATGTATGGACTTAGAAATTGATAATCCATTCACGAAATTAGTTTTCAAATCAACACTTCATTTCAATTTATGCCGTAAAATTTTCAATAACATGCTCTCATATTGAAATCAAGTTATGCATTTAATACTAAAATCTTGTTTTTCCCTTATGAAATTTATAATTGTATAGTGTTAATGTCTCATGATTCAAATTTACATGAGTTTTTAGAATCAAATCAAACCTTCATAATAAGTGGCTTAAATGATAACTAATTCCATATCTCTCTATCATTTCCAAGTACAAATGCAATAATGTCTAAATATGTACTAAGTAAGACAAGTCAGCTTCTAAATTTTATTAGCCCAATAGTTTAATTCCAAATTAATGTACAAATAATAATTATTCTCATAATTATGACTGAATAACAAATTAAAATGTTTTACATCATTACGTGATTACAATATTCAATCAGTATAGGTGTTTGTCCAAAATAACCATATATGAATAATTCTTCATAAGGAAATCCATTAGACCCTTGAATACTATCACTATCTCTAAAAGACCATACATGAAGAGAAGAGGGAAAGTATCATTGGAGGGATTTTCCCCCAACCACAGAGACTTCAAATCCCCCGCACACCTCTCATCCACTAAGAGAGGCTATGCCCTTGAATAAAGGTGCTAGATGTGGTGGATCAATAGAGAAAGAGAGAATCCATGTGGATAATATAAATCACCATACAACTCCCCACAACAATGCAATATAGAAAGATATATCAATCCTAATGTGTATTGAAAAACAAATATGATAATATAGTAGGTGAACCCATAAATGCAACCCATCTCTAGTATTAAGGCATATCAAGTAACTACAAACATTTGGTGACCCTATCAAAAACTTTATTGTCTAGGAAACTCTACATGTACCATGCATGAAGCATATCGTCAACCCAAGGCGTAAGCCCAAGATTAAAATCTGAAGACCCAAGCCACATTTTACCAAAATGTGTTCATCTCCCAAATATGTTTTGACATCCAAAGGTGTTGGACTGTTAATAATGAGTTTAACCTCTATAAAGATTTATATCAGTATATCATTCCTCATCTAAGATTCTACTTTCCAAGATGGAATCAATATTCAAAAATATGAATATTTACCCATATGGTTTCAATTGAAAAAGGGTTGTTTTCTAATACACGTTCAAATGAGAAAATGATTAACTCCCAGAAGTCATTTTATAATTGTTCTTAAAGTTCCAAGCACATAGTTTCAAGGTGTCATGTTATGATTTACAACTTAAGTTTAAGATCTAATTTCTCCAAGATAAAATGATAATCAACTGAACAATGGTAAATTCTACCTGAATCCAAATCCTTATTCTCAAACCCAAGGTGTGTGAAGGTCCAATAATCCAGTAAGGTTACTTATCCAATATCAGGATTCAATTTTAATAAGGAATCAACCAAACTAACATAATATAACAGTTGGTCCAAGTTTCAGCATATCCTATGCAAGTATAATAAAATCCAACACTAATTTCAACTCCCTATGTTAGCTCAACATGCCAAGGGTCTAACGTATATTATTGTTCCACCTATACCCCATAGCTTATATATGAACAAAAGTCAAGGTTTTTCCACAAACCTTATTTAAGTAAAGTAAAAATCTAAGAAATGTATATGAATGATTACATATTTCATAAGTGCCCCATACCACTTATGAGATCTATTATCACGGGTTACCTGGTGAGGATTGATAAAACCATCCACAAAGGGTCTAACAAGTTTAGTGATTAAAAAATACTCAAGAACCCAACATCAATGCATATAGTATAGTAAAAAATACATTTATGTTTTCATAAGATTTAATGCATGTGAGAAATGGATATTCTACATGAATATGACCAATATCAAATCCCTAGTTAAACCCCTTATTAGGATCAAATTCAATAAGATTTTCTGAATGATACTCAATAGGTTTTCATAATATCAACTTATTTGAAGTACTATAGTGAACTCTATTTATCATTCTCATTACTAGCTTCTTACCTTTATTTTTCATTCCATACAAAAGGGTATTGAAAGCATGTTGAATTCTATACAATTCAAATATATTTCTAACACACCCAAGAGAATTGGGATAGGGTTTCAAGTTAGATATACATTCAATCATAGAAATAATGGCATAGGTTTTCAAAGTGTTAATCGGGTTCAATTCTCGAGGTGCCTTGATTTGTTGTCTTAACATTTCGAGATTGATTTCAAAGGCAGAAGAACATATTGCTTAGGTTCCCTTATCCTACCATTTATGTATATAAATTTTCAAAAGTCAGTGATACAATTTGTGAATTGTTTCATGATATCCATATAAAGGGTAAATTCATTAAGATGTCAATCATAGTTATTATCCAAAATATCAACCATATACAAGGGACGATTTATGAGATATTTGTATTATACAAGATGATATTGATCTAGTAACGACCATGCACTACCTTAGGTGGCTAGGAAATACTCACATTCATTATTATATTGACAAGCAACCATCATACACAAAATGAAATGAATATGGTCGATTTAAGGCTATAATGCACTTTTCATCATATTTTTTATAATTTATCACTAACTAGATGTATTATAAAGTAAGTATACCATCACAAGGTTTCTTAGGAGAGATGGTCTCATGATATAAAAACACTCCCTTATCCTCTTTCTTGCTAGGATTTCATTTTACTTAGATTTACAACAACTCATGTTAGAAGAGCTTATATGTTTTACAGATTTAAAAGTGTATATCAAGGTAGCATGAGTAGTGATGAAAGGCTTGCAATACATTATAAGATAGTAACATCAACGATGTTAGACTTGCAAAACATCACATTGATAAAATTATTGCAATTGTGACATTTCAAGCTTCTCATGATAACAACATATTATAATAGCATCACGTGATGACAATATGTATAGTTAAGCATAACATAAGGAAAGTATGGCTACTATAGATATCAAAATCACATGTTACGCACCATCCAGAATGGTATGCAAGAGAGGAACAACAATCCATTAGCAAACTTAAGGAAGTAGTCAAAGTAAAATCCATTTTAAGCAATCAAGCTATAAGAGGGAAGTCGGACTATAAAAAGGCCAGAATAAATAAGCAAACACATCCTAGAGTATCAACATTTTTATCTTAGAAAGTTAATGATGTGGCTCATGAGATATCCATGTGGTAACAATTTGCACAAGCTAAAAATATGAAATGTGAAATGATAAGGATAAAACTTGTATTAAGATTGGCAGAATAGTTATAAAATTAAGAAAACTAAAATTATAATAAATTCTTTATTTTTCAATAAAATTTAATATTTCAAAATGTTTCAAAACTCATAAATACCATTCAAAATTTATTTTTACTTTATGAAATTTTTTTCATATAATAAAATTGTGTTGAGGGTCAGTCATTCAATAAGATAGAACAACTAATTAAAAACTAAAATAAATTTCTAATAATTCAACCATGGAAAAAAATATATATGCCAAGTTTAATATAAAAAAAATAACCTTTATTATTTTTAATAAGATTTTTACTAGCATACCCCCAACATAACAACTTTAGAATAAAATAATTACCACTTTAAAAGGAGGAATATTTTTTGATGCATATGCAAATGTGTGAGCATACACAAGGCACATAAAATATTCCTCCATGAGAAATTTCATCTCATGGAATGCCATGATTGGAGCTCAAATGGGTAAATTATACAGACATACAATGATCTCATATTGTCAAAATATAATATGATCATTATACAATTATACAATAGTAAAATATAGTCATATGGTAATCCCTTGTTACCAGTAAGTATACAGTCATGTTGTCAGCAAATGTTATATATTCTTAAAATGGATAGTTAATTGTTAAAGCAAAAAATTAGAATCCACATTTCCAACGTTTCAAAATATAATCATATAATGCCAATGCCATCGCCATGCACGAATGTTATATGTTCTCAATCTCATAACGTTGTGAGGAGAGGGAGGAGAGGGTTAGTTTAAGGAGTTCATACAAATTTTATTGGGGTTAATTATAATTTAAAATTTATTGACATTGGGTAAATTATAATTTAAAATTCATTGACATTGGGAAATTCACCATAGGTTTAGTTATGATATCTTTCATATAATTTTATAAGACTTAGTGTTATGTTAAATGTATACATATTTACGGAAATATCTATTAAAGTTTGTATATGTATGTATATATAAAAAGAGTTTTAACAATCATAACTTTCACATTATATGTTTTAAATTGAAAAAAAAGCTATAATATTTAATTTAAATGTAAATTCTATTTTATATTTATTGATAATAAAAGGAAGTACAAGTAGTTTGTACTCATCAACCCAAGTTCTATTTCTATTGAATACATGAGGACTCTTTCAAAAAGTGGCCATGTGAACACTTTGAAGTAGGGGTCACACTTCTCCTTATGGACCATGTGGAGCACAGCAGGGCATTTTGGATGCGAATCGTTCGACGGACATTACAGACCCAGGCCCACCCACATGTCTGACTTCGAGAAGGTGCTCCCCATTACTCTGGTTCATAGCTCTGGTATATTAAAAGCACTTATCCCAACATTTTTAAGCCCATGTGGTGGTGACTCAACAGTAAAGAAGGTGGGCTTTACCCAGTAGGTCCCATGTTCAGTCTCCCTTGCCATTGGTAGTTGACTCTTCAAGTGGCATTGCTCCCCATGGGTCTTCAAAGGTTCCCCCTATAAAAATAGTCAAAAAAGAACCGCTTACCAATATCAAGACAATAAAAAGAAGTTCTTTAGACAACATTTAAAACACTGGCAAGTTAAAAATTAGTAGCTTCACTTTATATAATAACGCTGTTACCCATAAAATAACATCTAATTCAAGACCATTAATATTATTTACACACAATTCTATTTAAAAAATATTATCATTTAAAACATAATTTATAATTTATAAGTATTCAATTTATAGGTCACAATTAAATATTATCTATATGAGACAAATTAAATGCATGGTGTGACTAAGACCAAATCACAAAGTCGCATAAGGGATTGGTGAATTATGAACCTAGTGGTCCCTTTTGCTTGCAACAATCCTTTGAAATTATGCTACTTAAATATGAATTATTCAAAAAAATGACATAAACTTATATTTGGGTATTGACCCTTATCAAAAACTTATGATTATTGATACCAAATCATCGATCAAATGGGTCGCAGTATAAAAATGGTAATGCTGAATAATTGTTCAATAATTCTTATAGGTCCATTAGGTCTCCGATGTAATGACCTATTACGGACATGATCGTTATAAAGAACACGATTGCTATAAAGGACACAAAGAGGGACAATAATCCCTGTCAAAAATTAAAAACAACTATCTTATTACATTTTTAAAACAACAGGTATGTACATGGTCCCAATAAATTGTTATGACTACTAGAAATCCCTAGGATCAATGCATCCTTTACCAATGTTTAATGCAAAATATGAGGTACTAATAAATGCATAGATAATCATCACATTAATTCTTCCTTTCTCATGTTAAGATAGGTGAAACATATGTAATGATTATAACCCATTCCAAATAATTCTCTCTACTTCACATAATTTACAAATAGTTCCTTCTCTCCAATACTCTCCTTTGAATTGAAGGAGTTGTACATTTACGTTATAACAGACGAATAAAAAGCGATTTTCTAATTCATAATATCAAAACTACATAATACAAAATAACAAAAATGTAATAATATATTATATCAATCCTTACCTATAATTGCATAACATTCATTTATACAAATGACAATTAAATCCTTTAAATAAATATATAAACAATGATAACAATAATTAATCCAATACAATATCCTTGATTAAATAAAAATAAATTGATATTATTATTAATCATACTCTATAATGTTAATCACGAGTAAATGCCTTCAAAATCCTGCACAAAAAATTTGAGATGTAACAAAATGTTAAAAATGTTAAACAAGCATTACATTACAACTTTAATGTTTTTTTTTTAAACAATGAAAATGATTTTATAATGACACTATAAATAATAATTCATTAATACTTGTTAATATTTAATTTTTTTAATTATTTTATAGTGTAAAATATATATACATATATTAATCATTTTTTTATAATTTTATTTAAAAAATATTTATAATAAATATTTAAACAAATATAAATGCCTATTTATTTTTTTAAATTTTATTTATTTAATTTTTTATAAACCAATAAATATGGATGTGACTATTATTCTTGAGTTCCCTTTTTCATTCATTAATTTATAATCTAATAAAATAAATATAACAAACATTAGGACAAAATTCTAAAAGTCAAAAAAATAAAATATAATATATGTCAAAGATTTTATATAAAAGCATGTTAAAAATCTTCTCCCACATTTTATCCACTTGATAGTTTAATAATAATTATGTTTTAAAGTGTCATTGATTATAGAACATAAAATTCATGAGTAAATGATTGATTTTTAAATAAATGTTTGATTTTTAAATAAATGTTTGATTTTTGAGTAAATTTTTGATTTTTTTTAAATATGTTATTTAACTAATTTTTTCTTTATATGAATTGTATTAAAACCTAACAATTGTTATATAATATTGGGTTAAGTAGTTCTTTTCATTTTAATTTTAACTATTTTTTGATATATCAATGAGTAAGTACAATTTAATTAATATTAATTTAATTATGTCAATTTTTTTGTATAACGATTTTTCAATTTATTTATAATTGATTTTCTTTTAAATATTTATTTTATAACAAATTAAATTAAAAAATAAATATTATAATACAATTAATACTTAAAAAATATAAAAAGAGATGAAATTAAATTAAAGTCTAGATTTAATGGAATAGATAATTGACAATTCTTAAAATTAAATTAAAGAAAAAAAAAAAATATATATATATATATATATATATATATATATATATATATATATATATATATATATATATATATATAAACAATAAAATATTATTATTAAATTTTATATTATAAATTAAAATAATAATATATATATTTCATAATATTTTTATACACTGATATATTAGAAATAAAATACATCTTAAACTTAATATTTTTTTTTAAATAAAAAAATTTACAAAATTTGTGATGAGTCATTGATCTATTATTAATTGAATATGAATGAATAGTTAGAAACTAAATTTTGTTATACAATTATAAAATATCTAATAACAATCAAATTAACTTGATTTTCATTAATTAAAAAGTTAATCTTCTTTCAAACATTATTTATTTAATTATTCAACAGGAAGAGAAAGGATCAAATAATTCGGCTTTAGACCAAAAATGTGATTGAATAAATTATGAAAATACTTTTTAAGTTAAAATAATATGTTGAAACTTATTTATGTTTTATATATTTTATTTATATTAAAATAAATTATAAATATTAAGTTGTTTATTTTTATATTTGATTTTAAATTTAATGTTCATTTTATATGTAGATTTTAATTTTAAATTTGACATATATTTGATTTTATATATTTAATTTTTTTTTAAATTAATTTAGAAAAATCAATTTAAAAATAATAATATAAGATAAATATATTTAATATATATATTAGTTATATATGAAAAATAAAAATGATAATTTAATAATATAATAATTTTATTAGTTCATTTTTTTATGTAATATTTAATACACAACGCTCAAAAACAAATTACTCATTTATGTTGAACCAGTTTTTTCTCTAACAAAATATTTAAATTATAAATACTAACCAATTATTTTATTATGTATTATTTATAATAATATTTAACATTAAATATAAAGTTTTCAATTTATTTTTATTTATAATATTAAATCTTAAATATAATATTTTTTATTTTCAATTTATTTTTTCAATACCAAAATACTAACCTGGCACTTGTTTATTAAAAAACATATTTTATTTTTTAAAGTTTGAGAGAGAGATATTTTATCGAAGAGTCAACGATGGTTGATACCACCACACATTCAAACATGGATATTGATAATAAAATAAAATAAAATAAAGTGTGGGAAGTGGCACATTAAATGTTTCTAGCGTGACCCGCCATAACATTAGGTAATTGCAAAATATAATATATATTTACATGATGTAGTTTTTATTCTCATTTCGGAGTAGACAATTTAAAAATTGTGATTTTTTTTTTTTAATTGGAAAATATAATATATTTAATAAAAAGAAATATAATATATGTTTGTTAGAAAAATATAGGCGGTGTTAAGGTTAATATATTTTTATTTTTGAAAATTGGGATCTTTAAGATATTTTGAAGTTTAATTTTGAAAGCATGGTTTGTTTTGAATATTATTAGAAGATCATCCATTTTGATAAGATTGGCTTATTGAGTTATGTTTTGCCTAACATTGCTAGTAATTGGTCTTCATGTTTTTAAGATGCAGGTTTCGTGGAGTCCTCGCTGATAGATTCATGTTCTAAAACCCTGGCATAGATCCTTGGTTCAAATTTGAATTTGGTGGGAGCAAATTGGTGGGAATATTTTAAATATGTTTTGGACTCGAGCCCCAATATTTTCTATTAAAGCTTGGTCGTGTTTTTAACATAACCAAACCTTAGCCTAAAAATTATACCTTAGTCCCCTTTTAGTTTCCTCCTTTTATTTCCTATATTTCTAACGTGGTCTAATTTTATGCTACCAAGGTCCTTTTAATTTTCTAACGTGGTCCCTTTATTACCTACTTAGCCTAAAGCTTTAATGTTAAGGTCCCGTTCATATTTATTAATATGACAGAAACCTTAGTATAAATGCCTTAGCCTAAATTTCTTTCATCTCAGGTCCTAACTTAAATATCATGCATCTTGCAAGATCCAACGATTCGTGCTTCCTCGTGGCCTTTTAATCAGATGACATGAAGAAATCCTGACAAAATTGGGCAATTCATCCTTCGGACCAATCACGTTCATCACTCGGATCACGATCAACAATTCTCACTTCGTCATAGACCAAAGATCAGACGAAGCGAAGACAAGATTAAAAAGTCAAAAGCCCCAAGAGTCCCATGGAGTCACCACAAGATGCTCTCGCATTCAAGACTTAAAAGCAAAGGGTCTCGCTTATTAAATTGGACCAATGGTGTTCAGTTACTCGGATCATGATCGGACGGCTATCACTTCAAAGTGGCTTTTAATTAGATGGAGCAAATCAAGTCCAAGATCCTAGGAAGCCCCGTAAAGCTGCCATGTGGCACTCTCATATTGGGACACAGGGGTTTGATGAGCTTAAATTTGACGTTCATGTGACTGTCATTTGACGTCTACAAGGACATATTTGACATTCACATGATCATCAATTTTAAGCCCATCAAAACTAAGAACTTCACAAGCCTAAATTTGACATTTGTGTGAACATCATTTGATGTCCGTGAGACCATCAAATTTAAGCTATAGATTATTTTGCTCAAGACCAAGATATACTCCAAAATATCATTTAAAGAGCTCATGAATTACATTTGCAGACCAATGGAACCTCTCGGAGGACGTTCAAGCACTTGAAATATTTGAACTACAAATATTGAAATGATCTCATAATCTAAATATATGCAGAAATGAATTTAGTCTAAATCTAGAGTCTAAGGTCCCCAGTGCATTTGTTTGAATGTCATGAACCTTAAGCTAAAAACTTATACTAAGTCTTATTAAAAAAAGGTCTTTGTGACATAGAACTTAGCTCAAATACTTTTAACTGAATATTTTATTGTGTTTATTAATGCAATAAAACAATAGGCCAAAATATAGCATTTGGTCCTTGTATCACTTTGACCCCTTTATGCATGTTCTAAGGAGCTTAACACAAGTATTTTAACCCAAAGTATGCATTGTGTTTATTAGAAACAACATAAACCTTGGCTTAAAATATTTAGCTTGATCCCCTTTTTAGTATAAATCTCAAAAAACTTAGACATAAACACTTTAGCCTAAAGTTTATTTCATGTTTAATAAACACTAAATGAACCTTAACCTAACGTATTTAAACCTAAGTCCCCACCTAACTCTTTTGATTTAAAACTTAGCGTAAAATACTTTAACCTAAGTCTTTTTATGTTTACTAATATGAAATAGACTTAGGTAAAAGCATTTTAACCTAAGTTATTTTATGTCTATGCACTGATTTAAAGCTCGTGCACCTTGCAGGATCCAATGGTTCACGCTTCATCACAGTGGATGATCCAATAGTGTGAAATAGTTGATGACTTTTCAACGGAGCTCCAAGGGCCCACGAGTTTGACGTGTGGTGGATGCGCGTTTAAAATATGACTGACAAAGGTGCCAAAGCTTAGAAGGCCCACAGAGGTGCCAAGTGGCACAACCATTGTGCTCAAGACCAAAAGGAACCAATGACGAGCAAGGTCTTGCATCACAATCAATGACCCACGCTGATCCAAGGATCATGATCCAACAGTGTGAAACAAAAGTTATTTTTTAAATGCCAACGTCTAGTGCTTCAAAGGCATTTATGAAAAATGTTGTGAAAGGTTCCAGATAGATGCCAAATAAGCACCATGCAAGCACAAAATGACAAAATAGGAGATCTTATATGCTCGAAGATGCAACTGTATAAAGGCAAAGGTCTAAATCATATCTGAAGCACATATGCGCTGAACTCCAAATGAGTTACCACCATTAAAGCTTTAAAACCCTAAAACTTGCATTAAAAGGCCTTAAGTGGACTCAGGTTGATTACAGTGAATTTAGAAGAAGTTCAATTAAGTTTTGAGCGTGAAAGAGCTAACCCAGAAACCATTTGCAATCTAATTGAGAGCAATTTGTAAGGTTTGGAAGCCATGGCAGTTTACAGGCAGCAATATAAGGATGAGACATAGCTATATTTGTATATGGATAATGAAGGGAGGGTCTTCAAGGATACAGACCTAGACATTGTTGCACTAAACACAGGCAATAAGAATTGGTTCGAGCTCTTCTAAACCATTGTGGAGATGTAGGACATTACTAAGGAGGAATAAAATATTGTTACTGTAACTAGGAGATACAATGACCTAGTTGCAGTCTCGATGGCCAATCTTCACCATGTGGCCTCCAAACTAGAGATAATCCACTATATTGACATCCTTGCTCCTATTTTCAAGGATTATAGGTTGGAACAGGGTTGGACTATCCATGAAAGGTCCTTTAAAAGAGTAGCATTCATTTTCCCATTGGCTTTTGAAAGTTACTATAAACTCTCAAAACCTCAAGTGGATTTACCCACTATTAAAGAGTGGACTAGCAAGAATGATCTTGACACCATCCTTAGGCAATGGTTGCTCCAAGAGAGCCATGTAATCTGAGACCCTGCTAGTAACATCCCAATAACCCAATTTAGAGAGGGAATTAGAGTAATAATGACCCTATTAAATAGAATCTCTGGAGCCCCCTCAACCACATTTATTAGCAAGAGCTAGGTGTCTTATATCTACTTTAAGGTAGAAAAAGGGCTCACTCCTCCCATTAGGGAGATGATCAACATATACTTAGAAAGGCAATTCATAGCCATTAGGAAGAAGACCAGCACCCAATTTTTCATGATGTCCTATTTTTTGGATGTTTTACTAGGCTCCACCTAGATCCCCTATATCAAAAATTGGTCACTTGATGGTAGGTTTACAGTCTCTCACCACTATTCCAAGCTACACATATTCAAGTATAGGAATAACATGCAATTCATTTGTGATTATGTCTACCAAGCTTTAGTAGAATCCATCAGGGATTCTTATGCCCAGGGTAAGCCCTCTAACCAATAAATATGTGAAGTTCATGGGAGACATCTAGTTGTATCTAGATTGTACAGTGATCAGGATTGAGGGGATTATGATCCAACCCAATAGATTGCTTGTCCATGTCCCAATCAAGTTGGCATAGCAAGGGATTACATACCAAATTCTTAATGGTGTGGACAGAGTATGCAAAGTTAAGAAGGATCTCCTACATCCCTTTCCTATAACCATTGAGGGAACTATGCTACAGAATTGGGATCAAGTGAGTATTATGGCCAAGCATAGGGAGTCTTTTAGATTGTAGCTTGATGAACTGAAGATGTGGGACCCAAAAGGCATAGTATCCACACACTTGAAGTCCAGGCAATTGCCCAAACCAGTGTATGTACACCAACTCAGTGTCCATGACACAATTTATATCAAAGCAAACACTTTTGAAAAAATATTGGCTAGACTCAAGGGACATAACATTAAACTTGAACCTAGAGTGTCTGGTGATGAAAATCCATAAGGGACATATGGAAAATGCATCCCCTTCAATACCACTTTCTGGATGGACCTTCTAGGCCACCTCAAGAGCAACGTCAACTAGAAGTGTCACAGCCCCTAGCACAAATTACAAAGGGTCCTGGTAAAGAAAAGTTGGAAGAGAGACCTAGTGAGGGCCCATCATCCTCAGCCCCTCTTGACAAACCTTCACCCTAGTGGAATGCTTAGACATGATTGCCTTGGGGCATGATGAAATAGTAGAGGATGCCCTCAAGGTCATTACTGAGGCATATGGCATCGATGAAGAAGAAGAACATATTGAGGAGGCACAAGCCTAGGCAGAGGAGGTTGAGAAGGATAAAGGAAAAGAGGTTGCTTTGGATTTAGTTCCAGTAACTCCCCCACAAAAGAGAAAAGCAGAATTAGCCTTGGTCCTAATTAGGTCAAAAAAGTTAAAGTTGACTTTCACTCATCCCACAAGTGAAATTAACTTATTCAGTGAAGAATACCCTATTCATGAACCAATCATCCCAGATTGGTTCATTTATGGTGAAATGCAAAAGATTCCCACTTTGTCTCACTCTTGGGCCTTGACCAAAACTATTAACATTGATGTACATGATGACATCAAACCTTGGATAAAGGCTTTGATGAAGGAGGAAGAAGAAAGAAGGCTAGTGACCACTATAGGGCCAGAAAGAAAACAAATGGATGCTCTAGGAGCATCAAGCAGAACAAAGATAGAGGTCCTAGAACCTCTAAAATACACAAAGTCATCTACTATTGTGCAATTTAATCCAGAGATAGTTGGATTAGAGGTCACAATAAGAAAAGCTATGGTGAGGACTGAATAGTTCACATTCTAGAAGGTTGAACCCTTTATAGGTTTAACTCCAGTTGGAGGGCAACAGCTTGGTGAACTACCCATCCATGAAGAGGATGTTTAGAACCTAACAGAGGCTTACTCATCAAGAGAATGAAACAAAAGATTCTCAACTTGGAGAAGGAAAAGGAGAACTTGGATACCCAAGATATATTATCAGTGCCTGAGGCTATAATAAATATGTTTGAAGCATCCTTTTTTGATATGTTTGATTCCTTAAAATCAATAAAGCTAAGGCAAGATGCATTGAGCTAGTAGAGTGAGGTGGCCAAAGGATTGATAACAGAGTGGCAAGATACAAAGGCCAAAATAAGAGATATTACCAGCATATTAATTAGGAATAAAATTCCTAAGTTCAAAACCATTAGCCTATCCCACCTAAATGATATATTAGGGATAATGGTAGATAAGATCCAGAGCTTAAGTACTTGGTCAGCAGGCTTGTATAGACTTCTAAAGGATGATGAAGAGCTGATTGCCATGATTAAACAACTCCTTGGCACCATGTTGGCTAATCCTGAAAAGACTATAGCCCTGGGCATTATTGATGATGAGGAATATAAGCATATGGTCACTTGTTTGATGCAAGAAGTAAAGGGCAAGAGCCAAGATTAATCAGGTAGTGACAATAGTAGAATTTTGGGCATGATCTTCACTGCTAAAGAAAAGATTGTATAAGCCAGGTATATTAAAGAAGTAATGAAAAGGGATGATAGATATTTTGAGGACTTAGTTGACCAAGAAGATGTCTACCTCTTGAGACCAACTATGGATTTAGAACTTGTCAAAGAACAACATCAAAGGGCTATGGAGCTTCTGTAAGAGCAACAAGGGGACCCTTCGGTAATGGGCCCACCAATTAATTAATATTCCTTTTTTTGTAAAAACATTATAATATTTTAAATAGGAATATCTCTTTGTAAGGCATATGCTAGTTTGTTAGCATATTGTCTCTAGGTCAATCTAGTTTAGAAAAGGAAGTGTATTCTAGAACTTTTTGAAAGAGGACAACTGTCTTTATCTTTTGTACATTTATATCTTGTCGCTGACCTATGTACTACTTGACTTTTCTATAAAAGGTAGTATTACCATTTTGTAAACAGAGAGATTTTTGAGCAAAATTTGTATACTTTGAGCAGTTAATACTATCAAAGAATTTTGTGAAGATTGTCTAAATTTGATGTGTCAATTGTTATTGTAGCTTTCTCTCAATTGTTGGTTCTAAAGCTTAAATTTGAATAGTTTCATGAATTCTGAATTTGTATTTGTGACATAGGGTTGTTAATTTGTGTTTATGCTAGATTAGTTGAAGGATCTTGATTTTTCTTCATTTTGTTTGTTCTGTATTTAGTTGTGCTAATTCTATTTGAGTTTGGAAACAAATCTTTAAAGTAGAATCCAATTCTTACTTGTATAATTTCATACTATCCTTAGAAATTTGCCTGGTGCATGGTGAGAACTGAGCTTACATTATTTTGCCTCATATATTGGTTAAATTTAGGTTTAGTTATAATTGAAACTTTGTCATGATATTTGAGTTAAGGATCATCAATCACTTGTTTTCTTTTTGCCTTACTCTTCTCTTTTGGTTCTTTTTAAACCAGATCACTTTAGTTTAGACTTCATTATAAATATCCATTTAGATTAATCTATAGTTTTAGCTTTGATCATAATTCACTATAATTAGCATAGAAACTTACAATTTACAAAGATTTGGCCCATGATGGCTCCCATCCATCAATTAATATAAATTTTGTAGAATATATTATCATTGCTCTGCCTCTATTTCACCATAGCTAACGTGAGTTACCAAAACCTACTACTCATTATCTAAATTCATAGAATTCCAAAATTAGAAGTGTTATTTGAACACTCAAGACACCTGTGATACAATCTAAGGCATCAACAAGTCCCCACTGGTGCTAAAAGGAGGGTTATCTTAGTGAATTGGCTGAATCTTTGTTAGTCTTAGGGTATTTGATCTAAGATTAGTGTTATCTTTGCTCTTTTGCATAATTATTTGCTCAAAAGTGTAAAGATCATTGATCTTTGTGGTCTTTAACATATCTTTCTGCTTTCTTTAGACAAAGATCAAAGTTCTTTGAGGTTTGATGCTTGATTTTGGTAAATATAGCTTAAGCTTTGAAAATTCGCAGTATCTGAGGTTAGGATGACTTGTTTTGATCAAAGTTTGATAAATATTTCATATATTTTAGTTTATTTGATCTTAAAAGTGTAAAGATTAATCATATTTGCATAATTGAAAACATATTTGAGCTAATTTAGTCAAAGATTGATGTCTTTTACTGTTCTTTATAGAATCTTTGCGAAATCAACTTAATGTGTAGGTTTAATCCTGGTTCTTTACAAAGATTAAATTGACACATCGTATCTCAAATTAGATCTTAAATCTTCAAGTTGGAATTGCCTAGGATTCGAACAAGATCACATTCAAATACAAGAGAGCCTTTGCTTGAGCTCGAGGTCCATAGAAAAACTAGGCAAGATAAAAGTAGGCATAAACATTTCAGATCTTTGCCAATCTCACCTCGTCAAGGTACCATTTCCTTCAAACTTCATCCAGGTATGGCTTGGTTGGGAGACTCTTCAATCAAAGTACCAGGTGTAGTACATGATCTCCCACATAACCCTAAAAAGTACTTGCCAACATTTAGTCCAACTGGTATTGTAACTGTTGAAGAGCACATTAAATCTTTTAAAGCTGTTTTGAGGTTTCTAAATGTAACACATGAAGATGTAGCATGTAGGCTATTTCCCTTAATTTTTAAGGATGCTGCTTACGAATGGTTTTTGAATTTGACTGATAATTATATTACTAGCTGGGATGGTTTTGCTAATGTTTTTATAGATCAATTTGGTAAAATGGTTAGTCCATGTGTCATATACCACTAGTTCACCACCATTAGAAGGGATGCAAGCGAGCCCATAAGGTCCTTTAATGCTAGATTCTAAAAACTATAAAGTAAGACCATAGAACCTTGTAAGTCTGATGAGGTTTTAGCTCTAGAAATCTAAAAGGATGCAGTAGATCCCATGACTTATGTATTCCTGAAAAGATCTCTTCCCCCTATAACTTCATTATCTAGGGCATATTATGAAGGAGTGGTCATTGGTGATCAAATGCAACTCCAAGTACAAATGACCTACTCTGTTCCAAACATCAACCCACATTTGCCCACTTTGAACATCTTCCCCAACAATAACCAAAATGTCCCAGCCTTGAATCAACTCCCAAATATGAATCAATTGCCCTTGAGTCATACTACTCCCAATCAAAATCTAGGATTCTTAAGTCATCATGCTGCTAATGGATTTAATACAAATGATCAAAGAGCTTAGTACCAACTATTGGTACCAACGATAACTAGGTGCACAATTCTAAAACTCCTAAGAATGAGAATGAGTCTATTTTAAAGATGGTCCAAAAGTTGAGCACTAATTATCTTCAACTGCAAAAACAAGTTGGCAATACTGGAGAAGGCTCTAGTAGGAACTTCTCATTCCAAATGTTTAATAAGCCTAATAATAGGTTTCAAAATGATAACTTCTATAATAATAAGAATAATAAACCATCTTCTAGCAAGAAAACCATGAATATTGATCTTAATGACATTGTTTTGCATGATTATTATAGAGTGCATTGTATAATCAAACATGGTGAGATTGATTACATTGAGTTTTGTAAAGCTTTTGAAGTATTACAAGAAGAATTAGACACATTTGAAGTGGTCCCTAACAAGGATAGTGGTGCAGGTACCTCTAGATCCAAATCATCTGATCAAGTCAACATGGTAGAAGTTTTTGGATTCCCCTTCAAAGAGGACAACCAACTGGATGATGTCCCTGAGGAGATCTAGGTCTTCCAAAAATTCTTGAAGAAGACTTATCCATTTGAGTAATAGAGAGCAAAGACAGGCCTTGACTACCTCAATGCCTCTAAATAACTTTGGAACTCCTCCAGACACTTCTTCAAGAAATAATTTGGAACCACCCAAAGGGAGTACCTCTAAACCCAGTGTTGATGTTCCTAGTTCTTCAATTAAGATTGGTTATAATATATTTAAAGATATGAAGAAGATAAAAGCTAATATCACTTTGCATGAATTAACTTAGATCACAAAACAAAGAGACCTCTTGTTGGACTCATTGTCAAATAATCCCAATAGACCACCTAAGGCTGACAATGCTAATGTGACCATGCACAAAGCCAAGACATAATCTCCTCTTTTCTTGCTCACAATTAGGGTGTTTGGTAATAATTTGCATAATTATTTATTGGATTTTGGTGCATCTACCAATATCATGCCTGCAAGTATATGCAAACAACTTGGCTTAACACAAATTAAGTTTGATAGGGTTGTCACCCAATTAGACAAATCTAGAGTTAAGGTTGTTGGAAAGTTATTAGATGTTCGTATACAATTAGCCTCTAAACCTAGAATACAACATTTTATTGATATTCAGGTTGTTGACATTCTTGATGCATATGGATTGCTCTTGAGTAGGGAATGGACCAAAGCTCTGAATGGCTACATGTTCATAGATTGTTCACACTTGTCGCTGCCTTGGAAAGGCATTCCAAACCAGATCAGGGTTGAAATAGAGCCAAGGATGAAGCATATGATCACTGAGTATAATGTTGTGAAAAAAAGGGTTATCATACTTGACTCAGACTTAGGGGTTTTCACCCTAGAGACTGCAAAGTTATCTGATCCCAAAAGTACTCATGTTATTCCTATGCTCTGGAAGTTGCATTTTGATGCTGTTACGTGTAAGGTTGGATCCATAGTAGGCATTGTCCTCATTGACTCTATGGGTATGAAACACCATGCTTCATATAGACTCCAATTCCTTTACACCAATAATCTTACTGAATATGAGGCCCTTATTCTAGATTTGCAATTTGCTATAGAAATAAAGTTAAAGAACTACTAGTCTATGGTGATTTAGAATTAGTAGTCAACCAAGTGAAAAGAAAATATCAATACAAACTCTCATACCTTAAGAGGTATAAGTTCAAGGTATGGGATCTGATTGAGTCTTTTGATGCTTTTAGCATTGTCTCCATCCCCATAGAAGAGAACCAAGCTGCTGATAAGTTGGCATCTATTGCAGCTAACCTCATGCCCACCCAAGACTCCCCCAACTTCAGCATTGCACTAATACCTTGTCCTTTGATGCCTAATAATGTAAATCATTTTGAAGTATTCAATTATAATCAATAGATATTGGATTTCATGACCAATTATGGAGCATTTGATGCTCATATTATTGATGAGACTAATGAAAATGCACTTAGGGAGGACAAATTTGATGGTAAAGTCATTTAGTTGAATGACAATAAGATTCCTAAGGGGATGATTGCTTTAGATAGGCTATTTGATTAGGAAAAATTGGCTGAGGTTTCTAAGATTCCCAAGGTAAATGGGAAGGACTACAATGCTATTGATCTTGGTCTTCAAGATTAACCCCAGTTGGTAAATGTAGGAAAAGCTTGCACAAACATTGCAAACAAGAAGGCCAAGGAGCTGCTAACACAGTACAAGGATGTCATAGCTTGGTCTTATGATGACTTGAAGATATTTGATCCAAGAGTCATCACTCACACCATTCTCCTTAAAAAGAACTGTAAACCCTTTAGGCAAAAGCAAAGGCCTGTGAACCCTATCTTAGAACCAATGATGTTCAAAGAAGGTTAAGAGATTGGTAGATGCTAAAATAGTATTTCCCATCAGGAATTTTACCTTGGTGTCCAATTTGGTGGCAGTCAGGAAGAAAAATGGTGAAATCAAACTCTGTATTATTTTTAAGAATTTGAACAAAACATCTAAAAATGATAACTATCCTCTTCCCTCTCTTGACCAGGGGATACAGTTTGTTTTAGGTTCAGTGATGATGTCTTTCCTTGATGGATTTTTAGGTTACAACTAGGTGTTGGTTGACAAAGAAGATAGGATGAAGACAAATTTCACCACCAAGTGGGGGACTTTCACCTACAAGAGAATGTCTTTTGACTTAATCAATGCAAGAGCTACTTTTCAAAGGGCCATGGACCATGGCTTCCAAGGTCTGATAGATAAGTGCATCATTATATATATGAATGACCTAACAGTTTTTTCTAAAAATAGGGAATATCACTTTATGCATTTACAATAAGTGTTTGAGAGATGCAGAAGGTATGGAATCTCCTTAAACCCTAAGAAAAGAATATTTTATGTTACTGAGGGCAAAATGTTGGGTCATTTTATAACTAAAGATGGGATCTCCATAGATCCAGAAAGAGTGGAAGCTCTATCTAAGATAGAGCCTCCAAATAGTAGAAAAAAACTAAAATCATTTTTTGTTAAGATAAACTTTGAAAGAAAGTTCATTTCTAGCTTTGCAAATATTTTCAAGCCATTGAATGACATGCTCAAAAAAGATGCCAAGGTCACTTAGAATGAAGAATCTAGGAGGGCATTTACTGACATCAAAGAAGCAAATAGCCAGGCTCCAATCCTGATAAGTCTCAACTTTTTGAAGGACTTTTATCTCTATTTTCTCGCAACTGGCCATACTATGGTTGTGGTTTTAACTCAAAAAATTGATGGATGTGATCACCCAATAGTTTTCATGAGTACTATCTTTAAAAATGTTGAATTGAATTATTCATTGATTCATAAATAATCATATGCATTAGTTAAGGCAATGAAGAAATTTAGGCATAAGGTGCATGTTATTCTACCTGACCCTACCACAAAGCTTATGTTGAGCCAGAATGAAATTGGAGAACGTAGAGGTAAATGGATGTCAGTTTTGCAAGAGTATGACATAGAAATGAAAATGATAAAACTGGTAAGGTGCCAAGGTCTGATCCATATGATTGCTAATACCAGCCCTAAACTAAGTATTATGCAAGTTGATCAATAGAACTTTCAATTTAGTGAGTGGTATGATTCCATCATTCATTTATTGATTAATGATACTTATCCTGTAAGACTAACAAGGGAGCAAAAGAGGGCTCTAAGACTCAAGGTATCCCATTATCTGATCAAGATGGGTTCTTATATAGAAATAAATTTGAAGGGGTCTACCTAAGGTGTGTCTCAACAGAAGAAGCTACCCAAATCATGAGTACCTTTCATGAGAAGTTTTGCCATGGACACCCATTTGGGAAGACTACAACATATAAGATCCTTAGAGATAGCTACTATTGGCCAACTATTTTTAAGGATGCTCACAAACATGTGAGGGAATGTCACTCCTACCAAATCTTTAGCACCAAGGAGCCTAAGGTAGCAATGCCTTTACAACCAGTCATGCTTGATAAACCATTTGCATAATAGGGGTTGGAATTTGTAGGGGTAATCAACTCTAATCATCTAAAGGTCACAAATTCATCTTGACTTCCACAAATTATTGCACAAGGTATGCTAAAGCTGTAGCCATTAAACAATGCAGGATGGAGGAAGTGATTAGTTTCTTGAAAGAGAATATTTGTACTAGATTTGGAACTCCAATCTCTTTGGTGTGTGACAATGGGTCTGCATTTACATCCATAGAGATGGTTGAATGGACATATGATAATGGCATTTGTCTCACATTTTTATCTAACCATTATCCCCAAGGCAATGGAGTGTCTGAGTCCATCAACAAGAACTTGATGAAAGCAATCAAAAAGTCTGCTACAGACAAGCCCAAGACTTGGCACAAGCTACTCAAATATGCGTTATGGGTAGATAAGATAAGGATCAAGCAAGCCTTGAAGGCATCACCATTCATGTTGGTGTATGGCCAAGAACTTATCTTCCCTATCACTCTCAAATTGTCTATGTACAAATTCATGCACGAATATATGGAATAATGTTAGGAGCTTGCAAATTCAAGATTGTTAGACATCATCCAGATGGAAGATGCACGTGAAAAAGCCTTTGCTAATTTTAGTAGACATCAAACCACAATGAAAATGTGGTTTGATAAAACATAAAAGATTAAGGTGTTTATACAAGGGGACCTAGTTCTCTTTTGGGACAAAATATCTAAGCCTAAGGGCAAACATGGCAAGTTCACAACTTTATGGATTGGCCCATATCAGATTGTAGATACATTGGGAAACAACACCTTCAAGCTCAAAGATCTACAAGGAATAGAGTTCACACTACCCACCAATGGGTAGTACCTCAAACATTACTTCTCTATTGCTCCTTCTGAGGTCTTTATGGAGTAAACTATAAGATGGTTAGACTTAGTATAGGTAGGCTAGTTAGTTTCTTTTAGTTATTTCCTTCATGTCCCTTATTTGTATATAATCATGTATATGTTTGTTTGATTTTTCTACCTTGTTCCTTGAGTCCAATAAGTCCTCTTGGACAACCCTGAGCTCAAAGTTTATTCAATTTGCTTAAAATTCCAAAGCCCAATAATGTGGGTATGAACCTAAAATATATGTTGACCATGGATCTAAAATATGATCCTAATGTTGTGATTTGAAGAAACTAGTGAAGACTGATGAATAGGTTAACTATTTTATGAGAACTTAGACATTATCTTGACCTAAATTTGGTTTTAAGAACATTTACACTTGTAGGGTGAAAGTTTAATCTGTTGAAACATAGTCATGCTTGCACTAAATAAACATCCTTGCCTAGGACAATGGTTGAAACCATAGGTGATTCTCTGAGGATCAAACACTTGACCAAATCCTTAAACTTGGCTACTCTGGTTCCCAACCTTGCTAAAAGCATAAAAGATCTAAAATACAAAAAATAAGAATGCAATGCAAGATCAAAATCTTTTCAAGCATAGGTGATTCTGGTAATCTCCACTAGGGTTAAGGATGCCTAATTGGCAGTGGAGCAAGGCCATGAGTGGAGCCAAAGGCATCTGTGTCAGGGCTATGAATGTCTGGCTGATAGTAGAGCAATGCCCAAACCTTCCCTGAACTAGAAGCATGGTTCTTAATGAATACCCAAACATGCTCCAAGTTAGTGTTAATGATTAAGGACATGAAACCTGGAAGTTGTCACCTAAATCCCATGGAAAATAGTAAGTGGAATCAAAGCACAAACACAACATGGTTATGTCTTAATATTTTATCCCAATTATGCAAGTGCAAGGTTTGTGTTAACCATAAACTGATCTAGATAATGGTATTGATCAAGTAGAGTGGATGACTTAGTTGTTTGTCTGAACCAAAGTCTCTATATTCTAACATATTGCTATGTTCCCCTCAAAATTCACCATTTTTTGAGGTCAACATACCCTTATTTTTGAAAATTCGGACCCTTGAGATATTTTGAAGCTTAACCCTGAAAGCATGGTTTGTTTTAAACATTAGTGGAATTTGAAGATCATCCACTTTGATAAGATGGACTTACTGAGTTATGTTTTGCCTAACATTGCTAGTAATTGGTCTTCATGTCTTTAAGATGCAGGTTTTATGAAGTCCTTGCAGATAGATTCATGTTCTAAAATCCTAACATAGACCCTTGGTTCAAATTTGAATTTGGTGGGAGCAAATTGACAGGAATATTTTAAACATGTTTTGGACTCAAGCACCAATTTTTTATATTAAAACTTGGTCATGTTTTTAACACAACCACACTTTAGCCTAAAAATTATGCCTTGGTCCCCTTTTATTTCCTCTATTTCTAATGTGGTCTAATTATATGCTAGTAATTTCCTTTTAATTTTCTATACTGGTCCCTTTATTACCTACTTAGCCTAAAGCTTTAATGTTAAGGCCCCATTCGTATTTATTAATACGAATGAAACCTTAGTCAAAATGCCTTAGCAAAAGTTTTTTTCATCTTGAGTCTTAGCTTAAATATCATGCATCGTATAGGATCCAATGATCAACACTTCTTTGTGGCCTTTTAATCGGACAATGCAAAGAAATCCTAATAGAACTAGGCACTTAGTCCTTCAGACCAATCACATTCAAGCACTCGGATCATGATCAACGGTTCTCTCTTCATCGTAAATCAAAGATCGAATGGAGTGAAGGCAACATCAAAAATTCAAAAGCCCTAAGAGCCCCATGAAGTCACCATGCGGTGCTCTCACATTTGAGACTTAAAAGTTAAGGGTCCCACTTATTAAATTGGACCAATGGTGTGTAGCTACTCAAATCATAATCAAATGGATCTCACTTCATCGTGGCTTTTAATTGGATGGAACGAATTAAGTTTGAGATCTTGGGAAGCCCCATAAAGCTGTCATGTGGTACTCTTGCATTGGGATGTAGGAGTTTGACAAGCTTAAATTTGATGTTCAGGTGACCATCATTTGACATATGTACGACTATCAAATTTAAGCCTATCAAAATTAAGAACTTAATGATCCTAAATTTGACGTTCATGTGACCATCATTTGATGTTTGTGAGGACGTATTCGATGTTTGTGAGATCGTCAAATTTAAGCTAATGAATTATTTTGCTCAAGACCAATATATACTCTAAAATGCCATTTAAAGAGCTTATCAATTACATTTTTAGACTAATGGAAACTCTCGAGGGACGTTCAAGCACTTGAAATCTCTGAACCACAAATATTGAAATGATCTCATAATTTAACTATATGTAGAAATGAATTTAGTCTAAGTCTATATCCTAAGGTCACTAGTGCATTTATTTGAATGTTGTGAACCTTAGGCTAAAGACTTATACTAAGTATTATTAGAAAAAGGTCTTTATGACATAGAACTCAGCCCAAATGCATTTAACTAAATATGTTATTGTCTTTATTAATACAATAAATCCCTAGGCCAAAATCTAGAATTTGGTCCTTGTATCACTTTGATCCCTTTATGCATGTTTTAACGATCTTAACACAAGTATTTTAACCCAAAGTATGCATTGTGTTTATTAGAAACAACGTAAATCTTGGCTTAAAATATTTAGCTTGGTCCCCTTTTTGGTATAAATCTTAGAAAACTTAGTCATAAACACTTTAGTCTAAAGTTCATTTCATGTTTAATAAATATAAAATGAAGCTTAACCTAAGGTATTTAAACCTAAGTCCCCACCTAAGTCTTTTGATTTAAAACTTACTATAAATTGATTTAACCTAAGTCTTTTTATGTTTATTAATATGAAATAGACTCAGGTAAAAGCATTTTATTCTATGTTCGTTTATGTCTATGCACTAACTTAAAGCTCGTGCACCTTACAGGATCTAATGGTTTGTGCTTCATCGTGACGGATGATCCAACGATGCAAAAAAGCTGATGACTTTTCAATAAAGCTTTGAGAGCCCACGGGTTCGATGCATGGTAGATGTGTGTTCAAAATGTGATTGACAAAGGTGCCAAAGTTTAGAAGGCTCGTGGAGGTGCCAAATGGCACAACCACAGGGCTCGAGATCAAAAGGAACCAACGACGAGCAAGGGCCTATATCATAATCAATGACCCACACTAATCTAAGGATCATGATCCAATGGTGTGAAATAAAATGCATCTTTTAAATGCCAATGGCTAGTGGTTCAAAGGCATTTATGAAAAATGTCACACGAAAGGTTCTAAATAAGCACCAGATAAGCACAAAATGACAAAATAGGAGATCTTGTGTCCTCAAAGATACAAACGTATAAAGGAAAATGTCTAAATCATATTTGAAGCACATATGAGCCAAAATCCAAATGAGCTACCACCATTAAAGCTTCAAAACCCTAAAACTTGCATAAAAAGGCCTTAAGTGGACTCAAGTTGATTACAGTGAATTTAGAAGTTCAATTGTGTTTTGAGCATGAAAGAGCTAACCCAGAGACCATTTGCAGTCTAATTGAGAGCAATTTGCAAGGTTTGGAAACCATGGCAACTCATAGGCAACAATATAAGGATGAGACATAGTTGTATTTATCTATATAAAATGAAGGGAGGGTCTTCAAGGATACTGACCTAGATGTTGTTTCACTGAACATAGGAAATAAAAATTGGTTTAAACTCTTCTTGACCATTGAGGAGATGCAAGCCATTACTAAGGAGGAATAGAAGATTGTTATTATAATCAAGAGGTACTACGACTTAGTTACAATCCAGATGGTCAATCTTCACCATGCGACTGCCTAATCAGAGATAATCCACTATATCGACATCCTTGCTCATATTTTCAAAGATTGTATATTAGAATAGGTTTAGATTATCTGTGAAAGGTCCTTTAAAAGAGTAGCATTCATTTCCCCATTTGCCTTTAAAAGTTACTATAAACTCCCAAAACCCCAAGTGGATTTACCCACTATTAAAGAGTGGACTGGAAAGAATGATCTTGACACCATTCTTAGGCCATGGTTGCTCCAAGGGAGCCATGTAATCCGAGACCCTGGTGGCAATATTATAGTTGCCCAATTTAGAGAAGGAATTAGTGTAATAATGACCCTATTAAATAGAATCTCTGGAGCCCCCTCAACCGTATTTGTCAGCAAGAGCTGGGTGTCTTATGTCTACTTTATCATAAAAAAAGGGCTCACTTCTATTGGGGAGATGATCAACATATACTTAAAAAGGCAATTCACAACCATTAGGAAGAAGACCAATGCCTAATTTTTCATGATGTCCTATCTGTTGGATACCTTACTAGCCTCCACCTAGATCCCCTATATCAAAAATTAGTCACCTGATGGTAGGTTTACAGTCTCTCACCACTATTCCAAGCTACACATATTCAAGTATAGGCATAACATGCAATTCATTTATGATTGTGTCTACCCAGCTTTAGTACAAGCCATTATAGGGATTCCCATGCCCAAGGTAAGCCCTCTAACCAATTAATATGTGAAGCTCATCAAAGACATCTAGTTGTATTTAGATTGTATAGTGATTAGGATTGAGGGGATTATGATCCAACCCTACAGATTACCTGTCCATGTCTTAATCAAGCTGGCAGATCAAGTGATTGCATACCAAATTCTTAATGGTGTGGACAGAGTATGCAAATTTAAGAAAGGTCTCCTCCATCCCTTTCCTATAACCATCGGCATAACTATGCTACAAAATTGGGATCAAGTGAGTATTGTGGCCAGGCATAAGGACTCTTTCAAATTTTAGCTTGATGAACTGAAGATGTGGGACCCAAAAGGAATAGTCTCCACACACTTAAAGTCCAAGAAGTTGCCCAAACTAGTGTCTGTGCACAAAATCAGTGTCCATGACACCATTTATATCAAAGTAAACACTTTTCAAGAAATATTGGATAAACTCAAGGGACATAACATTAAACTTAAGCATAGACTATCTGGTGATGAAAAGCCACTAGGGGACACATGGAAAATGCATCCCTTTCAATACCACTTACTACCTACACATTCCAAGCCACCACAGGAGCAACATAAACTAGAAGTGTCACAACCCCTAGCACAAATTACACAGGGTCTTAGTAAAGAAAAGTTGGAAGAGAGACTTGGTGAGGGCCCATCATCCTCAGCCCCTCTTAACAGACATGCATCCCCAGTGGAATACTTGGACATGATTGCCTTGGGGCCTTATGAAATGGTAGAGGATGCCCTCAAGGTCCTTGTTGAGGCACATGGCATCGATGAATTGAGGAGGCACAAGCCCAAATAAAGAAGGATAAGAAGGATAAAGGAAAAGAGGTTACTTTGGATTTAGTTTCAGTAACTCCCCCATAAAAGAGAAAGAATTAGCCTTGGTCCTAGTTTGGTCAAAGAGGCCAAAGTTGACTTTAACTCATCTCACAAGTGAAATCAACTTATTCAGTGAGGGATTCCCTATTCATGGACCAATCATCCCAGATTGGTTCATCTATGGTAAAATGTAGAAGATTCCCACTTTGTCTCACTTTTGGGCCTTGACCCAAACTATTGACATTGATGTACATAATGACATCAAGCCTTGGATAAAGGCCTTGATGAATGAGGAAGAAGAAAGAAGGCTAGTGACCACTACTGGCCCAAAAATCAAATAAATGGATGCCCTATGAGCATCAAACAACACAAGGATAGAGGTCATAGAACCTCCAAAATACATAGAATCATCTACTATTGTGAAGTTTAATCTAGAGACAACTGGATTAGAGAGGGTCATAACAAGAAAAGCCATAGTGGGGACTGAAGAGATCACATTCTAGAAGGTTGAACCTGTAGACATCCAATTCCTAACACCATTTGTGTTGAAATTGTCAATCTTACTCGAATTGCACTCAAATGCATATTTTAGGTCAAAATCCATAAAATACCCTAAATGGTTCAAACTTGTCACTTACAAGTGCTAGTTTAGGTCAAAGTATCCCTAAATATAGTAATGCATTTTAATGGGCCAGCTAGCTTTGATCAGATCATTTCAATTCAAAATTACAATTTTGCCATTTAATGCTCTGAATAACTCTTTTTTTCTAATTTATTGGTATACGTCATGTACCTTTGTTATTTGTTATTGGCAACATCCTAAATAAATACGGCTTTGACACATCTAACATCACTTTCTAATTCTTTTTGAGTCAAATTATGACCCAGTAATATGACTTTTTGACCATTTTGATTAATTGTGCACCAATTTCTAAAGAATTACATTAAACTTGATTAAACTTACTTAAGCTAAGTAATCCAATTTAAGAGCTTAATTAAGAATTCCATATATCTTTTTGAATATCTACATCACCTAGTGACATCATCTATGGGGTGGCATCCATCAATCCATAAGTGCATAAAATATCAAGATTATGGGTCACCCATGCCTATTTAATGCTTCCCATACCTCTTTAATGCTTATTTATCTTGAGGATATTTATGAATTTAATTCCAAATATTAGGATTATCGATGGCCACACATCTCAATCTTGAGATGGACGGTCATGGTTGATCCTAACCAATCTCAAAAATCTATAAATAGAGAGGCCATGGACATGAATTTTAAGCTTGAATATTGTAAAGTTATAATGTTAAATTGTTTCCATGATCCTTTGCATTTGATAATTGATTTTGTTTGCAAGCTTCATTGATAGGCTACTTTAGTGATTTGGAATCACGAGCCTAGGTTTTATGGAGTGTTCTTGAGACATTGGAGGAGTTTGCCAAAGACAAGGATGCTTGATTAAGGGAGAACATGCTTTTGAGCCACATGGGTATGGTGAATCCATTTGGGAAGGTAGTATTATGTTGTTTTCTTTCATTTTATTTCTTGTTATCCTTTGTAATTCTCATAGGAATAGATAGGATTAGTTAGTTAGTTCTTTATGCATTGTTCATTATTTATGGACTAATATTTGACTAACTTGCTTTGCAATCCTCTCTACATCTTGGCATGCCCGGTGGGACTAGACACTTCCCACACATGAAGAGGATCATTTTACAACTTTAAAATCTTCATTTGGATCATTAAACTCTTGCAAATTGATTTTATAACTTTATTTTGCCATTTTTTGTTTGCATGGGTTTACACAGTAACTGACATCGATCAATAAAACTAACATCAATTAAATAGTTGTCGTCGATCACATTGATATGACTAATGTCAGTTAGATAACCGTCATCAGTTATATAACCGACGTTGATCACTGTGTTTTTTCATAAAACACAGACCTGAGAGCTCTTTTTTTAAAGTTCATTGTCTCAAGCCTAAAAGAGCTTCAAGGCTAAAGGACATGCTAACATTTTTGTTGCAGGACCAAACTTAACATTTGTTAAAAAACATGTTTAGATCATCTTTTGCATGCTTAAAATGAATTAGGAACATTATTTTGGGTGCTTAAAGTAATATTTAGGTGCTTAAGTGAGTTTTTAGCATTAGTTTCAAAGTTACAACTAAGACCAAGGGGTCAAATGAACACCACCACATTTTCCATTTGGGTTTAAAAATGAAATCACCTTTCCAAGTTTTTGTATTTACTTAGTTGTTTGAGTTAAATCTTTGTTTGGCAAAAAGAGGGGTGTCACGTGTATGCTCTTCCATTTTTCCCCTTTAGGGAACCCTTGGTATCAAAAGTGCTATTCCTATTGCAAGTAGCCTAGTTCAAGGCTTAGCAAGAATGTCATCTAAAGTGCTCCCCATAAACTCGTTAAAGTTTGGGTGATCTTAAAAATGACCCTAAAGTCTTTTTATTTTATGTTTTTTTTATTTTTATGCAAACTTGGCTTGCGAGGGGGACAAAATTACCTCTCATAAGTTCTTTAGGGAAGCTTTGACCCAGGGTTTCACCTCCTTGCATTGACTTCATTTGTCTCCTAATTGGAATTGCTCATGGGGTGTATTTGCATTTGGACATCATACTACACTAAGCGAACAACAGGATGTAGTGGTTGTAAAAAGGACTAGACCTTTTTACAACTAACTAATATCATGATCACCTAATTTTCATGCTTATCTTTTGCATCATTTGATGTGAAAATCATTATGCAATTGATTCCCCTAGAACAATCAAAAATCAATTAGTTGTAGTCAACCTCATTTTTCCATACCATTGCTAGGATTTGGATGATTATACTTAGTGTATTTGAGTTATTATTTACTTGGTATGCTTTGAGGCTAAAAATTATTTGTTTGTTCATAAGCCATGTCAAAATTACGTATTTGAGTTAATAAGGGTAGCGTTACACTGCCGAAATCATGTCAAATCTTTTTTGCCTTTGAGTCTTTGAAACATAACAATTGACCACATCCTTCGAACATGATTATGCCATTAGGCTGCTCAATTTATTTCAAAAACTTTTTTACCATTGTATCAAAAACTATTTGTTCCAAACCATGTCATATATACCATTTGGACCTTGTTTATGCATCGTTATGTTGTCCACTCTTGTCTAGCTTGTTTAGTCCAATCCTAGTCTTCAACATTATATTTTTAATTAACTTTGTCAAGTTTGGATCCAAACATTGATTGATTTTTGTTTAGGCCTCAATTCATGGGGTCGGTACACAAATCTTTTTCTTTTGGGTTGGATAGCTTCGGTTAAATGATTATCCAATTTTGAACACTATTGATTGTTTGTTTGTTCAAGTGCCTATCCTCATCATTTTTTGTGACTTTATTTGGGAAAACACAACCTTTCTTCAAAAACCTTTGATGTTAGACATTTGACGTTAGGTTGTTTTATGCCAAATATTGACACAAACTACTTTTGAGATGTAGCTTCACCCTTTCAACCAAGGTTGAACCTTTTGTCTTTTAAGCATCACTTTTCAAAGTTTGCAGAATTTAAGTCTTTCTATTTTCAAAACTTTCTTCATTAAATGTAGATATGTCTAGCTATACTTATGGTGCAATCATGGATAATCCAACTTATGATAGAATGGATGCACAAAATGATTTTTATGACTTTAGTCAAGGCCCCTATGGTGATAATATGGTTTGTGAGACAGATTTCTATCCACCTCACAAAAATAAATCATGGGAACACAGTCAAGATCCAACTTATGATCCAACTCACGATTGGAATGATTGGGTTTATCAGGAAGACTTGGATGCTTTGGCTTGTGTAAGTATTCAAACTCCACAACGTACCAAGATCACCATTTTAGGACATCCTCCTTTGGTTTGCACAAGAAACCAAACTAAAAAGCATCCAATCATCACCATTTTAGGACCTCCTCCTTTGGTTTAGATGAGCAACAAAACTAAGAAGCATGCAGTCATCACCATTTTAAGATCTCCTCCTTTGGTTTGCAAAAGCAACCAAACTAAGAAGCATCTAGTTGTTACCATTCCTGGCCCATCACCAGTTTTTGATGAACCTATTGTTGAAGAACCTCCATTTGATGAACTATTTTTTTTTTTATCCCTTCTTCAATAGTCTAATCTTTGGAGAGTCCATTGTTCCCGCTAAACCAAATATTCCCCATTTTCGAAATTCTATGCTGATCTTTGAGCCTAAACAAGAACCATTACCTCTTTAAAAGCCGTCTTATGAGGATCAAAATGTGTTCAAAATTGATCTTTTGTAACCAATTGTGAACGAAAACCAACATGTTATTGTTGAAACACCCATTTGTGACAAGATAAAATGTGATAAGTTACCTATTCATATGTTACCTATTTTTAAAGAGCCTCATCTAGTTAACAAGTTAGTCTCAGTAGAGCTGTCTTTTGATCTTTTCCTACTCATTGAGGAGTCTCACTTTGACAGACATGATTTTGTCAAGACGTCCCTTGAGCAGTTCCCTCTTTTTAAGGGGATTCACTTAGATGAGTCAGTCTATGTTGAACCCTTCCAAGATGAATCAGTTTTTATTAAGCCCATTATTCCATCACAGGCCATTACTTGTCAAAAATTCAGCATTCAATAGAACATTATCAAAACAACCATATCAAATGAAGAATCAATATTAGAGTCAGGTTCTATTTTTGAACCGACATTAGATTTAACATCATAAATAGAATCAACATCAGTTGTGACATTGGATTCAGAGTCCCTTGCTTTAGAATCAAAGTCAAAAATAGATTATAGTATTGGTTGTTATAATATTGGTTACAATTGCCTTGCATATCAATTTGAATATATTTGTGATCCTTCTACGGTTTTTGAGGATGATTACTTCAGCATCAACACAAGTTCTCCTAGTATATTCTACAAGAATTGTGTTGCCTTTCACCATCCCATTATTACCACCCAACATAGCCATTATATTGACATTCGACCTCCCATAACTGTCGATTGGGACTGACAGAATCACACTTTGTTGAACTGCATCTATGGTGACATATCATTTGTAGAATATCAAGGGGACCAAGACCACATTCATTTAGAAGAAGAACAATCTCCTAGTGAAACCTTTTTGGATGTGCTAGGGGATAAGCAAAGATCAAACTCAGCATTTTTTAGTGACACCTTTTTTAAGGCATTAAAAGACAATCAAAGTCAAATGTTAAAATCTCTTTGTGAAACCTTCTCGAAGGTGCTATGGGATGATCAGAACAAATTCATTGGTGAAAACCTCATTAAGGCATCAATAGCTAAGCACAAAAGTTATTCATTGTTTATTGAAAGATAATATCAAAGATCAAATCAAAATAGCTTCCAATCTATAACATAATCAAATGGTAGCTACTCTCAAGATCAAACAATGGAATAATCTAATGGTCCTATTGAAAGTATCTTCAGAGGTCTTCAACCCCACCACAACCAAAATTATGTCAAATATGATATTAGAAACATTACGTGTGACTGAAAGTCCTGATCTCCATTTGTTTCTCATTCATTATACATTCCATTATCACCCACCTATTTATTACCCACTTATCTCATTTATCCTACCATTACTTACCATCACCGGCAAGACTTTCCTTTATTGAGGTTATAAGGATATCTTGTCTCGACATTTGAAGGAAGTAGAATCAATGATTTATGAAGATCATGAACACATTATTGAGATCTAGATCAGCAACAAGTTCTTAATAGAGCAGTTATTCCCAAAGGGTGTTGGATAGAAAATTATATAGCTAATCATTTTTTTTGTCTCACATATTAACTAGGATGCGCATCTCCCTGTTAGCAAGAGCAACAAAACCATTTTTCATCTACCATTCACCCATTTTCCATTACCATGTGTTGTCTCTTGGGGACAACCCTATAGACCCTTTTTAGGCATTATTATACCATTGAGATCCATGAACCTTATCATTTGAACTAAATTGACTTGAGGTCCTTCAGGACTATGTAGGTAGCACTCAATTTTTATTGAGGTCAGCTCGATCACCCCTTTCCCATGTTCTCACCATTTTATGAGCAATTATTAAGTTTGAACATTCTCATTGTTTTGAGAGCAACCTAAGCCAATGCTCTCACCATTTTGTGAGCAATATGATCCATTCATTGCTTGGGGGCAACTTTGTTGCCACTATATCTAATTTTCTTCTGATCATTTCATTATACCATTTCTTTACTATTGACCAAGGCTTGTTTTTAGTCATTTTGTTTATCCCATTTTGATCTTGGTTCCTTTAGTTCATCCTATACCTTTTGTGAGGGGATTCTGATCCAGTTTCAACAGCTTTTAAATTCAGTGTTAAAGGGCAGTCTATGAACATAGTGTGACATTTGATATGGCAAGTTATCTTTCATCTATAATCTTATTTGTTATCACTAATTATAACCACCTATGGGCAAATCAGTATTATTTTGGTACCCCTGATTATAACCGCTTTTGGAAAAATCAATATTATGACATTATTTCCTAATTATAACCGCCTATGGGTGAATTAGGTACAATGTCTTTTTATCATGCATTGCTGCATCATATGGTCATTACTATTATCATTTGTCTTGTCGATCACCTTTGTTTGTGAACTTATTATCACCTAGTCAATTTTTCATCACCTTTTGTGTGGACAGAATTACTATGAATTGGGATTATTTTTGGGTTATATAGGCCATGCTCGATTCATGTCAAGGTCAACTTAGTCCCTCTTATCATATGCTCTCATCGTATTACGAGCATTTTAAGTTGGTGCACTCTCACCGTTTCATGAGCTAGACCGTTCTGTATCTCTTAATCCTCAATTAATTTGAGATACTTAAAAAATTCCAGAAACATTCATAAAACCATTCAAAAACTCAAAAACATTTTGTATGTTTATTTGATTATTGTTTGTTGTCTAGTCTTTTTTTTCTATTTGGTCTTGCTTCTTTGTTTTATTTTTTTCTAAGTACATCTTGACGGTCTACATGGATCTTGATTATTCATATTTTGGTCTCATGTCGTTAAGACGTTCTTGCCTTTTATTTTTAAATATTTTTGTTCCTACTTAAGTCTTGATTGATCATATCTTGATTTCAAGTTAAGTTCAAAATGTTTATCTTTTTCTTTGTCTTTGCTTTTTTTGTTGTTGATTAAATGTAAATCATTGTAACTCTGGTTTTGGTCATTATTTTACCATTATCCTTAGTTATAGGTATTCACATTTGAACTGGCTCAGCGTAATTGGAATCTTATGTCATTCTAAGTTATTCATACTTATGATGCCTAATTTTTTTTGCTATAGCAAGCACTTTGTGCTCAGGTCTCAATGTCTTAACGTCAACATCAGCTCCAATGAACTATTCTCAAGAACACTTTGCAAAACCTAAGATCATGATATGGAATTAGGCTTCTAGGTAACATGCATTTCAGGCTTCTTTGTCTATGCTTAGATGTGCATATCTTTACATGCATTGTGAGTTTAATCAATTCTTGGTTATTTTTCATCATCTCTCATTCCATTATCTCCTAAACTTGGGTGAACTACATTGGCCTGAAGTTCATGTTGGAGCATGAGTCCATGGAACTATATAGGCAGCGATCAATTTCTATTAAGGTTAGCTCAGTTATCTCCATTCTTATTTTCATCTCTCTCATTACTTTGTGCATTCTCATATGCTTGGTTTTATATGGCTTTCTAAGCCATTACACCATCGTATGTCCGTTTGTGCCCGCTCACTTTAACCTATCTTTTGGGTTATATCTTTGAGATATTTTGCTTGCCAATTGCCCATGCTGGGGCACAACATCTGAATCAAATCAGCTCTACATAGGCAAACTCATTATTTATTCTTTATCAATGATCAAAATTTGCCCCACTAAGGCAAAACTATTTTATCACGATCAAATCTGCTCTGCTCGAGTACTTCTTATTATATTCTCTTTGGAGACCCCATTCTAGTGATGCTTCCCTTCCTAAAGCAAAACATTCTCTCTTTTCCACTAATTCCAAGCTCTCCACATTAAAGCCCATGATGTCAATATTTTAGTGTACAAATTGTCTCGAGATTGATCAATATCATAAGCATGCAGCTTGTACTCTTAAATTGGGTATGTTTAAAGTGTGTCCCTTACATTTATGGATTGTATCTTTCCCATTCCCCCTATCTTTGGGGCCTATTATACCTTTAATTATATTTTGATTATTGATGGTAATCACGTGTGCAAGCATTAGCTCATTTGGATGTGATCTATTCCATGGGTTAATCTTTCAATTTCTCTCTCTTTTTGAGAGTCCATCCTTTTCTTCCATCTTAATGTGTCCTCTCGAGGGGGCATCATGGGTATGTTCCAATTTCTTCTTGACAACTCTTTTCTTTGAAAAGACATCGTTTCACCTAAATGTCTCGCTACACCTTCTCAAAAAGGGGCAAAATATAGACATCTAATTCCTAACACCATTTGTGTTGAAATTGTCAATCTTACTCAAATTGCACTCAAATGCAAATTTTAGGTCAAAATACATAAAATGCCCTAAATGATTTAAACTTGTCACTTAAAAGTGTCAGTTTAGGTCAAAGTATCCCTAAATAGGGTAATGCATTTTATGGGCCAGCTAACTTTGATAAGATCATTTCAAGTCAAAATATCAATTTTACCATTTAGTGCTCTAAATCACTCTTTTCTTCTAATTCATTGGTACACATCACGTATCTTTATTATTTTATGTTTGCAATATCCTAAATGGAAATACAATTCTAGTGCATCTAACATCACCTTCTAATTCTTTTTGAGTCAAATTATGACCCAGTAATATGATTTCCTGACCATTTTGATTAATTGTGCACCAATTTCTAAAGAATTACACTAAACTTGATTAAGCTTACTTAAGCTAATTAATCCAATTTAAAAGCTTAAGTAAGAATTACATAGATCTTTTTGAATATCTCATTATTGGAAATTGATTTTGAATATCTGCATCACCTAGTGACATCATCTATGGGGTGGCATCCATCAAGCCATAAGTGCATAAAATATCAAGATTATGGGTCACCCATGCCTAGTTAATGCTTTCCATGCCTCTTTAATGCTTATTTATCTTGAGGATATTTATGAGTTTAATTCCAAATATTAGGATTATCCATGGCCACACATCGCAATCTTGAGATGGATGGTCATGGTTGATCCTAACTAATCTAAAAAATCTACAAATAGAGAGGCCATGTTCATGAATTTTAAGTTTGAATATTATAAAGTTATAATGTTAAATTATTTCCATAATCCTTTGCATTTGATCATTGATTTTGTTTGAAAGCTTCATTGATAGGCTAGTTTAGTGAGTTAGAATCATGAGCCTAGGTTTTATGGAGTGTTCTTTAGAAATTGGAGAAGTTTGCCACCTTTGTTAACAAAGACAAGGATGTTTGATCAAGGGAGAACATGCTTTTGAGCCACATGGGTATGGTGAATCCATTTGGAAAGGTAATATGATGTTGTTTTCTTTCATTTTGTTTCTTGTTATCCTTTGTAATTCTCATAGGAATAGATAGGCTTAGTTAGTTATTTATGCATTTTTAATTATTTATAGACTAATGTTTGACTAACTTGCTTTGTAATCCTCTCTATAGAACCCTTTACAGGTTTAAGTCCAGTTGGAGGTAGCAACCTGCTAAACTACCCATCCATGAAGAGGATATTAAGAGCCTAATAAAGGCTCACTTATCCTAAGTTAGAGTAGGCATCAGGGGAATGAAACAAAAGATTTATAACTTGGAGAAGGAAAAAGATAACTTGGAGACCTAGACTATATTATCAGTGCCTGAGGCTATAATAAATATGTTTTAAGCATCTTTTTTTAATATGTTTGATTTCTTAAAATCAATAAAGCTAAGGCAAGATGCATTGAGCCATCAGAGTGAGGTGGCCAAAGGATTGATAATAGAGTGGCAAGATGTAGAGGCCAAAATAAGGATCTTATCAGCATACTAATTAGGAATAGAATTCTTAAGTTCAAAATAATTAGCCTAGCCCACCTAAATGTTATATTAGGGATAATGGTAGATAAGATCTAGAGCTTAAGTACTTGGTCAACAAGATTGGATAGACTTCTAAAGGATGATGAAGAGCTGATTGCCAATATTAAGAAACTCCATGGCACCATGTTGGCTAATCCTATAAAGACTATAGCCTTGGGCATTATTGATTATGAGGAATATAAGCATAGGGTCACTTTGGTGATGTAGGAAGTAAAGGGCAAGAGCTAAGGTCAATCATGCAGTGACAACAATAAAATTTTGGGCATGATCTTCATTGTTGAAGAAAAGATTGCAAAAGCCAGGAGTATTAAATAAGTAATGGCAAGGGATGATAGAGATTTTGAGGACTTAGCTAACCAAGAAGATGTTTGCCTCCTGAAGCCAGCTGTGGATTTAGAACTTGTCAAGGAACAACATCAAAGGTCTATGAAGCTTCTGCAAGAGCAACAAAGGGACCCTTCGGCAATGGGCCCACCAATTAATTAATATTCTTTTTTTGTAAAAATAGTGTAATATTTGAAATAGGAATATCCCTTTATAAGGCATATGCTAGTTTGTTAGCATATTGTCTCTAAGTCTGTCTAGTTTGGAAAATAAAGTGTATTATAGAACTTTCTGAAAAAGGATAGTTGTACTTATCTTTATACATTTGTATCTTGTAGCTGACTCGTATACTACCTAATCTTTCTATAAAAGGCAGTATTACCATTTTCTAAAGAGAGATTTTTTAGCAAAATTTGTATACTTTGAGCAAATAATACCATCAAGGAATTTTGTGAAGATTGTCAAATTTTGATGTGTCAATTGTTAATGTAGCTTTCTCTTAATTGTTGGTTCTAAAGATTGAATTTGAAAAGTTTCATGAATTCTAAATTTGTATTTGTGATACAGGGTTGTTGATTTGTACTTATGCTAGATTAGTTGAAGGATCTTGATTTTGATTCATTTCATTTGTTCTATATTTAGATGTCTTAATGTTATTTGAGTTTGGTAACAAAATATTTAAACTAGAATCCAATTCTTAATTATATAATTTCATACTATCCTTAGAAATTTTCTCAATGCATGGTGAGATTTGAGCTTACGCTATTTTGCATCGTATACTGGTTAAATGTAGGTTCAGTTATAATTAAAACTTTGTCATGATATTTGAGTTAAGGATCAACAATCACTTATTTTCTTTCTACCTTACCCTTCTCTTTTGCTTCTTTTAAAACTAGATCACTTTAATTTAGACTTCATTATAAATATCCATTTAGATTAATCTATAGTTTTAGATTTGATTACAATTCACTAGAATTAGCATAGAAACTTACAATTTACAAAGATTTGGCCCATGATGGCTCCTAACCATCAGTTAATATAAATTTTGTGGATTAGATTATCATTGCTCTGCCTATATTTCACCACAGGTAACGTGAGTTGCCAAAACCTGTTACCCATGCTCTGAATTCATAGAATTCTAAAATGAGAAGTGTTATTTGAACATTAAGGACACTTGTGATACAATTAGAGGCATCAACATGTGGTATGAGAATACATTTCAAATAAAAAATAAAATATATTGGGTGTAAAATAAACTTAAAAATCAAAATTATAGTAAAATCACTACAACTATATTGACATTGGTATCTCAAAATAAAAAGATCAAAAAATAATATTAAGCAACATGTATCACTAGCCCCATATAAGGAAAAGGAGCAGGTAGTGGATTATTAGGATTACCTCCCCAACCTTGAGGGAGGAATATTAGGTATGTCCCACCATCATCTTGCTTATTTTTTTCCTCACCTTCTTCAGTCTATCGACAGGGGGTGAGATAACAAGCACCATCCTAGGGAACTTTCCCTGACCATATATGCTTAGAAGAGCAAACCCAATATGCCCAGAATTAGTTTGAGCTAAATGCTACCCTTCATATTGCCTAAAAGGACATGATCTTTGATGGGGAGGAGGTGAAAGGGTGGAGAAAGCCAAAATACTTTTTGACCTTTGATGCCCGTGACCACACTCATGCCGCTCTTGCTCTCTATTCTTAAAATCAAGATGAGGATCCTCAAGGGGTACTTTACTAACTATGCAATTATATTGGACAAAACAAAGATTTTTTTAATAATAGAAAAATATTTGTATAAACAATCTTTATATAATATAGTTGCATTCCCATCTTTTTAGAGAGAAAAGAATTTCAATGCAAAAAATGTGCCATATTTGCTTATATGTTGCAGGGAAAGGGCAGAATCCCCTAAGAGGGTAATGTTTCAAGAGAAAGGTTTTGACCTAAAAGGCATTAAAAAGGAATGAATCCACTATAAAGCATCGTGAGCTCTAGCATAGATCCAAAAAATGTGTTTTAGAGACTCAGATTGACCACACACAGGGAAATTTGGAGAGGGAATCCCCACATGAATAAGTTTATCTCCCACAAGGATGTCTTGATGAAAAATGCACCCAAACAAAATAACTTTTTTGGGTTCCACCACAGTTAACCAGATAGTTTGGAACCGTGTATTCCATAAAGAGGAAGAATTTTTAGTATTCCAACATTTATTGAGCATATCCTAATGAACACTATTGGGAGAGATCCATTAATAACCAAGTCAAGATTTATATCAAAGAATGGGGTGGAAACAACACAATTCCAATCTTTCCACCATTTGAAAGGCCCTCTAATGCCAATTTTTTGCATTACATAATTTGGAACAACCATACAGATCTTAGAAATAGGCTCAAGATCCCAAGCATTTAGCCTAATTTTGGTTTTTGAGTTAGGCCAATTGAGCCAAGATCTAGAGCATTTGTCAAACAAATCCCCTAGGACTTGAATACCTTTACAAAAAATTTGAAGGGCTTTGAGTCTTGGGACTGTGACCAAGGGTTTCTCATTGATTATAATCACTAAGGAACACCAAATGGAATGAGAGTTAATAGAGAAACTAGACCGAAAACCATCCCCTTTCCAAATTAACCATGACTTAATGATTTCCCAAGCCTTTCATATGCTCTTGACCGTAAAATTACATGTAGCTTTGACAAGAACTGAGGTAACGAACAAAGTCTATAACCCCAAGTTCTGCCAAATCTTTTTGCCATAGGGGCATCTGAATGAAATGTAGTGTCTAAGGAGAATTTTACAAACTTCTTTCCCTTTAATTGCTCTAAGAATCCATTTAGCACATAGGGCGAGTCCTTATTTAGCAATGTCAATGAGTCCCAATCCTCTAGCTTCTCAGGGCTAGTAGCAAATGTCTGAGGAAACTTTGTGAAAGCCTTTATTGCCTTCAATTAGCCCTTGAAATAAAATCTTTGGGAAACTTCTCAATATTTTTATATGTTGATTTGGAGGAATCCCAATAGGTGGAGTAATAAACATGAGTGGCAACAAGAACACTAGAACAAACTTGAAACTTGCCAGCTAGAGAGAGGTATTTGGTAATCTAATAGGATAATTTCTTTTCCACTTTGAGAACTACAGAGTTTCATAAATCAACCTAAGAAGCCTAGAAATTGAAATAAATATCTAAAAATTTATACATATCTCAATGGGAAATCCACTTCCATAGATAAGCCTCAACCCAGCTAGGTAAAGGACCATCGCATTGTCTATAACATTGAGTCTCAACCCACTAAATGTTAGACCCATAAGTTAAACAAAAGGTCTATAAACATTCCATAACATTCTAAACTTCTTCTTCCTCTTGAAGAGTGAGAAAGGTGTCATTCATAAAGTTGCCATTTATGAGTTGGATGTGAGATACCACAAGGAGGCTCATTCCTTTGAAAATATATCTGGAAGCACAATCTCCTAATAAATAGCCAAAAATATTAGTAGCAAGAATAAATAAAGAGGGGGAAAAAGGGAGACCCTGTCTAATAGATTAAAAAATACTAAAGCTCTCATATTGTTGGCCATTGATGGTAAGACAAGCTAAGGCATCTTGGAAGAGGGTTTGAACAGAGTGAATGAACATATGATCAAACCCCAAAGCTTGTAGAATGGCTAGAATAAAGGGCAATTCAATTCTTTTATAAGCTTTTTCAAAGTCTATTTTGATAAATACAATTTTTTTCTTAGAGACATGAGCCCATTCCATTCCTTCCCACATAATAATAATATTGTCCAGGATGTATCTTCCTTAAATGAAACCAGTTTGCTTAGGTATGGCATTTAAGGGGAGGAGGTATCTAATTTTGAGGGCCAAAGCTTTGGCAATTATCTTATAGGAAATTTTTAGAAGATTTATAGGTCTCCATTTGGTAATAACCTTGGGGTCCCTAGCTTTGGGATTGAATTTGATAGTCTTTATTAATTATCTTGCCCAGAGAACCCATGGTCAGGTCTTCCAAATAGAATTTGTGAGTATCAAGTCCCACATAGTCCTAGAGGGCTTAATAGAACTCACAATGGAAGCCATCAATACCTGGGGCTTTATCTTGAGCCATGTCAATGGCAGCTTGATGAAGTTCCTCAACAGAAAGACTTTTATCACATGCCAAATTTTGGATATGTGAGAGCCTACAAGGGATAACATCAAGGCACTTATTCATTGCCATTTTTGAGTATCAATAGAGGTTTGAGCTTTAATGACTTATTTACAATGTTTAACAAAAGTTAGATGTCTATTAGATGAGTAATATGTTCACTAGCTTCCTTAACAACCTTTATTTGCACAGTCAAATTATGATTTGTTAATTAACCGAAAAAATCTTTAGAGACTTGATCCCCAATTTTGGGCCAATGATGCAAGCTCTAATTTGAGCACCATGAGCGTGATGAAGTTCTACTAGTTTGATTAACTATGACATTCTATTTGTAAAAATCCATATAAGGGAGCTTGTTCCAATTCCTAGGAAAGATGGTTGAATTCTCCCACAGAGGTTGAGTTAACCCTCTTCCTAATCAAAGCCAACTATTTGATAAAGAAACAAAGGAAAGTGGTGGTATGAGTGATGGTTGTCTTCCACTTGTCAATCCAACCAATATCCCCAAAGGGACGTGGAACTGAATTCCACACTCACTTTATATGAGTAATGTTAGGATCTATCAGCATAATTGATTACTTTTGTGTAAGCAACTAAACACATAATTAAACCAGAAATAATAAGTAACTAGAATCAAAAACAACAAAGAATATGAGATACAAGAAATAACCCAAAAACTTATATTAAACTCTTCCAGAAGAAAATACAATGAAGAAATCTCTCTTTCTTCTCACACCACTCAGATGTACAGATCTCTTTCCCTCGAGAGTTCTCTCTCAATTACAACCAACTCCAACACATTTACATGTATTGTCTTGTTCAATAAGCTATGAAGATCTAACCCTATTATATAATACTAGGATTCATGAGCTATGCATTCTCCACCGTTAGATATACATCTTAATCAAAGGTTCAAATCTGTCCCGCCAAAAATAGAAATGCGGACTCAATACTAACAGTTAATCTTTTCATGCAAACAATCTATTTTTCCTCAAAAATAGACTTTTAAAATGCACAGGTGACCAATGTCAGCCGATCCTTAACCAACATCGGCATCCTCTGGTCGACTCCTGACTGATGTCGGTCGATCCTGACTGATGTTGGTGATTGTGTAACTCTAGCAACCTTGCATTTGCTCATCTAGTGAAGCTTTTAGCTCCACAACTCAACAATCTCCCACTTGGAGATAAACAACTGCACCTGTACTTGTATAGAAACATCCTCTAGCTTCTCCATCTTCAAGTTCAATCTTGAAGACCAATAAAAGTTGAATGAAGATTCAAATTCTCCTTTGTTACCGGCTTGGTTAACATATCAGCAGGGTTCTTATCTATATGGATCTTTTCCAGCTTCAACTCACCATCCTCCAATACTTGTCTAATGAAGTGGTACCTAAGCTGTATATGTCTGGTTCTTGAATGAAAGGCTGAATTCTTTGCCAAATGAATTGCACTTTGACTATCACTATACAATCTGCAACTCTTTTGCTCCTTTCCCAACTCTTCCATGAACCGAGTCATCCATATCATTTCCTTGCTAGCCTCTGTGACTGCAATGTATTCTACTTTTGTAGTAGACAAGGCAACAACCTTCTACAACTTTGAAATCCAGCTAACCGCCATTTCACCAATAGTGAACACATATCCTGTGGTGTTTCTCCTACCATCCAAGTCACCTACCATATTTGAATCTACATACCCATGTAGAGAAGTATTTGACCCTCTATAGCATAAATACCTACTGCTGGTCCCTCTCAAATATCTGAGAATCCACTGAACTGCTTTCCAGTGTTCCTTCCCTGGATTGGCCATAAACCTGCTGACAACTCCCACTGCTTGGGCAATATCAGGTCTAGTACATACCATTGCATACATCAAGCTTCCAACTGCTGAAGCATATGGAACTCTACTCATGTACTCAACCTCATCATGTGATTTAGGACACTATTCTTTGCTCAACTTGAAGTGTCCAGCCATAGGTGTACTTATCAGTTTTATATCTTGTATATTGAACCTCTTCAACACCTTGTTCACATAATCCTCTTGAGACAAAATCAAACTATGATTTTTTCTGTCTCTCTTAATACTCATGCCAAGAATTTTCATTGCTGCTCCTAAATATTTCATGGAAAATGTGTGAGCTAATTTTACCTTAAGCTCATTAATATCCTGCATGTGTGAACCTGCAACAAGCATATCATCTACATACAGTAATAGGATAATATAACTACCATTATCCAATCTGTTAAAATAAACACAATGGTCAGATTGACATCTACTAAAGCCATGCTCTGTCATAAACCTGTCAAACTTCAAATACCACTGTCTAGGAGCTTGCTTAAGGCTATATAAGCTTTTCTTCAATCTGCACACAAGTTTCTCCTTTCCTTTGACCTCAAAACCTTCCAACTGATCCATATATATTTCTTCATCCAAATCTCCATGAAGAAATGATGTCTTAACATCAAGCTGCTCAAGATGCAAATCTTTAATAGCAACTAAAGACATTACAGTCCGAATAGAAGTCATTTTAACTACAGGAGAAAAAATTTCACCAAAATCAATACCTGGTTTTTGTGCAAATCCCTTTACTACCAACCTGGCCTTATGTCTCATTTGTCCATTCTCACCTTCCTTTACCCTGTAAATCTATTTATTTTTTAGTGCTTTCTTTCCAGCTGGAAACTCAACCAAATCCCACGTTTGGTTCTCTTTCAAGGAATCAATTTCCTCATTCATGCCAAGCTCCCACTGTTTCTGGGTTTCTACCTGCATTGCCTCATCAAAACTTTTTGGTTCTCCACCATCAGTGAGCAATAAGTAGAATAAAGAAGGGGACTATTGAATCAGAGGTTTACTTACCCTTTTTGACCTCCTCATGGGCATTTGATACTCATTCACAGCTTGCTGTCCATCCAAATTCCTTTCTGTCAGTGACCGATCCTGATCATCTCTCAATCTATACCTGACCGATGTCAGTTCCACATGACCGACATCAGTTCCTATCTCACTGACGTCGGTTACAAACTGACCGACGTTGATTCCTTCTTGACTGACGTCGGTTCCTGCCTGACCAACATTAGTGTCTGTGTTTTCCTGTGTGTGATAACCCATGAGCTCATTTTGGATCATAACCTCATCTAAATCAACATTGCCCTGCTTAGAATTATTCAGCTTCTTGAGTTGATCACTGTACATCACCTTTTCATTGAAAACAACATCACAGCTTCTAATAATTTTATTAGTTCCTAAATTCCACAATCAAAATCTGAAATCTCTAGAGCCATAACCAATAAAAGTGCACCACATAGATTTAGCATCCAGCTTCTTTCTATTTTCTTTATCAATGTGCACAAAAGCTTCAGAACCAAAAACTCTAAGAAATGAAAGATCTACTTTTTTACCTGTCCACGCCTCTTCTAGAATTCCACCATCCAGTGTAGTAGAGGGTCCTCTGTTAATCAGGTAAATCGCAGTATCTATAGCTTCTACCCAAAATTGTAAGGGCAAACCAACATGCAACTTCATACTCCATGCACGCTCCATTATTGTTCTGTTCATGTTTTTAGCAACTCCATTTTGTTGAGGTGTCCTTGGAACCATCCTTTCTCTACGTATTCCATTCATAGAACAATAACTGTTGAACTTATTACTGCAGTACTCACCACCATTGTCAGATCTAAGGTACTTCAATTTCAAACTTGTTTCATTTTCAACCAAAGCTTTCCATTTCTTAAATGTGTCAAAAACATCATATTTTCTCTTTATGCAATAAGCCCATACCTTTCTTGTAGCATCATCAATGAAAGAAACATAATATTGTGATCCTCCAATAGAAGCTACTTGAGCTGGTCCCCACACGTCTGTGTGAACAAGCTCCAACTTGTGCTTCTTCTTTGTTGACCCAGTTTTAAGAAACCTCACTTTCTTCTATTTTTTAAAAATACAATGCTCACAAAAATATAGATCTATGCTTTTCAAATCTAAAAGCTTATCTTTTGACTTAAAAATAGTCATTCCCTTCTCACTCATGTGGCCAAGCCTACAGTGCCACAACTTTGCATCTACATCTGAAGTAGATAGAACAGAAGGAGAATGATCAGTAATACAAGTAGATAAATAAAGTGTACCTACTCTTTTACCTTGGCTATTACAAGTGCACCCTTGGAAACTTTCCAAGATTCTGTTGTGAGAGTTACTGTGCAACCCTCATCACCCAACTTTCCTATAGAAATCAAATTCCACTTCAGGACGGGTACATGCATGACATCTTTCAACACCCATGTGTTGCCATTCTGCAATTTCAGCTGCACTTTTCCTTTGCCAACAATTTTACAAGGCTCATCATCCCTTAAATAGACTATTCCAAAATTTTCATGGACATAATCATTGAAAAATTTTCTATTTGGGGTTGCATGAAAAGAGGCACCAGAATCTAAAACCCAAGATTCTATTTTATTATCCAAAGAAAATATAAGAGCATCCTATGCAACAATACCTGCAACTTTTGCTTCTTCTTTGTTGATTTTATTCTTTAACTTTCAACCAGCAATCTTTCTTTGCATGCCCTTTCTTTCCACAATTCTAGCAGATTATATTTCTGTCATTTCTGGATTTGGATCTATTTCTCATCTTTGACTTTGACCTTGATCTCCCTTGCTTGCCCTTCTCTCTATGCCTTCCCCTGCTTTCAAAACTTAAAGCATTACCTGATGTTTTCTCTGTGCTTTTCTTGCAAATTTCTTCATTCAAGATTACACTAACAACATCATCTACTTTCAAGATATTTGAAGTAGATGCAGTATTACTAACTGTCATTACCAAACTATGCCAACTTTCAAGTAAAGAGCATAAGATTAAGAGAGCCTTAATTTCATCATCAAAAACTATTTTGACTGAATTTAATTGATTTACAATTCCATGGAAATCATTAAGATGATTAGATACAGATCCACCTTCTTACATTTATAAATTAAATAATTGCTTCATAAGATATACTTTATTTGAAGCTGAGGGCTTTTTATATAAATTTGCTAATGTATCCATTAACTCTACCGTTGTCTTTGCCTGTGACAAGTTGGAAATCACAGAAGATGCCAGACTCAACCTTATAGATCTAACAGCCTTTCTATCAAGAACATTCCATTCTTCATCTTGCATATCTGTGAGTTTTCTTGAAACTCCACCTAACGATAAGTACAAATCTTTTTGATACAGATAATCTTCTATTTGCATCCTCCATAATTGATAATTCTTGCCATTAAACTTCTCTATTCTTAGTTTACTTTTTTCTGCCATTACTTTACTCCCACTCAATCAGAAACCCTTGTGAGTGACCTGTAATCAACAAACACTAACCCAATCTGATACAACCTATTAGTGAACCCAATGCTCGTATACCACTTGTTAGGATCTATCAGCATAATTGATTACTTTTGTGTAACTAAACACGAAATTAAACCAGAAATAATAAATAACTAAAATCAGAAACAACAAAGAATATGAGATACAAGAAACAACCCAAAAACTTGTATTAAACTCTTCCAGAAGGAAATACAATGAATAAATCTCTATTTCTTCTCACACCTCTCAGATGTACAGATCTCTTTCCCTCAAGAGTTCTCTCTCAATTACAACCAACTCCAACACTTGGATTGATTCACATTTACATGTATTGTCTTGTTCAATAAGCTATGAAGATCTAACCCTATTATATAATACTAGGATTCATGAGCTATGCATTCTCCACCATTAGATATACCTCTTAATCAAAGGTTCAAATCTGTCATACCAAAAATAGAAACGCGGACTCAATACTAATAGTTAATCTTTTCATGCAAATAATCTATTCTTTCTCGAAAATAGACTTCTGGAACGCACAGGTGACCGACGTCGGTCCCTGTCTGTCTGCATATGACCGATGTTGGCCGATCCTTAACCGATGTTGGTAGCCTCTGGTCGACTCTTGACCGATGTCAGTGACTGTGTAACTCCAACAACCTTGCATTTGCTCATTTGGTGAAGCTTTTAGCTCCACAACTCAACAAGTAAGGCTTTGGGAATGATGTAGATGGGATTTGTAGAGATAAAATTGGTTATTATAAATTTTAAACAGAGGAACAAACCATTCTATAGAAAATTTGATTGGTTGGTGATTAGAGAGGAAAGCATTCAAAATCACACAACTAGTCTATCATACTTCTAAGCTAATGAAAAAATGTTTTGATAAAAAAGAGGAGCCTTGTCTAATCTTTTATGATCTCTTTCATTATATTGGTGAACGTTCAACCAGGTGAACCAGGGTGTGGGAGAGGATGACCCAAGGTGATGGTTTGGATCATACAACCCCAATCTATTATGCATGTAAAACCAAGCTTCTCTCTTACTAAGACACCATCGCATGGGTAAGATTCCTTCTTTGTCTTCAGCTAATTTAGTCAATTTCAAAATCCCCAAAAGATCTAGTGAGCCATAAGAAAATGCTCCACTAGCCACCACCAAAGGGTCGTTTGCTCAACAACATCATTTGAGGCATAAAGGTTGATAAGATCAAGAATCTACTTGTCAAAATTGAAAACTATCCATAATGCACAATTAGATGGGTCCACACCCCAATCTATCACAAACAATGCATAGAGTGGTGCAATTATTGTAACGACACTTCCATGTCCTACATCATGTCTAGACATATGATAATTACTATTTGGCTAGGTGATTTTAGATGCCATCTGAAGATTAAAATTGTTAATCTTTACTTCTTGTAGATAGAGGATATGCATATGTAAAAACTTTTGACAGTTGTCCTGGATGAAGTACTTACTAGTTGGGTTAGTTAAATGATGAACATTTCGAGAGAAAACATTCATTAGAAACAATCAAGATTCATGGTTTTTCCCTCTTGGCCTTCTAATGCTATAAATAAGTTAATAATTTTTGTTCCTAGATTTTGGCTAAATTTTTTTAATCACAATAGGTTATCATTTAGTTTACAAAAAATCCTCCTCATCGTTACTAGGAGAACTACTTTGTGATCATTGAGTCACCTACTAGTGTGGAGGAGGAGGAGGACTATCTTGTGTATTGGATACTAGGACAAAATCCTTCTATAATTGTGTCTTGTGTTTTAAAAAAGGAGAAGCTAGGAGTCAAGGATTTTTGAGGTTTTAGAATTGCATCAACAACTAAGACTAGGGTTTGGCAAAGGAACCTAGGTTGATTAAGTGGCAGTAAGGCGACTACACTAGCAAAAATAAAAGGCTTAGGATTAACAATAGGGGATTTGGGTAGCGATTATTTTTATTATTTCTTTGGCCCACGACCTACAATCCATCATTAGCTCTCACCATGGAGCGGGTGGGTTCAGGTGTAACTTTGGGAAAAGGATTCAAAGCAACCATGAGCGAACAATTTTTGATCATATGGTTTGAAGCTTGAAATATGAAATAGGTATTGGGAAGATTGATATATAACACCCTTTAGGTAAAACATTGCTCTCCAATCTAGATATCAATAGTTTCATAGAGGTCTTGTGAAAGGTCAACCTCAACACAAGCATGTTGTTGTGGGCAAGCGATAAAGAAATGGTCAATTTTAAAACAAATAAAATGACCTAAATGTTTAACCAATTGTTCTATAAAATGCCAAAAAGACATAGGTAAACCAAAAAATTCAACCTAGACAGTGACCTTTAGTTTGGCTTTGTCTGAAATGACAAAATCATGGGTCTAGGGGGAAAAAAAGTAAAGAGCTTCTCACGTGACATGACCCATGCTTATCAATAGTGGAACATTGTTCAATGTTTTCAAACTTGAAAAAGAATAAACACTTGGTTATATTTTGAATTCCTATGAGCTCGATGCCATGGGGTTTCTAATTAGTTTGCATCAAATTATGAATCATGGATTCAATAGGGATACAACCCAAAAAATAACCAATAAGGGTATATGTTTCAAGCTAATTACAAGCATTATCAAAAGCATAATCAAATAAAACATCAAGAGGATATTCCTCAATAGGGTGTACATAACCTCATGACAAACTTTAGGAAAAAACTTGCAAACTCGCTTTGGTGCCATGGTTTATTCCTCAAAATTGAGCCACATCCAATGATGCTAGCTCTTGAAGGGAACCCATTAAATAAAAAATCTGCCCAGAGGACAAAAACCCAAGGCTAAAATCAATAAATGAAAGTAAAGGTGTAATAATAGTCTCATGGAGCTGAATAAAATCTCAACTGAATGACAAAAACCCTAGGGGAAGACCAACATGACAAGTATTCGAGTGCTCAAAATTGTGATATTTTAGGTATATAAAAGATTTTTTTTTTAGATATATATATTTTGAGTTCAATGGAGTGGCACATATAGATTAATGGAAAATTTGTGGAGAAGGTGATGGATTTTTTAATCAACATGGAACCATTCAATGTAAAATATTATGCGATGGATCCAAGATACATGCATTGAGATTGATACATATTGTCATTTTTCAACTAGATATAATTAAAACCATTATACTAGTTTCACTTGTTACTTATTACATTGAGATGCATAACTACAATGATAATTAATGGGTATGAGGAACAAGTTTAATATTTCAAGATGTCAATAAAAATAGTAGACATTAAATTTTGTATTTTTTTTACCATCATAAGGAAGTATTTCTTCTTTCTCAAAGAAGGTGGTTGGAAAAAGACAATATCTTGGGCATACAATGGAGTTTGAAGCCCTTTTTTTCTAAAAATATTTTTTTGGGCCTGACATAATGGGAAAATAAGATTAAGGTCATTTGCCACTAGTAAATGATAAATTTATGGAGAAGATGGTGGAGTCATTAATTAATATATAATCCTTTAATATTGTAATTCTCTTAATTATATCTACAACATTATTTTGATGTCTCACTCGCAAAGGGGTATTTAGAGATAACTTGATATCTTAGTCATTTTTTATCATACTCATGAGCTTGAGGTTATTTTGGAAAAAAAATAAATGCCATGGCTTTTAACATCTCTAAAATAGGGGAAGCCAAGTGATTCTTGCTTACATAGTTGAGCAAGTTGAGGTAGCCTCTTCATATGTGTACTTAGGGTTCCCCTTCCATGTACCACACTTTAGCTTGACTCCATGTGTAGAGTCCAAACTAAATAAGGGATATGCATCTCTCACCACCTTTGAAAATCAATGTTTTTAGTTTTAGTTTCAAGGCATTCAAATGAAGATCTAATTTTTTTACTCACTGGTCACACCTACCCTCTTGTATGGATGTGAGGTTTGGGGACCATACCTTTAAGTAGAAGACCAAAAAAATGGATAGAGCACCTATTACAATGTTATCCAAAGATTCTAATGCCAATCGATCAGTCCTCACACCATTTGCCTCAAATAATTTAGCACACCTCCACTCATTACTCCAGCGATATTTCATGCGGTGACAGTGATTCATAAACTCAAATAATTAGATAACTCCCAATGTGATAATCTTAGGTATCCATACCTTGTTTTTAGATCCTTTATGGAGTAGGAAGACCATGGGATTGATTCTTGTTAGTATGTGAGAGCCTACTTGTTATTTGACTTCATTGATCTTGATATTGACAAACCATAGTCGTGTAGCTTCCCAATGAATGCCCTTGATCTCTCTAAGAGACGAATAAACAAGGGCATTTATAATAATATTTTTAGAGCCTACTTCTAATCCACATGGTCCAAGCCTACTTCTATTCCACATGGTCTGAGCCTAGAGAGCTAGACTCCTCAAAACTTTAACATTGTTCATAATTATATCATCACTTTAGTCATGGGTTCATTAAACCCCTCTGGCATATCAAACTCCAGTTACCTTGTAGCTAAAGGTTTCTCCTTGCTCAACTTGGAGTTTTCTCTCATTAGATTTGCATTGAGATAGACCACCATATCCCTCAAGGGCAGCATATGTGTTTTATTTTCTCTTTGGAGTCTGGGACCCGAGACCATTTTGTTTTCATATGCTCTTGTAGTATGAGATAAGAGGATGGTTTTTGTGCCTCTTCAAATATTCACTCTTTGTAGACACTCATTGCTTATGAGCACCAAGGATGCTTAACCCCCTTCCTTTGATGGATTTTTGAATTTTTTGGTAACTTTCAAAACACAAGTCCCTTAGGAGGGCATGCATTAGATGATTTTCATCCTACCTCCAACTACCCCAAACCATTAGTAGAAAAAGGTCCATTGGCCAGATTCCAAACTCATATAGTAGACCCACAAAACATCGCAGACCTAGTGATATGCATGGCCTTATACCCATAACAAACTTCTTTACTACTTTGAGTATTAGAAGTGTTTTTGTAGAGCAACATGTTTCACTTCACTATATGGAACCCTCCTCTCTTTGATCTTCTCTAAAGGATTGTATTGTATAAGACTAACCCATTTTCTAAAAAAATTAAAGATTTAGTTTTCTTTTTTTAATTCCTTGGGATGTACATTTGCCTTCCATTTATCTTGTTTACATTGTATCTTTCTTAGTCCCATAGGTCAATATTTGGTTTTGGTGGATATTAATATATAAGTTAAATTAACTATTAAAAAAAATGATTAAAAGATAAACATTTTATTTAAGTGTCTCGATAATTGACCTTATTTAATTCAAAAGTAAGGATTGAGAGATATTTATTCAATCAAATTCATTCATAATTTGGGCTTAACCTTGTTTTTTATACTATGAAACCTTTAAACCCTTGAAAATTACTTGCTAACAATTTTTTTGTGAACCAAGAAACTTCACATAGACTAAAGATCAATTAACACCTTAAAATAATTTATGATAAAAAATACAACTGTTTTCATTATCGAGGATGTGAAATAGGGGGGGGTGTGGGGGGTGTGCAGGGTTGAACCCATTGCTTTAAGATGAAGCATAATCAAAGTAAGCCATGAAGCAATACCCTCAACTCACCCACCATTCACAACAAGAGAGTGACAATATATAATAGAATAATGGGTGGGTTTCGGAAGACAAGACGAGAGACAAAAAAATGTATGGATGATTATTATATCAAATAAAGGGAGAACAAAACATCAACACCACTAATATGATTAGTAGTTTTATATGACAATGAGTAATGAACATGAAAAGGAGAATTGAAGACATATAGGAAAAGGAATAATATGAGGAAAATAAGATGAAGGATATCACAAAACCCAACCGGAAACTAGTAAGAAAAAAACTACTCAGATTGCAAGTAAACAACGTACTAAACACCATAGAAAAGGGGTAACAAGAGTTTATTATGATTAAATGAGTTCCTAAACAATAAAAAACAATGAAGGAAAATAAACTAAGAGTGTTAAAAAGGAAAGACTTAATGCAAATAAGAGAGATCCAATCTACAATTGCAAACATGGAAGTAAAAGAAAATAAGTTGAGAGACCAAGTCTTGGGCACAAGTAATAAGAATATTGTCATAAAAACAAAGAGAGCTCGTAGATAAAAATGTCAAGATTTAAATAATAGAAGAAAAGGATAGACATGATATGGTTGCAAATGTGAGTATTATAGGATGGAAGGGCTATCCATGAGGATGAGAATACCAACAAATTAGCAAGAGACATCCTTGAAGACTAGTTGCAATGGACATGGTATATTCTTCAGGCAAATAGGATTGGAAAAATGATAAGAGGTCGAAAGGACAAACTTGAAAGAGTTATCATGAAAGCATAGAAGACAAAAACATGGTACAAAGGAAAAAAAGGGTTTCTTAGATGTCCACACATATACCTACATGAATAATTAATTCTGTACAACAAGAAGAGAGAAGGAAAGAAAGGGAAAAAGTGAATGCAACAAGAGATGCAAGAAAATGGACATCATTACCAAAAAAAAACTCCCAAATCAGTCACCGAATGACACAAGAAATTGGGATTTATGGCCTCCCAAGAGCACTTGTCCATGGTAAGCAATAATTTTAGAGGTTATCCTTGGAGGAAGAGTCCTGGGTTGGACCCCATAACAAAGGGAAAAGTCATTATCATTCTTACTAAAATTCATGAGCACAAAGGTTGAAAAGTCCCTAATTTGAAGGATATAATAAAATATCAGTTTGGAATGAAAGGAATGAAATTGGAAAGGGCATGGAGGAGTTATGATGCTAATCAGATAAATGTGACATAATTATAAAAGTAGAGAAAGAAGACCCAAATGAATAATACATAGGTTATGGGATGCATTGAGTATGGATTTTGTTCTTGGTTTGCTGAGAATGCAACAATGTAATGATTCCATATTTATTTTTGTGGATAGATTTTCGAAGATGGCTCACTTTTTAGCTTGTAGGAAGACTACTGATGCCACTCATAGTGCAAATTATTATTTCAATAAATTGTCAGGTTGCATGGATTACCTTGGATTATTGTTTTGGACATAGATACAAAGTTTTTTGGACACTTCTAGAGGACAATATGGAAGAAGTTAGGTATCGGATTAGTCTTCAATTCAACCTAATACCCTCAGATAAATGGACAGATAGAGGTGGTGAATCAAAGTCTTGGTAATATGTTGAGATGTATGGTTGGTGATAAGCCCAAACAATTGGACTTGATGTTGGCACAAGTTTAATTTTCCTACAATGATTCAATCAACTAAAATATATGAAAGAGTCATTTTTCATATAGTGTATGTGAGCATCCCTAGAGGTGTATTGGAGTTGAGGACTACAAACGAGATGAGAAAAAGAAGTGCATAAGGTGAATATTATGCTCAAACTATGCACAATTTGCACAAAAGACTTAAAGAGAGTGTTGGGAAATACAAGCAACATGTTGATATGTGAAGGAGATAAGTGAATTTTGAATATGGGGACTTGGTGTTGGCAAATTTATACAAGGAGATATTTTTGAAAGTTTAATATAACAAACTCAAGTGGAATAAGATTGGGTTTGAAAAATTTTGAGGAAGTTCTCAGCTAATGCATATAAGATTGAGTTTCTAGACATAGTAGGCATTCCACCTATCTTCAAAGTGGTAGATTTATACCCACATGTTGAGGGAGAAGTAAATGACATCATGAAATTTTTAGTTGAGATTGGAAGGAGCAATTTCCAAGAACAACTAAATAGGAGATGAAAGCCATATCTCCCTCTCCCTCTCCCTCTCCCTCTCCCTCTCTATAGAATGGGGATGGGGATGGGGATTAGAGTTAGATAGAGTTAGTTTAGTTCAATTTAGTTTATATAGAGGGTAGAGGGCCAAAAAAACTCCCCATATATATAGAGGCGGGGCAAAAAAAACTCTATCTTGGGCCACCATATAGATGTAATGGGCTCTATCTTGCGGGGGGGGGGGGCCCAAATATTTAGTTCTTTTGGCCCCGCTCTCTATATAGATTAGAGTTTCTTTGGCCCAAGCCCTATCTATTTGGGTTAGATCTATCTAGGGGGGGGGCAAGCCCTATATATCTATCTGGGTTAGATCTATCTAGGGGGGGCCTCTATCTAAACTAAACTAAACTTAACTAAACTAACTCTAAACTCGATCAATCTATATCCCCATCCCCATCCCCATCCCATCCCATCTATATAGAGAGGGAGAGGGAGAGGGAGAGGGAGAGGAGGGCCACCCTATATCTCTATGGAACTAGAATCTATATAGAGAGGGGGGGAGGGGCATGGTATATCTTTTTTCGGCACAGTATATAGATAGAGTTTCATTGGCATTGGCACGGTATATATTAGAGTTTATATAGAGCCCCCCAAGCCCTATCTATCTAGGTTTCTTTGGCCCTATATAGATCTGATCTAACCTAGATAGATAGGGCTTGAGGGGTATTCGCCGTAGCGAATACCCCCCACCCCCCCATATATAGATTGAGCCATATAGAGTTTAATGGGGATTTAGATTGTAATATATATGGGTGCTAATTAAACTATATACCATGGATCTATCTACAGGGGATTGAGTCTATATAGTTTAGATAGCGGATCAGATTATTCTATCTGGGGGGGTTGGTGGCCCCATATATAAATAGGGGATTGATAGATGGCAGGGCTTGCTTCCGAGACTATCTATTCCTATCCATATCAAGTGGCCCGCATCCAATCGAGCTTGACTCTATCTAGATAGGGCTAGCCAAGAAGAGGAATGATGCCCCCCCTCTCTCTATATATGGGGAGATAGATGGATATTTAAGTTGGCAAGAAAACACGAGCCCATGAGTATTACAAGTATCAACCATTGCCCATTCCAAATAGGCCATGGGATGTGTTTAGCATGGATTTTGTCATTGGTTTTCTGAGAATGTAGCGAGGGAATGACTCCATATTTGTTGTTGTGGATAGATTTTAAAAGATGGCTTATTTTTTAATATGCATGAAGACTAGTGATTTCACCCATATTGTAAATTTGTTCTTTCAATAAATTGTTAGGTTGCATGGATTGCCTCAAAGTATTATTTTGAATAGAGATAGAAAGTGTGTTGGACACTTCTAGATGACGTTATGGAAAAAGTTGGGTACCAGATTAAACTTGTTTAACCTATCACCCTTAGATGGATGGACAAACAAAGGTGGTGAATCAAAGTCTTGGTAATATGTTGAGATGTTTGGTTGGTGACAAACCCAAATAATGAGACTTGATGTTGACACAAGCTTAATTTTAATACAATGATTCAATCAACCGAAATACATGAATGAGTCCTTTTTAAATAGTGTATGGGAGTAACCCTAGAGGCATATGCGAGTTGAGGAGTAAAAATGAGATGAGAAAATGAAGCACAGAAGGTGAAGACTACACTCAAACTATACATGATGTGCATCAAGAAGTCAAGAGAAGACTTGAAGAGAGTGTTGGGAAATACAAGAAACATGTTGATATGCAAAAGAGAGAGGTGAAATTTGAAGTTGGGGACTTGGTGATGGCACATTTGTGCATGGAGATATTTACAAAATGTGAGTATAATAAACTCAAGTGGAAGAGGATCGGGCATTATAGGATTTTGATGAAGTTCTCAAATAATGCGTATGAGATTGAGTTTCCATACATAGTGGTGTTTCACCTATCTTCAATGTGGTGGATTTGTACTCATGAGTTGAGGGAGAAACAAGTGATAACATGGACTTTTCAGTTGAGGATTGGAAGGAGTAGTTATCAAGATAGATAAAGAGGATATGGAAACCATTCTGGATATTTAAGTTGGCAAAAAGACATGAGGTTGCGATTACTATGAGTACCTAGTCAAATAGAAGGATAGAGTAGTTGAATACACAACTTGGATGAATGCATCTGAAGTTAAAAAACATGGAGAAAATATAGATCAATTCATTGCAAGCTCATGAGCAATAGCTCATGTTCCTTTTCATTTACTATGGGTGTTTAATGTAGGAGCATCCATGGTGGACAAGCTATCACGCATCAACCAAAAACAAAGTGTTGGTTATTTTCTATTGCTTTGCCTTTGTTTTGGTATGTTGGTTTCAAGTTATTTTCTTTGTTACTTTTGGTGGCATTTTCGATGTTATGCATCATTATGAAACTAGCCTAGGTAAGGACGTGTATCAGTGATATTGTCAATGGTACATAACATTATGAAACCTACCTAGGTAAGGACTTTTATCGACAACATTGTCAATTATATGTGACATTATGAAACCCACCAAGGTAAGGAATTTTATCAGTGGTATTGTCAATGTTATGTGACATTATGAAACCCACCTAAGTAATAAGTAATATCAACGACATTGTCAAGGGTACATATTCTTAACCCGCCTAGGTAAGAACTACTTTAGGAGACATTGTCACTTGTGTGTGGGATTATGATTCTGGTTAGGTATGGAAGTGCGTAAATGTTTGGTCATTGTGCTTTATGGCTTTGGGAACCCTGTTTTGGTCTAGGGTCATTTCACATTATTTTAAAATGTTTGTAAATCCTTTTAAATTCTACCTGGGTCTGAAACTCAAAAAGTGCATTTAATATGTTTATATTTGTCCATGAAAGACCAAGTAGGTCTATTGTAGTTGTTAAAATAGGTTCTTGGACTTTTGTAATGCTTTCAAGTCGCTTTGGTTCGTTTTGGAAATGTGAAATGTCATGGAAAATGAAGAGCTGCCTAGGGAAGATGATGGGTCAGTCTATTCCTGCCTTAAAATAAAAAGAAATGACACTTGTATGGGGATTCCTTCGGCTGGAGAGGGATGATTGAAACATGTATTGATTTTTTTCTATATCCTCTAGACATTTGTGAAGAATTATGTTGTCATAGTTTGTATTTAAAGACCTACTATTGAAAACTTGCATTATTTTTCTTATTTCCTTCAAGATGAGTAAAGGAGACAAATACATGTGGCAAGTTTTGCATTCATTTTATGTTTTGGTTCTCATTAATAGATGTGTTTGCTCAAACTAAGCATCGTAGATGAAACGACTATCCTTAATTGGAACCCTAGTCTGGGTGCACACCACTTGTCACCTGCCACTTTACATCAAGAGGCTAAAAAACATAAGATTGTGAAAAACCCTTATGCATTGCTAAAAAGTGACATTTTAATATTCAACACCTTCGGAGAGTCTTGATAATTAGGTACTTTAATGCGTAGACAACAAACAACCAAGCCCTTAATTTGAGAAACTAGGGTGGAGTGAAAAGCAATCAGTTATGGCTAAATGAAGAGGACTTGCTTTCAAAAAGGATGTCACAAGACGAAAATGGGGGTGTTACACACTAAGGAGTAGAATTATTAGTACTATGTAATATGTATGATGTGGTTATATGCAATGGCATGTGAACATGGTGAAATTCAGGGCAACCACTTGTAAAACTTATAATGGCTAAAGTGGTGGTGAACTGTGTTATTTGTTGATAGAGTTCTATCTCGAGATTGATGGAGTTAGAAGTTGGGGACTGCCCCCTATAGTTAAAATCATATCATAATCTAATGTATGTTAATTTTGACATGCACATAAACAATCAACAAGGATAATAAACCCACCACAAACAAAAGAATATACCTCTTCAGGGTAGAATCATTGTGACTTATGAGAATCAAAAAATCTTCAAAGCAACCCTTGACTAATACTCTCAAGAAGCAAAGAATAATACATCTTGTATGGCAAATTATATAGTAATTAACAATATGTTGATTCCCTTAATTCACATAGCACTAAACACATGTGAAAGATATAGGTCTAAGAGAGGAAATACAAGTATTTTTCTTACAAATTTGTGGTATGATAAAGAGTGCAAAGAAACAAAGAACACTTTGAGAAAACTTGGGTTGGGCAAAGAAACTGAGAAGGCTAATGAAAAAAAATATACGATATAAAAAGGACAACTATATGAACACAAGAAGGAAAGAACTAATTTCTCTTGGAAAACACAATCTCAAAGGCTTTTGGAGGGGACTACAACAAAAGAGAAAACAAACATAGAACAATATCACGTCACCCAATGGTTAGAATATGCAAAGTTGTTTTATGAATGAGTTCAAGATAAAGACATCCCCTTTATAATCAACACAAAACTTGAGCTATTCTTTGTGGAGGATAATAGTCAAGGCATATTGAGATTAGTAGGGGTAAAACACAAGACATTGATGGGCTATAAGCAAAATATCTAAAATGGGGTTTATAAGTGCTCACATTGCACATTGAAAGCATATTATCATCCAAGAAGTCTTCTCGACAGGTTGGACAACCAATGTCATTATCACTCTTTGTAAAAGCGAGGATATAAATAATTTGCCTAACTATCATGCTATCATGGTCAATCCCCTTCTTGGAAAGCTATTTGGTAGTATGGTAGAGTGCATAATTAGTAGTTGGGTAGAAAAAGAGTGAAAAAACAAAAGGATGTAGAGGTTTCAGGACAAAGCATTCCACTATTGACCATTGTGTCACTCTTACTAACTTGATCAAAAAATTATGGGATACCCAAGGAGAAGAAGCTTTTTATTGCTTTGTTGATTCAAAAAAATATTTGACATTGTACCTACAGGCAAACTTTGAAGTAGGACGAAGGATCTTGATGTTCCAAATGAGTATATAGATTCAATCCATAGACTTTATGAAAAAGCCAAGGCCAAAATCAGAACAAGTGAAGGAATGTCATAATATTTTGGAGGCGACATTAGTGTTAAACAAGGATGTCCTTTATTCCTCATTTTTTTGGGCTATACATTGATACGCTGGAGGAGTGGATAAATAAAGTTGGTGGAGGGGGGATTCACCGAGCTTGATATTATAGTAAAGTTACTCTTATATGTGGATGGTATTATTCTAATTGCAAATACAACACATAGTTTGAGAGAACACACAAGGACTCTAGAGATTTTCTGCCAAGAGGTTGGAATGCAAGTCAATACCAATGAGACTAAAGTCACGATCTTTTCTCTACGAATATAAATAAATAAATTAATTTCCTTTTTGAAGGAAACCCGTTGGAAGTAGTGGAGGAATACAAGTGCATCAGGCTTGAATTTTACAATTTTAATTGGGAGACTTGGAGGGGAAAAATAATACAAACCGGGTGGAAGGATTTATACGTGCTACAAATTAGATGCATAAATGTATAATTATGAGATTGGAAAACCAAGAGAACTTGGGTCCGCCTATTTGTCACACTAGTGGTCCTATATGGATGCGAAGTTTAGGGCAACAATGTGTTAGATCTAAAATGGAGACAAATAAAGAGAATCCAAAAACATTTAATCACAAGTAGCCGCAAAATCAAAACTTTGGTTTCGTATGAGATTGTATTTGCTAGAATAGGTCATTAGAGGTGTCAATGATGACTCGAACATTACATTATTTCAAAAAGACACAATGTATGGAGACTCATCGATGACCCAAAACAATGATAGAGGAAGAGGTAAGCAAAAGGAAGAAGACATGGATGAAACAAAACAACTCATAGATGAGTAAATGGGGCAATAACATGCAAGAGTGTCCAAACACTAATGAGTAAATAAATAAGAATGTGAGAGAGAAATTCAGGACAACCATGTGGACAAAGCAACTTGGGCAGAAGAAAGCATATTGTATCATAGACTTTAATCCCTCGTGGGACTATAAAGAAAAGGCCTACACAGGGGCAATAATCAAGGGGAAGACAAAAACGTTGATGGCTCAGTTAAAGTACGAGAATGGTATGTGGACATCGCATAATGAGGAATGAAAAATGAGAACATATCTAATTTATGACAAGGAGGTAGTGGAGATAGAATGACACTACACCATGGAATGCGAATCCCTAATAACATCCATATCAAGCACGACGATAATTTAAAAGTAAACAATTTAATCGACTTATTTGAAAAAGTAAAACTAAACAAAACAACAATTTTTTTTGATCGAAATCTACAATAAACAATCTAACATAAAAAAATTGAAAATTTTACAATACTAACCCAAAAAACAAAAACAAAAACAAAAACAAAAACAAAAACAAACACCCTATATTAATTAAAAATGTATTAATATTATATAACTTTAATCTATAAACTCTTTATCCTCACGGACATTATTCACTAGTATTTAAGAATTAAACTTGAGCCAACGGAACAAGTTAAAAATTAAACATACAAATAATACCTAAATGATAATACAATCTGATACATATATCATATCTTGACTTTCTTTTAGCTGACATCATTGATTCTAAGTGACCGACAATCCACGTGCAATCAAGGGAGTAGCCATGTTAAATTTGACGGTCAACACCAGTGGGAAAATATTTATGACATGGATCCCTTCAAGATTGCCGGCTCAAAAGCTGCAACACTACAAGTCCATTTTGAAACGGAATCGTCATATCTAATGAGACAGTCATCGCCTCAAATAGCTGTTTCACACGGAATAGTTGATCTACGTTATTAAAATCTCTTAAAAATTTAAATACGTTATTACAGTGGTTAAATTTGACTTGACAAAACATAAAATATGATGGTCAATTCTGTTGATTGTTTTTTAAATAATTGTTTTTCTTAATATTTTATTTTGATGATGGTTTACAGATTTAAATGGAAACATTAATTTAAATTATTTTAAGAATTTTGATGTTTTTACAATTCGAATAAATGATTTTTTGAACATAATTGTATGTTCAATTTTTATGGATAGATTTTGAATCACTATTTATGATTCATCATTCGAAATTGATGAATTTCAAATAATTTTTATGAACAGATTTCGAATCACTATCTATAATTTATCATTTCGAATTATTTTTTTGAAAAATTAGAATCACTATCTATAATTCATCATTTAAAACTGATGAGCTTCGAATTAAATATTTATTTACAATAATCCTTCATAACTTTTTGACACATCTCCCAAATTTTTTGGCTTCGGTCACCCAAAAAATTCACCTTATTACAGGGTTAAAAGATTTAAATATGAATGCGTGGTAAATCAGTGGGGTCCACTAGCGCTGTCCTGAAATGGCTCCTCGCTTGACTTCAAACCCCATAAATGTGAATTTTTAAAGAGCAGACAATTTTCATTACTTCCATTGATGGCCCTTGTATTTTATTTTGTTTGTTCAGCGAGCTCTGCTTCATGGCTTCCCATCTGAGGACAAGCTTTCTTATCCTGTTGACCATCCATTTGTGTTGGCTGTTTGGACAAATTGAGGCTGCAGCAACACCCCAGCAAGAAAGTACATAACATTTTCATAGTTTCCATGCATTCAGATGCAATTAAGCTGGAGACAAATTCTATGTTTCTAACTTCCTGTTTTTTTTTCCTGTGGCTGGCTCTGATCAACAGTTGAGGCATTGAACATAATTGGACAGACACTGGGTAAAAGAGATTGGAACTTCACTGTAGATCCCTGCACAGGAAACTCTATTGAATTGGGTTGTGATTGTTCTGACCTCAATAACACTGTTTGTCATGTTGTCAACATGTATGTTGTTGTTATTAACTTATTCCTGCATTGGTCATGTGTTTTTGTTTTGGAATGAAGTAACAGAATGGATTCTTAGGGTTGATATTTCGGTTGCAGAACACTTGCGAACCTCAATCTCTCGGGAACGCTTCCACCAGAGCTACCCAATCTGTCACGTCTTGAGAACCTGTGAGTAATAACACTTCTTATACATTAATTGTGAGGATTGGGTTCAATCCAACCCCACTTCTCAATTGAGCTTATAGGATTTTAGTCTATATTTGCTACAGAAGTTATTAGATGTCATTTTTTCGGGATTAACCGAGTAGGGTATTTAATGGGCGACTGATTCCCTTAGCGACCAATCTCTCATGACTGACGAGTCAAAAAAACAAAAACGAAACATAACAAACACTCTTGAGCAGTGATTGAAGCTACTCGAAGAAGGTTCATTTTGCCAGTATCAAATCCCCCCACCTCACCACATTAAGCATCAGCAGGTGCAATGAATGTCAAGTGGACCGTTCGGTCATTCTGTTAGTGATCCATCTCTTATGAATAATGAGTCAAAAACCAATCACTCTTAAGCAGTGATTGATACTATTCAAGGTCATTTCACCAGTATCAATTCCACCTCTTCAACCCTTTGATCATCAATACATACAATAAGTACCAAGTGAACCATTTAGTAATTCTATTAATAACCCCTCTCATGAGTAGCGAATCACACAAATCAACCAATCGTAAGCAGTGATTGAAGCTAACTTAAGGTTCATTGTGCTAGTATCAATCCCACCTCTTTATGCCATATGGACCATTCAGGCTCATGAGAGATGGGGTGTTGAACGAATGATTTGCGAATCAAATAATCTATGCAGTTAATCACCAAATATGACATCAAAAAATGTTGAACTGTGGAAGCTGCATATGCATGAAATACTTATAATTAGTTTGCAACTGTGTAATAGTTTTCCTATTTGATCATTATAGCATAGATTATTCCGCTTTAGTCTTAGGATTTACACTTAAGATTATTTCTATGTATTTATTGACCGTGTTGTATTTTTGACAGTACTCTCACAGACAACTATCTAACTGGCCAAATACCTTCACAATTGGGCTCCTTGAGTTCCTTGAAAGTTTTGTAAGTTCTTTTTCGAAGAATTTATTTTCTGTTCCGTGTGTCATAACATGCATATTGAATGCTCTTCATATTGATTGAATTGAATTGCATGGTTCGAGGCTTTTGAATATTAAACTGTTAAAGAAAACAATTAAGATAGTAGCAGGGCATCATGCCCATTTCAGTAAAAACAATTGACTAGATTAGGGATGTCTGTTTATCAAATTTTTGATTGAAATTCTCTACCGCTTCAGGTCTCTTTCAAGAAATCTTTTGTCTGGTCCTATTCCAAAGGAGCTTGGAAATCTTACAAAATTGGAGGAACTGTAATCCCCTTTGCCACCTCTCTCTACCTCTCTCTAAAACACAAACACACACACACACATTTGATCGCATTTGAAATTTTGAACATTTACTTCTGGTAAGCAAACTGGCTATGCTGTTTCCATCTCGATTATAGTATGAAAGAAGTTTTGCATTATCAAATTTCCTGTGCTCTTTCAGGAGGATTCAATCCAACAATCTATCTGGTGCACTTCCACCGGAGATCGGGAACTTGACAATGCTACAGAAATTGTATGTGTCTAACAACATTTCACGGGAGCTTATCAACCCCTATCATTAGTATATACCCGTTCTCTAGTGTAGCACCAACATTTGTGACTTAAATATTTTCCCTCTAGATTGAATCAATGGCCCTAGCTTAATGGGGCGACACAAACTCATTTGACACAATTATTGCTATCCTTTCGTTTACAGGTATCTATCTTCTAATCGATTCAGTGGACCGATACCTCAAACATATGGAAATTTACAGAATCTAGAAGAATTGTAAGTATCTATTGTTCTTTACACCCATACATAATTTTTCTAGATAAAAGAATGTCTCAAAACATCACCAAACATAAATGGATTCCACTATCTAAAGAATTACTACATTTCATGGTGGGTGCAGTTGGGCATCTAGCAATGATATCACTGGGGAAATACCAAACAATATTGGGAACATGACTGCTCTCAAACAGTTGTGAGATAACTTCACTTAATCTGCAAATTCCAATCTAGTTTGGATATTTTCCGTCCTTTTTTCTTATAAGGATGCTAAGGCCAATATAGAAATACAAACATGAGACTTCTCTTATTTCCATAAAATCTACCATGGTAAATGATACACGGGTATGTGAAATGAGGAAGGAAAATGGTTCTATTGCAGGACACTTCAAGGAACTTCTTTAGTGGGACCAATTCCTTCAAACATATCAAAATTAACTAATCTGGAAGACTTGTGAGTACTGTTATATTCTTGTATCTTTATTTTGTAAAACAAATCTCGTAGCTTTAGCAGTGCCTCAAAAATTGCAAGCAAGATTAAATGGTACATATCTCTAGCAAATTCTCGTCTGTTTTGTATTCCTCTCCTTTGTATTTGCACCTACAAAATCTCTTACTGTCTCATCTGTGCATCTGTGTCGCATATATGTTGATTAGTAATGTGCATTCAGTCGTATTTACAATTCAGGCATTTACAGGAGGATAAGTGATATAACGCAAGGTGGGAAGTCCTTGGACTTCATACAGAATCTAAGGAATCTGAGAACATTGTAAGTAGAATATCCTCTGACGACTTTTCTTCTTTTGAGCACACATGCTATTTTTTTATGTTTATATGCTTGACTTTTACTGTTCTAAGAGGCTTATTTTAGCTAGGCTGGTTGCAGAGTTCTGAGAAACAACAACATCAGTGGAAATATTCCTGCAATAGACGGCTTATCCAAGCTGCAATATTTGTAAGAATCTTAAAAAGGTTTTGGGTTTTCTAGCATTTGGAATATAGAAGACACAACGATTCTCTACTTATAACGATTCTCTACTTATAAGATGTGATATAATGAGGAATTTTGTGCATTAAATTCAAAATATTTTATTTGGTCACTAGAAGTGATTTAGCTTGGGTTATTTCATATTCCTCGATTTGCTAATCTGCAAAGCATAAGTATAGGAGCCCTAATATATACACAAGCCTGCAACATTTGCAAAAAGATTTTTTTTTGGTTTTCATCTGGTAAAGGAAATATTTATCCAAGCTTATAAACACAATACATGTCAGGGCTATCGGACAAATTACTAGGGCCAAAGGAGGTAGCCACTACAGGACAAAAAAAAAACATAGTCATGAGAACTGGAGTTCTTATACAATTCATAATTGGAAACCCTTTTGACAATTCATAAAATACGCACACTGCTAAATTGCTAATAATATCATGGGGAAGTTTATGAACGACTGCTATTATGGGCACTCATGCCCTTTATTTAAACAATTTACTTAGAGAGGCAAGATATGCACAAAAAACTGCCATTGAAGTTCAGAATTTGCTGGGTCTAACCCAATTGTTTGCCTAATTTGAAACAGTCTCTTGGTAATTGCATTCACAGCTTCAGAGTCATTCTTCTGGGGTATGTTAATTTTCTGTACAAGTTTATTTAATGTCTCCGTAGCCTCCTTATGCTTTGCCTGTCGTTCATCCGCCTGGCTTCTAAGCTCCTTATAAAAAGTCAAGGTCCTCCAATCAGATTTTCAACAAATTGAGAGGCTGGTGCTTCTCTACAACCAAACATGCTCGTGACAGTAGCTGATTTCCCTCCATATTCAGACCCTGCCTTATAAATGCTTTCCCATTTGACCCAACTTTCTTCTCCCAGGTATTCTTCTCAGAGTCAATTGTAACCTCTGTATTTGAGCTGTATGGCTGAACTGAAGTGACACCATCCTTTTTTGCTTTTGAGGAGTGGCCTTTGTGTCTAACGGCGGAAGCTTCTGCTACCATAAAAGGCATCTTGGCAGCTGAGTTTCTTTGGGATGACATCATCTGAGATATTCCCTGCGATCTAAGAGGAATTCATGTTCCAGTCATTCTATGGGCCCATCATCTGAGATATAGACAGGGGAAGCCAAGGGAGAAGAGCAGAGTTTTGGAACAGCTCTGATACAGGACATAAGAATTACATTACACATAACATTTGGGATGAAGAAGATGGGATTTTAGATATTACAGCTTCTTAATCAGGGAAGTAGCCAAACTTTCAGCTATCTGCTAGATGCTGGCGAAGATTGGGGGTTCCCGCTTACCAGGATTCCATTTCCCCCTGCTCATCATTGTTTTGGCATTTCAGTTGTCTTTGTTTCGGGATTCCTGTTGTCTTTTCTGCTAACTGAATTGGTAGTTACTTGGAACTAAATCGGCAGTGGGATCCGATTGATTGGCTTTTACTTGCTGTAGACAGATACATTTCATGGTAGAGAATATAGCATTACAGTTATATCTACAGTTTGTATATCTGGTATGATACTCTTGCAACTGACAGTTCTATTATGAATAAATTCAACAGAGTTTTGAAATAATTTATTGGCATATGCTTACAGTTTTTCAATTATATAGATCTCTATAAATTCCTTGTTTATGGAGCTATTGAATTTGTGTATCATAGACCCCTGTATTTGGTTCTAACAAAACTCTAACTTATATGACATTCTTGGTGAACCCCCAATCACAGTACCTTACATCTCATCTTCATCATCTGCCAGCAACTTCTTTACTTACCGCAATGTGAAAGAGGCCATCTATAGATATTAGGTTGCAAACAAAAAAAGGGGATGATGTTGATGGACTGCAATCTGAATTGCTAGTATACAGCTTCCATACTTTGTTCTGGCATTGGTGATTTATTAAATGAAGTAGTAATCCATGGATTCCCTCCATCCTGGTCTTCTTACTTGATTCATCGTAATGGCAAGTCTGGTGACCCCCTTGACCTTAATAATTACAGGACTATCATGATTTGGGTATACACTTTCCAACTTTCCAAGCTTTATGCCACTGTTTTAGATGCCTACATCTTGTCTCTGTGGATAACTTTAAGATTCATGTTAATGGTCAAGCTGGATTTGGATGTGACCATCAAACTATTGATCATATTCTCACTTTGCAAGCCATCATTGAGGAAGTCCACCATAAATTTAAACTTGTATATTCCTGCTTTGTTGATTCTCGGAAAGCCTTTGATATTGTTCCTAGACATCTCCTGTTTGAAAGGTTAAGAGCTTTGGGTCTAAGTGATATTGTTGTTCAGGCAGTATTGAGACTGTATGAAAGAGTCAAAGGTCATTTCCATAAAATACTTGACACCTCTCTGACTGTCTACAACAGTATTGGAGTTAAATAAGGCTGCCCAATCTCCCCAAGTCATTTTGGTTTTGTCATGTACCCCTTTTTGGCCTAAAAAGCTGTGGACATGGTCCCTAGCCTAACTCTTAGTGTTTCCCCTAGGCCATGGAAAAGAGAATAAGCAAGAAGCATATATCACCTCCTTGAAAGGTAAAAGTTAAGATTTCACTTAAGTTGTTCTATTTTTGCATTAAGGAGGGCCCTTTTGTGACTTAAAGGACATAAAGTACCTTTAAGTGGGATTTAAAAGCTAACCGACCTTTATGATCTTAACTCTACATTTATATCTTAAAAGGGTGAGTATATAAAGGGAGTTTGGAATTCAATTGAGGGTATGCTATTTTGGATAATTGAATTTGTAAGTAAAAGCACGAAAATGCTGGGCTTACACTTGGTGGACGGAAACCCTTCAAAAGAGCTGAATCAAGGACAAAAACCCTTGAATTCAGACTTAGGGCAACTTCACCATGGAGTTGCATTGAGCAGAATTGACAACAAAAAAGGTGTTTTCAACACCAAGTGTTACTTTGCAGGTGGGCAAACCATTGGAGGAGCTGGGCGAAGGCATAAAGGGGCTGTCGTAGGGCAGCAAATTACATTTTTGAGGGCTGCATACTCAGCAAAGGGCAGCAACCAGGTTTTGGAAGGCAGCGACCTAGGTAAAGGGCAGGTTTGTATGTGTCTAAGGCAGCAACTGTGGGAATAAACACAACAGTCCATTCTAGGCAGATTGGCAACTCCTTTGGGAGTGTAATCCACTGTTTTGAATGGCTATTTGAAGCCAAAAACTATGTTTGTACATTCAGAAAGTATTATCATGTTTTTATATTATTTTTCAGCTAATATTTGAAGTGGAAATAGGCTGATAAAAAGATATAAATTCTGATCAAAATATTCCAGAAATTTGATAAATTATTGGTGAAGGAAATATGGAGTTTGAGACCTAAATTCTGAATTTTTTGAGTATATATCCTTGGCTGTGATATTGAGCAATTTCTTGTAATTTTTGGAGGAATTAGAATATTATTTGATGCCCTAAAATTGGAACTTCAGTATTATGAATTTTTAAGTATCGCTAGGGTTTGAGGAAAAATCTCAAAAATTCATATTTTTTTGTTGGAGTGATTGAATAATTTCTTGTTTAACAAAATATCCCTAAAGGGGACATTACAGGTTTGTACATACCAAAATTTTGCCTAAGTGTGAGAGGGTGGGCATTCAAGCAAGACTTTGGGTTTACACAGCAGAAGACTTCGGGTTTTTGGAAGGAGAAGTCTTTGGGTTTTACAAGAGAAACTTATTTCATTTCATGAGTAATCAGCAGTTGAAACCCCTCAGCAGAAGTAATCCAGGTTGGAAAACCCGAATTGCTCTTGACAGTGCAAATCGGGTTTTGAGAAGTGCTTTGCTTATGAAAGTTTTATCAGCAGAAGTAATCCGGGTTGGAAAACCCGAATTACTCTTGACAATGCAAATCGGGTTTTGAGAAGTGCTTTGCTTATGAAAGTTTTTTCAGCAGAAGTAATCTGGGTTGAAAAACCCAAATTACTCAGGATAGTGCCATTTCAGGTTTCTCAGGGTGAATGATTTATCTCTTTTTATAAGTAACAAGTAGTGAAGAATTCGAAGTAGGTACCAGTGAAGAATCTAAAGTAGGTGCCAGTGAAGAGTCTGAAGTTGCAGACATTGCAGAACAAGCAAATAGACTCGGACAAAAAGCTCGAAGGAATTCCTTCAGACAATTTGTCCGAAGGAATTCCTTCGGAAAAGTTCAAAGGACATTAAAAAATCCGAAGGGCAATGTACCCTTCGGAAAGGACGTTTCCAAAAAGCCCGGGTGCCCTCCAAAAAACCCGGGTGTCCTTAAAAAAACCTGGGTGCCTTTTTCTTAAGGGTTATATGACAGGAAGGGGCTGTTTTAAAAAGCCCGAAGGGCAGGTACCCTTTTGAAGGATCATTGACAAAAAACCCGAAGGGTAGGTACCCTTCGGGAAGGCTCATTTCAAGATCGGAAGGGACGTTTGCAAAAAACCCGAAGGGCACCTGCCCTTCGGGAAGGTTCATCTCACGATTTTAAGGGCTTTACAAAAGCCTGAAGGGCACCTTGCCTTCGGGAAAAGACCATGACAAGATTTTTGAAGTGCTGTTTTTTTAGGCAAAGGGACAATTCTCGTGGACTTTTGTCTGCGGGAAGTTGAACACAAAAAGCTCGAGGGAATAAAATATAAACAAGGCAAAGAAAGAAGGAAAGATATCCTTCAGACAAAAAATCCGAAGGAATTCCTTCGGACTTTTTGTGTCCGTGGGAAGTTGAACACAAAAAGCCTGAGGGAATAAAATATAAACAAGGCAAAGAAAGAAGGAAAGATATCATTCGAAAAAATTGGCAAACAGAAAAAACCCGAAGGAAACTAAGGGGCAAAACAAAAGATCCGAAGAAAACCCAGCCCAAGAGAAAGCCCGTAGGAAATAAAATCCGCAGGAGATAAAACCAAGGGGAAGCCAAAAAGTCCGAAAGAAATGGATATCCTTCGGACAAATTGTCTGAAGGATTCCTTCGGAAAGCTTGGTCAAAGAAAGGAAAGTCCGAGGGCAGAGAGAGACAAAAGCGAAGTCCGAAAAGAATGAACATAATCCATGAGAAAATGACTTAGCAAATAGTCCAATGGATTATCCGAAGAAATAAAACAAAAGGGAGAGGTCCGAGATAATAAAGACCTGAAGAGAATGAACATTAAGCCGAAGGAATAAGTAAGAAGGGAAAGTCCGTGGAAAGACAAATACAGACAAAGGTCAACAAGAAGAATTCTAAATTTAGCCAAGAGAAATCACAAACAGTTGGGCTGAGAGAAACCCATGCACAAACAAAAGACGGAGTGAATGTGGAATTCCATGCAAGCAAAAGCTAATTACAGTTGACTAGTCAAGGCTTCAGTTGACTGGTTGTTGAAGTCAAGTTTATCTCCAAGGTCAACTCAGCCTTTCAAACATTCCAACTCGGCTTCCAACGGATAAAGTCGGAGTTCTAAAATTGGCATTGGCGTTGGATTTCATGCATGCTATTGTCATCTCATACTTTCAAACATTCTAGCAGCTCATGAAGAAGCCAAATTTAGAGGTTGACGTGGATTTCCATGCAAAGAGAGGTGGGCGTTTCAATAAACCCAACCGTCCACTATCAAACGCCAAAGAGCTAGTCTCTAATTTTAGACATGGCTCAGCCGATCATGCATAAGCAAAGTCAAACGTTTGAGCCCACCATCCACTTTTCAACGCAAGTAATTTTCATGCAAGACAAAATAGACTTTTGTAAAGGTTGAGTTGGTTTGAGTTTACTCCCTCTCTATTTTAAAACGCCAATCTCTTGGCCTTTTGTAATTTTTTATATTAATGGCTTTTCAACCTTGTAAAAATCATCCCTCTTTTGGTAAGAAATTTTTTGTCAAAGATTGTGCTATAACCTTTTTTCAAATCAATGAGAAGAGGATTGTGTTTTTTCAACTTTCAGCAGTTGGTATAGTGTACTATTGTTATAGATTTGCCTAAGTGAGATTTTTTTCTTCCTTGTCAAATTTGGATTTGTACGTAGTTACTAGCTGATCATTTATACAGGGCACGTTCTGTGTTGGATTGTCTTTTGCTGAGTTTATAGTGGATATTAGTGGTTGTTTAGTGCCTTTCATCAAGCCTATTTCTACATTTTTCTCAAGCTTAGATCATTAGATAGAACCTTTTCGTGAAATACTTATGTGTATTGATCAATTGGAGTTGAAGTTTTGTCTCTTCCTTGTCTGAATCAGTGTTCTTAGAAGCTCGATTTAAGTGGATCAAACAAATTACGTGTATCACCGCTTTAGCTAGAATTTTCTTACAAGTTCTTTCTTTTTTTTTCCCCAGAAGTTTGTAGCGTAGAAGTTGAGATCCTCATTGATACATCTTATAGAAACTAGTCTTCTCTGGAGGTTCTTCTCACCATTGAGGCACCCACCCTCGTGAGAAGATCCCATTGTTTCAACTGGAAAGAGAATTAGTCATTTCAACACGTCTTTGATTCAGGGTGCAACTCCAGATTGACAACAATAATGTCATGTCCCTTTCTCAAATAAGAAAAAAATAACTTAATAATAATGTCTAAGTTATTCCCTCAACGCCACTTTATAATTATAATTTAAAATGGGACACTTATGTCATTATTATTAATTGAATGGGGCTAAAAGTATGTATTAATCATAAGCCCAAGTAAAAAATAGAAAAATAAAAGTAATTATTAATTATTTTATGGAGCAAAGAGGAAACTAGAATAAAAAATAATTTTAAATTGTTTTTAGGGTTTTGTGTGAAAAAGTAATTATAAGAAAGGTGAAAAAGAGGAAAGGTACATCTATTATTATCAGTCAACTTTTAAAATTTATTGGAGAGCTTGAAGCCCATACTTTTCTACAGATAACAAAAATTCTCAGATTTACGAGTATGAGGACGAAACCCTTCATACTCATTTGGTAATTCCATTCAGGGATTACAATAGTGCTACTCGATTCAGAAAATATTAGTTTTAAAAGTCCATTCAGCTAGGGCATCACATTTCAAGGGGCAAATTTAAAAAAAATACAGATCCGTACGATGACCTTTTTCAGTCAAGCTAGGCAACATCATAGTAGTTTAGCGTTGTTGTACTATGTTGAACCATTTCATGTAGGATTTCAAGGATTTTTAGGCATTTCAAGCTAATTTCAGATTAGGTTTTGACTAGTGATTAGTGATACCTTTCCTAGCACTCCAACGTTGCCAGCAAGGACAATTGACGATATTTATTTTTAGAAGTAATTGTTTTTGGTTTCCTTTTAGTAGGGTTTGACCCAATTTTATTGTAATCGGCATTTAGAGAAAATTCTTTCAGTAGGGTTTGAACCAATTGATTATATTCAGCAATGGGTATTCATATTTATTGTTGCATGTGATGTTTTATGCTCAATCAAATTGTCAACCTTTTAGAACAAATAAATAAAATCAAAAATTTAGGGTTTCAATATTTATTTGTCAAGATTTCAATTTAGAGGGTTATTACAGTGGTGTCAGACCCTGTTTCCTCCTAGCTTGTGGGAAAGAATTATTTTGCAATTTCGTTCTCATGCAAGTTAGTGATAGAGAAATCAGATATCAAGAAAGAGAAAAGAAAGAGTTCAAAACAATCAAACCCAGACTCATTTGTAGGGAAAGACAAGGAAGCTATGGGTAACAATAACAGGAATTCAGATGAGGCCCGTTTTGAGAGGCTTGTGCAAGGCCAGGAACGGTTGGCAGATATGATGGCCCAACTGATCAAATCTATGAATAATAACATATAGAGGCTTCACAATGATGAAGGTAGTTCTTCAAGGGCTAATAATAATCAGCCCATTCAGAGGACAATCATAAGCTCTACTGTTAAGCCTTTCCAATCTACCTTCGTTCATAGGGAAGAGGCAGTCCCAGAAGTGGAATTACAACCACCAATAGATGAGATTGTAGCCGGTTACAAGGAGGACAGTGACCTACTAGATGAAATTAGGGAGACTATCTCTCACTAATTTCATGAATTAAATAAAAACAGGGGTGGTCAAAGAGTTGATAGAAGGCCACCAATAAATCAGAGGGATCTCCAACAAGCAATAGGGAAGATTACTCTTCCAACTTATGATGGTTCCGATAGGTGTTTAGCACGTTCTTGGATTCAGAAATTAGATACATTTTTATCATTGAGGCCAATGATGGAAGAGGAAGCCATCAAATTTGCTACCCTTCATCTGGAAGGTGTAGCATACGAGTGGTGGTACCATGGATTAATCACTTAGGGGCGCAATCACATCCCTTCATACGTGGAGTTTAGTACCAGGTTAATAGAGATTTGATAGAGTTGATCCGAAAATCCATTTTCGAGAGTTAGCTCAACTCAAACAATCCAATTTAGTGGAGGACTTTGTTGCTGATTTCAGAAGCTTTTAGTTATGGTACCTGGTGTGACTAAAAGGAGACTTCTTGTTTTGTTTGTTGAGGGTTTAGCTAAACCACTCAAGGGTTTGGTGAAAGTTTTCAACCCTATTTCTCTTCAAGAAGCCATAAAAAAGGCTTTGGATTTGGAGACATCAGCATGTAAAGGTAAAATTCTGCTTTATGAACAGCGAAAAACATCTTATGGGTAGCCAAGGATATCTTATGGGCAGCCAATGACATCAGTTTTTGAGCAACAAAAGCAGCCATTTCAACATGGGGTTTCTCTCCAAAAAGCGTTGTCACAAAAGCCATATATCGAGATATAAACACGAAATGAACTCATAAGGAAAAAACTATACTTCACATGCAAGGATCCACGAGAACCAGGTCATAGGTGTCTTCCAAAAGGACACGTGCACTACATTGAGGTGATATCTAATGATGAGTTAGAAGTACCAGAAACTAAAAGAGGAGATGGTGATAGTTCAGGGGGCACCTTTGCCACCCTTATTTCAGCAAGCACCTATGTTGCACTTTTTGGCACACCCTGGTATTACCTTTTTAGAATTCGTAGAGTTATGCAGCGACATAAATTCACAGTTTTGATTGATAGTGAGGCAACCCACAACTTCATTGATAAGGGTTTGGTAGCCCAAAGAGGGCTGAAATCAGAGAATTTTCAAGCCTTTAATGTAATTGTAGTTGGTGGTACTACTATTCCTTGCACCAGAAGGATTCATCAATTAGAGTTCAGACTTGATAATCACAGGGTGTGTGATGACTTCTATGTTGTGAGCATAGGAGAAACATGTATGGTTTTAGGGGTGCAGTGGTTACATTTCCTTGAGGAATTTACACATAATTACCAAACCATGGAGTTGAAATTTGAGTTTGATGGGAAAAAGGTTGTGCTTCATGGTATGACCAATGGAGCCCCTACAGTTGTTACAGCAAACAGAATGGAGTGTGTCACTATTGGTAGTACATGCTCTAGATCACAACTCAATCATGATTCTGATAACATGGATTCACTCATTTGAGTTTGTTGGAGGAGCATCCACAGGTTCATGGCTTTCAATTTCTAATTATATCAGATTAGTACAACAAAAACCATCTATATCACCACGAGGAATGGTAGTTACAATAAAATTGGTCTGGGATCCTGGTATTTGCAAGTTCACGGATTGCTTGAGGGCAAGCAATCTTTGAGAAGGGCGGATTGTCATGTCCCCTTTTCAAATAAGAAAAGAATAACTTAATAATAATGTTTAAGTTATTCCCCCAACATCACTTTATAATTATAACTTCAAAGAGGACACTTAAGTCATTATTATTAATTGAATGAGACCAAAAGTATGTATTAATTTTAAGTCCAAGTGGAAAATAGAAAAATAAAAGTAATTATTAATTACTTTATGGAGTAAAGAGAAAATTAAAATAAAAAGTAATTTTAAATTGTTTTTAGGGTTTTCTGTAGAAAAGTAATTATAAGAAAGGTGAAAAAGAGGAAAAATACATCTATTATTATCATTCAACTTTCAGAATTTATTGGAGAGCTTGAAGCTACTATACTTTTTCATAGAAGACGAAAACCCTCAGATTTACAGGGACGAGGATGAAACCCTTCATAAGTTCATTCCCATTTGGTAATTCCATCCAAGTATTACAACGGTGCTACCAAATTAAAAAAATACCAGCTTTAGAGGTCCATTCAGTTAGGGCATAAAAAAAATACGGATCCATACGACCACCTTTTTCAATCAAACTAAGGCAACATCGGAGCAGTTTAGAGTTGTCGTACTATAATGAACCGTTTCACCTAGGATTTCAAGGATTTTTAGGTGTTTCAAGCTGATTCCAGGTTAGGGTTTGATTAGTGATCAATCATAGCTTCCTAGCACTCCAACGTTGCTAGCAAGTACAATCAACGGTATTTATTTTTAGAAGTAATTGTTTTTGGTTTCCTTTCAACAAGGTTTGACCCAATTTAATTGTAATCATCCTTTACAAAAAATTCTTTCGGTAGGGTTTGAACCAATTGATTATATTCAGCAGTGGGTATTCGTATTTATTGTTGCATGTGATGTTTTATGCTAAATCAAATTGTCAATCTTTCAAAACAAATAAATAAAATAAAAAATTTAAGGTTTCAATATTTATTTGTCAAGATTTCAATTTAGAGGGTTATTGCAAGCAAGATAGTCCCACAGATCTCTTCTTACATATGTCATGGGATCGCATTCAAGGGGCCTAGACTTGCTTTCATGCTGCTTGTTGAGGCAAGACTTTTTAAAGGCTATGCTGCTTGGAATCAATTAGAAAGATGATTTTTTCATCTTCAGTTAGAGGATACATGTACCACATTGGATATTTTTGATACTCTTGTTTGGCCAATTGCTCTTTATGGGTCTGAAGTAAATGGGATTGAGTGGGTTTGCTTTGAACAATTACAAACTTTGTTCCTTCAGAGAATGATTCAATGTAAAAACATAGTTCCTCAATGTATAAACTAGGAAACTGATTCATCCCACCTAATTCTGGGTCGATTTGTAGTGGGTAAGGTACAGTTCAGATTGCACTGTGGGTTTGTCCCACGTATATTTGGGACGACTTGGATTCGTTCAGTTTCTTCTACTAAAGAACCTAGGCGAACTTGGGTTGTCCCGGACTTACCTAGGGCGAACCCGGGATGAACCCACATGTTTTTGCCTATTTTAATTGTTTTTTTCCTTAGACTTAAAGAAATGAAAGAAATAGAAACACGCAAACACTTAAAGTTGCTAAAAGCTCAAAAAGATAACATACAAGAACACTTGTCTAGAATATTTATATTTATTTTTTTCTATATTTTTTGTATGGCCATAACCAAGCCGTACCCCGGGTATAAAAAAATCATCATGCCGGTGAACCTAATTCACTGTACCCAAACGGCGAACTCGTACCCAAAATGAACTGGGTATTAGTGTATAAACAAACAATCAGCTTTAGCTGATTGTACGGTACATATTTTTGTTTAGAAGTGCAGTAGGCACTCTCTCTTGGCTAATTGTACCAGACTTTATCTTCAGTCCCATTACCCTTTGTGGTTATTTGTGGACATTAATAATAATTTAAATTTCATGGTTTTAGTTGCAGAATAGGAAAACCATGAGAAGATTTGATTTTTTTCTTCCTGTCTATAATTGGGGCACTGTTGTCTATAACAAACAGTAATCTCTAAAAAATGGTTCTATAGAATTTTCTTAAGTCCCAGTATTTGTGTTAAAAAACAAATCATTTTTTTGGCACTATTAGGGAATATTTAAAAGACCCCAAACAATTTGCAGAGTAACCAATATTTCCACAACATTGGGTGGATATGAGTTTAAAACTGTGTTTATAATAAGACTGAATTCTGGTTATGAGTTTAAAACTGTGTTTATAATAAGACTGAATTCTGGTTTGATGCAATAAACACAATTAATTTGAGCTTCCACGATACAGGGATTTGAGTTTTAACAATTTAACTGGAGGCATTCCAGATTCCCTCAATTCAATATCAACATTGGAATTTGTGTAAGTAGTATTCTAATGATTCAAAAAAAAATAGCATTTAGCATTTGGACTACAATGATTCCATCCTTAGTAACATGCCTATTTTTAAATAATACATGAAGAGCTAAATCCATAAGATTTATGTTACATTAAAATGTTAAACAGAGGATAAAATGTTTGCATTTCAGGTCCCTTGGGAACAATAACTTGGAAGGGTTACTTCCTAGTTGGCTATCTTCATTCCCGGCAACAATGTGAGATTGTTCAATTTTATTTGAGTTCAGTTTTAATCTTAGTCTACTTGTATGCGGATTTATCTACATATGCATATCATAACAATTCCCATGCTTAGTGAAAACTGTATGAATATTTTTAAGAGAATTGTCTCATATAGAAAAATCAACGAAAAGCTATATACTATGGGACCAATGGTACACAATCAAAGAAAGCAAAATGTAGAACACGCTTTTATGAAACAATATCAAATAGATTATATATTACGCTAAAAAGCAAGCATGTTTAAGATGAATTTTTATATTAGAAATCATGTTCTATTTTGAGCAGATATTTTATTATAATAGCTTTTTATGCTCCATAATGGCACTGCAGAGACTTGTCTTATAACAAATTTTCAGGGCCAGCATTCACTGGAGAAAAAACAAATGTGTAAGTATGAACATATCACCTGAGTTCTTGTTTTATTTTATTTCTTGCAATCAACTCATTAAATTGAGTTCAAACTTCATTACTTAATTTCCTGTTAGATTTTTTTTGTTAATGTGGAGTTCACTCTAAACTCTTTTATTTTTCTCATATTTCTATTCTAATACATTTCTTCCTTTAGCTTTGAAAATCACCTCAGGTTTGTTTACTTGCACAAGTCAAAACTGCAACTCCCCTTTTCAATCAACTATTTAAATAGTTTCACTTAAATGTGCAGGAATCTGATTTGGAACACTTTAAGCCCTACAGATCGTAGGTGTGCTTCTAATTCATCCATTTGTTGTATTATTTGTAAAGGCACCAAGCCTTTGTATTTCAGATCACAAAGAAAAGACAGCATCAGTACACAACCAAAATTTATGCTATAGAAATATTTACTTGCATAATAGGCATTGAAAATTTCTTAAATAAAAAAATCTCACAAAAGTTGTTTAATTGAATTAGAGGTTGGGCGGATTGTCTCCAAAGAACGCTCCCATGTGGTAAAAAAACGCCAAGTAAGATTTTACTATCACATTCGCTCTTCTATAGTTTTAATAATTATTAAAATTTCCTTTCTTGTTAATTTATATGTTTTCAAGAGGAATTTTTTTAATTTAAAATATATCTTATATGTATATGCAGATTGCATGAAACACTTTTTACAGTTTGTATTTTTAAATTATTTACATGGAATAAAAGTAATTAGAAGTGAATCGTATCACTTCTGAAAAATCAAATCAGAGATATTTTTGCCCAAGATGCTACCCCCAGGTCTTGTGATAAGGAGAATTTGTTATTCGACCTCGTATATAATTAGCCCCCAATGAAGCTTGGTCCCTTTACTAGTAGGCTGCCTGAATTTTTTCATAAATGTCAAGAAATAATAGATGCATAATGAAAAGTTATTATAGCTAAGGGAGTTTCTTAATGAATTTCTTAAATTCTTTACAAGATATCAATAGGTCCATCAATGAAATGGCAATAGAACTCCTAAAGTTTTATATTTCAATATTTCTATTAGAATGGCCTAGGGTGACACCAAAATTTAAAATTTTAAATGCATAGCTCTAAGCAAGTCTAGGTAGACACAAGGCACATAGCCCTAGTTAGACACTAGATGCAAGGTCTTAAGCAGGCCCAAGAAAACACCAAGGAGAGTGGCCTTAAGTATCTCTAGGAAGGTACCGACACATGGCCCTAGAAACACATAGCTTGTACTATCCCCTTAGGGCATATTATGCAAATCTGGAAATTAACCACAAACCCTAACACAACAATAGCAATTTATGATTTTTTTATATCAAGCCCTAACAAAAAATTCAAAATTCTGAAAATATGAAACTAGGGCACAAATTGCAATATTGTACCATTACATAATTGCCAAAAATTCCAGAATAATTACAGCCCACAAAATCTCTTCAAATCTGATTTTTGCATGCACATAGAGGTCTGAAAATTCACGAATAAATACCATCTTACTGTTTGATGAGAAAAATATCAAAATATCAATAGATATCTGCCGTGATAACATGCAAAGTTTCCTCCCAAGGTGGGTTGCCACCCTTGGAAAGGCCTCCAAATGGTTCGCTGACTTCTAACAGCCCTTTAGAGTGATTTGCCACCTTCCAAGAGGGTCTCCAATAGCCACACTTCACTCTTAGAACCCGGTCAACTGCTGCACTCCACAAGATGATGCCCTACGAATCCCAAACCGATCAATTTTGCTCATTGCAACCTCTAAAATGAAGTTGCCCAAATGAGGTTAAGGGTTTCCGTCCTTAACTTCAGGTTTCCAGTGAAGTTTTTCATCTTCAATGGAGATAAGCCAATCATTCCGTGGTCAAACTCAAAATTCAATTCAACAAACATAACATGAGGTTTCAAAATGAACCTCCTTTCTCTTTTTATATCCTTTCCCTCCAATATACTTTTTCTAAATTAAGTACCGACGTATGTCAAATTAGAGGAGTCTCCTTATTTATTACAAATCAAAATAGAAAGGAGTTGCCAACATATTCACTTTTGACAACTAAGACATATTCATAATATTTAAAATTACTTTTTATTTTAATAATAATATATAATATAATTTTATAAAATGGGACATTACAGTTCGCTCTTTCCAAATTTGCTTGCCCTCAAGCAATTGCAAGCTCATTTTCTATTATCTCTGAAATACCTGGATCTCACTTCCTTCTTGGGAACTTGCAACCCCAAACACTTGCTTCATGAACATAGCCTTGAGCTTTAATGGGTTTCATATTGTTACTGTGGGCTGAAAACAAACTTAGTTGCCCCCACTCCTGCTTGTCACATGTCATGAACATTGTACTTTCCTTGGACATATGCAAACTATATACTCTTTGACTCATAAGAGTCTCTTTATCAATACTCATATGGGTTGTTCTTAATCCTACACAGAACAAACATTCAATGAAATCAAGAACTCTCCACACCACTCCTTCAACCGCTTCACCATGCCTCGTAGGCATGTTGTTCAACTGTCCTCCCATGCTTGCATCTTCTTCATAGTTTTCATTCGTGTGATGGACTTCCAAAGGTCCATTCTTGCTGTCTCAAACATGGTTGTAGATATACCGTTGCATTTTTTCGCTCATAATCAGTATTGTGGTGGCTGGAAACTCTTCCACAACAGATGCAAACAATCCTTCATTAATGGTAGGCGAAACATCCTTCCACCTTGTGACTGAAAATACTCTTGTGGACTGTCATAAAAATTGTTAAGGGGCTGGTTTTGTTGCACATAGCAGCAAAAAGAATAGGACAGTAGTTGTCATATTTTAATTTTTTCATAAAATTCAGAAATGGTAGTGATATAGGGGCTGAAATCAACCATATAGTGACTGAAAATGCCTTCTTGTATCTCCAAAGGTCATCCAGATCCCAAACTTTCCTGTACCAGCAATTTGGAACTTGTATGAAAGGACCTCTGTGCCCTTTGCCACTCAAAGTGTTCATCCCTCTATCATCATTTTCCCTATGTTGTCCATGATAACAATAAATTTGAAATGGCCCAATAAGAAACAACAAACTTGAATTATGACTTTTCTTTTCATACCTTATTTTGGAATTCAATTGTTTACTTCTTTTTTCAGATTTAAAAATAGAAGCTTTTGAGGGACTTACCTTGGCACAACCATCCTTGTGTTTGTCAAGAACAATACATGTTTCTACTGAAGGCTCTCCACTTTCCACTTACATGGTGGATTCCTTTATGCATTGCTCACTAACTTTTTTCAGATCTGAATTCTCTTGCTTCTTGATTTCCTCCTTGGATTTCTCATGAGGGTTTGACTTTTCATCATTTTCCTTCAAAATTACTTGTAGCTCAAATTTTTATTCATTCTCCTTTCTTACAATTTCGAGATTCTTTTCCTCTTCCTTTCTCAAGGCATGCTGAAGATCTCTTGGATTGTTCCTTGGTTTATGACCAATCGTAGAACCATACTTGTCTTTTTTCAATGCCACAAAATCTGCAAAGCTCATTTCTTCTCTGATTGCTAATGGAAAAGTCATTATTCCTCATACTTTGCAGCCACATCATTCTGTATAGAAAGTTGCTCCTCCCTTTTTGGATTGAATTCCTCTCTACGAAGGAAGTTGGGTAGATTAGGCTTTCGTGTAGATCCAACCGTCACCCTAGGTGGAGGGGGAGGGTGGTTGTATGTACTTGAAGTGTTGCCCTCACCGTTGTGTGGCATTGAGTCCATTCATATCCTTCATGGTTTGAATGAATTCAGCCATTATTTCCATCAACTGCTCTTGATTTTGGGCAAATCTTTCAAAACTAACCCTATTCGGGTCATTCATGTTACTTTGCCTTGGCTGTTCCAAATTTTCCTTTTGTAGAACCTCACTTCCCCATCACCATTTGGCATGAAGCCAACTCAAACACCTACAGCTAGCCAGAAATTTGGCTTTAATACCACTGTAATATCCCCTTTAGAGCATATTATGCAAATATGAAAATTAACCACAAACCCTAACACAACAATAGCAATTTCTAATTTTTTTATATCAAGTCCTAACAAAAAATCAGAATTTTGGAAATATGAAACTAGGGTACAAATTGCAATATTTTACTATAAAATAATTGCCAAAAAATTCAGAATAATTACAGCCCACAAAATCTCTTCAAATTTGATTTTGTGCCTGCACATATAGGTTTGAAAATTCACAAATAAATACCAGCTTATTGTTTGATGACAAAAATATCAAAATATTAATAATTTGCCCCAATAACATGCAAATTTTCCTCCCAAAGTGGGTCGCCACACTTGGAAAGGCCTCCAAATGGATCGTTGACTTCAAACAACGCTTCAAAGTGATTCGCCACCCTCCAAGAGGGTTTCCAACAGCCATGCTCTACTCTTAGAACCTAGTCAACTGCTGCACTCCACAAGACGATGCCCTAGAATCCCAAACTGATCAATTCTTCCCGTTGCAACCTCTGAAATGAAGCTGTCCGAAGGAGGCTAAGGGTTTCCGTCCTTAACTTCAAGTTTCCAGTGAAGGTTTTCATCTTCAATGGAGATAAGCCAAGCATTCCGTTCTCAAACTCAAAATTCAATTCAACAAACATAATATGAGTCTTCAAAATAACCTCCTATCCCTTTTTATATCATTTTCCTCCAATATACTTTCTAAATTAAGGACTGACTTATATCAAATTAGAGGAGTCTTCTTATTTAATACAAATCAAAATAGAAAAGTGTTGCCAACATATTCACTTTTGGCAAGTAAGGTATATTATTACTTTTATTTAAAGTATTTAAAAATACTTTTTATTTTAATAATAATATTATTTTATTTTTAGAAAATGGGACATTATATAGTTGTAGGGGTTTGGGTAGATACTAGGCACATGGCCCTAGGAGAGCCCAAGCAAACACTAGGCAAATAGGGATAACTAAATACTAGGCATATGACACTAGGTGGGCCTAGGCAAACACTTGGCATGCGGCCATAGACATACACTATGCACGTGCCCCTAGTTAGGCCTCGTTCATGTCGCCTAGGCGAGGCCAATTAACGCTTCACACTATTAAAGATGGGAAGCTTCCACAATGGATAGATGTTGAAAAGAGAGCTTTTGGATAAAAAATATGTAGGTGACCTTTGGCATACACTAGGATGTGGGCCCAAGCAAACACTAGGCATGATTGTTTCAAACATATTTCCTAGGAGATTCTAGGAACACCTAAACATAGGCGAACAAGCCCAGATAGGGGAAAACCTAGGAGAAAACCAGGGGAATTGTTTGCGAGTCAATACACATACCTTTGCAAATGTGCCAAAGTCTTTGACACACCAAATTGACTTGCAAATTTTGAAGTATGAGACTCCCTCAATAATGAATCCTTCCCTCGTCAAGGACATAGCTTCCCCACCTTGGAGATGATAGTCTTCTTTGGGCTCAAAAATCTGCACTTTTTCCCCCATGTAAATGTCGATATTCATCCAAAATCTGCATCATGTTTATATTCTTCACCGTATGCCTCGTGGACAAATGACTCAAGCGGATATATAGCGACAAAATCTGAAATTAAAGTGGTCTAGTCAAACATATCATCCAACTTGTTAGGCACACCTCTTTTGTATTGAATAACTAAATGATATTGTTGCAAGAAACCCACTAAGTTAAATTGATGTTCTTTGATAAGAAAGCTTAGAGAATAAAATTTAATACTTAGAAGTTAGGATATACACAAGCATATAGTTTGATTTCACCATGAGGGCATTGTAATAAGTGAGAAGTAAATGTCTTCTTATTCTCAAAACCATTTCCTACTTTCCATCTAGTTGGTTAGGATGTGTAACCTCATCCCTTAGCTCTAGGGATAGAGATTGATCTAGATTTTGGGTAAAAATTTGTTGCCTTTATTTTAGGCCTGTATGAGCCCTATATGAGGGCATAATATCTCTCTTTATTGAGAATGAAGATTGGAGTATTTTATTGTGGAGATATTTTATCACACACAATTTGTTTAGACTTCTAGAAGCTTCATTTTCATTTGTTGAGTGGTCAGATCCACATCACTGTATTAGAGCAGATCTGATCCGCGTTTGGATTTAGGTTTTTGTCTTGCTTGTTTCTGCAAAGTTTTGGTTGGCACACATTAGAGTTGAATGTGTTGCACCATCATATCTAGAGCGATCCAAATAGTCACTATCGATTATTAGTTTGTTGGGAATGAACACACATAGTCCAAGATAGAAGGCCTAGAAGTTTCCCAAGTGATCTATATTTTTGTGACACTTGAACTTTATAATATCATTTATTGTAAAGTTTATATTTGATTTTGATTTTGATTTTAAAAAAAATCAAATAAAAAAGTTCATGATCTGATTTGTTATAAAAAAATTTAAAAAATCAAAATCAAATCAAATCAAAAAATAAAAATAAATAAATAAAAAAAATTGGGGGTCGCTATTCTGGTCGACCGCCTCCCTGTGGCAACTTTGCCACCGATCCTCGCAGGTACCAGCTGATAGCGAAGCCATCCTACCATGACACCGTCCTCCATTGGATCTCTTCTGGCAACTATGTTGCGATGTCCTTCATCGTATCTCTGATAGTAGGTACCAACCCTACAACAGATTGTCTTCCAGCATTGACTTTGATTCCTTGCAATCCAAGACACCTTGCTCCATCACGGTCCCTAGAGATAAGTCACGAGGCCGGATGGAGGAACTTGGAGTTCCAAAAGAGTATATGGCAGTAGTTCATTGGTTATACGAGTAGGTTAGAGCTAAGATCAGATTACATACAGGTTTATTATAAAATTTCAGTAGGGACATAGGGGTTAAACAAAGATGTCCTTTAACTCCAACACTATTTGGTCTCTATATTTACAAATTAGAAGAATGGATAGACAGTCTAGGAGGTGGCAGAGTCCACATAACTAATTATGTGATAAAACTCCTATACGCAGATGATCTTATTTTGACTTCAACAACAACCCAAAGCTTAAGAGATCATTTGAAAGCCATAGAGCTCTTTTGCAAAGAGGTAGGGATGCAAGTCAACACTATCAAAATGAAGATTCCGATCTTCTCACGCCGAAAAGAAAAGAGGCACACAAGCTTCATGTTTGAGGGTAGCCCACACGAAATAGTCTTAGAATACAAGTATTTAGGGTTTGATTTCACCAACAAGCTCAGTTGGGACGCATGCATAAACAAAAGAATACGAGGGGGATGGAGAGCGTTGTACTCTATTCAAAAAAGGTGTAGAGACACTGATTTGTGGGATAGGAAGACCCCACTAGGGTCTTGTTTGGGCTATTGGTAGTTCCAATGGTACTCTATGGATGTAAAGTTTGGGCCAACGGTATGTCAAGGTTAAAGTGGAGGCAATTTGAGAGAATCCATAAACGTTTAATCAAAAGTGCCTTCGAGTTTAAAGCGTCAGTTCCATACGATATAATTCTTGTAGAAACATGTACTTTCCCAATAGAAGTTGTAGCTATGATACGTCTCCTAGGGTACATAAAGAAAGTAGAGGGCATGGAGGATAGGTGGCCAAAGGCAGTAATAAAAGAAGAGTTGAGCAAACGAAAGAGGATGTGGATGAAACAAAACAAAATATGGATAGATAAGTGGGATATTAACATGCATGAGTGCCCAACAACCAATCAAGAGATAGAGAGCTATGTTAGGGAAAAGTTTAAAACAAACATGTGGACAAAGCAGATAGCGAGAAAAAAACAGTACTACATGACCAAGTTCAACCCCGCTTATGAGCATGAACAAAAGACCTACAAAAATTAAATGGAGAATGAAGATGCTCATAGCCCCATTGTGAACAATGTCACACCAACTCCGATGTGAGACGGGTAGATGGAGGACCCCAAAATAAAAGTGGGAAGAGAGAATATGTTTTATATGCACATCAGGGATGGTTGAGACAAAATGGCATTATCTCATGGAGTGCTCAGCATATGACAACATCCGAGCTAAATACTTGGACAGTCTATACGGAATATCTATGTTCACTATATTTGAAGTGGAGATCATTGGTAGAAAGGGGGAATTTCTGATCAAGATTCATAGTAAGAGTGAACCTTCAAAGGCAGAACAATGGCTTGTGAACTTGCGGCCAACAACTCAATTCTTCTCTCTTTTTCCGACAACTTCTTCACTCCTTCGGTTATACTTTTTGGTTTTGGGTCCCATAGACTGCTTTTGGTCTTGTGGACGTTATTAAAATATCTATCTATCACTAGCGATCTCCAAAGCGTTCGTGCTCCCCCATGCCACGTCTAGCATAGTTGGACTAATATCGAAATGCTAACTTTTAGCCTCCACGGTTTTGTGTTGTTTCCATAAAGTTAGTAACACATTATAATATTTTGTGGCTAAAGTTTTACCATGTAATGTCCCCAATTTTGATCTAGATCCTTGGAGGACCCTTAGTTCATTATTGTTCTGATAACTAAGGGTGAAAGAGGAAGGACCTGTTGACCATTTTGGTCCAGCAGGCCAAAATTGGTCCCCTCCTTCCCCTGCTGTTCTGAGCCAGTTCAATCTTTGGTTTACATAAGTCTTTCAGCAAAAGGACGAACCAGTTCAATGGTTCGACGTCGAATGGTTCAGTCGGCTTGATTCAAATCAGTCGGTTCAAAGGAGTCTCCCAAAGCCTGAAGGACAAGTGCCCTTGCGGAGGGCAGTCAGGTGCAAAATGGACCTTTCCAGCAGGCTGCAGAGGGCAGTTCCGAACCCAAAAGTGCCCTTGCGGAGGGTAAGGAACCTTTGTGGAGAAGGCCGAAAGGATAAGGTTTTCTTCGGAAAAGTGAACAAGGCAGAAAAGTTGGAATTCCTTCGGATTTGTTCAAGGCAAGAGATGAAAAATTTCTTCGGACAAAATGCCCGAAGGAATTCCTTCGGACATTTTGTCCAAAGAAATTCATAAGGCAAAAAACAATGTCTTTCGGGAAGATATTCCACGGTAAAGGACAAAACAAAAGTCCGAAGGAATTCGCCCGAAGGAAAAAAAAGCTCGAGGAAATAAGCGGAAAGACAAAGGAAGAAATCCTTCAGACAAAATGTTCGAAGGAATTCCTTCGAACATTTTGCCCGAAGGATTTGAAGAGACAAGGCAGCTTGAAAGAGCCCGAAGGGCAAGTGCCCTTGCGGGGGACTCTCGGCTGCCAAAAGGAGGACTTTTCCAAAGTCCCGAAGGGACACCTTCCCTTCGGGAGGGTTCAAATGCAAGGTCCGAAGGGATACTTCAGAAAGAAAGCCGAAGGAATTGACCAAGGGGTGACGGGCCCGCGGACGTCGAAATTGAGCATCGCGAACTAGCCGTTGGAATCTAGACGTCAGATGACGTCCCCGTAGGCGTCAAATTTAGGGCGATAGATTAGCTGTTGGCTTTCAAACGGCGACGGGCGCGCAGACGTCAACTTTGCAGAAATGAAATAGCCGTTGATCTTTAAAGGCTTGGGCGCGAACCCGAGGGAATTCAAAGGGGCTAAAGGCCAAAAGGAAAAGACAAAGCTGGGAAAAGACAAAAGTTAAGAATGAACTCATTGACCTGCTGATGAAAGAGCCCAAGGAGCCAAAAAGTAAGTGGAAGATAGCCCCCGAGGGCCAAAGGAGCCAGAAAAGACAAAGCCAGAAACGGACAAAATAGTCCAAGTGGCAAAGGAAGGTGTCGACTCAAGGAGTTACTCTAGCGGTTAACACAGTGCCTGCCAAGTGGTCATCAAGGAGCGCAAACAGTGAAGACGCGACCTGTTTTTCCACACTTCGCATTGATGAGCAGACAGTCGCGTGAATATCTTTAAGAGGCGGTCTTGTTTACAGACAAACGGTGCAGCCTATGCTTTCACATTAATGTTTGAAGGCTAAAAGTCAAGACTGGCGACTACGCGGCATGGTTCTAGCAGGCCGTTTCTAAAAGGATGATATCAGCAACAGTGACTTCCTCTTCGCAAGGCATTCAACGCACATGGGCCAACTTGTAAAAGGGCGCCAAAGTCTTTTCCAAAAAGGGCGCCAAAGTCTTTTCCAAAAAGGGCGCCATTTCTTCTTCCTCTCTCTCTATATATATTGTAAAACTCTCATTTGAGGAGGGATCTCTTGGCTTGTAAGGCATCTCTCGGCTTGTCAGGCGGAGCTTTGTTGGATTTTTACCTTGAATCAATACATAGCATTTTTACCTCCATTTGTGCCTTGCATTTTCGTATATGTCTATGCCTTTGTCTAGTGTCAAGTCATTTTCTTTTATGCTTTCATAGAACGATTTCAGCATGTCTAGTGCATTGTAAGTTCTTCTTCTGCAGGTCAGCCAGAAGTGTCCCTAGAGGAGTATAGGTGCATGTGAATAGGCTGCCAAAGTGCATCTTAGAACGCCTCTGGTAGTTCTTCCTCTGTATCTCCACGGACCCCTAGCTCACTGATGCAGAAGAGTCTTTCGTATCTAATGAAGTGTATGTCAGCTTGTTCTTGATGAAAAGTGTATGCCAGGCTGAGCAGATCGACCATTTTTGGTGCATCACCGTTTAGTTTAGGTTCTGTTTTCAGCATCCTTCTCTCTTTTCAACCCGCCCCCCCCATTTTTATTTATTTTTAGCAGTAGGAAATCCAGGGCCTTAGAGATGCATCAAGGGGAGCTAGCCCTTATCTAGAGACTCTCCCCTCAGGTTTGCCGTACCCACATGCAAGAGAGGAGTTTCCATTGTGATGCGTGGAAGGCAGGAGCCCAACCTTCTTTCGAGAGTGCAATCCACTGCGTCAACAGTTTTTGGCACGCCTGGTGGGACCAATTTTTTCCAAAGAGTTGAAGAATTTTTGGTGTGTTCTTCAACCAACCAGCGTTTAGAGACTTTTTCATCAACACCGATGGCGACTCCGAGTTGAATCAGCGGATTAAGCAGTCCTGATGCCATCAAGAAATCACAGTTTGGTATGTATAATTCCATCGCTTAGAACCATGGGTCTTGTGCCCCTTCATTTATTTTTGATCAAGCTCAGGTTGTTCATGGAATCACCTTGAGCAACAAGGATGCATACGGTTATGAGTTTTGCCCTTTGCAGGGTGGCGAAACATTTCGAGCTTTGCCTCTTCCTTCTCAGTTTGAGCAAGTCCTTGGCCAGCCTGGCAATGATCCTTACCAACCTTGTGTTGATCCTTATTAGGTCCAATATGACCAGTCTTAGCCCTGTCATGAGCTATATCAGTCTTATGCCCAGTCTTCTCAATGTGTCGCTTCTCCTACTCAATCTAATCTTTTTGCCAATCAACCCGTTTCCACCTTCAAACAAACATTGCTGGGATATGAAAAATATGTAGTAGAGCTTGACACCAGAAGGGGATGTGGCCAAGAAATCCCTGATCATGTCGTCCATTAAGTGAGAAATGCACTAGATCTGGTTAAGAGTGAATGGACTCCCATTGAAAGAGCCAATTGGCAAAGGCTTACAAATGAGATGTTGGATGTGAGTGGCTTGATTGCATTTTTGGAAGAGAAGCTGAATATTCATGAGAGGCAGCTTTACCAAGTCTATCAACCTGCATACCCGCTGCCCCAAGTTTCATATCAGACATGCGCAGCCCTTGCTCATGCGCCGAGTCAACCCTGTCAAGGTCCTTTCCCCAATCATGTTGAGGAAAGTTCTGAAACAGTAAATATTGCGTTTTGTTGGTTGAATATTTTGTCGATCAGCGTACTGATAAACAAAATAGGTCTGATCAGCGTACTGATAAACAAAATAGGTCTGATCAGCCAAAGTAGGAAGATTAGTCGTCCAAATGTGTAGTTTTACCACATCATAGACACTGATCTCTCCTCTCATCAAGGGGAGTTTCCCTGTAGGTATGCTATATATATATATATATATATATATATATATATATATAAACAGAGAATAATACTCATGGGTAGGACAAACCATCCATCTCTCTTTCTTCAGAGATGATGCGCGCGGATCAAAGAAAAAACTCAGGGGAAATGACAAACAGTACTCTTCTTTCAGAAGTACTATTCAGCAAACCACAAGAATACTCCTGGCAGTAACAACAAAATGTAGCAAAGGATGTGACAACCAGCAAATCGAGATGCAGCACAAAGTCTTCATTTGGATTACTCAAGAGTAATATACGAAGAACAATGAGGGCACAAAGTCGCCGCAAGGTCCTTTACACAGAAATGAAAAGAACACACACTAAAGGCAATTATGGGGGCACAAAGTCTCTCCACAGTTGACTCTTTAGGACACCTTCTTGACTGCTGTCACTAATTCTGCTTGTTGAATTAAAGGAACAAAAGATATATTGAAGAAAAAGACAAGAACAATTTCCTCGATAACAAAGATATTACAGCACAAAGTCTGAAAAACCACTTGCTTTCTTATTCCACTAAAAAAATATGGTCGGCAATCTGAGCTCAAAGTCTCAGTAATGCCTTACAATTTGGGCAGTCTCGTTCTAATTGTCAAAAAAGAGATGCTTATTACAATAGAAGAAAGTCCCTTATATAGCCTCTTTAAGAAGGACTTTGGAATAATCAATACATCATTTTGCGTTGGAATCTGTTAAGAAGACACGCTGGAACTTAGGGGCGCTTTACCCATTTGATTTTATCAATGCAAGGAAATAAGTCGCGCTTATTGAAAGTTTGCAACTTCCAATGTCCACCTGGCGATCTGATCTTATCTTCATCGTTCCTCCTTGTTCGGTTAATTGAATCGGGTCCTGGATTTAGTTTACTGTTCTGTTCCTTCTCCGCTTTCTGCTGGCCTTGGCTTTGAAATCTTTGAATGTATTCTGGTCTGTATGTTTAAAGGATCAAGGGCTAATTCACTGTGTTGAATTTGACGTTTTCGGGCGCGTCATTGCTTTGTCTTCTTTCGGCTTTTCTGTTTGGCACTTTTCCGGATTGAACTTGCCCTTTCGGGCCTTAAGAAATGACCCGTTTTGAGTCGGGAAGAGCCTCCCGCAAGGGTATCTACCCTTCGGGCAGTCTTTGAATGGCCTTCGGGCTTCTTTGAACTTTGGCGATGAACCAACTGTTGAACCATTCCATTGAACCAAATGTTTGAACCATTCCGTTGAACCAAGGCTTTGAACCATGTGTTTGAACTAACCGTTGAACCAAGGCTTTGAACCTTTTCATTGAACCAAGACGTTGAACCAAATTTTGGTTCAACGGTTCAAACAAAGCCTTGAACCGACTGACGAACCGTTTGATTGAACCAAAGAATGAATCAAAGCGTTGAAACTGAGTGGATGAACCAAATGTTGAAACAAAACGTTGAACCGCTTGATTGAACCCACCTTTGAACCATTTGACGTTGAACCAAAGGATGAACCAAACGTTGAACATGCTGCTGATGCTTGCCGATGAAATTTTTTGTTTGAACCAAGGCGATGAACCAATTCCGAAAATGACCAATTGTTAGAAACCAATTCTTTTGATTGAATCCACCTGCAGAAGTCGTGAAGCCTGTTGAACTTGTAGAAATGACACTGTTTGCAGTCCGTAGATTTTTGAAAAGCTTGAAAAATGAGGAATTTGAATGCTCAAGACAAAATTTGGAAAGGGAAGAGAATTTTGGTCTGTAGGACCAAAATAATTCAAATGTTGTTCCAAAAATAGCTGATATTTTTGGGGGATAACAGCTGGCTCCAGTTGGGAAATTTCTATCAATTGCAATAGAATTGAAAGGAGTAGAATCCAGAATCTTCAGTGTCTTCATGTGTACCATTGGGTTACGGAGTCATGCTACCCAGAAATGAAAGGCTTCAAAAACGGAAACAAACGAAACAAAACAGAATTAAAAACTATACAAATATACATGTATACATATGCAATGATCTGATACTTCAAGAGTTGAAGTGTTTCAGATGCTGCCCATTGTGGGGCAGAGAAAAGAGTGTGTCATCTTGATATTTCAGCAAAAAGCTGTTTTCACCAATGTGCTGATGAATTATAAATGGGCCTCTCCAAAGGGAGTCGAATTTTCCAAGCATCCCCTTTGGTTCTCTCCTTTTGTCCCACAACAGGGCTTGATCTCCAATATGGAAATCACGATTTCTGGCCTTCTGGTCAAAAAGTTTCTTTACCAGACTTTGATGAGCAGCAATTCTGTCTACCACCATTGTTCTCTGTTCCTCTAGCTCAGTCAGGTACATGATTCTTTTATCAAGAGAGCTTTCATATGTCTGATCTTCAATTGCCTTTGCCAATTTCAAGGCTAGCAATTCTAAGGTGATTGGTATCTCAGCATTGATACCATAAAGAAGTTGAAAAGGAGACATACCAATTGCCCTCTTTGGTGTGATTCTATCTGCCCACAGAGCATCAACCAATGTTTTATGCCATGTTTTTTAATTGTCATCTGCCAACTTCTTGATAATAGTTACCAAATTCTTATTACTGGATTCAGCTTGTCCATTTCCTTGTGAAAAATAATCAGAAGAGTGAGAGAGTATAATTCCATAATAGAAACAAAATTGTGTAATTTTTTGAGAGGTGAAACAAGCTGCATTATCAGTAACAATTTTGATTGGAACTCCAAACCTGAGAATGATATTCTCTTTGAGGAAGTTGCATACAACTTCTGAAGTAGCATGCTTAGTTGGGATTGCTTCTACTCACTTGGTGAAATAGTCAGTTGCTGTAAGGACATAATCATGTCCAGCACTTGAAGATGGGTTTATGGTCCCAACAAAATCAAGTCCCCATTGTTGGAAAGGTTCTTCTATGATCACTGGCTTGAGAGGCATAGCAGCTAACTTGGGTCTTCCAAGAAATTGCTGACAGAGTTCACATTTTCTCACCCACTTATGTGCATCTTGGAAAAGAGTTGGCCAGTAATACCTAGCTCGCAGAATTTTGTGAGCAGTCACAGAAGCTGAAAAATGTCTTCCACAGGCCAGATTGTGGAAAGATTTCAAAAGCTGGGTTTGCTGCTCCTTGTCCACACAGCGAAGGAATACTCTATCTATGCTTCTCTTATACAGGGCGTTATCCCAAAGGACAAAATTGATAGCTTTCAACTTGAGTCATTTTTTTTTGTAAGACAAATGAGCAGGACATTCATCATAAGTTAGACAATGAGCGATACCTGAATACCACTCATTAGTAGTAGAGACAAAAATCACTGTTGGAGTTTCTTCTATTTCAGTTTCTTCACGCTGTGTGTTTTCTGACTTATTGTCAGCAATTAATTGGCATAGGCCTTTACCCCTGACCAGCGTTGTCGGCTTGATGTCTAGATCAAACTCTTGGATCTTTGCAATCCAATTACTTCTTTTCGTGCCAAACTCCCGCTGAGTTAATATAGACTTGATTGTAGTATCAGGGACTAGGGCAGTAGTATGTGAATTCAAAATATAGAAGCAGAAATGTTTGACTGCTTTCACCAAGGCATAAGCATGCTTCTCTATATTTGAATATTTCATCTCATGAGTTTTGAGAGGGCAATTCATGAAAGAGATAGGAGATTCCATACCTTATCCTGTTGAACAAGAATCGCTGAAAGAGTGTGTTTAGACGCATAGCTGTATATGATGAAACCTTTGTTGTAATCTGGGCAAACCAAGGAGGGGCGTGAACAATGGCGGTTTTGATATCCGAAAATGCTGATTTACCTTCTTTAGTCCAGCTGAAAACAGTCTTCCCTTTCATCATGTTCACAATATGTCTAGTCTTCTCAGCAAATTCGGGGATGAATCTCCATAAGAAATTCACCTTTTCGAAGAAAGAATGAATAACATTCTTATTTGTAGGCAGATTAAGCTCTTGAATAGACTTGATTCTGTCTGAGTTAATCTTTATGCCTTCTTTGGACACAATGTGTCCAAGGAGTTTTCCCTCTGTTACTCCAAAAACAGACTTTTTAGGATTTAAAGAAATACCATTCTAGGGGCAGCGCTCCAGCACTTGTTGTAGGTGGCATACATGATCAGATCGATGCTTTAAAAAAACAGTCAAATCGTCAAGCTATACCACTATGAATTCACCAATCTCATCTTTGAAAGCCAGATTCATAGCTCTCTGAAAAGTAGCACCAGCATTTATTAGATCAAAAGGCATTCTCTTATATGCAAATGTACTCCAAAGCGTGGTGAATGCAGTTTTGTGTTGGTCTGTTTCACCAACTTCAACTTGATTATAACCTGAGAAGCCATCCAACATTGATAACATCTCTGCACCTGTCATTGTTTGAAGCACTTGATCCATAATTGACAAAGGATAATTATCCTTCAAAGATGCTTGATTCAGATTTCTGAAATCTACACAAATGCGAATTTTGCCATTCTTTTTCCTTACAGGCACTATGTTTGCAATCCATGTAGAATGATGGATTGGAAAGATGATTCTAGCATTTAACATCGTTTGTATCTCAGACAGAATAGTACTTGATATTTTCGGATTATACTGTTTGGGTTTTTGCTTGTATGGGATTGAGTCGGCCCTGAGAGGAATGTTATGGCGAATTTTATCTGGTCTGAGAGACTTCAAGTCTTCATAAGAATATGCTAAGACATCCATGTATTGACAGAGTAAAGAAGTGAACTTGAATCTTTCTTCAGGGGTGCAGCACTTACCAATGTTGATCATCTTGGGATTTTCTTCAGTAGACAGATTCACTTGATCGAATCCTTGAGAGAAACTTGAGTCTGTTTGCTGTTGTTTAATGAATCTATCATGTTTGTCAAACAATTTTTCAAGAGAAACCAAGGCTTCGAGTATTTTGTTTCCTTTCAGCTGCAAGAATTTTTCATTTATATCTGAGCTGAATTCAGACACAGATTCATTCTTCTGAGGTTCGCTGCCTTCAAAACATAGCTGTTCAAAATTATCTTTGCGTTCCAAGAAGGCAATGATTTGATGATCATCATTGAACACTTGCCAATGATCAGCATTGTCAGGAACACTTGCCAATGATCAGCATTGTCAGGAACACTTGGCCTATAAACCAGCTCAATGGTATACCTATCTTTTTTGAAATCTGAATGAGGAACTAAGAGAGTCCTTGAAACAGCAAGTGCATCAGCTCTGTCATTAGACTCTCTAGGTATGGCAGAAATGTTGAAAGCATCAAAACTTTCAATTTGGTCCCAAACCAAGTTACGGTAGTGACGTAATCTTTTATTCTTAGTTTGGTATAAATTCCTCACTTGGCAAACTATTAATTCAGCATCCCCTTTGGCATAAAAAAATTTAATGCCTTTTTCTTGAGCAGCTTTCATGTCCAGCAACAAAGATTTGTATTCAGTTGTATTGTTAGTGTTGCTGAACTGTAATTTGTAAGATGAAGGTAACATATCTCCTTGAGGAGATATCAAAACAATCCCAGCCCCTGAACCGGTAGAAAAACCGCTGCCATCAAATTCCAAAGTCCATATTCCATCTGATACTGACTTTTCTTTACTTTCCTTCATCAGAAATAGAGAATCTTTCTTGATCTGTACTGCAGCTTATCGATTTTTTTGCTGTTCTTATTGAACTAATTTCTGAGTTGATACTTTCAGGTGTTTCATGTACTTCATTTGTAGACAGAAAATAATTACCCATACCTGCGGATTCAAAAAGAATTTGAGCTTCGGAGGCTGATGTCTGAGTGACCACAAATTTTGCTTACTTTTCAGGGAGCAATCTCTTCATCACACCTTGGATAGGGATCCTTGCCTCAGATAGATCCATGCTTAATTCGCCTCCCACATTCTTGCAGAAATTTCGTCTAAGCAAAATGCCATAAGATGCTGAGACGCCAGCCACCAAAACAGTCATCTTGATTCTCTTGGCTGGGAACGCTGCAAATGCAAATTGGGCATCTTTGATTTGTCCCAGCAATGGTACTTGCTTATTCTACATGGAGAAACATCTCTCAAATGTTTTGGTCAGTGTGAGACCAAGGGATTCGGCCACTTTAGCAAGCATGACATTGTCTGAAGCTCCAGAATCAATGATGCAATTATTCAGCTTATATCCATTTATCAACAATGTGACATAAAAAGGTTCAGTCCTACCAGGAGCAGCAGGGGGAGCGGTGACAAGGTTGTCCCTGTTGGGTGCATTTCTGGCAGCATCATGTGTCACTTTGGGGATCGTTTGTTCAACAGGGATGTTTTGGTTTTTAACATATTGAACCAGTCTGTCTAACTGCTCAGGTTGGGACTGCAGAAATTCAATTTCAGACATTTGAATTTTGGTTCTCTTTATATGGTCAATGATATCAAATGTCTGGAATGAGCTAGGAGCAGAGGATGAGAGTTCATCCTTTTGATTTTTTAAAGGGGGAGGATTGGACTGCGAAATTGAAATAAAAGGCGTAGGGGCATTTGGGGTACTTACCTTTCTTGAAACCACTGGGTCCTTTGGCTGGAAAGGAAGAGTGGATTTCCACTTAGCAATTGAAACTGCTGATTGAGGTCGCTCCTCTGCTTTCTCTTTATCAGCGTGTTGAGCTGATTGATTTTTAGACCGGGTGAATACAACATAAGACCCCTCAGCTGCATGGCCTTCACTTCTGGGTTCATCCTGATAATTCAGGAAACCAATATGGGAGTCGCCAGCTCATTCTTCTTCTTCCTCAGTGAAGAAATTAGCATCATCTTTGGGATTTAACTCGGACTGGAATGAAAAATTCGCTTCAGCTTTAAGATATCCCACTATCGAGTTGTTTGGAGGCGCTTCAAGGGCGAGATTCCTCTGTGAGGGAGGAAGGCGATTTTGCTGTCCCTGATTCCTAGCAGCATTGCCTTGGTACCCCTGATTCTGGAAATCCCTCTTGGGCATATCTCTGTATGTAAGAGCAGATGACATCCTTTGTGCCATTTGCTTTCTCAGAGCTAGCATTTCATTTGTTAGCTTTTGTACCATTGGGTTAGTAGTGACTGCAGAGGAGTACTCAGAAGATGAAGAGGATTTACCTTTATTAGGGTCTCTCCTTATCTTTCCTGTCAAGATAAGGTCATCTTCTACCTTAGTAGCCAAATCCTGGGCAGCAACAAGGTCTACGTGTCTGGCCCGTCTCAGCAAAAAACTCACTTCAGGCAATTGTGAGTTGATGAAGAAGCATTTGAGGTTCTAAGGTGTCGGCGGGGCGGCCAGGGGAATCCTGTGCTTCAGCTTGTCGAACTTGGCAATAAAATCCCTCATAGGCTCATGAGGCTCTTTCTTCATCTGAGTGAGTTGAGCCAACAAAGCATGTGCATCTTCTGCAGGCTTGAACTTGGCTTCAAATGTGTCTTTCAAAGTGTCTCAATCAGTCACTGACCCAGCCTGCAGGGGGTAGAACCAGTCAACATCAGCGCCTTGTAGTGTCTCCACGAATAGCCTGACCGCTATATCTTCAAATTCCACCCTTATTACCCCGTAGGCTATGCTGAAAGCTGCAATGTGTTCATCAGGGTGAACTTTTCCATCACCAAAGAATTTAGGAAAATTCTTCCTTGAACTGCGTGGAAGCTCATGCAGAGGTGGAGTCAAATTCAGGGGACCGAAAGAATTACCCCAGGGTCCTTGAGCCATGATTTGATTATGCAAAAGTGGGATCACTAATCCAGGTGGAGTGTGGGCAGGCAAAGCTCGACCAGCAGTTCGTCCAAGGTGAGATTGTGGAGGAAACAACTCAAAATTATTTTGCTGCGCCAACTCAAAAGTAGGGTCTACAACACCTTGAGATTTCTGGCCTCTGGTATATCGTGAAGTTGCTAGATTGCAGAACAAAAATTGGAAAAGAGCAGGGTCTGCTTCAGCTTGAAGTTTGAGACTTCAAACTGTGCCTTCTTTTCCCAGCGGAGTCGCAATAAACTGTTGGTTGAATATTTTGTCGATCAGCGTACTGATAAACAAAATAGGTCTGATCAGCCAAAGTAGGAAGATTAGTCGTCCAAATGTGTAGTTTTACCACATCAGAAAGACACTGATCTCTCCTCTCATCAAGGGGAGGTTCCCTGTAGGTATGCTATATATATAAACAAAAAATAATACTCATGGGTAGGACAAACCATCCATCTCTCTTTCTTCAGAGATGATGCGTGCGGATCAAAGGAAAAACTCAGGGGACATGACAAATAGTACTCTTCTTTCAGAAGTACTATTCAGCAAACCACAAGAATACTCCTGGCAGTAACAACAAAATGTAGCAAAGGATGTGACAACCAGTAAATTGAGATGCGGCACAAAGTCTTCACCTTGATTGCTCAAGAGTAATATACGAAGGACAATAAGGGCACAAAGTCGCCTCAAGTTCCTTTACACAGAAATGAAAACAACACACACTAAAGGCAATTATGGGGGCACAAAGTCTCTCCACAGTTGACTCTTTAGGACACCTTGACTGCTGTCACTAATTCTGCTTGTTGAATTAAAGGAACAGAAGATATATTGAAGGAAAAGACATAAGAACAATTCTTTCGATAACAAAGATATTACAGCACAAAGTCTGAAAAACCACTTGCTTTCTTATTCCAATAACAAAATATGGTCGGCAATCTGAGCTCAAAGTCTCAGTAATGCCTTACAATTTGGGTAGAGTCTCGTTCTAATTGTCAAAAAAGAGATGCTTATTACAATAGAAGAAAGTCCTTTATATAGCCTCTTCAAGAAGGACTTGGGAACAATCAATACATCATTTTGTGTTGGAATCTGTTAAGAAGACACGCTGGGACTGGGGCGCTTTACTCATTTGATTTTATCAATGCAAGGAAATAAGTCGCGCTTATTGAAAGTTTGCAACTTTCAATGTCCATCTGGCGATCTGATCTTATCTTCATCGTTCCTCCTTGTCCGGTTAATTGAATCGGGTCTTGGATTTAGTTTACTGTTCTATTCCTTCTCCGCTTTCTGCTGGTCTTGGCTTTGAAATCTGTGAATGTATTCTGGTCTGTATGTTTGTATGTTTAAAGGATCAACGACTAATTCACTATGTTGAATTTGACGTTTTCGGGCGCGTCATTCCTTTGTCTTCTTTCGGCTTTTCTGTTTGGCACTTTTCCGGATTGAACTTGCCCTTTCGGGCCTTAAGAAATGACCCGTTTTGAGTCGGGAAGAGCCTCCCGCAAGGGTATCTACCCTTCGGGCAGTCTTTGAATGGCCTTCGGGCTTCTTTGAACTTTGGCGATGAACCAACTGTTGAACCATTCCATTGAACCAAATGTTTGAACCATTCCGTTGAACCAAGGCTTTGAACCATGTGTTTGAACTAACCGTTGAACCAAGGCTTTGAACCTTTTCATTGAACCAAGACGTTGAACCAACTGTTGAACCAAATTTTGGTTCAACGGTTCAAACAAAGCCTTGAACCGACTGACGAACCGTTTGATTGAACCAAAGAATGAATCAAAGCGTTGAAACTGAGTGGATAAACCAAATGTTGAAACAAAGCGTTGAACCGCTTGATTGAACCCACCTTTGAACCATTTGACTTTGAACCAAAGGATGAACCAAATGTTGAACCTGCTGCTGATGCTTGCCGATGGAAATTTCTGTTTGAACCAAGGCGATGAACCAATTCCGAAAATGACCAATTGTTAGAAACCGATTCTTTTGATTGAACCCACCTGCAGAAGTCGTGAAGCCCGTTGAACATGTAGAAATGACCCTGTTTGCAGTCCGTAGATTTCTAAAAAGCTTGAAAAATGAGGAATTTGAATGCTCAAGACAAAATTTGGAAAGGAAAGAGATAATTTTGGTCTGTAGGACCAAAATAATTCAAATGTTGTCCCAAAAATAGCTGATATTTTTGGGGGACAACACGTTTAAGGCCAATCTTGATAAACAGTTTGAATTGGCAAATCTTCAAATGCAACAGTCTATGTTGGTAGCAAGGGAAGTGGAATCCAAGCCCTTACTCCCCCCTCACATTGCAGTCCCGTCCCCCCAAAAGGAGATGTCCAGTTCTAATATCATGAGCTGGAGTAAACTAGTTGAGTCATGGAACGAGGAGAAAGACATTGTCCAAGAGTGTGAGGTACAAAATGAGGTTAGTCCCTTTCAAGTCCCTCCCACCCTTCCTCAAGAAGCTTCTTGTATTTCATGGCAGCCTTCATGCACTCCCCATTTCTATGATGATTCCTATGAGCTCCAAGAAAGACTCTTTCAGAAAAATCTAGCTAAGCAAATTGAGGAATTAGAGGCAAATGTGAGATTGCTTAGTGAAAGAGAGATAGAGCTTTCAGACCTTAGAGAGGAGCCTACGCCAAAAGATACCCCTTCTACCAATCCTCAAGTCTCTCAACATGATGTCCAGATTCCGAGTTGGAAGAGGGAAAATCATGAACCAGCTCAGGACCTTGAAGAAGATAAAGTTGCTGCCTCTTCCCAAGGGAAAAGTTCCAATCCCAAGGTCATGAGTTGGAGGCAAACAATGGAATCATGGGGCAGGAAGGAGGAGAAAGGTTTTGCTCAAAACCTTGAAGAAGTTGAGGCTGCTCCTACTCATGGTTATGCTTATGATCTCCAAGAAAGGCTCTTCCAAGAGAATATAGCCAAACAAATTGCAGAATTGGAATCTAGAACGAGGTTCCTCAGTTAAAGTGTGATGGGACGGTTCAGATCAACAAGAAGATCCTATATCTGAACACACACCATCTACACCCCTCCAGGAGAGCTATCAAGCCACATCTGATATAGATGAAGTGTTGGCCAAATGGAAAGAGGAGAATCATTCGACTCTAGCTCAAGGATTGCCTCCTCTTCCACATATGTTTAACCATCAGCCTTCCACTTCATCCCTTCTCAAGGAGGAACCTTTTTTGAAGGAAGCAAGTGAGGAGTGTGCTCAGTTCGTGACTGGTCAGGGAGATTTCATGAGTGCAGATGAGAAGGAGATCACCATAGGTACCCCCTTTGATGAACAAGAGGACAAGTCACAAGCTGTTGCCTCTATCTCTGATGAGGAAGAGATGATTTCTGACTCTTTTCTCACTTTGCAAGACGTCATGGAGGAGCATGGACACTTTCTTGATATGTTTTGAATGATTTGTTTGAAGTCGTTGGGGCAGGTTATACTATTCTTCAAGGAGGCTATGAGCTGACTAAGGGTGGAGAAGGCAACATTGGGACTCAAATAAGTATGCAAAGGGGTTGCAAGCTTTCAAACTTATCCTTTCAAGAGGTTGGTGAATCTGAAGATGATATTTTTGAAGTCATCAAGGCGGATGATCACGCCATGGAGCCCGAGGAGGAAGACCAGGAGGATGTCTTTGAACAAATAGAGACTCTGGTCTTTGAGCAGGAAAAGGAGAGGCTTTGTTTGTCTTGAGGAAAGCTTTGAAAAAGAAGATGATGTTCTGTGGGATGAATACTCAGTTTGTGATTCCATTTCAGACATCACAACAGTCACACTTCTTCAAGAAAGCCATGAGGGAGCAGAGGATGAGTTCGACAGGGTCTTCAATGAGGCAGAAGGGAATGCGCTGATTCATGATGCATGTCAAAGGAGCTATGCACATCAAAGGGCTTATAGTGATGAGCCAACATCGATTGATTTCTTGATAAGATGCACCAGCATGAAGAACCAGCAGGAGGCAAGTTTCCAAGAACAAGAAGAGTACATATATGTTGGAAGCATGTTTGACTCTGATCCACTCGGATGCAAGCCAATCAAGGTGGCAGGCAAGAAGGGCAAGTCACCAACTCTCCATTCCATTCAGCCACTTGTCTGGCACCATAAGTCTCCTTGCCATGAAGGAGACTTAAGAAGTTTTCCCTTTGATCTAAGAGGGAGTCAAATATACCTGGTTAGTTGTATATAGTAGTTTGCTTTCAATTTTCTTTCCTTGTTTTCCCTAAGTGTTGTTTGCACAGGTAGTTTTTTTTTAGCCTTGTGTGTATTTTCCTTTGCGTTTGGGATAAAAGCTTCATGATTGATTCTTGGATCTATCGAGGTTGTTACTAATTTTTTTCAAGCTACGTTATGACTCCGTGCCCAATGGATTTTAAGGCAACTGGCCTCCAAGCATAGTAGGCATGCTTCCCCTGGGAGTCGCCAATTTGTTGACCATTTTGGTCCAGCAGGCCAAAATTGGTCCCCTCCCCCTGCTGTTCTGAGCCAGTTCAATCTTTGGTTTACATAAGTCTTTCAGCAAAAGGACGAACCAGTTCAATGGTTCGACGTCAAATGGTTCAGTCGGCTTTATTCAAAGCGGTCGGTTCAAAGGAGTCTCCCAAAGCCTAAAGGACAAGTGCCCTTGCGGAGGGCAGTCAGGCGCAAAATGGACCTTTCCAGCAGGCTACGAAGGGCAGTTCCGAACCCAAAAGTGCCCTTGCGGAGGGTAAGGAACCTTTGCGGAGAAGGTCGAAAGGGTAAGGTTTTCTTTGGAAAAGTGAACAAGGCAGAAAAGTTGGAATTCCTTCGGATTTGTTCAAGGCAAGAGATGAAGAATTTCTTCGAACAAAATGCCCTAAGGAATTCCTTCGAACATTTTGTCCGATGAAATTCATAAAGCAAAAAACAATGTCTTTTGGGAAGATTTTATGTGGTAAAGGACAAAACGAATTCTTTCGAACAAAAAGTCCGAAGGAAAAAAAGCCCGAGGAAATAAGCAGAAAGACAAAGGAAGAAATCTTTCCGACAAAATGTCTGAAGGAATTCCTTCGGACATTTTGCTCGAAGGATTTGAAGAGACAAGGCAGCCTGAAGGAGCCCGAAGGGCAAGTGCCCTTGCGGGGGACTCTCGACTGCCAAAAGGAGGACTTTTCCAAAGTCCCGAAGGGACACCTTCCTTTCGGGAGGGTTCAAATGCAAGGTCCGAAGGGATACTTTGGAAAGAAAGCCGAAGGAATTGACCAAGGGGTGACGGGCCCACGGACGTCAAAATTGGGCATTGCGAACTAGCCGTTGGAATCCAGACGTCAGATGACGTCCCCGCAGGCGTCAAATTCAGGGCGATAGATTAGCTGTTGGCTTTCAAACGGTGACGGGCGCGCAGACGTCAACTTTGCATAATGAAATAGCCGTTGATCTTTAAAGGCTTGGGCACGAACCCGAGAGAATTCAAAGGGGCTAAAGGCCAAAAGGAAAAGACAAAGCTGGGAAAAGCTAAAATTTAAGAATGAACTCAGTGACCTGTTGATGAAAGAGCCCAAGGAGCCAAAACGTAAGCGGAAGATAGCCCTCGAGGGCCAAAGGAGCCAGAAAAGACAGAAACGGACAAAATAGTCCAAGTGGCAAAGGAAGGTGTCGACTCAAGTAGTTACTCTAGCAGTTGACACAGTGCCTGCCAAGTGGTTATCAAGGAGCACAAACAGTGAAGACGCGCCTGTTTTTCCACACTTCGCATTGATGAGCAGACAGCAGCGTGAATATCTTTAAGAGGCGGTCTTGTTTACAGACAAACGGCGCGGCCTATGCTTTCACATAAATGTTTTAAGGCTAAAAGTCAAGACTGGCGACTACGCGGCATGGTTCTAGCAGGCCGTTTCTAGAAGGATGATATTAGCAACAGTGACTTCCTCTTCCCAAGGCATTCAATGCACATGGGCCAACTTGTAAAAGGGGGCCAAAGTCTTTTCCAAAAAGGGCGCCATTTCTTCTTCCTCTCTCTCTATATATATTGTAAAACTCTCATTTGAGGAGGGATCTCTTGGCTTGTAAGGCATCTCTCGGCTTGTCAGGGAGAGCTTTGCCGGATTTTTACTTTGAATCAATACATAGCATTTTTACCTCCATTTGTGCCTTGCATTTTCGTATATGTCTATGCCTTTGTCCTGTGTTAAGTCATTTGCTTTCATACTTTCATAGAACGATTTCAGCATGTCTAGTGCATTGTAAGTTCTTCTGCAGGTCAGCCAGAAGTGTCCCTAGAGGAGTATAGGCGCATGTGAATAGGCTGCCAAAGTGCGTCTTAGAACGCCTCTGGTAGTTCTTCCTCTCTGTATCTCCACGGACCCGTAGCTCACTGATGCAGAAGAGTCCTTCGTATCAAATGAAGTGTATGTCAGCTTGTTCTTGATGAAAAGTGTATGCCAGGTTGAGCAGATCGACCATTTTTGGTGCATCACCGTTTAGTTTAGGTTCTGTTTTCAGCATCCTTCTCTCTTTTCAACCCCCCCCCCCCCCCTTTTATTCATTTTTAGCAGTAGGAAATCTAGGGCCTCAGAGATGCATCAAGGGGAGCTAGCCCTTATCTAGAGACTCTCCCCTCAGGTTTGCCGTACCCACAGGCAAGAGAGGAGTTTCCATTGTGATGTGTGGAAGGCAGGAGCCCAGCCTCCTATCAAGGGTGCAATCCACTGTGTCAATAGGACCTTAGTACACCATTTGTGAAAGGATATTTCAAAGGAAAGGTACTTTATGATTCTAATTTTGTGTTATGTTTTGGAGGAAAAGTACTTTATATTTATTTCACTTAAGTGGGGGAATTTATGAATCTTGGCTTATAAAAATTAAATTGTTTTAAAGATTAACCCTCTTTCTATTTTGGAGCACTACACTTTGAGGAGGGTATTTAAGAAGGAAGAGGATTCAATTGAAGATGATGTGCATATGATAATTGGATTTGATGATCAAGTATGTCAAGTTTGGTTATTGAAGGTAGATGCTTGAAGAATGTTATCCTTCAAGTTCTACTAATTGTTCTACAAATGGTGTCTATCAACACCACCCATTAATTCGAAATTGTGCTCAATCCTTTGAAGAATTATTTGAAGTTTTATCTAATACTTACAGCTTGTGGCGAATTGGCTTGGAGGACTAGGGTGAACCACTTAGGGGGTTTGTGAGGCCACCAAGAGTTGGAGATTTGCTTGAGGACTGAAGGTTGCTGATTACTCCTTGGGCGATTTGCTTGAGGGCCTGACAAACATCCTTTCGAAGGCTTGTTGTTGGTAGAAACCCTCCCCTAGGGTTTTAATATTTTTATGTTATTTTTCCTTGGTGGAGCGAATTATTCCTAAGGTATGTTGGTAAGTTTTGGGTTGAATAATGCTTGAAAATTATTTGCATAAATTTATCTAGAGGGACGAATTGTTTGGAGGGAATTTTGAGGTTGTGAGAAGATTTTTGTGAGGGTTTTAATATTCAGAAATTTATTCCTTATTTCTCTTTGGTGGGCGAGTGGGTTTGGAGTGTTGTGAATGCATTTTGCAAGGGTTTGGCACAAAAAAAGATATTCTGTATTTTTGTGGACCAGTGAATTAAATTGGGAGGTGTGGACCTTATTTGTTAAGGATTTATGCTTCGAAAAATATTCAGAATTATTTCTATATTTTTTCCAAGGAGATCAAATTAATTTGCAGGTTTTGGGAGGCCTTGTTAATCATTTTCAAGGGTTTAATCTGAAAAAATATTTATATTATTTTCTTGGAGTTGGGCGATTTATGTGGAGGATTTGAAGTGATCTTTGTTAGCTGAATTTTGCTCTTTGGGAGCTTTGACAAATTGTACGGTTTTTGGCCTAATTATTAAAAGGATATCCAAGGGTTTTCAAGGTTGTTTGCAAAGTATAGGACTTTTGTACCATCATTTAATTAGCAGTATTTTGCACCTATTTCCAGCAGCTACATCATTCATGGTACAAAAAGGTACACAAGTATAGATTTACATTTGTTATTTATCGAAGCATTTTTGGAGTGTTATTGTAAGGGTTTGGGAAGATGATTGTGGCTTGGGTTTGTTGAGTTTGTCGACAGCATACAATTTATTTTCAGATTGACTTAGGGTTTTTAAGATAATTATTTATTTTTGCTTGAGATCTTATGGGGGTCACTACAGTGGTATCAGAGCCATATCTTGGCCATATTTGATGGGTGTGAGGGTTTGATTGTATGAGTGGTACTACGAAATTTTTAGTTTATTGGAGGAAGAAAGTTGAGACTCCAAGTGTTTAGAGTTTAAAATTAGAACATGTTATGGGTGACATGGATCACCAAGAGGCAGAAAGAGAAAGGAGGGAGAGGATAGAAGATGAGAGATCACAAAAATATGACCAGAATTAGGAAATGATAGCTATAGTTTTGGAGGGTCTCCTATGCACTTTTAGTGATAAAAGTGATTCGAGGCCACCAAATGGGGATAGTGGAGCTTTAGGTAGTAAGATAAATATGGGAAATGGGTCATCCATTCTTAGGCCCACTTTTCCTACTTTCACTCAGAAGGAGGAAACCGTACCTAGGAGGGAGGGATCATCTAATCCTAGTGAGGAGCTAAACAAGGAGAAATGAATATACAGCTTTGGATAAAGCAATAAGACAGATTATAACGTTTTCTAAGTATTCAGCGTGGAGGAGGGGATACAATGGTCCCAGGATCGGATAGAGATTTAGAGGCACTCAAGGAGATCTCCAACATGCATTGGGGAAGATATCTCTTTCTACTTTTGATGGGTCACATAGGAGTTCAGCGAGGGTTTGGATTCAAAAGGTAGACACCTTTTTTTCACTTCGCCCTATAGTAGAGAATGAGGCTATTCAGTTTGTGACATTGCATTTAGAGGGGGCAGCCCACGATTGGTGGTACTATGGATTGATCACACAAGGGCATCAACATATACATTCATATGAGGAGTTCAGTAAGAGGTTAATAGAGAGATTTGATATAGCGGATCCTGAACTTCATTTTTGAGATCTAGCTCAATTGAAGCAAAAGGCCTCAGCTGATGAGTATGTTTTAGAGTTTAATAGACTTGCAGTCATGGTTACTGACATTTCAAATAAGAGGCTTGTGGTTTTATTCACTGAGGGCATGGTTGATTCCTTGACGGGATTGGTCAAGGCATTTGATCCACCATCTTTGAGAGAGGCCATCCAAAAGGCCTATGATTTATAGTCATCTACTTCTAGAGGCAAGTTTTCACCTTTGGGGCAGCTAAAGGTACATTTTGTACCATCTACCAGATAGCCTAGAGGTGGCGGTTTTGGGCAACCTAAGGGCCACTATATAGGACCTCCTAAGGCCAATCTTGAGGGTCCTTTGACTAGACCAAATCCTTTGGATTTGGGGCAGCCAAGGAGACTACCTCAAAGTAGTTTTGAGGAGAGGAATGAATTAAGGAAGAAAGGACTTCACTTTGATTGCAAGGATCCTTGGGTGAGAGGCCACAATTGCCGTGGCAAGGGACAAGTTCATTACATAGAGATAATTTCAGAAGAGGAGGATGAAGGGGAAGATGGTGGGGCAGCCACCTATGAGGAGGAAGTTTTTGAGATTGAAGGGGAAGAGGAGTTGAGTGGCACCTTGGCCTCACTTTCAGGTACTCTTAGGTACTATCCCTTTAGAGTAAAGGGGTCTTTGAAGGGCAAGCCAATTACCATACTCATTGATAGAGGGCTTGTGACTTCTTTTGGTCTACAACCCATTGAGTTCAAAGAGTTTAGAGTCACAATAACGGATGGATTTACCATTCCTTGCACTACCAAGGTTCCAAAGCTTTGCATTACTTTGGAGGGTCACATGGTAGAGGATGATTTCTATGTAGTCGGTATTGGAGAGACCAATATGGTCCTTGGCATCCAATGGCTACATTCCCTTGGTGAGTACACACAAAATTATCAATCTATGGAATTGAAATTCAAAGTGGAAAACAATGAGATTGTCTTGCATGGTTTGAGTGAAAGAGAAACACCCCCACTCTCATCAAATCATATGATGAAAGGGTGTTTTATGAGCATGGGATGGATTGAAAAGGAAGACAAGGGTAGGGTTGTTTCTAGGCACTATGGGCAGCCATCTACTTGCCAAAAAGAAGAGGTAAGGATGCAAGAAATAAACATGAATGATTCTAATTTTTGCTTGTCACATGATGATTGGATAAAGGAATTTGCTTGTTCACAAGGGCAGCCTTAAATTTGTCGAAAATATTTCATTCTGAAAGGATTTTAACCCAAGACATATCATTAATGACAAGCATGAAAGCGAGAGAAAACAAGAATGCATAAAAACTAAGTCACCTCTCAAACGCAAACCATAGTGACAAGAGATTTAAAGTGAGAAACCAAACGTATCAAAGAAAAACCCACGTGATCTTATTAGAACGTTTGCAACAAATATCTCTACAAGTACAATATTTGATAAAAGCACAAGAGAAGAATAGAAAAAGCTAGATGATTCTTAGTGAAGAAAAGAGGAGAGAAAGCTCTTTTATAGATCTAGAGGAGAAAAATGGGAGTTACATAAAACTCCATTATGACCTTACAAGCCCTTCAAGTGTGTGACACTTGTGGCTTAGTCCCTTACAAAGAGAAGAGAGATGTGTGCCAAGTGGAGAGAGGAGTTACTCATGCAAATAACTCCCAAATCCTAAGAGAGAAATAAGGAGAGAGTGACACCTCAAGGAATCCGGATTTATGTGAATTAAAAATTCATATAAATATAAATTCCTCACATAAGGAAAAGAAACTTAGGATAAAATAAATTATCCTAAAAGAGTAATCCTAATACTCCCCCTTAAACTTTATTTAGGGGTTTTACAAACAAACAAGGAGAAAGCATCACTGACTCTCCTCCTTTATAAGAACTTTCTTCAATTCTAACTTGTTATAAAAGAAAACAAACTTGTCTTTACATAGTGGCTTAGTGAAGATATCAACGATTTGTTCTGTAGTAGGACAAAAAGAGAGAAGAATCTGATTGTCTTCAAGAAGTTTGCACTGAAAGTGATGTTGAATCTCAATGTGCTTGGACCTTGCATGAAAAACATGATTTTTTGTTAAGGCAATTGCACTTTGATTGTCACCAAAAATCGGAGTAGCCGAATGTTGAGGGTGGCCCAAATCTGCAAGAAGTCTTCTAAGCCAAATAACTTCTTTTGCAGCATGATTACAAGCTTTATATTCAATTTTTGTTAAAGATAGAGATACAGTTGGTTGCTTTTTTACTATTCCATGAAATAGTGTCGGAACCCAAAGAGAAGCAATAACCACTAGTGGATCTACGATCACTGGGATCCCCAGCCCAATCAGAATCTGAATAACTTGCCAAACAAAAATTGCTACTCGAGGTATACTCGATGCCATAGGTTATAATACCTTTAATATAACGAAGAATTCTTTTAGCAGCTTTAAAATGAGTAGCTTGAGGTTTAGAGATAAAATGAGAAATCAATCTAACAGAAAAGACAATATCAGGGCGAGTATGAGTAAGATAATTCAAACTACCAACTAATTGTCTATATAAAATTGGATCAACATTTTTTGTTTCCATGTCATTAAATAATTTAATACTAAGTTCACAAGGAGTAGCAACAAGTTTGCAATCTAACATATTAAATTGAGATAATAAATCATATGCATATTTAGATTGAGAAATAGAAATGCTATCTTTTTTTTGTCAAATTTGAATGCCTAAAAATACTGTAAGAGACCCAAATCAGTCATTTCAATTGTATTCTTCAAAGCATTTTTTAGTGCAAAAAACTATTGAACTATTACTACCAGTTATGATTAAGTCATCAATATACAAAACAATGATAACTATGTCATTTGGAGTATTTTTGACAAAAATATTAGGATCATTATAACTGCGAGTAAAACCTTGAACTAAAAAGAATTGATAATTTTAAAGTACCATTCTCTAGGAGTGTTTTAAACCAATGTTGCAGGGAGACGCATCCCCTACCCTCTGAGACACATCTCTTCGTACCCCCATACCCCCGTACTCGTCTCCCCATGCCCCCGTCAGTAGTATTATATTTTTTAGTTTTTATTATTTTCATATAATATATGTGTGTGTATATATATAATTATAATAATAAAATATTAATATATTTAAATTATATATATAGTCGTCTCCCCATACCCTCATTTAAAAAAAAAAAGGTGTACCCGTATCCATCTTTTGGCAACTATGTTTTAAATCATAAATAACTTTGTTTAACTTGCATACAAGATGTTCATTGCCTTTTTAAATAAAATCAGGCGGTTGAGACATGTAAATTTCTTCATGCAAGTCACCATTTAAGAAAGCATTGTTAACATCTATTTGATAAACAGATCAATGCATGCGAGTAGCTAAAGCTAAAACAACTTCAATAATGGACATTTTAGCAACAGAAGCAAATGTTTCATTATAGTCAATTCCTTCAATTTGAGAAAAACCTCTAGCAACTAATCTAGCTTTATATTTTTCAATTTGATTGTCAGAATTGAACTTAGTTTTAAACAACCATTTACAACTTACCAAATGATGCCCTTGAGGTAGAGGAACCAGGGCCTAAGTGTTATTAGAAATCAAAGAGTTGATTCATCATGCATAACTTTTTCCCAATGAGGGTGACCTTGAGTTTGTTTTAAAGTTTGAGGATCATTATTGTGTATAAATTTAGACATCAAAACATAATTGCAAAATTGTTGTCTAGTTCTACAAGTATCATTAAGATCAACATTTATTCTCGAATTGTCTATAGTAGTCTTAGCCCATTTAGACATAGCTTTAGGTGAAGCAAGACTAGAAGGAGAAAAATTCGGAGGAACAACTTCATTATGATCATCATTAGGTTCAAAAGGAAAAGAAACAGAAACAATATCAAGAGAATCGAAATTGAAAGCACAATCAAGCACACCATTTTCAGCAATATTAACATCCCTTTTAATATTGATTTTTGTTAGTTTGAGGATTATAAACCCTATAAGTTTTAAGACGATTCATCATAACCAACAAATTTAAAAAATTTTGCTTTAGAATCTGACTTCTTACGCTTTTTAATTGGAATATGAACAAATAAATCACAAACAAAAACACGTAAATGTTTTAAATTAGGTTTTCTACCACTCCAAACTTTTTCAAGTGTAATATTTAAACAGCTTTAGTCGGAGTCCTATTAATGAGATAAACAACACAATACATGGCTTCAATACAAATTTATAATGCATATTTTTAACATGCAACATACCCCTAGTCATTTCAATGATGGTCCTATGTTTACGTTCAACAACACCATTTTGCTCAGGTGTATAGAAAACAATTTTCTCATGTTTAATTCCATGTTGCTTACAATATGCAAGAAAATTATTGTTAATATATTTAATACCATTATCAGTGTGTAATATGCGTAAAGAACAATGGGATTGTTTTTTAACAAAGACATGAAACTCAATAAAAGTGTCTAAAATTTGATCTTTAGTTTTCAAGAAATAAATTCAAATTCATTTTGTGCAATTATCAACAAAAGTTAAAACATACTTAGCATCATTAATAGGAGTTTGCATAGGGCCTAAAAGATCACTATGAACTAAATGAAACTTTTCATTAGCACGTCAAGAGTGATTTTTAGGAAAAGATTCTATATGAATTTTACCAGCGATAAAACCATTACAAGTAGTAGTGGGAGAAATGTTAGGCAAACCTTGCACCATATTGAGTTTGCTCATGAAAACAATACTTTGGTAATTGATATGCCTTAATATTTCATGTCACAAGTTAGCATCATTAGAAACAAGCAAAGCATGAGAAGATGAGGGAGAAGAGAATCCAGTAAATTTGAACAAATTATTATTGTCTAAAAAAATAGTAGCAACTACTTGAAAATCTTGCTTAGTAGATTTAACATAATAAGTATCATTAATAAATTCTATCTTATAGTCCTGTTTGCATAATTGAAGTATGAAAAGTAAATTCAATTTCAAATAAACAAAACATCATGCAATTCATCATTAGGGATTTTAACATTTCATATGGCTTCAACATTACAAGAAGCATGATTTGCAAGACTTAAATGACTGTTAGAAAAATCTGGTTCTAAAAAAATAAACAATTGAGCATTAGATGTCATATGTTGAATAACACCAGAATCAACAATCCATTCAACAAGAAAAACATGCAAAACACAAGTAAAAACAACTCTAGTATTAGACTTTTGTTTTGCTTGATTCTTATTGTTACTAGTGCTTGCATTGTCTTTGACGTTAAGTTTTCCATTTTTGATATCATGTTTCTTTTTAAAGTAATGATCTTCATCATGAGTGTATTTGTCACAATAATTACACTCTTAATTTTTTCTTAGATTTAGAGTTAGATTTGTGATCTTTCTTATTATGTGTATTATTGGACTTAACATGTTCTTTCCCATTCTTATGTTGGTGTTTAGAAACAAAAGCATGTTCATTAGTCTTAAGACTACCAAATTGAATCAACTTTTATTCTTTTTGATGCAACAAAGTACAAAATAATTTAAATGTCAACATAGCAGATAGAGTAGGACAAACTAGTTGAGAATGAATATTAGTAATAAACTTCTAAAAAGGTCGAGGCAAATACTTTTTCATGATAATATAAATCAAATTTAAATTAGAAAGTTTAATGCCTAAACCAACTTGTTGAGAATGCAACGAATGAATTTTAATCAAGAAATCATCCATAGTTTTGAAATCATTGTATTTTAAATTGGACAATTGATCTTGAATTTGAATTTTATGAGATTCATTCACATCATAAACAGATTTAAGTTTAGACCAAGCAGTGGAGGCAAGAGAACAACTATCAATATGGATATGCAATTTGGGAGTCATGGTCATGCTAATCAATCCTAAGGCGCCATCATTTTTTGCTTGCCATTTCTCTTGAATTTTGGTAGAGCCAATCTTAGTATTCGGTTGAGGATCCGTACCGTCCCACGCGTACCACATGTTTGAAAGTGAAAATGTATTGCATATACGATTTTCATAGATGGTAATTGGTAGACGTGAGTTTAAATTCGGGCAATAATTGAGTCATTGTGTCGCAAAAGTTCACCCAATAATTGAAAAACAAATAGGCAAAAAATCACTTAAACAAGAAATTTGTAGAAGGGGCAAAAAACCAAAGAAAGATTTGCTGGAATGCAAAAGGAATAACTAAGAAAAAAAATCTGGAGGCAAAAAGAGAACAAGTGAATTACAAAAAAAAGATTAATTATTAATTTGCCCAAAAGGTCTAATTTGATTTAAAGTGAAATGAAAGACACCGATTTTTTTTTTATAAAGTTAAATAAATAAAAAAGTGTTTTTTTTTTCGAAAAAATAAATAGAGAAATTGCTCTTTACATAAAAAGTAAACTAAACAATAATAAAACTCTTAATTAAATGCAAGAGAAGGAATTAGATTTTAAATCAATGTCCCTCTTGATTTATTTATTTTTTATTTTTTTAAAACAATGAATATAAAAGCTTTAGATAAAAAATTGCCCTTTACATATATGAGTATAAAGGCAAATAGCTTTATGTTTTGTTTTGTTATTTAAAACTTTAAACAATTAAATTCTTGGAAAACAAACTTTGATAAGTGTTTATGTTTGTTGATTTTGTTTTGAAAAGGCCTTTACATTAGTGAAAAAAGGCAAAATAAACAAAGTTTTAAATTGTTCCTTTTTTTATTGAAAAAAACAAAGCTAAAAAAAAGCGAGTATGCTTATATTAAAAAAAAAGAGTCGCATTGAAAAAACTCTTGCATTTGAAAAAAAACAAGAATTTTTGTGAACCCATGCTAATGAAAAAAGATTTAAAAGCAAGGTGATTAGATAAGCCGAATGATGATATATATTCAAAACTTTTGGAAAGAGAACTATTTAGTAAAAAACGTCTTGCATGGAATAAAGAAGTGCTGAAAAATGGGATGCCAAAAAAGGAAAAAGCAACAGTATTAAAAAAAACCTGGTAAAGTCGATGCCCAAGGACAATTGAAGAGATTTTGGGCAATTTGGAGGAGGATTAGCAGCAAGTTGACGCCCTGTCAATTGGTGGAGGGCCCAGAAGGGTTGACGCCTTTGCTCAAAGGGGATGCCAGTCAAGCAAGAAGTAAAAAAACTAGGCGCTAAGGTGAAGGGCATAGAACTATTATATAGGCGACTGAGGAAGGGGCAGCGTCACAAAGAAAGAACAGAAAAAAATAACAGCTAAAAGGAGGATGCCACAGTAGGGAAAAGGCATACTGAGGGTTAGAAGGAGCCAACAAACTGATTGGGACGATTTACACTGAAGCACAATACACAAAAAACCCCAAAATAACAAAGGTGTGCCCTTAGATATTAAAGAGCAGAATGTTAAAAACAAAATGGGGCGATGCCTTAAGTAGGATGATCTTGCTTGCTGCAAAAAAGAATTAGCAGATCTATCTTTGTATATAAAATAAAAAATGAAAAAGAACGTCTGTTTTTTTTTTTTGAAATAAAATGAGTATACACCAATTTGAATAACACTCCACTTTCTCTCTCTTTGCAAGAAAAGCAAAGTTGAAAGAGAGCAGGGCAATATATGAAATAACTACAAGGAATATTAAAGCTAAAAAAACTGCTATTTTTTTGTGTTAAAGTTTAAACAAAATAAGATTTTTTTTTTTTGAAACAAAGTGGCTACAAAAGCCCTGCAAAAAAAAGTTAGGAGCCACAATTTAAAAAAAGAGAAGAAAAACAAATTTTTCCTTTTAGAAAATGGAGCAAGGGTTAAAACCCTTGCAAAAAAAATCTTGAATTCTCCTTAGAAAATCTGCAAAAAAATGTCATTAAAATGATCATAGCTTTGATACCATGAAAGGATTTTAACTCAAAAAATATTATTAATGACAAGCATGAAAGTGAGAGAAAATAAGAATGCATAAAACTAAGTTACCTCTCAAAAGCAAACCATAGTGACAAAAGATTTGAAGTGGGAAACTGAACATATCGGAGAAAAACTCACGTGATCTTATTAGAAGGCTTGCAACAAATATATCCACAAGCACAAGATTTGATAAAAGCACGAGAGAAAAATAGAGAGAGCTAAATGATTTTTAGTGAGGAAAAGAGGAGAGGAAGAACTCTTTTATAGGACTAGAAGAGGAAAATGAGAGTTACATAAAACCCCATTATGACCTTACAAGCTCTCGAAATGTGTGACACTTGTGTCTTAATCCGTTACAAAGAGAAGGGAGGTGTGTGCCAAGTGGAGAGAGGAGTTTTTCATGTAACTCCTAAATCCTAAGAGAGAAATAAGAAGAGTGACACCTCAAGGAATCCGGATTTATGTGAATTAAAAATAAATTATCCTAAATGCAAAAGTAATATGAAGGCCGATTATTACTTAAAAGATGTTGAGTTGAAAGAAAAGGGACAACGATATGACAAAGATGAAAGCTCTGATTTTGATTGCATAAAAAACTATAAGCTCCTATGGAAAGTACAGCCACATATTCATGGTAAAAAATCTGATTTTTTCGAGAATATTTTTGAATTTTATAAAAAGGTACAGCCATGTAACAAAAGTGGAAATACTAAAATCTGTTGCATGAAAAATTCCGAATTCGCAAGGGAGGTACAGCGATGTATTGGTATGGATTCTGATTTTTTTAATCATTTTCAGCTTATGTTACTGTTGGCCATTTTTTGGCCTACATACCAAAATTTTGCCCAATTGTGAGAGGGTGAACATTCAAGCAAGACTTCGGGTTTTACAAGAGGCACAACTTATTTCACTTTATGAGTAGTCAGCAGTTGAAACCCCTGAGCAGAAGTAATCCGGGTTGGAAAGCCCGAATTACTCTAGATAGTGCAAATCGGGTTTTGGGAAGTGCTTTGCTTATGAAAGTTGTATCAATAGAAGTAAGAAGGTTTCACAAATCCGAATTACTCTAAACAATGCATTTCGGATTTCTCAGGGTGAATGACTTATCTCTTGTTATAAGTAACAAGCAATAAAGAATCCAAAGTGGCAGACATTGAAGAACAAACAAATAGACTCGGACAATTTGTCCGAAGGAATTCTTTCGAAAAAGTTCAAAAGACAAGTCAAAATATTTGAAAGACACTTCCATAAAATCCGAAAGGCAGAAAAGGACAAATCAAAAAATCCGAAGGGCAATTGCCCTTCAGAAGGGTCGTTGACAAAAAACTCGAAGGGTAGGTACCCTTCGGGAAGGCTCATTTCAGGATCGGAAGGGACGTTTGAAAAAACCTGAAGGGCACCTGCCCTTTGAGAAGGTTCATCTCACGATTTTAAGGGCTTTACAAAAACCTGAAGGGCAGGTACCATTACAAAAAGTCTGAAACATTGCTAAACTCCGAAAAGTTCAAGGGACCATTCGAAGGGACATTCAGGATCGGAAAGGACCAGGACAGAGATCTCGAAGGGTAGGTACCCTTTGAAAAAATTCAAAGGAATAAAGTCCACAGAAAAGAATGCCAAGGGGAAGACAAAAATCCGAAAGAATGGGAGATGACAAAAAACCTGAAGTAAATAATCCAAAAGATAGACCTTAAACAAAGTCCGCGGGAAGTTGAAAGCAATAAGTCTGAAGGAAATCCAAAGGTTTTGTAAAGTCAAAATCCAAGCAAAAGGATAGACTTAGGGAAAAGCAAAATTGACCATGCAAAAAGAATAGACAAAGGGCAAGAAATGAGTTCAAAGAGAGATGTCCGAAGGAAATCCAAAGCTTCGGAAAAATTGCAAACAAAAAAGTCCGAGGGAAAAATACACAAGAAAATCACGAATATTTGTCCAGATAGGCATGAACAGAAAAGCCAAAGACCAAGTCAACTTGGAAGAATAAACTCGTGGATTTCATACAAAGGAAAACAAAGGGAAGATTCGTGGAAAAGACAAATACAGACGGTGAACATGCCTAAATAGTCCAAAAATACAAGAGCATGCAAACAACCATGAATAGGAATAGACACGTCCAGATTTAACCGTTCTAGCACATCACCTTCAGTTCTTAAGCAAAGACTTGCTTTGCATGAGGACTCGAGTAGTGGAATGTTGGAAAGCTTAAACAAAAAAAATTCCATGCACGCACTCTCGTTTGTCTGAAAGCTTGAAACGTTCCGGTGGTTCAAACGTAATTCTTAATTTGACATTTGCATTGATTTCATGCAAAGAGGAGACTTTTAAACGTTCCAACAGTTCGAGTGGATTTGACTACTCTTGTTTTGGAGTTGACTGATTTTCAAGTCAAGACATCTATTCGTAGATTTCATGCATCCAAAACTTATCTTCTTTTATTTTCAATGCCAAGGGATTTTCCATGCAAAGTCAAAGACAAGAGATCAAAAATTTGACTTGGGCTAATCTAAGTTGATCTTCTTCTATTTTTAACGGCACCTCTTGGCTGGAATATTCTTTTTTTATATAGGTTGACTTTTCAGTCTTGTAATTGATCCCTCTTTTGGCAAGACAACTACCAAAGATTGTGTTGTAACTTTTTTTAGAATCAATAAGAAGAGGACTGTGTTTTTTCAATTTTCAGCCGTTGGTATAATGTATTTTTGTTATTGATTTGTCTAAGTGATAGATTTTTTTTCTTCCTTGTCAAATCCGGATTCGTACTTAGTTACTAGTTGATCATTTATGCAAGTCACATTTTGTGTTTGATTCTCTTTTACTGAGTTTATAGTGGATATTAATCGTTGTTTAGTGCCTTTCATCAGGTCTATTTTTCCATTTTCCTCAAGCTTAGATCATTAGATTAAACCTTTTCGTGAAATACTTATGTATATTGATTAATAGGAGTTGAAGTTCTGTCTCTTTCTTGTCTGAATCAGTGTTTTTAGAGGCTCGATTTGAGTGGATCAAGTAAATTAGATGTATCACCGTTTTAGTCAGGATTTTCTTTCAAATTCTTTTTCCCCTTTTCTCCAAGCAATTTGTAGCATAGAAGTTGAGATCCTCATTGATACATCTTACAGGAACCAGGGTTCTCTGGAGGTTCTTCTTATCATTGAGGCACCCGCCTTCATGAGAAGATCCCATTGTTTCAATTGGAACGATGATTAGCCATTTCATCACGTCTTCGATCAAGGTGCAACTCTAGGTTGACAATAATTTTTGGCACGTCGGGTGGAACCACAAAGTTCTTTGCATATTTGAAGAGTTTTCACAGCAGTAGAAGATAATCATCTACAACGAGTTGCAGAGTTCATAGCATCATTCAGGGAATTTGTTCATGCCAAAAATTACTACAAGATCAACAAGTAAAGGTATTCCTTTTGAATTTGTAACTTATAAAAGAGCAAGGTCTAGGAGGGCAAATCCATATCCTCAAAGAGAATATTTACCTCCTCATCTTATCGTACTAAACACTGCAATCCCGACTATCCAGATGGCCATTAGAAATCAAGTGTTTGCTCCATTAAATAAAGAAAGTCCACTAAATTTAGCTTAGTTGGATGATATTCCAGTGTCTGCCCTCAAGAGCATTCCATTCTTAGGAGAAAATCAAACAATCCCTATTGAGCATATCCAGGGTGTTGTTAATCTCTGTTCAGTCCATAATGTTGTTGAAAATAATGTTGCTATTAGAGTGTTGGCTATCTCCTTCAAAGGAAAAGCGTTGTAATGGTATATAAATATGCCACTTGATTCCATTGTCACCTGGGACAAATTGGGCGCAACGTTCGTCAAGCAATTTGAGGACAAATTTGATCATATCTTTGCTTGAGTAATTGACCACCATAACAAGGGCTCCTCATGAGATCATGTCTGATTTTAACTTCAGATTCCAAAAAACATGGACTAGGATGCCTGTGTCGATTAGGCCATCCCCTCAATATGCATTTTTGTACTATTTGAAAGCTCTTAAGTCTGATATTAGTGTGATGATATAGTCAATGGGTGGTACTACTTTGCAGGATGCTTATGAGATTGCAATTAAAGTTGAAAATAGTTTGATACAAGCTGGTAAGCTTTCTCCAAGACCTCCAATGCCCATATTTTCAGAAATAAGTTCTATACCAGCCCCTCAAGTTCCTATTGCAATCCCTATTAGTCAAGCTAGTGAGATAGGAGAGTTGAAAAGTTTGCTAGTGTTTTAGAAATGAAATAGTACAGCTCAAAATACAACAATTTCAGTCAAATAGGCCCTATCAATAGCAAAATTAGAACACCTATCAGTCCTTCAAAGATCAAAGACCTCTTTATCAAGGTTTCAGAGAAAATAGACCTCCTTATCAAGCACAAGGAACCATAACTCCAACTAAGCCATATGTTGCTCTTGATCCGAATGCTCCTTCGACTTCAAAAACCATTGTTCCAACCCCACCTCAAAATAATTTGGTGTAGGATTCAAGTTGGCAGCCCTCAAATCTCAATGATGCTCAAAACCAAGCCTTGGTATCACAGAACATCACCATGCCACAGATGATACAAGAAGAGTTCTCTTTTCAAGAAGGTCAATATCAAGATACAGGTTTGGCATCACAAGGAGAGACTCATCAAGTTCAAGGGCAGCTTGATGCTATTAATATAAATTGGCAAGTAGATGATCATGTTGCTTTTACTCAAGATGTTAAAACTATCAATGCAAGTGGTCAAGTTGCAGCTATAACCTATTAGAGAACTAAAAAAAACGCTGTTGATGAAGCCCAAACAGTAACAAATACTTCAAGTACTCCTAGTATTATTGCTAAGAGTACAAAAGAGCAGTTTGCTGCCCCTACAGCGCAAAAAAATCAGAGTATAGAGGTTAGTAAAGTGCATCAAATACCTCTAATTCGTGAGCAGCAAGTGCCTCAGAAAATGCAATCCAAGGGTAGTGCATCTCAGTTCAGTATTGTAGATCAAATGAAGAAGTCTAACATCAGCATTAACATGTGGGATTCTCTTTCAATTCTAGGGCAAAAAGATAAGCTTATCCAAGAGCTTTCAGCGCTTGAATTGTCTCCAAAACCGGTTGAGAAAGAAGGTGTTGTCTTGGCTAATTCGGATCAATGAGCAAAACAACAAATATAGCAAGCAATTAAGGTGACAAAGGTACACAAAACTGAGGTAAAATAAAAGAAAACTCCTTTTTTTCACCTTTCTTTGATAGTGGGTGATACTTTGGTTCATAATTGTATGGTGGATAGTGGAGCTAGTAGTACAGTCATGTCTAAGCAAATTGCAGATAAGCTTGGATTTGTTTATGAGCCAAACACCAAAAGAGTTTTGCAATTGGATGGGTCACCAACAAAGACGGTAGGCATCATCAAGGATTTGAAATTGACATTACATGCATGTCCTAATGTTACTATTCAACATGATGTTGTTGTGGTAGACTTGCCTCCCTATTTTGCTATGTGTCTCTCAAGAGATTTCACTTCAAAGATTGAGGATATTTATCAGCGGATTGGACCTATTTGTTGTTCAGAACTAGATATGGTACAAAGATAACAATTCATTCAGAGTCTATTGCACGTTTTCATATGGAGCCATACATGCCTAGTGTTGTGAATACTAACTATATCATCTCAGATGAAATATTACAAACTAGTGATATAGAAAATGACTCACCTTTAGATGGAGTTTCAGATTTGTTTCTTGATGAGTGGGCTTCTACCTTGCATGAACATGATCCCTACAAGTTGATTGAAGAGGAGGGTCTTAGTGTGTATTGTCTTCATAAGAATGATGCACCAATTCCAATCATGGTCAAAGAAGACGAATCTAATGAAGGTTGTGGCAATTGTACTTTGATGTATCAAAAAATTAGCATAGAATCGGAGTTGGAATGATGTTGGTTTCTCCTACAGAACAAATGTATTTCTCCTCTATTAAATTTCAATTTGGTTGTTCAAACAATGTTGATGAGTATGAAGTGTTAGTTCATGGTTTGCAGTGGGCTAGGAAGATGAAAATCAATTGTTTGCAAATATTTGGAGATAGTGAACTTGTAGTTCATCAAGTGAGAGGTTGGAATGTATGCAAAAATTTGTTGCTTAAATCTTACAAGCATAGAATTTGGGATTTACTTGAAGATTTTTAGGGTTTTAATATTCAAGCAATACCAAGAGATAAGAATAAACATGCTGATAGGTTGGCTGTTGTTGGGGCACAATTTAGTATTCCAGCGGATGTAAAAAGTGATAAATTTCAGTCACATATAAAGGTAGTTGTAAGGCCTTCTGTTCTGGATAATCGTGAGAATTAACAGGTGTTCGAAGATGACAAATTGTAAGACTTTTGCAAGAGGCTGAATTTTTCTCAAAAAATCAGTCCAAGCACTTGCAGTAGTATGGCGATCAGATTGTGCAATTAAAAACGAATAACTTGCCCAAAGGATTGGTCACTCTCGAGAATATTTTTAGTGGAGATGAACTAAGAAAAGAGAAGTCATCCTTGTCAACGAAAGAAGAGCACTATGCCAACGTAGAGATTGCAGCTGGTAAAGTTTTGAAATTAGGTAAGGTATGCACTCCTTCCCAACAGAAAGCTTTCATAGAGTTATGCACAAGTTCTTCTGATATATTTGCATGTCAGTATAGTAATCTCAAGGGGTTTGATCCAAGTTTGGCTCAACACACCATTGAGTTAGAAGCTGAAACTAAACCGATAAGGCAAAAACAAAGGCCAATCAATCCAAAGCTTGAGCCTTTGATGAGCGTTGAATTTCACAAACTCATAGAATCAGCTATCATATTTCCAATCAAGCACTCAACTTGGATGGCCAATCTCGTTCCAGTATAGAAGAATGGTGAGATTCAATTGTGTGTTGGTTTTCGTGATTTAAACAGGGCTTCACTCAAAGACCACTATCCATTACCTTCAATGGAACAAATTTTACAGCTTATTGCAGCTTTAGAGAGGTTTTCCTTGTTGGATGGATATAGTGGCTACAATCAGATTTTGGTCAAGGAAAAACAATTTAAAACAGCTTTCACAACTAAGTGGAGGACATTTGCATACAGAAAGATGCCATTTGGTTTGTCTAATGCTAGAGCAACTTTTCAGAGAGCCATGGATATGGCATTCCAAGGGCTTTTTAATAGGTTTGTACTTGTTTATTTGGATGATATAACAGTGTTTTCAAAGAATGCAGATGATCACATGGTTCATCTCAAGCAAGTGTTCAAAAGGTGTAAGCAATTTGGGATATCTCTAAATCTCAAAAAGTGTGTATTTTTGGTTCATGAGGGTAAACTTCTTGGACATGTTGTTTCAAAGCATGGTTTAAGCATAGATCCTGAAAGAGTAGACTCTATTCTTGCACTCTCCTTGCCTAAGCACAAAAAGAGTTTGCAAAGTTTCTTTGAAAAAATCAATTTCATAAGGAGATGTATTTCAGAATTTGCTGTTTTAGCTAAAGCCACTTACAACCATGTTTAAGAAGAGTACAAATTTTAGCTGGTCCAAAGGAGTAAATAGTTTTGAAGATGTTAAGAAGGCCATAGCTAGTGCTCCTATGCTTCTAAATCCATATTTCACAAAAGATTTCAGTTTGTACACTTATGCTAACATGGACACTATTTCGGGCATTCTTATGCAGCAAAACCATGAAGGTTTAGAGCAGCCAATAGCTTTCTATAGCCAAGGCTTGGAGGAGTATGAAACAAAGTATTTTTTTGTTGAAAAGCATGTCCTTCAGTTATAAGATCTCTTAAGAAGTTTAGGCACTTGTCTAATAATAAGATACATCTAATGGTTGCTCATTCAAGCATCAAAGAGTTTCTTTTGAACAAAGACAAATAAGAAGAGCGTTGGTTGGATAACCAAGGTAATGGAATATGATGTAGAAATTAAGGTGACAAAGCTGATTAGAGGCAAAGGGCTTTGTGAGCACCTAGCACAAGACTTGCAAGAGGCTAACGAGCTTGTTTTGGTGTCACATGAGAAAAAAGTTGCAGCGTTTCACACTTCACCTTCTTGCTGGTTTCATGACTTGGTAAGCTATCTCCAACATGGTATTTATCCCTCTCATCAAGTGCTTCAAAAAGAAGATATTTCAGGTTGCAATCAATTCCATTTTTGCTTGTTGATGGTGTCTTGTTTAAGAAGGATATCAATGGAATGTTGTTAAGATGTATAGAGCCAAGCCAAACTCAGAGATTGCTTGAAGAATTCCATGATGGACATGGTGGACACTTTTTCGCAAGAACTACAGCCTTTAAGATCATGAGAGGGGGGTATTATTGGCCTAGTATATTTGGTGATTGCCATGCATGGGTTAGAAAGTGCAAACAGTGTGCTATGTTTGTAGGAAAAGTCAAGCTTGCAACCTTATCTCTTCAGTCAATTGTAGTGGATCAGCGCTTTGTTCAATGGGGATTGGACTTTATTGGCCTCATTAATCCTCCTTCGAGTTCAGGGCATAAGTGGGTTATTTCACACGTTGGACAAAAACAATTGCATTAAAAGAAGCAAATGAAACTAATGTTTTGATTTCTATGGTTTGCTTACTAGATTTGGGGTTCCTTCAACCATTATTTATGATAATGCAATGGCTTTTGTGGGATCTAGGATCAACGAATGGGCTGTCCAACATAGAGTTTATCTGAGCACTTCATCGAACTATTATCTACAAGGAAATGGCCTTGTTGAATCTACAAACAAGAACCTCTTAAGGATCATACGAAGGACTATTGAAGATAATTAGAGGTCATGGCATCTCAAGTTGAAATCAACGCTATGGATTGATAGGATCACCTACAAGAGGTCAATAGCCAACTCTCCATACAAGCTGGTATATGGTAAAGTAGCATGATTACCCATTTCTCTTGAATTTCCAGCCTTAGAACTGATGCATCAGCTTGAATTGATGGAGAATGAGCCTATGGAAATCAGGTATGCCGAGCTTATGGAGCTAGAAGAGACAAGAAATCAGTCCATGCTAGCCATGAAGATTCATCAAGCACAAATAAAGAGAACCTTTGACAAAGGAGCTTCCTCACAAAGCTTCAAAGAAGATTTGGTCCTCAAGTGGGTGAGGATCGAGCCAAACCAGGAAGGCACACAAAGTTTGATTCCCTTTGGAGTGGCCCATACACAATCTCCAACTGTAAATCCCACAATGCCTTCCAACTTGCAAAGATGGATGGCCAGGTGATTCCAATCTCAGTCAATGGGATACATCTGAAACATTGCTATTGAAGAGCAAAGCTCCATGTACATAGTTTGTTTTGTTTTCCTCCAAGTGTAGTTCAAGCACAGTTGTTTCTTTCATTTTTGTTTCAATAAGTGCTTGTTTGCATTTTTGTTTCTTAGTTTTTTTGTGTTCGTGTGTTTCCCTTCTTATTTTGAAGGAGGAAGCTTACTTCAGTGATGATCAAAGGAGATTTGCAGTCATGGGCCAGGTTTACTTGCAATCATGGGTCAGATTTAAATTTTTTTTTTGTGAGTTCTATATCATGTTATGGTCTAAGTTCTCAAGCATAGTAGGCATGCTTCCTTGTGAGTCGCCAGAAATGTTGGCCATTTTTTGGCCTACATACTAAAATTTTGCCCAAGTGTGAGAGGGTGAACATTCAAGCAAGATTTTGGGTTTTACAAGAGGCACAACTTATTTCACTTTATGAGTAGTCAATAGTTGAAACCCCTCAGCAGAAGTAATCCGGGTTGGAAAGCCCAAATTACTCTAAACAGTGCAAATCGGGTTTTGGGAAGTGTTTTGCTTATGAAAGTTATATCAATAGAAGTAAGAAAGTTTCACAAATCTGAATTACTCTAAACAATGCATTTCGGATTTCTTAGAGTGAATGACTTAGCTCTTTTTAAAAGTAGCAAGCAATGAAGAATCTGAAGTAGGTGCCATTGAAGAATCCGAAGTTGCAGACATTGATGAACAAGCAAAGACTCGGACAATTTGTTCGAAGTAATTCCTTCGGAAAAGTTCAAAAGACAAGTCAAAATATTCGAAGGACAATTCCATAAAATCTGAAAGGTAGAGAATGACACTTCCATAAAATCCGAAAGGCAAAAAAGGACAAATCAAAAAATCCGAAGTAGGTGCCAGTGAAGAATCCGTCGGTGCCAGTGAAGAATCCGAAGTTGCAAACATTGATGAACAAGCAAATAGACTCGGACAATTTGTCCGAAGGAATTCTTACGGAAAAGTTCAAAAGACAAGTCAAAATATTCGAAGGACACTTCCATAAAATCCGAAAAATAGAGGACACTTCCATAAAATCTGAAAGGCAGAGAAGGACAAATCAAAAAATCCGAAGGGCAATCCGAAGTAGGTGCCAGTGAAGAATTTGAAGTTGCAAACATTGATGAACAAGCAAATAGACTCGGACAATTTGTCTAAAGGAATTCCTTTGGAAAAGTTCAAAAGACAAGTCAATATTCGAAGGACACTTCCATAAAATCCAAAAACCAGAGGACACTTCCATAAAATCTGAAAGGCAGAATAGGACAAATTAAAAAATCCAAAGGGCAATTGCCCTTTGGAAGGGTCGTTGACAAAAAACCCGAAAGGTAGGTACCATTCGAGAAGGCTCATTTCAGGATCGGAAGGGACGTTTGCAAAAAACTCGAAGGGCACCTATCCTTTGGGAAGGTTCATCTCACGATTTTAAGGGCTTTACAAAAAGCCCAAAGGGCACCTGCCCTTCGAGAAAAGACCATTACAGAAAGTCCGAAACATTGCTAAACTTCGAAAAGTTCAAGGGACCATTCGAAGGGACATTTAGAACGCTGAAGGGCAATTGCCCTTCGGAAAGGACCAGGGCAGAGATCCCGAAGGGTAGATACCCTTCGGGAAAATTCAAAGAAATAAAGTTCGCGGAAAAGAATGCCAAGGGGAAGACAAAAATCCGAAAGAATGGGAGATGACAAAAAACCCGAAGTAAATAATCCAAAGGATAGACCTTAGACAATTCCCGCAGACTTTTTGTCCACGAGAAGTTGAAAGCAATAAGTCCGAAGGAAATCCAGAGGTTTTGAAAAGTCAAAATCCAAGCAAAAGGATAGACCAAGGGAAAAGCAAAATTGACCATGCAAAAAGAATAGACAAAGGGAAGGAAATGAGTTCAAAGAGAGATGTCCAAAGGAAATCCAAAGCTTCAAAAAAATTGCAAACATAAAAGTCTGAGGGAAAAATACACAAGAATATCATGGATATTTGCCCAGATAGGCATGAACAGAAAAGCCGAGGACCAAGTCAAGCCCGGAAGAATAAACTCGTGGATTTCATGCAAGGGAAAACAAAGGGAAGATTCGTGGAAAAGACAAATACAAACGGTGAACATGCCTAAATAGTCCGAGAATACAAGAGCATGCAAACAGCGATGAATAGGAATAGACACGTCCAAATTTGACCATTCTAGCACGTCACCTTCAGTGCTTAAACAGAGACTCACTTTGCATGAGGACTCGAGTAGTGGAACGTTGGAAAGCTTAAACAAAAAAAATTCCATGCACGCACTTTCGTTTGTCTCAAAGCTTGAAACGTTCCGGCAGTTCAAACGTAATTCTTAATTTGGCATTTGTGTTGATTTCATGCAAAGTGGAGACTTTCAAATGTTCCAGCAGTTCGAGTGGATTTGACTATTTTTGTTTTGGAGTTGACTAGTTTTCAAGTCAAGACATCTATTCGTAGATTTCATGCATCCAAAGCTTGTCTTCTTTTTCCATTTTCAACGTCAAGGGGTTTTCCATGCAAAGTCAAAGACAAGAGAAGACAAAATTATGAAAGCTCGGTTATCTTGGTATAACAAAAGTTTGACTCGGGCTAATCTAAGTTGATCTTCCTCTTGGCTGTAATATTCTTTTTTCTAGATAAGTTGGTTTTTCAGCCTTGTAATTGATCCCTCTTCTAGGAAGACAAAACTTCTGTCAAAGATTTCATTGTAACCTTTTTCAGAATCAATAAGAAGAGGACTGTGTTTTTTCAATTTCCAGTAGCTGGTATAGTGTACTTTTGTTATTGATTTGCTTAAGTGATAGATTTTTTTCTTCTTTGTCAAATTTGGATTCGTATCTAATTACTAGCGGGTCATTTATGCAGAGTATGTTCTGTGTTTGATTCTCTTTTGCTGAGTTTATAGTGTATATTAGTGCCTTTCATCAAGCCTATTTTTTTATTTCCTTCAAGCTTATATCATTAAATTAAACTTTTTCATGAAATACTTATGTGTATTGATTAATTGGAGTTGAAGTTCTGCCTCTTCTTTGTCTGAATCAGTGTTCTTAGAAGCTCGATTTGAGTGGATCAAACAAATTAGGTGTATCACCGTTTAGTCAGGATTTATTTTCAAGTTCTTTCTCCCCTTTTCTCCAGGGAGTTTGTAGCATAGAAGTTGAGATCCTCATTGATACATCTTACAGGAATCAGCCTTCTATAGAGGTTTTTCTCATTATTGAGGCACCCACCCTCGTGAGAAGATCCCATTGTTTCAACTGGAGCGAGGATTAGCCATTTCAACACATCTTCGCTCAGGGTGCAACTCCAGGTTGACAACAGTTACATTATGAAAACATTTATCATGAAAAACATGACATCTAAAGGGGATTTGGGAATACATGTTATGAAGGTATGCTCTTCCCAATACTCCTTAAAGGAGAAAGTGTGACCATAAACAGCCAAGGCACTATGCAAAAGTAATTTTGTTTGGCAGCCCTAACTCTCTTATTGCAAATTTTGAATCATGGGATGATTATTGGAAAAATATGGAGCAAAAGGGGTCACTAAGGGGCAATTTGGCGTTGAAAAGATTGAGCATATGGGATGGAAGCATGGCTGTACTTCATTATTACAGTCCACCTAAATACATATTCAGATTTGCAAAGGAAAATACAGCCCTTGGGAAGGTAAATTTGATAAGTTTGGAGCATGTTAGTCTTCCTGGTAAGTGGCATGATTCTTTGAACAAGGCAAGGGTTCAAACTGAAGTATTTTCTTTATGGGAAATAGTCCCAAAGGATGTGTGTGTAATAGAGGATGTTGGAGTAGCCCCATGGTTGTTGCAATTGCTTGAGGACAAGCAATTTTGGGCGGGGAAGACTGTAATGTACCCAATTTTGATCTAGATCTTTGTAGGACTCTTAGTTCATTATTGTTCCGACAACTAAGGGTGAAAGAGGAAGAAGGAACTTAGTACACCACTTGTGAAAGGATATTTCAAAGGAAAGGTACTTTATGATTCTAATTTTGCGTTATGTTTTGAAGAAAAGTATTTTATGTTTATTTCACGTAAGTGGGGGAAGTCATGAGTCTTGGCTTATAAGACAAATTGTTTTTAAAGATTAAACCTCTTTCTATTTTGGAGCGCTACACTTTGAGGAGGGTATTTAAGAAGAAAGAGGACTCAATTGAAGATGATGTACATATGATAATTGACTTTGATGATCAAGTATGTCAAGCTTGGTTATTGAAGGTAGATGCTTGAAGAATGTTACCCTTCAAGTTCTACTAATTGTTCTACAAACGGTGTCTATCAACACCACCCATTGATTGAAAATTGTGCTCAATCCTTTGAAGAATTATTTGAAGTTTTATCTAATAATTGCAACTTGTGGCGAATTGGCTTGGAGGACTAGGGCGAACTGCTTAGGGGGTTTGTGAGGCCACCAAGAGTTGGCGATTTACTTGAGGACTGAAGGTTGTTGATTACTCCTTGGACGATTTGCTTGAGGGCCTGAAAAACATCCTTTTAGAGGTTTGTTGTTGGTAGAAACCCTCTCTTAGGGTTTTAATAATTGTATGCTATTTTTTCTTGGTGAAAGGAATTATTCCTGAGGTATGTTGGTGAGTTTTGGATTGAATAATGCTTGAAAATTATTATAAAAATTATTTGCATAATTTTATCTAGTGGGACGAATTGTTTGGAGGGAATTTTGAGGTTGTGAGAAGATTTTTGTGAGGGGTTTAATATTTAGAAATTTATTCCTTATTTCTCCTTGGTGGGCGAGTGGGTTTGGAGTGTTGTGAATGCATTTTGCAAGGGTTTGGCACTTAGAAAGAAATTCTCTATTTTCGTGGACCAACGAGCTAAATTGGGAGGTTGTGGACTTTATTTGGTAAGGATTTATGCTTCGAAAAATATTCAGAATTATTTCTATATTTTTCCCGAGGAGATCGAATTAATTTGCAAGTTTGGGAGGCCTTGTTAATCTTTTTCAAGGGTTTAATCTGAAAAACTATTTATATTATTTTCCTGGAGTTGGGCGATTTATGTGGAGGATTTGAAGTGATCTTTGTTAGCTAAATTTTGCTCTTTGGGAGCTTTGACAAATTGTACGGTTTTTGGCCTAATTATTAGAAGGATATCCAAGGGTTTCAAAGCTGTTTGCAGAGTATAGGACTATTGTACCAGCGTTAAATTAGCATAATTTTGCATTTATTTCCAGCAGCTACATCCTTCATGCTACAAAAAAATACACTAGTATAGCTTTACATTTGTTATTTATCGAAGCATTTGTGGAGTGTTATTGTAAGGATTTGGGGAGATCATTGTGGCTAGGGTTTGTTGAGTTTGTGGGCAGCATACAGTTTATTTTCATATTGGCTTGGGGTTTTTAAGATAATTATTTATTTTTGCTTGAGATCCTATTGGGGTCAATACATACCGCACACTATTATATGTTGTATAGTTTGTTTTAAAAAAAAATTGTTTCAATTTTTTTTTAATTATTATTTACAAAAGCTTGTAAGTGGGGCAATTTGAGAAGAAGCCCTATCTAAAATTTTAAAAGGGGTTATATAATTTGTAATAGGGGCCATATAGACTTCTTTATAAGGCACAAAACTTTTATAAGGGGTATGTTTTTGTCTCTAAGGGGGCATAAAAGCTTTTGTAAAGCGGTCAATCTTATGTAAGGGGAGCACACATTTTCCTTAAAGAGTATTTTTTTTGTAAGCTTGGCATTGTAACAGGGTGTATTGTTCGCAAAGCACAACACCCCAAACCTTCCATCAATTGTATTTAGTTTCACTGATCATTGGCATTCACAAATCAATGGTGAACTCTACAGTTCAAGAACAAATGCTCCAACTCACCAATGTGGTTTTAATGTTGGCTAACAAAGTCAACAAGATCACAATTAACCGAATTGAGCAACTAGACAACCACCGAGCTCTTGCTCTGAGGCAAACGACAAAATGTGAAGTCTCAATATACGATGGCTCACACGACTCCAAGGTCCTAGCCAGTTGGATAATGGACATGGATAATTGGTTCGAATACAATGACATGCTAGTGCATGATCAAGTTGCTTTTGTTAAGTTGAAAGTATTAGGTGTTGCCAAGCTCCTAATTACGGAACGCCAAGCATCAAAATCCCATAGCAACTTGGGATGAGTTGACAAAAGCTTTAAAACAGTTTTTCTTCCCTTATACTTACGAGGACACTACTATGAAGTGGTTAAGACTACGACAAGGTCTTCACATGTTTGTTCAGTACTATATTGCACAATTCAATCATGTACAAATTCAATTACAAGTTCACGATGACGCTGCCACTCTCATTCTGGAATTCTATAGTGGTCGGTTAACACATTTGTTTAGGGAAATAAAATACACTCCCATTGCAACTTGTGATGCAACATTCAACCTCGCACAATTGGTGGAAGAGAAATTTGTTACTCAACGCAAATATTCCCAGTCTCCTTCCTTGGCTTCATCCGAGTCCGTGCTGAGACTATCATCATCATTGCATACAGATTTGAATCCTTCTCCTAAGGATTGCAAGTATAGGACTGCATCTTCTTCTAATTCTTCTTCTCCTTCTCATTCTGACAATAGGAGAAATAATCAATATTGGCAAAAGAAGAAGACTTTGATCGTAAATGAGGACGATGAGGAAACGCATTCCATTCCCATCAAAGATGTAGGTGAAGACACAGTCTATGATGAGCTTAAGGGTCAACTTAATTATGTCACCTTATTACATCATTCTCATGCGCAAGAGAGTCGTGATAGCTTGTTTGTGACATGAACTCATCTCACACGACTTCTCTGTTGATTGTATCATCGACAATGGCTCGCAAAATAACTTGATTGCAAAGAGCCTTGTCGATAAAATTCTCCTACAGGTGGACTCACATCCTCGTCCTTATCAACTTGGATGGAAGGACAACTCGTCATCGACATGGATCATGCACACTTGCACAATCTTCTTTGCATTTGGTCCTAAATTTGTGGCAGGGTTACCTATGATGTGACCCCTATGGATTGTTGTGGTTTTCTGCTTGGGAAAACTTATCAATATGATAGGAAAGCTCACTATGATGCCTTTAACAATACATACACAGTGCATAAGGATGGTAAATCCTACCTCATCAGATGTACTATGCAATCCAACAAAACAGACCACATTCTTGTCTTAAGTTGCAGAGAAGCCCAAAAATCAGTACATCTAGAACCAGAGATAGCACAGGCACTGCCAACAAATGTATGCATTCCTGGTTCCAATGCAAGTGTTGACTCAGCTCCACCAAGTCTGTAGGTGCCCGTCATTATTTCATTCTTATGCTTTTAACAAAACAAACTTCAGATCAGCAGAAATAAATTCTATTCTGATTCTTAAATGAATTTTTCCCATATTACTTTACCGGATGCTTTGGTGTGGAATGGATATCCCAAATATTTGGTGGCAAGGTGTGATTCCTTGAACCCCAATATACTCAGAATGTTTGAGTTTGCCGGTGTGTGAAAGAATTATTGTGGATAGTAGAAGATTGTCATCAAAAAATTAGAAATCAGTGTACCTTGTTCGTTGCTCTACCGCCCCAGTATTGAAAATCATGGCTCATTCCCTTCCATGAATCAATATTCTATTCAGTCCTTCACTTGTGATAATGAAGAGGCATGGGGAGAGTAGATACCCTTGCATTATTCCCCTGCTAGAGTTAAAGAGGACGCCACATGCACCTCTGCTCAATGAAGTAGGAAGGAGTTGAAATACAGCCTGTAATCCAACTGATGTATTCTGAACTGAATCCGAGGTATTCAAGTGTCTTGAAAATCAGCTCCCTGTTTCATCTAGCAAAGCCTTTGCTATATATAGTTTGATAAAGGCTCCTGCCATTTTTTGAGTATGCAACGAGTGCAGGCTCTTGTGGTTTGCTATACTAATATCTAAGATCGGCCTCCCTTTTACAAAGCCTGATTGTGCCAGGTAGATGATCTTATCCAAGAGTGGCTGCATTCAATTGGCTATATTTTTTTGTGGTTATTTTATAGAATGTGATACAGAGATGTACATAGAGGTAATGAGCTGAAGGTGTCTAATACATTTACTTCTACTTTCATTGGAATAAGTACCAGATTTGTTGAACTAGAGCAACATAGTATTGTTTTGCTTGTTCTCGACTCCTCTACTTCCTTAAAATTCTGGTGAAATCGGTCTGGGAAGTCATCAGACCCTAATGTTTTGTCTCTTACCACAGATAAATTAGCTGCTTTTAGTTTTCTTCATTGATTGGTAACATGAGCTTATTGTTGTCATCTGAGGATAGAATACTTTTGATCTTATGCAGAAGTTTGGTTTGAGATGCATTTTTTCTGATAAAATAGTTTGTCAATCAACTTCTGTTACTTTGGTTCTTTTATGCAGATGAGTGTTGTCTCTCAGATCTGAGATTGGAGTGAGTTGAGTCAGGACTTTGTTTCAGCTACTTCTTCAAAGATATTTAAGGAAGCTTTTTTATTCCAAGCCTTTAATTTGCGTTTACTAGCCCTAACTTTTCCTGCAAAATGAAACATTTTGTGCCCCTGGATGTTGTTTCTCTCTTGTCACCATATATGAATCTTATGATAGATGTTCATGCAAGTCATCCACATTTTCTCCAACTTGAAAGTGACCTTCCAATGTACTGAATTGGGATGGATACCTAACTGTATTTCCCACTGGCCTGAGGGGGTCTTATTGTGGACGTTGGCTGAGATTTGGCAATTCTTATGAAGCCAGCCCTCTGTAACCGGTCCAGCATTTCAAGGACAGTTTTACTGCCTTACATTCTGTTACTCCAAGTAAAAGAGCCTCGAGTGTATTCTGTATCTATCAAAGTGTGGTCTAAAACGAGACTATTGAACTGATCTGCATAATTTTTATGTTTTTACCTCCTTTATTTTCCTTCTCTGTTGTGTGTGTTGCAGTCTCCTCCAAAGATAACAGAAGTGATCTTGATTGAGAGATAACCAGTTGGCTTTTTTTGAGATTCTCCCTTGAGAGTGTCAATAGGAGGTATGCATATTGATATAACTGGGATTTTATGTTGCAGCTCAATGGAAACAAGTTCTGCAATCAGTTCCCAGTGCAAGGAGGGGTAATGTTTGAGCTGGAATTTATCTGCATTCCTAAAGACAGCGAGCCCCCTGCCCTATTCCTAGATTGGGGAGCTAATAAAATCCAATCTTGTCCATGGATTGATACGCATACACTCCAGTTCTTCCTTACCTGATCTGTGTTGGTAGATGAAGTCAATTTTATTATTCAGCCAGCATTGATAAAATGGTTTTGTACTACATGCACTTTTGTGCTACATGCACTTTTGTAGTGGAAGATAGTGGGATGGCCTCTTAGTATTAAATAAACCTATTATCCTTCTATAAAAGGAAATCGTGAGTTAGGAAAAAGCAAGCAAATGCATTTTTGTAATCATTGGAGCTAGAGAGTGGTTATGCCATTGCTGAAACAATGGTTTGATTCCCGAATAATCAAATATTGAGAGACCTTTTCCTTGTGGTTTTTTATGGTACATTGACAGGTTTTCTACGTAAATCAGTGTTTGTGCTTCTGATCTATCTTTATTGCTTCTCACTATGTTTATATTGTTCTGTATGGTCTACTTTTCTAACAGTTGGTATCAGAGCTTGGTTTAGTGCAAAAAGTTTTTTTGTGAGAAGTGAAGAATGATAGGGAGCACAGTTACCAGATTTGAGGTCGAGAAATTTGATGGCTTCAATTTTGATCTTTGGATGAAGGTTCAAGCCATATTGGTGAAGGATAAATGAACCTTTGGTCTCAAAGGGGGTAGTGACAAACCCTGTAGCCATGGATCAGATGGATTGGGACAAGAAGGATGCCATGGCTAGGGCTACAATCCAGTTATCTCTGGCTGATTCGGTTTTGTTCAATGTTGCAACAGAGAAAACAACACATGACTTGTCGAATAAACTCGAAAAGTTGTATGAGACCAAGTCATTAGCAAACAAGATTTTGTTATGTCGCCAACTGTATAACCTGAGGATGAGTGATAGTTCATCAGTCACAGATCATCTCAACGATTTCAACACACTGATTAGCAAGTTGGCTTCAGAGGTGAAAATCGGTGAAGAGGACAAGGCGACTATTTTATTATGCTCTTTGCCTAAATTTTGGGATCAACTAGTTATAGCGCTTATAACTCAGCATCGCAAGGGAAACTAGCCTTTGAAGATGATGTGGCCATAGCAATTTTTGAAGAGTCAAGGCGAAAGACATCTCAAGGGTCTTCTTCCAATGAAGCTCTAGTTGTGAGGGGCATAACTGTGGAAAGAGGGGAAATCGAGCGTGGGCAAACTAGGTCAAAATCCAAGGGGAGGAAAAGAGTCAAATGTTGGAACTGTGAAAAATCAGGGCATGTCAAAAAGGATTGCAGGGTGCTAAAGGTAAACAAGGAAAATCCTAGCTCACAACCATCTGAGGCAAATAGAACAGAGGTTGGAGCACTGTTGAAAGATGAAGAGGTTTTGTTTGCTAATCTAAGAGGTTCATTGCATCATGTTTGGCTTATTGATTTTGGAGCCTCTTTTCACATGACTCCTCACAAGGACTGCTTTTCTTCTTACTGGTCATGTGATGGTGTGGTTTACATGGGAAATGACAACCCATGCAAAGCTATTGGTGAAGGAGAAGTCAAAATCAAGATGTTTGATGGGGCAATGAGGACTATTCAGCGTGTCAGACATGTACCAAGATTGAATAAAAAATTGTTGTCACTTGGAGTACTTGATGATCATGGTTACTGATTCAGTAGGGAAAATAGTACTCTCAAGGTAACAAATGGAGCATTGGTGGTGCTCAAGGGAGAAAAAGTAGGCAATCTCTATAGGCTGGTTGGAGAAACTTGTACTGGAGAGGCTGCAATGATGTCGGATGAGGCAATGGAGACATTGTCAACTTGGCATCAACAGCGAGGCCCCATGAGTGAGAGTGGTCTCAAGGTACTATTGAATAGAAGCCTTCTCCCAGGGATAAAATCTCTAAATCTGAATTTTTGTGAGCATTGTCTGTATGGAAAATAGAATAGACTATGTTTTTCTAGATTCACTACCAGAAGTAAAGATATTATACAATTAATTAATTCAGATACTTGGCAAACCCCTATTGCATCTATCAGGGGTTCATCAAATTTTGTTTAATTTATAGATAATTATTCTCGTAAGGTGTGGATTTATCTTCTCAAGAGGAAGTATGATGTATTTTATTGTTTTAATAAGTTTAAAGCTCTGGTAGAAAATCAGAAGGGTAAGACAATATAATGTCTTAGAATAGACAATGGAGGGGAATTTTGTTCAAAAGAATTTAATCAGTTTTGTAATGAGCATGGCATAGCAAGGCAGTTGACGGTTGCTAGAACACCACAACAAAATGGTGTTGCTGAAAGGATGAACGTACAATCATGGAGCAAGCTAGATATATGCCAAGCATTGCTGGATTGGAGCAAAAATTTTGGGTTGAGGGTGTTTCCATACCTTGTTTCTTGATTAATAGATCAGCCACTATAGCTCTAGATCTTAAAATCCCTGAAGGAGTATGGACAAGTAAACCTATTGATTATTTTTTTCTTTGTATTTTTGGTTCTGATACTTATGCCCATATTCCTAAGAGAAAAGAAATAAGCTGGACGTAAAGTCAATGAAATATATTTTTCTTGGCTATGCAGACGGTACAAAGGGGTATAGGTTGTGGGATATTGCTGCTTGCAACCTGGTTATTCCCTGAGATGTTCATTTTAATGAAAAACCAGTTGAAAAAAGTAAAGAACAACAAAGTACAGCAGTTGTTCTAGTAGAGCTAGAAAAGTATGATGTTGATATGGAGTTGCAGGATGCAAATCAGCACCCTGCCCATGAAAATGAGTAAGATAACAATCACGATCATGATGAACAGCGACTAAATGAAGCCACAGGGTGACACATCACACTTTGTAAGGAGATCCACTAAAGTGACCAGACCACTGGAAAGATACTCTCCTCGTTGTAATTCAGCGTATGCATTAGTTACTAATGTTGGTGAGCCTAGCTCATTTCAAGAGGCTTGCGAAGTTGAAGATGCAAGCAAATGGAGAGCTGCCATGGAGGAGATGGAAGCTCTACATAAAAATAAGATGTGGGAGCTTGTCCCATTGCCTAGGGTGGAAAGCTATAGGGAACAAGTGGGTCTTCAAATTGAAAAAGGATATAAATGATAATGTGCAGCGGTATAAAGCGCGGTTGGTGGCCAAGAGGTATGCACAAAAATTTGGTATTGATTTTGATGAAATATTTTCACTTGTACAACTAAGTACAACTAGAGTTGTTTTGGCTCTTGTTACTAGGTTTGATTTGGAGCTAGAACAGTTAGATGTTAAAACAACCTTCTTGCATAGTGATCTTTCTGAGGAGATTTATATGCAGTAACCAGAAGGTTTTGAGGAAAGAGACAAGGAGAATCTTGTTTGCTGGATGAACAAATCATTGTATGGTTTGAAACAGATGCCAAGGTGTTGGTACAAGTGATTTGATTCTTTCATAATGAGCTTGGGTTTTAGTAGATGTGAGGCTGATCATTGTGCCTTCTTTCAAAGGTATGAAGATGACAGTTTCATTATTTTGCTTTTGTATGTTGATGATATGTTGGTAGCAGGTCCCAACATGCACAAAATCATTAGATTAAAAGCTCAGGTTGCTAGGGAGTTTGAGATGGACTTAGGAGGTGCAAATCAGATTCTTGGGATGAGGATACACAGAGACGGAAAGCACAAGAAGCTTTGGTTGTCACAAAAGACTTATGTGGACAAGGTTCTACAATGCTTCAATATGCAAAATGCACAGCCAGTTAGTACCCCATTTCCTATTCAAATTAAATTGTCTTCCGAGTAGTGCCCTAGCACCGAAGTGGAGAGGATGTAGATGTCGTGTAGCATACTCATCAAAAGTTGGTAGTCTTATGTTCACCATGGTGTGCACTAGACCAGACATTGCACAAGCAACGAGAGTAGTCAGTTTTTACATGGCAAATCTAAGTTGTGAGCATTGGATCGCTGTGAAGTGGATTTGAGGGGATTTGAGGGGCACTTCTGATGTTGCTATTTGTTACAGTGGGAGCAGTGTTTAGGTTGATGGATATGTGGATGTAGATTTTGGTGGAGACAGAGATAGGAGAAAGTCCACTACAGGTTATGTTTTTTCCTTAGCACGAAGTGCAATTAGTTGAATCTCAAAGTTGCAGTTAGTGGTTGCCTTGTCTCCTACTGAATTTGAATATATGGTAGTGATGCAAGCTTGTAAGGAAGCGATTTGGCTTCATAGACTTTTGGGTGAGGTAGGTGAGAAGTAGGATAACATGGTGTTACATTGTGATAGCCAGAGTGCTTTGCACTTAGCACGGAACCCAAACATATCATGCCAGAACGAAGCATATTGATGTATAGTAGCACTTGGTAGTGGAAGAAGGACAAATCTCTTTGGCCAAGATACACAGATATAAATCCAAAAAATATATTGACGAAGCCCATTGGTAGAGAGAAGTTCATTTGGTGTAGAATTTCTCTAGGCTTGCACATTACTTGATGATACGCAACATGGGCATTGGTCTTTTAGTAAGAGGAGTTATTCGCAGGTTTAAATCTAACTTCAAGTGAGAGATTGTTGGTATATGAATTCAATTTTATTATTCAGCCAACTTGATAAAATGGTTTTGTACTACATGCACTTTTGTAGTGGAGGATAGTGGGATGGCCACTTAGTATTAAATAAAACTATTATCCTTTTATAAAAGGAACTCATGAGTTAGGAAAAAGCAAGCAAATGCATTTTTGTAGTCATTGGAGCTAGAGAGTGGTTATGCCATTGCTGTAACAACCGTTTTATTCCTGAATAATCAAATATTAAGAGACCTTTTTTCTGTGGTTTTTTTAGCACATTGCTAGGTTTTCCACATGAATCTGTTTTTGTGCTCCTGATCTTTTTTTATTTTTTATTGCTTTTCATTGTGTTTATATTTTTCTGTATGGTCTATTTTTATGACAATTTGTTGGTGTGTTTGTGTTCACTCTAGGCTGGTAGTGGTTTTTTCCTACACAACTTAGTTATATCTTGGTTCACACTAACATTTAGAGTTAAGCTTAAACTAGCTCGGGTGGTTTATTTGTTGGATTATTATTTTGGGCATTTTTATTGTGAATGTATGAGATTATTCTTTGGTGCATATTTAGCCTCCTCCTTCAACCACCTACAGTTATGTAACAAACTCCAACCACCTACAACTATGTAACAAACTCCTCCAACCACCTTGGCTATTTAATCTAAGGTGTTGTATTGTACAAATTGGAGAGATTGTCGGATTGTAAACTATCACAAAGACATACACTTAGAGTTTTGTGTTCAATTTTCCTATGTGCATTATCGTTTTGCTTGTAATACTGTGGTAATGGTTTGCAGATTTGATCCTGGACATGAGTATGCATTACTCTGATATGGTATCATAGTGGACTCTTGCAGTCTTTGCTCAGTGTCTTTCCTCATCTGCGATTATTTTGTAGGTTCTTAGAAGTTTTTTCAAGAATTATGGGAGACATTGTTATAGAAACACCTTGGGACAAAATGAACTTCACTGTTGAGTCCAGATCGCCCAAAAACATACAAAATCACTGTCAATTCGTCCAAAATGGTGACTTTGATAAAATTATTTTTTTTGCAGTTTTTTGGGTTTTTTGCAAAAGGTTGTATGGATCTGTACAACTATACATACATAGAAGATAATGATTTTTTTAAAAAAGTGCAAGGTTGGATTGCAAGTTTGAGATTTCAAAAAAATATTGTTTGAGGGCCGATCGTACGGCCAACCCCCTACTGCGTAAGGTTGTGCAGTATTGGGCATGTTGTACTGTTGTGCCCTACAACCAAGCTCCCATAATCGGCCACCTCACAACTAACATGGCCATCCTCAACCACTAGCAACCTCAATGTCATTGACTCCACCACGTGGCTTTGATCACTACTCGGCCTTCACCTCAGTCGACCACCTCCTGACAAGTATTTCCCTCTCATGGGCCCCTACTGTCGGCAATGACTCCAACTACCAACCACCCTCGACGGCCTTGACCCTACGATCCATGATCGGGTAGGCCCCTCCATGTGGCCTTGCAACCACTTCATCACCCTTGGACTTTGTCATCCACCATGGGGCAACCGACCAAAGGTTTTTTATTTTTTTGAATTTTTATAATTGAGTTTGAAAATTCAAATAGAAATTTGTGCATATTAATGCATTAAGTAATTATATGGCATGGTGGAAAGCATAATTATGTTAAAATCCTCCAACAGAAAAGGACAAGGGTTTGAATCCCATGGAAGGTCTTTTTTCAAACTTTTTTGAGTGAATAGTTACACCCTCGCCAATACAAACTTGGTTTGGAGTAGCTCACTTTGTGAGAACAAGCTCACTTTGTGACAACATTTTTCCCTCCGACAGCTTAGGAGGGTCAAATATTTTTTCACGGTGTCTATCTTTTCGAGAGGTACGCAATGGTATAGTCCGTTTTTCCATTTGAGCAGCGGTCTTCCCAAAATTTGTTGTTTCTTCTAGATTTTGCTCCACCATCGTAAATTTTTGAATCTTCGAAAGGCCAAATCTTCTAATAGAGAACTCAGATTGAAGTGCCTTTTTTTTAAAAGTGCACGATCGTTCATGATCTTTGTTGTGCCATCACATTTGTTCTATTTTGTTTAAGAATTGTACTTGTAAGCCAATTTTGTCTATTTGAAACTGTAAAATCTATTGTAAACACACTACGTATAAAGTGCCACCTTGTTTCTACTAGGGGCTCATTTTTTGCATCTTTTGGTGTGTACTATAGATTATGGGAGGGCCAATTTAACTTTATTTTGGTACCTCTCGGGCCAAAACATTGTACAACAAATTGTGTCATTATAAGCAGTTTGGAGGTTGTTTTACATCTTGGTGAATGTGTTTTTTGCTTGAAGTTCATTCCAAGTCCTTATTTTGCCTTATTTTAATGGCTTCATGCCACTAACTCCACACTAGCACACGGGCCAATAATAATCTGCAGTCGGAAAATGATATGCTCTTCTTTGAAATATGTTCATTTCAGGAAGATATGATTAAGTATGTAGAAGAGAATAAGAAACTCAAGAAGCACAATTCCATTCTCCTCTCCCTCATTTTTGGAAAAGATGCCCTCATATGTACATTGTAGAACACAATTTCTAGTCTACAACATTAGATTGATACATTGGACCTATTTTCTTTTGAACCTAGTCCATGTGCTTCATTTTCTATTCTTGAATTTGGTACGCATCCACTTGGTGTGCTTTTAGACTGTTACTGTCATGTCCCTTTTTTTTGTGGACATTGACAGATTTGATGATTGGCCTATTATGCGACCTTCGTAGGCTAATAGGATGGATAGAGGGTCATAATGGAGCTTGGATTGACTTTGATTCACAGAATTTCTACATTTGATTTTCATTCAGGTTATTTCAGACATATTTGGCCAGGGCTCCTACTTTTTAGGGATATTTGATATGCAGTGGAGCACCTTTATTTTGGTATGGTCATATGCGGAATCACTCCCTGATTCACCTGCTTCGATCGGTTTGAGGATCCGACGTATATTGAGGGAGATATTAATATTTGATTGATTTAATCAAATATTAATTATTTGGTCTCATTAATAATTAATTATTAATTATTAATTATTTGCTCTAATTTTAAATTAGAAACCCTAATGCTAATTTAAGAAAACCCTAATTAGGGCAAGCATATCTTTTGAGGGTATAAGGGTTTCACATGGAGGCCATTATGGATTATGCATAGATTATTGATTATTGAAAATTGAAGAAATTCTTCTGTGAAGACTGAGCCAAGGGTTCCAGGATTCCATTGCAGTGGAGAACGTTCCCTCTTCATTGTGTGTGATTTAGAGGCTGTGAGATATCAGCTGATTTATCACCAAATTGAGAGATAGCTTCACCCAGAAGTTATCACAGAGATACAGATATGAGAGATAGCTTCATTCAGAAGTTATCACAGAATTCCAGGTTTGAGAGATAACTTCACACAGAAGTTATCACAGAGCTTTCCAGGTATTTCTTGATTTAGTTCATGCTTTTTGTTTCAATAAATTATACAGAGAGAGATCTGCTGTATTAGATACCATAGATTTCCAGATCAGGGATCAACAGACAGGATGTGCTGAGTTGGCGGCCGTACTAAGTCCATACAGGTCCGTACAGATCCGATCAGTCACCGACATCGGCAGAGAGAGGGCTTATAGCGACCGACATCGGTCGACTGAGGACCGACGTCGGCAGAAATCCGACCGACAGAGACCGACGTCGGCGAGATATCGACCGACGACGGCGTCTGTGTGTCGACACAGAAAGGCCGAGACCCTTCCAGATTCAGATTTCACTCCCAGATTTGCAAAACACAGAGTTTTAAGACCCGACTGTAATATTCTTTAATTTGTATGCCAGAGACTCAATTGTGTAATCATCCAGAAGAACAAGTAATGAGATCTTGATTTGTTATTAAGAGACTATATTATTGTGATCTTTCTGAATTTATTCAACAGCTATTATATCTTGGTTCAGATTTTTTGTGTTGCTATATTTCCTGTTTAGAAGGGATATCACAGTTACCTACCAGATTTTGAGCCACCAACTATATTTGATGCTTTTGTTGTTGCACCTCTTGCACACCCAACTTCAAATCCACCTATATATGTGTTTGGTTCTTTTGAGAAGCATACTACTGCCTTTGGTTCTTGCATACTCTATTCCATGGGTCATCTTGGTGGAGGTATTAGAAAACATTCACAAGGCATCATTTCTCCTAACTAGCCTTTTCGTTGGATTGCTTGCCACGACATTGGTTATACACAGATGTTTCATCTTGATAGATGTCAGCTCAACTCCAAATTTTGTTCGCTCCACTCTTTGTGTGGATGTTGAGCAACAATTCTACTGCACCTTCACTCAAGCATGAGAGTCTTGAGATTTCTTTAGTCAGGCATGATCAATCCAACACACTTTTGAATGTTTCCTCGCATGCACCTTTTGTGTCCTTTGTGCCTACTCACATGCAAGCATCATCATCCACCATCCATATTCTTTTGGGATGGATTTCAGATCAGTTGTGGTGGCATTGTTAGCATTCTTTGTGAGGATTTTATTAGTGTGGTTCCTCCACGATTCAGCGTCTTCATCTGCATATTGCTCCCTTGTCTTAAGAGCAACTTTTTGTTCTTGATGATGTCTTCTACAAATTGACAACATTTTGGAGTTCCTTGCATCATTTGGTGGGTTTCTTTTTTTATGGGATCATTTTGTAGTCGCACTGAGTCTACAGAGCCATGAAGAGTTTGTTGTTTCAACGTAGTCCACTTTCATGCGTGTGTGCTCTATTATAAGCATTATTTTGTCTATTTTAGTTGCTTGACTATCCCATCACTACTAGGGTCATCTTGAAAGATTTTGTATGTATCTTCAATATCTCCATTGACAACATGACCAATCTTCATTTTGTGAGTGACATCCGGTTTTGTATCAGATGTTGTTAGCATTTTTGTGTTCGAGTAGATGGCTTTGCCCACTCATACAATTTTTTTGCATCACTCCACCCAATCAACAATATGGGGGTGTGGGGGCATATCCTACTTCGAGTGTCATGTCCCTTGCTAACCCTTGGCGTACCGCATCATCTATTTTGAACAGTTGATCAAATTAAGTGTGGTGAACTCTTTTGCACTTTTGACACCACTGACAGACTCCTTTTCGTAAGGAGCTATTCTATTGTCTATAGTATCAGTCTTTTTTTCAATGATCAAGTAATGAATCCAGACAACTCGTGCAAGATTGAGTTCCTTAGTGACTTTCCATCCACCAAACACCTAGTTTGTAGAACTTTATTGATAGTGTTTTGTAGTTTGGCATCCCCAACACATATCAGCGCTTCAGTGAATAGGAGTGGATTCGGAATTGATAGTGTTTGTTGTCTGGTATCCCCAACACCTATCGGTTCTTGAATAGTAGATTTAGACCACTTGTTCTCCCCAGATATTTTGACTTTTGAGTCCATTTAGTGCATTTGTGTTTGATGGCCTTCGTTCCATCCAGTGCACCTTCTTCAACATTGTGTTCAAGTATTGAGCTGTTTGCTTTCTTTAGACACCTTGCAACATATGTTAGCTCTCTCTACTTTTGTTGTTAATTATTGGTTTTTTGAGAAACCTTGCAGTGACTCAATTTTCCCATTTTTTTGTCCTAGTTGCCTGGACCCATATTTGAGAATTTGTCTTCTTGCTCTTCTCTTCTTTATCTCCCTAATTTTGCACTTAAGGGAAGGTGTTGGTGTCTTCATGTTCACACTAGGTTGGTAGTGGCTTTTTCCTAACCAACTTAGTTATATCTTGGTTCACACTAACATTTAGAGTTGAGCTTAAATTAGCTTGGGTGGTTTACTTGTTGGATTATTATTTTGGGCATTTGTTATTGTGCACATACGAGATTATCCTTTGGTGCATATTTAACCTACTCCTACCACCTACAGCTATGTAACAAACTCCTCCAACCACCTTGGCTATTTAATCCAAGGTGTTGTATTGTACAATTTGGAGAGATTGTCAACTTGTAAAACATCACAGAGGCATACACTCAGAGTTATGTGGTCAATCTTTTTTTGTGTGCATTATGGCTTTGCTTGTAACACTGTGGTAATGGTTTGCGGATTTGATCCAGGAGATGAGTATGCATTAATCTAATATAATGTTGTTTACGCAGCATTAACAAATTTGATTTGCTGCTCCTAATCCTTTGAGAATCAAGCCTCTGCTTGTTCCTGGCACTTAAGCCTCTTAATTTTTGTATCAAGACAGCTCTAATATTTTCTGAAAAGTGATGTACCCTCCCATGGCTTTGGCTGTTTGGTCTAATAGCTGGAATCTCTTGAGTGTTGGATAGGTTGTCTAAAGGTGAAGAAATGTTTCATGGGCTTTTCCTTCTCTTATCAGGTTTAGACTGTTCTAATTGAGGGAAGGCTTGGATCTGCTATTACGATCCAAATTCTCTTTAGCAGCTGTTTCATTTTGAGTGATTTGTATCCGTTGAGGAGGAGGAACCACTATATTCTCAGACAGGAATGGATCTCTTATTATTTAAGCATGAGAGCTGGAAGCTATAATTGGATTTTCTGTTTGATGTAAACCTGTCAAGCAAACAGTTGAGAGTTTTCACGAGTTTGTTTTCCTAAAAATGGATTTTTTGTAGCCACCTGTTTAATTGGACTTGGTAGACATTGCTGGGTTGATTAGTTATTTATAATAAAAAGAATGTTACTCTTAAGGGCAGTTGACAACAGTGAATGCATTGGATGGTCGATTTTGTTAGAGATTAGAGGAATTGAATTAGTGGTCTTCTTATTGGATGCAAAAGTGTTCCTCTGAATGGTTTCTATTCTCCATTCTCCTTGCATATTTCTTCCAACTGTTTTTGCTTTTCCATTCATAATTTCTACAGATTTTATTTTTACAGAGCTACTGAAAGCAGCAGATTGCAGGTTTCAGCTTTTGTGTTGCAGGGATTGGGCTGCATCAGTGGGTATTAGAGCACCATGGCCCAGAGGGGAATACATTTAAACTAGGTAGGTAGTGTTGACAATTCTTCCACAGGACAGATTGTCTATTGCCATTCGGAAAATTCACATCTCCGTCCAAGGAAAGAAAGAAAACATTGGGAAGAATACATTGTTTTTTCTTTGGTAAGGGCCTTTGCTACAACAAGAATTCCCTCGGACTTTTGTCCGAAGGAATGGTTCATCAAAGAAGGCTAAGCCAAGGACATAACTTCGGAAAAGAGCTAAGGACATAAGTCCGCAGGAAATAACAAAGCAAAGAGCCTAAGACAAAGGAAGTAATTCCTTCGGACTTTTGTCCGAAGGAATACTTCGGAGAATCCAAAAGTCCACCCAAAAAAGCAAGGAAAAGCCAAGGTCCCTTCGAAAGGGTCATTTTCAACAATCCTGAAGGGCACCTACCCTTTGGGAAAGTACGGGAACAAATTCGGGACCTTTGCAAAAAACCCGGGTGCCCTACAATTTTGCCAACAAAGGTACAGACGAGAGCCACAAGCCCTTGCGGAGGGCACTTGGTCGGCGACAGGGCCACTGTGACTTTCCTGAAGGGCGTTTCGCAGGCAAAAAGGAAGATCAAAGGAAACCTTCGGGCCGGACAAAAAGTCCGAAGAAATTCGGAAAATCACAGAGACAGCAAAGTCTGAAGGAATGGTTCAAGCAAAAGGCCGAAGCAATTCTTTCGGGTATTTTGCCCGAAAGAAAGGAGAGAACAAATTGGTCAAGCTTCGGCCTTTTTGTCCGAAGATGAATGCAAGAAGAAATTAAGGGTCAAGACAGAAGTCTGAAAGAATTCTTTCGGGAGATTTATCCGAAGGAAATGGACAGAAACGACTCGGAAAGATAAGCTTAAAGTCCGAAGAAGAATTCCGAAGGCCAAAGGAAGAGACCAAGATAATTCTTTCGAAAATTTTGTCCGCAGGAAAATGACTTAACAGGAAAAGCCAAAGAGCGAAGGGTTAATTCCTTCGGAACAAAAAGTCAGAAGAAATTCGGAGAAATGGCCGCGCAAAAAGCCCGCGGAAATAAACCCGAGGCAAAATGAAACCAAAAGCATAAATTCCGAAGGAAATCCAAAGCGACGGGAAAGTTGAAACAAGGCCAAACGGAGGAAATATAGACTGATAATCCAAATACAGAATCCCGCCAGAAATAGACATGAACAGGCAGACCAAAACAGGATAAAATACATGCAAGCAAGGGCTATTTTCGAACACCGATCAAAGCTTCAGTTGACTGGTTATTGAAATCCCGCTCATCTCTGGATCAACATCACGCATCCGAGGGTCCAACTCAGCTTCAATCGAAGTTCCAAATTCGAATGTCAAGTTCACTGTTCCAGATTTAGAGTTGACTAATTGTTAAACGCCGAATCCACTAAGAGCTTTCCATGCAAGGGAGAATGATCTCTTCGTCCAACTCAGCTTACCAAATGGCTAACTCAGCGTTTCAAATGTTCCAATTTGGCATCAAGCAGCTCACGTAGAGTTCTAAAATTAACATTGGCATGGATTTCCATGCAAAGAGAGGTGGGCGGTTCATAACAAAGACAAGTTCACTTCCTCAAACACAAGAAGCTTCATGCAAAGACAAAAGAAAACATATTTTATTGAAAGGCCAAGTCATCATTGAGTTAACCGAAGTAAATATTTCTCTTCAAATTTTCAACTCCAATCTTTGGCTTTTGTAATTCTCTATAAAATGGCTTTCAGCCTTGATTAAAAAGAATCCTTCTCTTGGCTAGACCAGACTCTGCCATTGGTGAGTTGTGTAACCTCTTCAATCAATAGAAGGATTGTACTTTCAAATTTCAAGTGTTGGCATAGTGTATATTTCTCCAGCAATTTGCATAAGTGGTAGATTTCTCTCCCTTCCCAAATTCTGATTAATATCTAGTTGCTAGATTATCCTTATGCAGATCATGTTCAGTGTTCTTTATGTCTTTCGCTGAAGCTGTTAGTGGATGTTAGGTGGCTGCAAAGTGTCTTGTATCAGACCTCTCTCCATCGTTTTCCCTCATGTTTTGGTCATTGGATCGAACCTCTTCATGAAATATTTATGCATAAGTGATTGATTGAAATCAAAGGTCTTCCTTTTCCCTTGTTTGTTCAGTGTTCAAGGTTCCAAGTTGAATGGATCAATCTTCTGGTGTATCACCCCTTTTTTAGGTAGGATTTCCCCTTTAAGTTTCCTTCTCCCTTTTCCATGGTAGTCCGCAGCATAGAGTAGAGATCCTCACTGATACATCTTACAGGGACAAGCCTTCTCTGGAGGTTCTTCTCACCATTGAGGCACCCACCCTCATGAGAAGATCCCATTGTTTCAATCGGATAGAGGACTGGCCACTTCACGCACGTCTTCGATTCAGGGCATAGCTCCAGGTTGACAACAGTTTTTTGGCACGCCCGGTGGGACCTATTTTTGCTGGTCTTAATAAAATTGCAGTTGTAGCAGCGTTCTTCAAAAAGTATTTGGTGATTCCAAGCTCCAGCAATTGCTTCTAACAGTTCAGGGACAGCTTCCATGTAAGTCTATTTTTATTGCATTATCGTGAATGAATTTTGATGGTTGTGTATGAAGAGAATTTCTATGCTATATTTCCTTATCGGCCCAATGATGGATCATACCAACCTATCATGCTACCTATGAGCCTAATCAGCCTTATCAAGGGTATCATCAAAGCTATGTTGAGCCTTATCAAGTTTCTCATGATCCTTATTATCAAGAGCATGAATCTTACCTTCCTCATATGCAATATCAGTCTCAGGACCGGATTTTATCTTTCCCATATGGCTATGATATTGCATATGAGCAGTCTTTCCTTCAAGAAAGAATGAATGAAATAGAGCTCAGAATACTAGCATATGCAAGAAAGGTTTGTTCTAACTCTTAGTATGAGGAGGTGAATGGTCTATTTCAAAGTGTGTCCAATGATCCAGAAGAGATAAATGGATTATGTATTCTTGTATTAGAAAAAATGGAGGCTTTGGAAAGGCAGAAAATCGAGTTAAACCAATTGTCTACAAAGGGCTATTGTGCTTCTTATTCTCATGAAGTTCTTAACCATGCCCAATGCATGCCAAGGGAGCTTCCTAGTTGGAGGCAAGAGCCTATTCAAGACCCTGTTCAAGTGACTATCCATGAGACTAAACCTTCCTATAGTCCCCTTTCCTCACCAATCATCCCTCAAGCTCAAGTTGTCCAGGAAGACAAGCAAGTTTCAGACTTTGATGAGGTAATGGCCAAGTGGAAGGAACAAAATACAGATGTCCTCAAGAGTTTCTCTTTCCCTCCTCTCCAAAACTCCCTAGATAATTCCTTTTCCCTCAAGATTCCAAAATCTGATCATGATCGACCTCCCATGCTTCATTTTCCCTCTCAAACAAACGAATTTTATCACCCTCCCGCCATCCCCCTTTTTCAGGGGGACCCTGTTCTTTGGAGGATTGAGAAAGAGGTTACAACTACAGGGCAAGTTCTTGTAGAGTGTGTAGAAGATGCTTCAGATGTGTTTAAGGAAGAATTTCCTATTGATACTTCACTTGAGGTTGTATTTGAGCATCCAATTATAGTTGAGAGTGAGAAGACTGATCTTGATGTAGAAGAACTTCAAGAGGAACTGATACAAATTGAAGTTATAAATGAGTTACAGGGATCTCTTATTGAGAAGGATCCAGATAGCGTTACAGCTGATTCAGTTCAAATAGATCAAAATGAGGAACAAAAAGATGATTGGCAGCTTTACCTTGAATCTTGAAGAGCTTTGTATGGATATGTTGTCTATTGAAGTGCATGTTTATGAGAAATTTGATCAAGAATCACCTATTCAAGGTCACAGTACAGATTGGGTTGCCTACTCAAAGCTCTTTGAAGAGCTGGATGAACTTGCAGCAGTCAATAAGAAGGATGTGGTCGCTCAAAAACCATGCATAGATGAGATATCACTTGACAAGGTGGTAGATGATAAGCAATCTGAAAAAGATCAAGAGGTAGTTGATGAGTTTGTCCTTGTTACTGTTGACGACTCATTTGAGAAGATGCTAATACAGTTGGTGGACAAGGCAAATGCCTCATCAAAGGTTATGACTAATAAACACCCTGCTTTGCAACTTGTACCATCTCTTGGAAGGAGTGAGTTCAAGAATTTCCCATTTGATTCAAGCGGATCATGCTTTATCATGGTTAGCTAGGTTCGTTAGTTGTTTTTGCTTTCCTCCAAGTGCTGTTCAAGCACAATAGTTTGCTTCAGTTTTGTCTAATAAGTGCTTATTTGCACATTTGCTTCTTAGTTAGTTTTCTGCTTTCGTGTGTTTCCCTTCTTATTTTGAAGGAGGTTACTTCAGTGATGATCAGAGGAGATTTTCATTCAGAAATCAGGGTCGCCATTTGGGAATTCAAATAGCGTCTATATATGGTCTGGGTTCTCAAGCATAGCAGGCATGTTGAGCTAGCTGAGTCCCCAGAAATGTTGACAATTCTTCCAAAGGACAGATTGTCTCTCGCCATTCGGAAAATTCACATCTCCGTCCAAGGAAAGAAAGAAAACATTGGGAAGAATACATTGTTTTTTCTTTGGTAAGGGCCTTTGCTACAACAAGAATTCCTTCGGACTTTTGTCCGAAGGAATGGTTCATCAAAGAAGGCTAAGCCAAGGGCATAAGTTTGGAAAAGAGCTAAGGACATAAGTCCGCAAGAAATAACAAAGCAAAGAGCCTAAGACAAAGGAAGTAATTCCTTTGGACTTTTGTCCGAAGGAATACTTCGGAGAATTCAAAAGTCCGCCCAAAAAAGCAAGGAAAAGCCAAGGCACCCTTCAGAAGGGTCATTTTCAACAATCCCGAAGGGCACCTACCCTTCGGGAATGTACGGGAACAAATTCGGGACCTTTGCAAAAAACCCGGGTCCTACAATTTTTCCGACAAAGGCACAGACGAGAGCCATGAGCCCTTGCGGAGGGCACTTGGTCAGTGACAGGACCATTGTGACTTTCACAAAGGGCGTTTCGCAGGCAAAAAGGAAGAACAAGGGAAACCTTCGGGCTTTTTGTCCGAAGGACTTCCTTCAGACAAAAAGTCCGAAGGAATTCCTTCGGACAAAAAGTCCGAAGGAATTCAGAAAATCACAGAGACAACAAAGTCCGAAGGAATGGTTCAAGCAAAAGGCCGAAGCAATTCTTTTGGGTATTTTGCTCGAAAGAAAGGAGAGAACAAATTGGTCAAGTTTCGGCCTTTTTGTTCAAAGACGAATGCGAGAAGAAATTAAGGGTCAAGACAGAAGTCCGAAAGAATTCTTTTGGGAGATTTATCCGAAGGAAATGGACAGAAACGACTCGGAAAGATAAGCTTAAAGTCCGAAGAAGAATTCTGAAGGCCAAATGAAGAGACCAAGATAATTCTTGCCGACATTTTGTCCGCGGAAAAATGACTTAACAGGAAAAGCAAAAGAGCGAAGGCAAAAGTGAAGGGTTAATTCCTTCAGACAAAAAGTCCGAAGAAATTCAAAGAAATGGCCGTGCAAAAAGCCCGAGGAAATAAACCCGAAATAAAATGAAACCAAAAGCATAAATTCCGAAGGAAATCCAAAGCGACGGGAAAGTTGAAACAAGGCCAAACGGAGGAAATATAGATTGATAATCCAAATACAGAATCCTGCCAAAAATAGACATGAACAGGCAGACCAGATTAGGATAAAATACATGCAAGCAGGGGCTATTTTCGAACACCGGTCAACGCTTCAGTTGACTGGTTATTGAAGTCCCGCTCATCTCCGGATCAACTCCACACATCTGAGGGTCCAACTCAGCTTCAACCGAAGTTCCAAATTCGAATGTTGAGTTGACTAATTGTTAAACGCCGCATCCACTAAGAGCTTTCCATGTAAAGGAGAATGATCTCTTCGTCCAACTCAGCTTACCAAACGGCTAACTCAGCGTTTCAAATGTTCCAATTCAGCATCAAGCAGCGCACATAGAGTTCTAAAATTAACATTGGCATGGATTTCTATGCAAAGAGAGGTGGGCGGTTCATAACAAAGACAAGTTCACTTTCTCAAGCGCAAGAAGCTTCATGCAAAGACAAAAGAGAACATATTTTATTGAAAGGCCAAGTCAGCCTTGAGTTAACCGAAGTAAATCCTTCTCTTCAAATTTTCAACGCCAATCTTTGGCTTTTGTAATTCTCTATAGAATGGCTTTCAGCCTTGATTAAAAAGAATCCCTCTCTTGGCTAGACCAGACTCTGCCATTGGTGAGTTGTGTAACCTCTTCGATCAATAGAAGGACCGTACTTTCAGATTTCAAGTGTTGGCATAGTATATATTTCTTCAGCAATTTGCATAAGTGGTAGATTTCTCTTCCTTCCCAAATTCTGATTCATACCTAGTTGTTAGATTATCCTTATGCAGGTCATGTTCAATGTTCTTTACATCTTTTGCTGAAGTTGTTAGTGGATGTTAGGTGGCTGCAAAGTGTCTTGTATCAGACCTCTCTCCATCGTTTTCCCTCATGTTTTTGTCATTGGATTGAACCTCTTCATGAAATATTTATGCATAAGTGATTGATTGAAATCAAAGGTCTTCCTTTTCCTTTGTTTGTTCAGTGTTCAAGGTTCCAAGTTGAATGGATCAATCTTCTGGTGTATCACCCTTTTTTTAGGTAGGATTTCCCCTTTAAGTTTCCTTCTCCTTTTTCCATTGTAGTCCGCAACATAGAGTAGAGATCCTCACTGATACATCTTACAGGAGCCAGCCTTCTCTGGAGGTTCTTCTCACCGTTGAGGCACCCACCTTCGTGAGAAGATCCCATTGTTTCAACCGGATAGAGGACTGGCCACTTCACGCACGTCTTCGATTCAGGGCGCAGCTCCAGGTTGACAACAGGTAAAGGCAGAAGAAATATTGAAGATGAACTACTCGGAAGGCTAGAGGCCCTTGAGGCTAGGTTGACGCATGACGACTCAGAAGAAGAACTAGAAGTTCAAAGAGCTTGAGTTTGCACTTTGAATCCTATGGAAAGGCTCATTAACATTGTGTCCAAACAAGGAACTAAGGTTAAATTTGACGTCGCTGAATTTAAAGGTGAATTAAATCTAGAACTGTTCATAGATTGGGTTCAAGAATTGGAGAGGTACTTTAAGATGGAGGGGATTGAGGAGAATGATCCATGAAGGGTCAAGTTTGAAGCATCAAAAATTAACTCTCATGCTGATTTATTGTGGGATAACTTGTAGAATGTTAGGAGGAAAGGGAAGGAGAAAATCAGAATGTGGCCAAAGATGCTAAAACATTTAAAAGTAAAGTTTATGCACTATGATTATCAACAAAAACTATTTAGGGAGTTTCAAAATTCAAGGTAGAAAGAGCTATCAAGACAAAGTTATATTGAGCAATTCTTGAGGTTATAGATCGGAACTGATTTGCAAGAAGATGATTGGGAGGCAGCAGCAAATACATCAATGGGCTTAGGTTCCAACTCCAAGATGAGCTAGCCCTATTCAAGATGAACACCGCAGATGAGGTATATCAATATGCCTTGAAGGCAGAGGAAAAATTGAATTCGAGGGGAAAAGTGGCAAGGAAAAGGGGTGGTAGCAATCGAAATAGAGGAAGAGAAAGTTCTTCCAAAACTACAAAGTAAGAAGATCAAGAGGAAAGTAAGGAACCAAAGACTGATTATGGTGGTAAAGGAGCTTTTAGAGGTTGGGGTAGCGGTAGAGGACAACAAAGGTTTGGATATTGGAGACCCTTGAAGTGCTACAATTGTGGCAGGCCTCATAAGGCCACTAACTATCCTGAAAACCACAAAGTTTCCAATGGAGCCATGATGGCTTAGGAGGAACCACAAGCAAAAGAACTTGGAGCAAAAATTGGAGAGAATTTGATGATGCAAATAACCTTGATATCAAGAAACAAGGAGACCCCAAAAGCCAATTGGAGAAAAAAGTGCGTTCCGAACAAAATGCAAGTGTAAAGACAAAGTGTGCAAGGTGATTGTAGATGAAATATCTACTAACAATTTGGTAAGTACAGAAATGGTGTAAAAATGACAGCTTTCTTGTATTCCAAAATCAAATCTTTATAAGATTTGCTGGTTGAAAAAGGATCATAGTGTACTTGTGGATCAATGTTGTCTTGTTGCCTTCAAAATTGGTCCTTATGAAGACAAAGTGTTATGTGATGTGGTGCCAATGGATGCTTGTCATTTTTTGTTGGGAAGGCCTTGGCAATATGACTGAAAATTAATCCATCATGGAAAAGAAAACACTTATGAAATATACAACATGAGGGAAAGAAACATCTTTCAAAACCATGGAAAGAGGACGAGGCATCTGAAATATCTTTGGTAGCAATGGGTTATAAAAAATTCTGCAACAAACTAAACGAGAAGTTTGTTATCTACTATGCCCTAAAGAAGAAAGGGGACATGAAGGGAAACTCCCACAAGAGGTGCAGAAATTGTTGGCAAAGTATTTTGATGTAACTCCAACAGAACAACTAGTAGGCTTGCCTCCCTGATGAGGTATTACACACCATGTTGATTTGGTGCCAGGATCAAAACTTCCAAATAAATTTGCATACAAGTTAGCTCCGCAAGAGATCGAGGAGATGAGGAGGCAAATCTCAGAATTGTTAGAGAAAGGGTTCATAAGGAGAGCATGGGTCCTTGTGCCACACTAGCCCCACTCTCACCAAAGGAGGAAAGTGGAGAATGTGTGTGGACTCTAGAGCCATCAACAAGATCATAGTAAAGTACTGGTATCAATTACCTAGAATGAATGATATATTAGACTACTTGGTTGGTGCTAGATTTTCTCCTAGATTGATTTGAGGAGTGGTTATTATTGGATCCACATTTGGGAAGGGGATGAGTGGAAGACAACCTTTAAGACCAAGGATGTGTTGTAGAATGGTTGGTGATGCCATTTGGAATGTCTAATGCCCCTGCCACTTTTATGTGATCTATGAACCAAGTATTTAGGCCATGTATTGGGAAATTTGTTATAATTTATTTTGATGACATTTTGAATTTCAGTAGAAACTTGGAAGAGCATTTGAGACATTTGACAACAATGTTTGATATACTTGGAGTGGAAAAGTTGTTTGTAAATCTTGAGAAGAGTGAATTTTAGAGACAAGTTGATTTTCTTGGGAAGTGTGATTTCAGTAGATGGAGTGAGCATGGACCTAGAAAATATCAAGATTATACTTGAATGGCCTATCCTTCTAAGCATAATATAGGTGAGGAGCTTTCATGGATTAGTAAACTTTTATAAGAAATATTTTAGAAATTTCAGCAATACGAGTGCTCCATTAACTGATTACACCAAGGGGAATTCCTTTTCATGAACCCAAGCAGCTGAAAGAAGTTTTGAACAACTTAAAAAGAAGGTGACGGAAGCTACCAGATTTTGAGAAGTTCTTTACCATTGAGTGTGATGCTTCAACAGTTGCAATTGGAGGAGTGTTGAGTCAAGAAGGTAAGCTAGTTACCTATTTTAGTGAAAAACTAAATGAGACCAAAAAAAGGTATGGTACTTATGATAAAGAATTGAAACAATGAAAGCACTACCTATAGCATAGAGAATTCGTTTTGTTGACAGACAATCAAGCATTGGAATATATAAATACTCAAGTCATCTCATAAGCATGCCAAATGGGTCTCATTTTTGCAAAGTTATACACTAGAAGTGCAACATTTGAGCAGAAAGACGAACATTAGGAGAGTCACCTATTTGTCACAATGACAAATGAGATTTTTGGGTTTGAAGAAATGAAGAATATGCAGCTGATCCCTATTCCAGCAAAATTATTTGTGCTCTCAAAAATCCAGCAGATGTAGATAAGGAATTTTATGATGAATAATTATTGACTGATGGATTTTCATTTAAGGAGTTCCAAATTTGTATTCCCACTGGTTCTAGGAGGGCAAAGTTGATTAGGGAAAAACATTCAAATGGCTTGGGAGGTCACTTTGGAAGGGACAAAACTTACAACTTGGTAATTGAGAAGTTTTTGTAGTTGAGGCAGGACATCAAGTAGGTTTGTTTCTATATGCAGATTTTGCCAAGTTGCCAAAGATGGGCTGCAAAGCGTTGGGTTGCATAAACCTTTACCGGTTCTTAAAGGACCATGGATTGACATTTCTATGGATTTTGTCTTGGGGTTGCTTCGTGCTCAGAGAGGTAATGATTCTATTTTTGTTATTGTGGACCGATTCTCTAAAACAATTGAATTTATTCCATGTAAAAGGACTTTTGATGTGAGTAAGATTGTTGATCTATTTTTTGGAGAGATTGTACGCTCACATGGACTGCCCAAGACTATCACAATTGACCAGGATACAAAGTTTCTTAGTCACTTTTGGAAAACTTTGTGGAGAAATCTTGACAAAAAATTGCAATATAGTTCAGCCTCTCACCCTAAGATGGACGGGCAGACGGAGGTGGTAAACAAAAAATTGAGAAATTCGCTGAGATGTTTAGTTGGGGATAGGCCAAAACAACATGATTTAATCTTGTCACAAACAGAGTTTGCTTTCAATTCCAACATCAATAGGTCTATAGGTAAATGTCCTTTTCATATTGTTTTTGGAAACAATCCCAAAGGAGTAGTGGATTTGATTGATCTTCTTGATGGAAAATGGATTAGCCATATACATGATGTGCAACAAGAAGTTAGGTAAAGGCTGGAAATAACAAACTAGCAGTATAAGAGTAACGTGGACTTGCATAAGAGATAAAAGGTGTACCAAGAGGGTGAACTAGTCATGGTTTACCTGCGTAAAGGTTTCCTTAGGGCACTTACAACAAATTGAAGCCAAAGAAAATTGGTCCTTGCAGGATTCTCAAAAGGATTAATGAGAATGTATATTTGATAGACTTGCCTAAAGAATTTGACATCAGTCCTATATTCAATGCTGCAGATATTTATACCTATCATGCAGGCCTACACGAAGTTCAAGATGAGAACGTGCTTGGAGAATGGACCAGACATTTGCCAAAAAAAAAAAACAAAGAGCAAATTGAGAAGATAGTGGACACCAAGGTTACCACTATAAAGTCCAAGAATTATAAAATGTATTTAGTCAACTGGAAAGGATTTCCCAATTCTAATAACACCTAGATCACAAAAGAGGAGCTTATGAAGTTAACAAAACTAGATTCTGCTGAACCAGGGGTTCAAAATTTTGAAAAAAGGGGAGAATGATATACACCTGCCAAGCAAACGGTTGAGAGTTTTCAGGAGTTTGTTTTCCTAAAAATGGAATATTTGTAACAACCTGTTTAACTGGACTAGATAGACGTAGCTGGGTAAATTAGTTATTTTTAATAAAGAGACTGCTATTCTTAAGGGCAGTTGACAGCAGTGGATGCGTTGGGTGGTTGATTTTGTATGCATGTATTTAGAGAGATTAGAGGAATAAAATTAGTGGGTTTTTTTTTGGTTGCATAAGTGTTCTCTTGAATGGCTTCTATTCTCTTTTCTCCCTACACATTTCTTCTAAATGTTTTTGGTCTTCTGTGCATAATTTCTACAGATTTTGTTCTTACAGGGCTGCTGAAAGCAGCAGATTGCAGGTTTTGGCTTTTGTGTTGCAGGTTTGGTCCTGCATATTTTTGAAGTGGCCATTGTAAGCGTGAAATGAAAAGGCACATTGTTGATTTCAGTGGATTAATAGCGGAGGAGGATCTTATCATTTTTTATTTGGCTTAGCAAAGTGAGGTTGCAAGCAAGGCAGAAATTGCCCTTGCAAGTATACATGAACTTGTACAAGAAGAGTCCTGGTTTGATTTATGGAGGAAACAAAGGAAGACAGGTGAAACCAGTTCTGAACCAGGAGGTTCAGAATTTTTCTTAACAGGGGGAGAATGATGCAAAGCACTTGTGGTGGGATCTGAGGCAATTCAAAATCCAAGAATTTTGGAACACTCAGAATGGCAGTTATTTTTGTGGTTTGTGAGGAGGAGAGTTGTAGCTGAACACTTGAACACAGCTGTACATGATATACACTTGTCAGTGAAAGGTTGAGATATTTGTGGAGTTGTTCTCGTAATAATAGAACTAAGTCTCAACTGCCCTGTTTAGTAGGGATGGATGAATGCAGCTTTTTAGAATAGTATATTATAAATAAAATAGATGCATAGTAAGAGAGGAGGGTAGGAATTAACAGCAGAGAAGCTGTAGTTTTCTTTTGAGAGTAGTGTGTTTAGAAGAAGGGTAAAAACCTGATAGGTAGAGAGAGGAAGATTAAGGTGCATGAGTTTTGAATGAGCTCTAATGGCTGATCATAGTCAGGTTGCAATAATGTTTTTCTGCTGTGTTTATTTTAATGATAATTGACAGTCCATTATTAGGAACGTTTTCTGCTGTGTGCGCCTTGAGTATGCTGGTGGACATTTAAGGTGAATGTTTGCTTTGTTTGTCTTGGCTAATTCTGTAGGTTGGTAACATTCACTACAGTTTGGGGGTTTGTATGTGTGGGTAGCTGAAACTGGCTGCATCATTGTTTCTCTTAGACCTACATCTGTCTTCTTCTGTCTTCTTCAGTCACCATATTGTCAATAACAAAAAAATAAATTAGATGTTTTGAAACTTAACTACTCCTCGTTGATTCTCTGCTTCCACTGATAAGCTTTGTTCGACTTCCTTGGTTCCCTCTGGGTTTTGACTTGAGTATTATTTGTGGAATATATTGTAATTTGGGTGTTTTCTTGAGTTCCATTGACTTATTTTTGGTCATCTGTAGACATAAAAATAAGTTATTTCTTTCTTTTTTTCTGAGTTGTTATCGTTACTGCTCTTTGGGATTTTGCATTGTCGTCTTCATGATTTGGAGTGCATGAAGGGAAAACCCTTGCCAAATGGCCATGTTGATGGAAAATACTACACTTGAAGGTAATTTTATAGTAATCCAATGGCTGTTTCCATTCTATGCTATCCATCTCCAGTGGAACTCTATCCGGCAAGGATTTCTTCAAGTCCAGGTTAACACAAAGCATAAGTTCAGATGCAGTGATGCATTCCCTGATAGTGTTACCGTTTCTCTGTAGAGTTATTTCTCTCTAGAATTCCTGATAGCATATACCAGTGGAGTTGAATGCCGGAGTCTATACCTTCATGAAGAGACCAGAGTTGATCAAGGACCATTTACCTCCTTGTAAAATTTCATCTGTCTGAGTCCTTGAGGCAAATATCCCCACGAGTACCCTTTTGGAATCATTGAGATCTCTATGTAGCCTGTTGGCTTCCAATTTTCGTAGATCCATGCTCTGAGGTCATTGGCCCTGGGTAAGAACCCATGAACCTGCTGCTAAGAGCTCTTTCTTTAAGATACCGCAATTGTTACTCCACCTCCTCTATTGGGCAGTGGATTCTTGGAGGGTTTGACATTCTCAGGTAGCAACCATTGGCCATTTTGGTTGGAAAGTTAGGCTTACCCATTGACTTTTTTTGCATGTTGATGAAGACACTTTTAAGAGGTCATATTTGGGTGTTTTCTTGTGTCGCAGCTGGCTTCCAAGAAGGCTGGTAGTCAGAAGAGGAGGCCATGGCCTTCCCTCCCAAGGGTACCATGAAAGAGATCAATTCTGAGTGGAACAGAAGAATATTAGATGCTGAGGGGGAAAGGAACGGAATTGAAGGTTAACCCAGGTCATGGAAAAAAGCAAGATGAAGGTACTTTAGTCACTATTATACCTATTACTTTCACTTGCCAGAATTTTCTGTGGAGGAAACAAAAAGAACAGTTCAAGGAAGGCTAGGATGAATGCAAGAAATAGCAGGGCCCTGCAATTAAAGGTGGAAGAAACATCACAATAAAGTAGTGGAAGAATGCCACAAACATGAAATGGATGAATTTTGTCACAGAAAAAAGGTATGGATGGAAAAGAGATGAACAACCAGTTCTACACTATATATGCAATAATGCTTCAAGGCTTACATTCTTTGGCATTTCTTGAAAACCCAACCTTTATCTCAATAACAGAAGCAACAGCAGGCTGACCAAAATTTCACAAGAACATGAAGAACTTGCTAAAAGGTATTGTTCCTGCCAAGGATGGTGATATATTGTTCCATGTTTAGTGGGCCTGATTTCTAAGCACCAAGGTTGTCTGGACGAACCTTAATAGAGTGCCCTAAGGGGTCTTGGAGACGTTTCAAAGGCCATACATCTCCCACCAGAGCTGGGAATCTTAAAATGAAATTTGAACAATCATAGTTTCTGAAATGCTTAAAGTTATGTGTGAGAGAGTTAAGAGACCATAGTGAAGTTCGGTGGCTTAATTTAAAATCTTCATTGTGTTGGGTGAATATTTTGTCACTCAGCTAACTGATGAGCAAAATAGTTCTATTCACCATAGCATAGGGAGATTGGTCGTCCAAAGTTGCAGGTTTACCACATCTAAAGGGAACAAATCTCTCCTCTCATCAAGGGGAGGTTTCCTATTAAATATGAGGAGCTATATACTATAAATATAAGCAGAAAGTAAGACACAGGGGTAGGATAAACCATCCATCTCTCTTTTTTTAGAGATGATGCTCACAGATCAAAGGAGAAATCCTGGGTGATTGGTGAAGATACTCCTCTTCTTTCAAAAGTAACATTCAGCCAAGACCCAGATCCCTTCCTGGATAGTAGAAATTCGGGTGAAATGACAGAAGGCACTTCTCTTCTTTCAGAAGTGCTTGTTCTTGCAAACAACATGAATCTTTCTGGTAGTAATTGTAATAGGGCGTAGTAACACAACAGGATGAAATTTAGCACAAATTTTTCACCTCAATTGCCAAAGAGTGAGATACGAAGGACAATGAGGGCACAAAGTCGTCCCAAGGCCCTTTACACAGAAACAGAATACGAAGGATAATGAGGGCACAAAGTCGTCCCAAGATCCTTTACACAGGAATAGAAAAGACAAACACACTAAAGGCAATTGTGGGGGCACAAAGTCTCTCCACAATTGACCTCAGGACACCTTCCTGACTACTTTAACTAAATCTGCGTATTTAATTAAAGGGACAGAAAATGTATTAAGGAAACAGACATAAGAACAATTTCCCCAACAACCAAGTTATTACAGCACAAAGTCTGAAAAGTCACTTGCTTTCTTATTCCAATAACAAAATATGATCAACAATCTGAGCTCAAAGTCTCAGTAATGCCTTTCAATTTGGGTAGAGTTCAGTTTCTGATAACCAAAAGATCTCCCTAAAACAATAAGAGAGTCCAATATATAGCTTTCCAAAAAAGACTTGGGAGCAGTAACACATCATGATGCATTCAATGCATTTTAAATTTTGTCAAGAAGATATGCTGGAAATGGGCGTAGCTGTCCATTTGCTTTTCTCAATGCAGAGAAACAGGTCACGCCATTGAATGTTCGTGTTCTCCAATGTCCACCTAGTGGACTGTTTCACCTTCTAGAAACATATCCCATGCGTGGATATTTCTGGTCCTTCATCGTTCCTCCTTTCCTGGCTGTGTTTTGTCCTTTTTTGAGCTCTCGGGTTATTTCTTTGGTCGGTCCTTTGAACTTGTTCACAGGATTTGTGTCATGTCTGAAAATCAACGGATATTGTCACCCTGAATTTGACGTCCGCGGGGACGTCACTGGTTCATTGTTTCAAAGGTTCGGGCGGTTCATTCTATTCTTTGCTCCCTTTGGATTTTTCCCGCTTACCTTGATAATTGACACGTGGCAACATCCATTTTGAAACAGGCGGGGACACGTGGCGGCTTCCGCTTGTCTATTGAAGTTTTAGAAACATTTTTGAGAGTCCGGCGGAAGATGACATGTGGCGGCTTCCGCTGCTTTTTAGAGAAACATATTGAAACCTTCTGTCATCACCACTTGGCACCTTCTGCGCGCACTGAGAGAAGCCTAGGAGAAAATTGCGGATGCAGACACGTGTCGCGTTTCGCTTACTTTAGCAACTTACTCGGGGCTCATCACAATCCTCGCTCAAAAACGAAGACAAAGGAAAAAATCGCTTATGTTGACACTTGGCAGCTTCCGTTGAGTTTTAGCAGGGACACGTGGCGTCTTCCGCTTAATCTAGAAACAAAACCCGGGGCTTGACAGATGACACTTGGCAGCTTTCGCTTAACTCAGAGATCAGCGGCTATTTCATTATCTTAAATTTGACGTCCGCGGGGACGTCACTGATTGCTGGTACCTTGAACCTTTGAACTGGGAGAGTGCATTGGTTCAATGGTTCAATAGTTCAAGTAGTTCAATCTGTCCTTTGCTTCCCTGGTTCAATCGCTTCCTTGGTCTTTGATTGAACCATCCCTTTGAACTAGTCTCCGTTGAACCAACTTCGTTGAACCTTTGTTCTCTGCCCTCCGCAAGGGCACTTGCCCTTAGTTCACTGCCCTCCGCAAGGGCACCTGCCCCTTCGGCCCTTGGGCACTCCTTTGAACCTGCCGCTTGAACTGACCGATTGAACCAACTTTGGTATAACGGTTCAATGGTTCAATCTTTTGTTCGGCTTATTGAATTGACCGCGTTGAATTAACCGCTTTGAACTAACCGCGTTGAACCTTTGAACCACTTTGGTTCGAGGTTCAACAGTTCATTCCTTTCTTTGAAGCTAAGTCTTTTGAAAGCCAATGAACTTACCAAAGCGTTTGAACTTTGAACTTTGGCCGAAGCGCTTAACTCTTCAAGCTTGCCGACGTCGTTGAACCTTTGAACCCGTTGAACCTGTGAACCTTTTTGGAAGCGGGGTTTAATGGTTCAATGGTTCAATCCTTCTTTGAAGCTTGCCGATGAACATTTTTGGTTGAACCAAAGTGTTGAACCAGCCTTGAAAGTGTCTAAGTGTTGAGGAACTTGCTCCTTTATGAGAACTCACTTGTTGAAGCCATTGAACCTGTTGAACCTGTTAGTCCCTTAATTGAAAAAGCTTGAATAATGAAGAATTTGAAAGCTCAGAACAATTTTTTGAAAAGGGAAGAGATAATTTTGGTCCTGTAGGACCAAAATAGCTCATATGTTGTCCCAAAAATGAGTGACATTTTTTGGGGACAACATCTGGCTCCAGTTGGGGAACTTCCTTTAGTTGAGAACTTGAAATAGCTGAAGAGAGTAGAAATCAAAATCCCCAGTGCCTTGAAGTGTCATTGGACTACGGAGTTATGCTACCCAAAAATGAAAGGTTATAAAAAAAATGAAAATGAACAACACAAAGTAGAAACAAAGACTTTACAAATATACATATGTACAGGTGAAATTATCTGACACTTCAAGAATTGAAGTACTTCAGATGCTGTCCCTTGTGAGGCAGTGAAAATGGCCTTCTGTTCTGATAAAAACCAGCAAGAAGCAATTTTCTCCCCAGAATCGGTGATGGGTGAATGGACTTCTCCAGGAATCCAATTTTTTGTGCCTTCTCTTTGGTTTTCTCCTCTTGCCCCACAGCAAGACTTGACTTTTAATTTGAAAACCACGAATCTTTACTCTTTTGTCAATGAGTTCATTTTCCTGATTTTGATGCGCAACAACATGGTCCATTACCATAATTTGTTGTTCTGCTGGTTTAGTTCAGCACATGTTTTGATTGTTTCCATTCAACACCTGTCAATGATTGGCACTATCAGGCATACTTGGTGTTGTTCTGTCTGAACTAATTCTTGGATTGCCACCCGTAGGACTTTTATCTGCTGAAACATGAATGTCTTCAGCAGACAAAAAATAATTACCCCTGCTTGAAGACTCAAACAAAATTTGAGCTTCAGGCGCTGATGTCTGAGTGACAACATATTTTGCCTCCTCAGGAAGCAACCTCTGCATTACACCTTTCACAGGGATTCTTGCCTGAGACAAGTCCATGCTTAATTCCCCTCCAACATCTTTGCAAAAATTTCGCCCAAGAAGGATGCCATATGATGCTGGGACATCAGCCACCAAGACTATCATCTTGATTCTCTTTTTTGGGAATGCTGCAAAAGCAAATTGGGCATCTTTGATTTGCCCCAGCAGTGGCACTTATTTGTTCTCCATGGAGAAGCATCTACCAAATGTCTTGATCAATGTGAGACCAAGAGATTCTGCCACTTTGGCAGGCATAACATTGTCTGAAGCCCCGAAATCAATGATGCAATTATTCCACTGATGTCCATTTATCAGCAGGGAGACATAGAAAGGTTCGGTCCTTCCAGGAGCAGCAAGAGTAATGATAAGGTTATTCCGGATGGATGTGCTCTTGGGGGAAACAGGAGTTACTTTCGAAATTTCTTGTCCTACAGGGACGACTTTATTCTTCACACACTCAACCAACCTGTCCAACTGCTCAGGGTTGGCTTGTAGGAATTCAAATTCAGTCATTTGAATTTTGGTCTTCTTGACATGGTCGACTATGTCAAATGACTGAATTGGACTAGGCACAGAGGAAGGCAATTCAACCTTCTGGGTTTTAGGAGGGGTGGCACTGGTCTGCGAATTTGAAGTAGAAGATGCAGGGATGTTTGATATACTTACCTTCTTTGCAATCATCGGGTCCTTTGGTTGGAAAGGCAGAGTGGTTTCCTGCTTGGCAATTGATATTGTTGGTTGAGGTTGCTCCTTTGTCTTCTCTTTATCAGTGTGCTAAGCTGATTGATTCTTGGACCAGGTAAACACAGCATATGATCCCTCATCTGCTGTCCTTTCACTTTTGGGTTCATCCTGGTAATTTAGAAAACCAATGATGGAGTCGTCCGCTGATTCTTCTTGGTCTGTTGCAAAGAGATTATCGTCACTTTCTTACTCAAACTCAGATTGGAAAGAGAAATCATTTTCTGTTTTCAGATATTCAACTGCTGAGTTGGTTGGAGGTGCTTCAAGGGCAAGGTTCCTCTGTGGGGGAGGAAGACGATTTGGCTGCCCTTGATTCCTGGCAGCATTGCCTTGGTATGACTGATTGGGGAATGTCCTCCTTGGTGCATCTTTGTATGAAGGATTAAACATACCTTGGGCTACTTGTTTTTTCAAGGCTATCAGTTCATTTGCCAGCTTTTGCACTATTTGATCAGTGGTACCTGTAGATGGATATTTCGAAGATGAAGAAGATCTACCTCTGTTTGGATTTGTCATTATCTTTTCAGCTAAGATAAGGTCATCTTCTATCTCAGTAGCCAAGTCCTGAACTTTAGCAAGGTCTATTTGGCCAGCACGTCTCAACAGAAAACTCACTTCAGGGAGCTGTGAGTTGATGAAAAAGCATTTGAAATTCTCAGCTGTGGACTGAGCAATTGCAGAAACCCTGTTCCTCAACTTGTCGAATTTGGCAATGAAGTCTCTCATTGGTTCATGAGGTTCCTTCTTCATCTATGTGAGCTAGGCCAGAAGGGCATGTGCATCTTCTGCAGGTTTGAATCTAGCTTCAAACTTGGCTTTGAGGGTGTTCCAGTCAGTTACTGACTTAGCCTGCAGATGGTAGAACCAATCTGCAGCAGCACCTTGTAATTTCTCCACAAAAAACCTGACTGCTACATCCTCATACTCCACTCCTATTACATCACAGGGTATGCTGAAGGCTGCAATGTGTTCATCAGGATGAACTTTTCCATCACCATAGAACTTGAAAAAATTCTTCCTTGAACTGCGAGGTAACTCATGTAGAGGTGGATTTAAGTCGAGTGGACCAAAAGAGTTACTCCAGGGGCCTTGAGCTACCATTGTATGACTATGAAAAGGGAGAATAAATCTCAGAGGGGTGAGTATTGGCAAAGCTTTATTAACAACAGAAGTGGACGCTTTGCCTGGTAATGGAGACCTGACTTTAGTAGGAGCAAAGCTCCTGGTTCGTTGGAGGCGAGATGGTGAAGGAAACAGATCAAAATTACTTTGCTGTACCAACTAAAAAACAGGGTCAACAACACTTTGGGCTCTCTGGCTTCTTGTATAGCGTGGAGTTGCCAGATTGTAGAACAAAAATGAAAAAGAACTGGCCCTGCTTCAGCTTGAAGCTTGAGGCTTCAAACTGCGCGTTCTTTCCCAACAGCTCTGTTTTTGCAGACCAGATAATATAATGGAGATGGAAGAAGATGGTAAGGCTATAATGATAATGGGTAAGACACGGAACGGAGTCGCCAGAGTCTGTAATGGATAAGGGTAGGGACTGCTTCAATCTGAAACTTGAGGTTTCAGACTGCGCGTTCTTCTCCAGCGGAGTCGCTAAAAACTGTGGGGTGAATATTTTGTCACTCAGCTAACTGATGAGCAAAATAGTTTTGTTCACCACAGCATAGGGAGATTGGTCGTCCAAAGTTGCAAGTTTACCACATCCAAAGGGGATAAATCTCTCCTCTCATCAAGGGGAGGTTCCCTATTAAATATGAGGAGCTATATACTATAAATATAAGCAGAGAGTAAGACAGGGGTAGGATAAACCATCCATCTCTCTTTTTTTAGAGATGATGTTCACAGATCAAAGGAGAAATCTTGGGTGATTGGTGAAGATACTCTTCTTCTTTCAGAAGTAACATTCAGCCAAGAGCCAGATCCCTTTTTGGATAGTAAAAATCTTGGTGAAATGACAAAAGACACTTCTCTTTTTTCAGAAGTGTTTGTTCTTGCAAACAACAGGAATATTTTTGGTAGTAATTGTAACAGGGCGTAGTAACACAATAGGATGAAATGTAGTACAAAGTCTCCACCTCAACTGCCAAAGAGTGAGATACAAAGGACAATTAGGGCACGGAGTCGTCCCAAGGCCCTTTACACAGAAACAGAATACAAAGGATAATGAGGGCACAAAATCGTCCCAAGATCTTTTACACAAGAATAGAAAAGACAAACACACTAAAGGCAATTGTGGAGGCACAAAGTCTCTCCACAATTGACCTCAGGACACCTTCCTGACTACTTTCACTAAATCTGCTTATTTAATTAAAGGGACAGAAAACGTATTAAAGAAACAGACATAAGAAGAATTTTTCCAACAACCAAGTTATTACAGCACAAAGTCTAAAAAGTCACTTGTTTTTTTATTCCAATAACAAAATATGATCAACAATCTGAGCTCAAAGTCTCAGTAATGCCTTTCAATTTGGGTAGAGTTCAGTTTCTGATAACCAAAAGATCTCTCTAAAACAATAAGAGAGTCCAATATATAACTTTCCAAGAAAGACTTGGGAGCAGTAACACATCATGATGCATTCAATGCATTTTAAATTCTGTCAAGAAGATATGCTGAAAACGGACGTAGCTGTCCATTTGCTTTTTTCAATGCAGAGAAACGGGTCACGCCATTGAATGTTTGTGTTCTTCAATGTCCACCTGGTGGACTGTTTCACCTTCTAAAAACATATCCCATGCATGGATATTTCTGGTCCTTCATCGTTCCTCCTTTCCTCGCTGTGTTTTGTCCTTTTCTGAGCTCTCGAGCTATTTCTTTGGCTGGTCCTTTGAACTTGTTCACAGGATTTGCGTCATGTTTGAAAATCAACGGATATTTTGTCCCCCTGAATTTGACATCCGCGGGGACGTCACTCGTTCACTGTTTCAAAGGTTCGGGCGGTTCATTCTATTCTTTGCTCCCTTTGGATTTTTCTCGTTTACCTTGATAATTGACACGTGGCAGCATCCGCTTTGAGATATGCGGGGACACGTGGCGGCTTCCGCTTGTCTATTGAGGTTTTAGAAACATTTTTGAGAGTCTGGTGGAAGATGACATGTGGCGGCTTCCGCTGATTTTTAGAAAAACATATTGAAACCTTCCGCCGTCGCCACTTGGCGCCTTCCACATGCACTGAGAGAAGCCTAGGAGAAAACTGTGGATGCAGACACGTGTCGCGTTCCGCTTACTTTAGCAACTTACCCGGGGCCCACTATAGTCCTCGCTCAAAAACGAAGACAAAGGAAGAAACAACGGACGCTGACACTTGGCGGCTTCCGTTAAGTTTTAGCAAGGACACGTGGCATCTTCCGCTTAATTTATAAACAAAACCCGGAGCTCGGCAAATGACACTTGGCAGCTTCCGCTTAACTCAGAGATCAACGGCTATTTCATTATCTTAAATTTGACGTCTGCGGGGACGTCACTGATTGCTGGTACCTTGAACTTTTGAACTTGGAGAGTGCATTGGTTCAATGGTTCAATAGTTCAGGTAGTTCAATCTGTCATTTGCTTCCCTGGTTCAATCGCTTCCTTGGTCTTTGATTTAACCATCCCTTTGAACTAGTCTCCGTTGAACCTTTGTTCTCTGCCCTTCGCAAGGGCACTTGCCCTTAGTTCACTGCCCTCTGCAAGGGCACCTGCCCCTTCGACTTTGGGGCACTCCTTTGAACCTGCTGCTTGAACCGACCGATTGAACCAACTTTGGTTCAACGGTTCAATGGTTCAATCTTTTGTTCGGCTTATTGAATTGACCGCTTGAACCAAGCTCTTTGAACTAACCGCGTTGAATTAACCGCTTTGAACTAACCGCGTTGAACCTTTGAACCACTTTGGTTCAAGGTTCAACGGTTCATTCCTTTCTTTGAAGCTAAGTCTTTTGAAAGCCGATGAACTTACCAAAGCGTTTGAACTTTGAACTTTGGCCGAAGTGCTTAACTCTTCAAGCTTGCCGACATCGTTGAACCTTTGAACCCGTTGAACCTGTTAAACTTTTTGGAAGCGGGGTTCAATGGTTCAATCCTTCTTTGAAGCTTGCCAATGAACATTTTTGGTTGAACCAAGGCGTTGAACCAGCCTTGAAAGCGTTTAAGTGTTGAGGAACTTGCTCCTTTATGAGAACTCACTTGTTGAAGCCATTGAACCTATTGAACCTGTTAGTCCCTTAACTGAAAAAGCTTGAATAATGAAGAATTTGAAAGCTCAGAACAATTTTTTGAAAAGGGAAGAGATAATCTTGGTCCTGTAGGACCAAAATAGCTCATATGTTGTCTCAAAAATGAGTGACATTTTTTGGGGACAACACATTGTAGGCTTAAAAGCTTCCAACTAAGGACTCCAGGTTGTAAAATTTATGAGTTTATTCAGTGGACATAATCAAATTTTGTAAAATGTAACCAGAATATAATCTGTCTCAATATCATACAAAAATTGTGTACATGACAAATTTAAACATACAGGCGCTTAATATCTACTATCCAAATAGAAAAGGGAGATTAATTCTCTTGTATCACTAGTGATATTTTTCTTGCTAGATTTCCATTCCTCCATGGTTGAACATTAATCAAACTTTGATCTAACCTAATCCGTTTATGTATCTATAAATCTGTTTCAGTTTCCTTGTATTACTCTGAAGTGCTGGGTGCAAGTATTGGACTTCTGTTGTAACAGTGGTTTTCTTTCTTAGCAGACTATGGTATGGCTATAAACTGTGGAGGAAAAAAACTCAAAATTTCTGCCCCAAGATTTAGATTTCATGAGTTTGATGAGGATGATGCTAATCTTAATGCCTCATCATTCTTTCAAAGTTCCAGGGGGAACTGGGGAGTTAGTAATATAGGATATTTTATGGATGCCGAGGGTTCCTCAGAGACTAAGTACATAGCCATGCGTGACACTACCTTTGAGCTCGCTCCACATAACACTGCAGTTACCTCCAATTTTGATCCACAATTGTACAGAACAGCACGCATTTCTCCCACCTCTCTGAGGTACTACGGCCTCGGCCTCCAAAATGGATCATACAGTATAGAGCTCCACTTTGCTGAGATACAGTTTCCAGATACCAAAACCCCAAAAGGAAGGCGGATCTTTGATGTCTATATTCAGGTATATGAATTTCCTTTTAGCAGTTTTTTTGTCTTTCGATGTATGTATCCAGACTGCAACGTGATTTTTCTTTGTATGTAAACTGACCAAACAGGATAAAATTTTTGATGGGCTAAAAATATCAAACATGCCATATTTCTTGTATTACCATTCTGATCATCATGCTTGGTCATATTACTCATATTTTATGCAGGGAGATAAAGTGTTGAAAGATTTTGATATAAGGGAGGTCACTGGAGAGCAAAATCTGGTAGTTGTTATGAACTACACTATAAATATTACACAAAACTTCTTAGAGATTCACTTTTTTTGGGCTGGGAAAGGGGCATGTTGTGAACCACAAGATGTGTATGGACCTTTGGTGTCAGCTATTATAGTCACTCCAAGTAAGTCAGATCTTTATGCAACTATCGTTTATTGTCTTCTAACAGTTTAGACTTCTCAATGCAAGAGGAACAGCCTAATTTTCTGTAATTATGTAGCATGGGGAATAAATTAGGGTATTTGTTTTGAGATAAATCTTTTGGTATGTCTCATTTATCTGCTGATATGTAATTCATTAAATTTACTTGTGACAGACTTCGAACCGGATTTACACAAAAAATCTAAGACTGTTAAGATAGTTGTAATTATTGTCGTAGTAATAGTCGTTTTGGGACTTCTGCTGATATTATATCGAGTCTTTATCAAGAAGAGGAAAAGAGGGTTCAAGTTATCATCCTGTATCAGTATGCACAGAGGCGATGGTAATATGTCTAAACTCTCAGTTTCTAAATTATTTTTAGTTTAATTATTTACCAAATCTTTTCTTAAATTTATCCTGTGAATGGCTGGAGCTTATCAGAGCTGAAGACCATGGAGGGTAATTCTTTCAGTTTAAGGATGATGAAAATTGCAACCAGAAATTTTGATCCCAAAAATAAGATAGGAGAGGGTGGCTTTGGTGCAGTTTACAAGGTACACTGACATTCACCTGAAAATTTTAGTAGCCTATGTGGCCAACAAAATCATATAGCATGCATCAAAACATCCAAACCTAAGTTACATAGTTACAGTTCAGGGAATCATGAAAGACTTAGTGGATTAAATCATTAATGCTATAACACCAGACTTTTATTGTGCAGGGCATACTACCAGATGGGAGGCAGGTAGCAATAAAACAGTTATCATCTCAGTCCAAACAAGGGAATCGCGAGTTTCTGAATGAAGTAGGCACAATATCTGCAGTGCAACATCCAGATGTTGTTAAACTTTATGGTTGTTGTGTAGAGGGGGAAGACCTTCTCCTGGTTTATGAATACATGGAAAATGGCAACCTTGCTCAAGCTCTATTCGGTAAAGCCACCTGTTATATATGATCAGTCTTTGTAAAAATTTAATTTGCTCTGAAGTTATGATAGAAACCAGAAGGGAACTGTTTTACTCATTGAATTCTAGTTCTTATTCACAGGTCCTGGTGAACCTCGTGTTAAGCTCGATTGGCCTACTCGATATAGGGTTTGTTTAGGAGTTGCACGTGGGCTTGCATATCTTCATGAGGAGTCGTTGCTTAAAATTATACACCGAGACATCAAATCTACAAATATTCTTCTAGATAAAGATTTAAACCCCAAAGTAGCGGATTTTGGGTTAGCAAGGCTGTTTGATGAGGGAAACACTCATGTCAGCACTAGGGTAGCTGGAACTATGTAAGTTGATAAGCACGTATTTTAAAATTTCTTTCCCATGAACAAAATTTTCAAGAGCACTAAAATCCTTTTGTCATTTGAAATATTCTTCAGTGGGTATATGGCTCCAGAGTATGCCTTAAGAGGGCATCTCACAGACAAGGCAGATGTTTACAGCTTTGGAGTGGTTGTCCTTGAAGTTGTTAGTGGCAGAACCCACACAGACACGAGCTTGGAAGAAGAAAAGGCTTATCTTCTTGAATGGGTAACATTGTGTACTAAAATCATATTTGCTTATAATGTAATAGTGTATAAATCGGTGTGTTATAATATAATTTGTAAATATGGTTTTGTACCACAGGCTTGGCATTTGTACGAGGAAAAGCAAATGCTAAAATTGGTAGATGCCAACCTGTTGCAATCCGGATACAAAGAAGAAGAAGTGGTAAGGATGATTTATGTGGGTCTTCTGTGCACCCATGAGAATCCTGGTAGAAGGCCCTCTATGTCTGCAGTCGTTGAAATGCTGGAGGGCAAAATGAAAACACCGACTCCAGAGTCTCGGCCTGGGTATCTCAGTCATTGGCAAGCTTGGCAGCTGGCTGCTGGTGGGAACGGCAATCAGGCCCAATCCTCAACAAGTAATGGCTCCACTCACCCAGGACCATCGAAAGAGAGCTCTTCTTCCCAAAAACAACCTCTCAGCTTAGAATGATGTGCTCAACATTTTTTATTATTGTTCAGGTTGGAAGGAGTCGAGTTTTCTTGCAATTAGACCACGATCCAACTTCAACCCATTATTTGTCTTATATCAAGAAAACCTCAGCTGAATTCTGTGAAAACATTGTAATATTCATATCTTCTTGTAATTTGGGAAGTAGATAAAATACTCCACCAATGTACTAACCATGTGATTATATTGACTCGGTAACCTTTCAATTTTTCAATACCCAAATTCAAAAACAAGAAGTGATTGCCTTCTATAATGAGATAACAAACATAGTCCAATCTATAAATCCCAATTCACTAAAAATAATACATAGAAAAGTCACTTTTAAAAAACCCAAAACCACCAACCTAAACGGATACTAAATCTAACCCAGATAATTTATGTCCGTTGTATATGCGAAGTGTATAAGAAGTTATCAATATCAATCAACAGTGAACACTAAATAAAAATCATGAATGTCCTTTAGAATGTATGCAACGTGAACAATAAGATTTTCAAATAACACTGACCTGTGTCAAAGCAAGTGCCCTAAGTTTCAAAGGCCTCAAGGATGGACCAAAGAGTTGAAAGAGACAACGAGTCCAATGAAGAGTCATTACCATGGAAGTAGAAAACACAAAGTATCGCCAAAGGACAAAAAATATCCAACTGGGGTTTATATAGAATTTTGCTCGAATATCCGACAACGAAAGATTTCAGGATTCTTATATACATACACCAGATATAAAATTATCATCAAAGCCCTTATTTTCCTCAGTAATTGGAATCATAGCTATGTCCTATTATAAAGAACTCTCTTCTACATTTTGTGATCAATTTTATAGGGGCTGAGATTGAAGTTAATGGGGGACAAACATTTGTGTCATGTCAATACTCAGTTACTCAGATCACAGTTGACAATTATGGATTGTGGATTCTTACAATATAAATTCCAATTGTTTAAAATGATACGAATGATGGCAAAATGATTTCAAGCTATAGAGTAAAGATAAAAATATTTCATATTCTTGCATAACTTCATCTAAGAAACAAAGGACGAATTAAAAAAAAAAATATACAGGGCTTCATAACACGGCATTTCCAAACATGCTCTACTATAGTGATATAATAAAATTGCAAGCTAATACCTTATTCTGTATATGGTAAATACTAGTTGTATGATACTGTCAACAAATTGAACAAGGCCTAAAAAAAGAGCTCAGGGTTGCAGAATAACTAATATTTCATTATCATATTTTCATCTTCCACAACTTCCTCAGGGTCCGCCGCTATGAACTTTCATCGTGGCCATTCCAAATTTATACCAGAGCGAGAAAACATTTTGGAATATTTTGAGCAATATGCAAATTAAATACAACCCCGTAACAGTCCTAAAACTAGCAACTGCACGAAGGAGGTGCAATGGAACCGTGGATAAAGCAAAAGAAGTGGCCTGATAATTGTTCAAAAGAAAGAGAAGACAAAAATTCCAAAAACGCTGGCTGACATTATAATCACATTTTATACAGTACCGTCTTATGTCTATTATATTGCACTCTTGAAAATGCAATAAAAGCAGGGTTGCAATTAAAAAAAATGCAATAGAAGTTGGTCTTCCCAATGGTTGTTCAACACAATCTTTTGTCCACAAAGATTTTGTTTTCTGCAAAATAGAAGCAAAATGCACCGAACATCTAGCAAGTCTATCATCAGGTATTGTGTGGCATTGTTCTTGAGTATCCGTAAAAGTAGCAGGCAAATTGTCACCGATATTTTTTTAAAATGGTTACCATTTTCCTATAAATGATAATGCATCATTATATTAAGTATAAAATACTTAAATCCGGAGCGCCTTAACTAGGGGTAGTGTTGACGTATCCATGGAGCCCACTAAATCAGTCGAAGTTAAGTGCTCAAGCAGGCCTCCCTGTTAACATGTTAAGACAAATAGCGGTTAAGACAACCAAAATCAGTTAAGCCAAGCGAAAAAGGTTAAGGCAAATGCTAGCGGTTAAGACAACCAAATTCAGTGAAGCCAAGCAAAAAAGGTTAAGCCAAACGACAGCGGTTAAACGAAACGCTAGTTGTGAAATAAAATGTTAGTATTCATTGAACACTAACTTGTTACTTGTGCACCTTTCCCCTGTTCAAAAACTATATCAGTTTTCGTTTACCATTACAGTGTTCCTTTTCTATATGTGCAAACCCTGTATTCATTCTCTGTTTGTCATTATCCGATTTCAAACCCTGAACCATAAGAGCCTCTGTGGGGAGACATTTTACTATACATGTTGGTGGCTACAATGAATTGCATTGTCTTCATTGTTGAATGCCCAACCTTTGAGCATGATATCGGTTCAACATCTCAGAAATGCATATCGTAACTAGATTGTGTAATACATTCAAGTTTGTTTTATATTGATTGTATTGTTGACTGCGTGAAGAAATTAATAATTAGTTAGGGAAGAATCATTCATGCAACGCATAATTTATTGAATAGTTTGTGTAATTATGATATAATACATATAATTTAGTGCATGCATATGAATTCAGCACATAATCATTGTTGGATATGTTACACATATAGGAATTTGAACTTTGTACCTTTGTATTCTAGCTTTATACTATAGAGAAATTTAAATATTTAAAAATTTGACTTTTATTATGTACATACAGTCAAGTATAGTTATAACCACTGGCAACATGAGCTTAGTAATAGAAGATAGATGCACGTTTAAGCATAGAACAGGCTAAGATTTTAAAATCATTTCCAAATAAGCATACCATCATGGGTTGAAAGAGTTAACAATATAGTAAACGTCTTTTTATACGACGCAGAGTATAGGAATGTGAGTTCTGTTGGAAGTAGTAACTAACATTGAATGAATTATGTGTTCAATGAATTTTATGTAGCATGTCCTAATCACACAAACACAAAATAAATTATGCATTCAATGAATGGCTATGCCCTCACCAATCATTAATTCCTTCAAACAGACAACAATACAGTCAACATTAATACTCTTTAGTTCTTCAACGATAATTGTTTTAATATGAAGGATGGGCTTGCAAAACACTTATGTTCATTTTTCTTGATAGCTCAATCAAGCTAATAATATAAGGCTCGTGAAAAACCATTGATTATATTGTTGACTGCTTGAAACCCATGATGGTATACCTATTTGGGAATGATTTTAGGATCTTATTCTATTCTATGTTTAAACGTGCATCTATATTTTGTGACTCAGCGATTCTCTTAAATGGTGATATGAATGGATGTTTCTAATATTTAATTTCTTATTGCTAATGAAAATATTGACATAGGTGATGGATATATTAGTACTATGTTTCTCTTTATGTGTTATGTTTCTCTTAATTTAGTACTTAATATTAATCTTTTTGGCGGGGTTGCAAAACACTTATCAAGTTAATAATAGGAGGATCGTGAAAATCCATTGACTGTATTGTTGATTGCTTCAACCTGATGGTATGTTTTTTTTGAAATGATTTTATGCTCAAGAGTTGGATATTCAACAATGTAGACAATGATTATGCGTTGAATGAATGATTATGCCCTAACTAATCATGAATTCTTTCAAACAGTTAACAATACAATCAACATAATATTCCTCAATTTTTCAGTGATAATTCTGCTAATATGAAGGATGGGCATGTATAACTGTTTATTGTGGACTTGCAAAACACTTATTGTGTTCATTTTTCTTCATAACTCAATCAAGTTAATAACAGAAGCCTCATGGAATTAAACATTGACTGTATTGTTGACTGCTTGAACCCCCTAATGGTATGCCTATTTGAGAATGATTTTAGGATCTTACCATATTATGTGTTTAAACATGCATCTATCTTTTGTGACTCAGTTATTCCTTTAAATGGTGATATGAATGGATGTTTCTAATGTTTAATTTCATGTTGCTAATGGAAAGATTGACATAGGTGGTGGATATCTTAGTATTATGTCTCTCTCTATGTTATGTTTCTCTTAACTTAGTATTCAACATTAGTCTTTCTTGTAGGATTGCAAAACACTTGATGTTCCTTTTTGTTCATAACTCTATCAAGTTAATAATATAAAGATCATGGAAACCCATTGACTGTATTGTTGACTACTTCAACATGATGGTATACAGTCAACTTCTTTTCGTTAACATCTTAGGGTGTGCCAACTTCTTTTCATTAAAATCATATGTTTATATGAATCTTGAAGATGTTTTTGTTTGTTAAATGTTTTATTTTTTGCACAGAATTATGGACATGTCTTGTGTATTGTTGTTTGCTATGGTACAAGCAACACATGTTTCAAATATGCGTATATTGTTAATGGTTCGAGGAAAGACGTGATAACTTTTAATTCTGCTCTAATTATTGATGGTAGCAAATTGAACGGTTAATACTATGTAGCTCTTTTTCATTGTCTTATGACTCTTTATGATCAAAATATAGAGAATGTGATTGTTGAAGGCAATTTTAAATTAATATGTGACCAAATATTTGGTAAGATTTATATAAGAGATGAGAAGATAATCATACTTCATAGACAGGCAGAGTCACTTGTGCTGCAGTTTGTCGATGTGAAGATCAAATACGTACAGGATGTTAGGGATGTGAAAACAATGGTAAAGGGGAGTAGAGCAAGTAGTGGTGGTGCTTCATCTAGTGGTACTAGTGTGGTTTCACCACTTATGTAGTTACAAGACACTATTAATGAGTCGCTGTTGCCAATTTTCGAGTTAGAGTTGAATACAAATAATGAACAACATACCCCATTGTTGACACTACAACCATGACATGTGGTCAATGATGCCAGATCAAATATTATGAAATGCCCAACATGCAACTCTATTTTAAAGTTTAGGAGGATTGGAGAGGACATATGTGTTAGTTTATGACAATTATTTTTATTTTTTTACGATATTGCTATTATATGTGTTATGTGTATAATATTGGAGTGTTTCATGGGGAGTAGGAAAGAGCAAAAAAATGTATGTCGAAGTAATGAATTGAGGGCTCTCTCTTGGTATAGAGTACTTATAATGTCAAGTTTTTATCAGTATTGTAAATGAATAAAAGTTTTTTATGTTATTCAAAGTTTTTATCATTATATTTAAATATTACAAGTGATATTAATGTTTATTACATGTGATTAAGATAGTAATGGCTGCAAATCTCAATTGATGATAATGATTGCATAATCACCAAGTGTTTCATTGGTAAACAATTCATGTCTAAAGTTAATAAGGATGGGTCTTGTATCAAGGATGTAATCACTTAGCACATAAATCTTAGAATTATCACTTTGCACATTTTGTAGAATCTTCAATTTGGGCTTCATTCTGTTATTGTTGAACTTAATAAGAGTGCCAACAAGCTATAATACAAATTAATGTTTTTTTTTAGATTTTATATTACCATTGACAATAAATCAACAACATAAATAAAAAATAACTTTGCAAGTAAATCATCCATGCTAAATATCACATGTGCTAGTAAATCATCCATACTTAATTTAGCCAATTCAACACATATAGTGTTAGGATTTTTTTTCAGATTTCACATTCTTGTGAGGCATGCATATTCATATTTTGCGAATTTCTTAAACTAGAATAACTACAAAGTCAACAACTATTGTGAAATGAATAATATAAATGTAAAAATCAACAACTACAGTGAAATGAATCATAGTAGGGGAACACACTAATTATGATCATTGTTATCAGTGGTGGAGTTAGGAAGCATGGATGTGGTGGGAGTTATTATAGGGCAAGTCATAAGATGGATTGCAAAGTTTGTCCACACTTTTATCTCTTCCTCATAAAGTTTCTTTTGTCTTACGTTCCTATAATATTTTACTTCCAAAGCAATAGCCATAGCACTTGCCACAACTTAATATACTCTCAGTGATGCAATTTGATCCTCAAACCACATCTAACCCTGTAGTTTTTCTTTCCTTACACATTCAATATAAAGGTTTAGCTCTTTTTCTCATTTTTTAGAGATGATATGGTGGTATTCATTCCTTCAATGATTTCCTTCAATTTGTCCTCTCGTTACTAACATTTTTCCATTGCTCCCATACATCCAACTTGGTCTTAAAATGCCTTAGTTTGCATTTTTGAAAGTCATCATCTGCCTTTGCATTCATTTGTTTAAGACATTCAGATTGATCCATAAAGTTACTTGGAAGAGTGGGATTAGGCTTCTTGGAAGCTACACAAAGGCAAAACCATGGAGATTTAATAAGTATATGACACTAACAATAGAAACAAATATACAATCCTATGAAGGGAAGTCATCTAAACTATGATTGTTGGGATCATAATCTGCATTCAAAATATCAATCAATTTCCTCTTGACAACTTCATTGGTTCTTTTCTTTTTATCTTTATTTTGGTCCATTACTGAACAAACACAAACATTGTAATATAATGTCATGGTGCTTCATTGGTTCCTAAACTTTTCATAACAAAATGAAAAATAATAGACCATTATACACAATGTGAAGGGTATTATACATACAAGCAAGATTCAGAATATTATACAGACTATAATAAGATAGATAATAGTAGACCATTATACAAACTAATGGTTTATTGATTCCTTTCCTTTATGTATGAAGATGGACAACATTTGATCATTACACATAATGTAAAGGGTATTATATAGACAAACAAGATCTAATGCATTATACAAACTATAATAATATGGACAATAGTAGACCACTAGACCATTATACAGACTGATGGTTCATTGACTCCTTTTTTTTATGTAGCAAGATGCACAATAATAGACCATTACACATAGTGTAAAGGGTATTATACATACAATCAAGATATAAATAATTATACAGACTACAAAGATCTAGCTCTTTTTTTCCTTTAAGATCATTGAGAGTGTCTTTTGATCAGAATACAAAGATCTATTTGTAAAAAAATATTGTAGTAGACTTGAATGAGTAAGTGGACCACTTACATTCACACTAAAGATGGACAACAATAGACTATTACATAAAATTTAAAGGGTATTACACAAATAAGCAAGATGCAGGGCGTTATACAGATTGTAATAAGATGGATAAGAATAAACCATTATACAGATTAATGGTACTATTGGTGTCATAAATTTGCACCCTAGTTGAAAAGGGGATTGTTTAGATATTCCTTCTCAAATCTAGTCCAACATGGAACTGATCTTAGGTTGTGTGTATCCTAATAATGAATCAGACCTCCGGAAAAGGTTGGTTTCCTTTTGGATCTATCACCTATACTAAACCTGAACTAACACTTGTTTGGAAAAAAGAGATTTTTTTTGACAACTTATGAAAGCATGTAAAAAGAAGTGATGCACCAACGATTCGATCACTCAAACTCACACAAGACACACTATGAGAGACATTCTATACTAAAGAATATCAATCTCACATAAATATTTCATAATGAGGCATGAATCAGTTATTAAACTGGCATGAGAGGACGAATATCCACTTTCAAGCTAAATAACAAACTGTAAATTGCACTCATAATGACTTGTTAGAACTATCAAGTATTTCATAAAGGTGAGAAAACCTAGACATAGATAAGGAACATACATTCACTTAACCATAGTATATGAATTCATAGGACACTTCAATCTAATTTAAAAAATGATGGAATTCAGTCTTTATTGCATCAAAAAGTGTTACAGTACAAATCTCGACAGAGTTTTGTCATACCAAAAAGAGGGATCCATTTTAAGGCTTAGAAACTTGTATTTATAGAAAAGGGAGAGAGAGAGAGAGAGAGAGAGAGAGAGAGAGAGAGAGAGAGAGAGAGAGAGAGAGAGAGAGAGTTGTGTATTGAAAGAGGCCCAACCACTTTTGATGGATTAGCACCAATTTGAGGATGCTAACTCATGACCTTATCAATCAGGAATAAATTTTATAAAAGAATTGAATGCACATTGTTCTTATCCATCCACCCATTGTCCTTCTTAGAACTCCATGTCATTATCTAATTATCTGCTGATAAAGACCAAACTTCTCATGCTTTGGAACTGATAGAATCATGCCACATTTATTTTAGACGACCATGAAAACCTGCTTATCAAAAATGTGACCATATTGATAGGTGAAACACCTCTCCATGATCACATTTACGTCTATATTTGTTCCAACTTGAACTTGGGTCCATTCTATAGACAAAAAACCAATCTTAGACCATTGGTTTTCACATAGTCATAATATTCATGAAAACTTGTAAACTGTTTGACCTTGCTTCACAAACACTAGTCTGTCTTCTATCTCTGTATTTGGTTCAATATCAAACACATGTTCTTCATCCAGAACCTTATGAGAGCGGTGAGGCTATTGTGCATGAAGATCCTCCATCTAAAATCAATAAACATGTCAATGGAATGACTCTGCAACAGGGTCGACAAGTTCGAAGTTATCAACCAAAGGTTTTGTTTAAACTTCAATGGCAACGAAGCTTTGTCCTTTACCATCTTACCTATATGACAATGTTTACTGTTGGCCAAGGTCTAATGATGATATGGGTCCTTAATATTTTATTCATCTAGGTCAAATAACTAGTTCATTGACCTTCAATGGAAGCTCTTTGGATTTGTTTTTTGTTCATTGGTCATCGATTGCCAACTCAGACCATTTACATTGTGCCCAAGTATATTTATTCTTATTGGTCCCATATATTTTGCTGACTTATTGACTCTACTCTCACCATTAGATTTAGATGTACGAATGCATGCGAGTCCTTGATTTCCTATCAAAAGATCCCTTTGACATATTGACTTGCTCACACACCATCATATCAAAATGTACAAAGCAATATGAGCCTATGATTTCCTTGGTCCCACTTTTTTGTCAATTCTTGTGCATTGTTGGATCATTGGTATGAATGAACATTGATTGTTGATCTAGCTTAGACCCACTTTCCTGTCAATCAATATGCATCATCAGATTTTTGCCCAGTGAATATGCACAATTAGATATTGATTAATTTTTAACCTTTTAAGGACCTTAATCCAAGGACCTTTTGACTAGTTTGACCCCAACACGAACCGTTAGATCTCATGTCTCAGTATGCGAGCTTATGCAAACCATTAGATCTCGATCAACTTTAAACCTTTTAAGGGCCTTTTAAAATCCAAACAGTTATCCCATGAGGGCCAAATTTGACGTCTATGTGCCTATATTTGATGTTTATGCGAACCTATTTGGCATCCGCACAATTGTCATCGAGATATTTAAAAATTTAATGGTTATTTGACGTGGCCTGAATTGGACACTTGCACACCCATCAATTGATGTCTATAAGAACGTCAATGGCATTTGCACGACCATAAATATATGAACCTCCAATGGATGACTGTTGGGCTTTACTTTGATGTCTACATGAATGTCTCCAAGACATTTGAAAAACAACAATTATTTTTTATGATTGAATTTGACACTTGTGCCCCTGTCATTTCTTTGTTGGATCAACTGATATGTAAATAGTAATAAACCCCATGCTAATAAATACTATTTTATTTAAAATGGATTTTAAAAATATGTCAATTTTTAAAATTTATTTAAAAAAAAGATTTGACTTTAAATTGAAATGTAAATTGTCTACAACAATTCTGATTGAGTATTTTGTAAACTCATATATATCTATTGTTCAATTAAAAACATTCCATAGATATTTTCTCTTCAAATAATTTCTTAATTAATTGCTTGTAATTAAATTTCAAATATCAATAATAACTTAAAACTGATATACTGATGGAAAACTGAAAATAAAATAGAGCCCAGAGATTGTTTATTGGGTTCACCAATTAGCTACATCTTCGAGATTGTTAAATAACAATCTGATCCATTAAAAATTAATTTACAAGTAATAATACAACTCACAATAATGATAAATGAACCGTCACCTGTAATAAAACTGAAAACTAGATATTGAAGACTTTGAACCTAATCAACAAATATCTCCTTATTCACCCAAAGCTCTGTAAGTACTTTCTCCGTAATGGTCAAATCACTGTCTCTACAATTTTTTCATGCTTACAAGACTTTGTAATAGGCAAAAATGACCTCAATCGAGTTATTCCAAAATTTTACCTCTGTAAAAATAAACACGGTCAATCATCTGAATTTAATAACTTGTGAATCCTCTGAATTTAATAACCTGTGTTCTCCAGCATAATAGACTTCATGTCCCTACTTCAAATATTTTTTATAATTCTTTTTTTGTACAGAGAAATATACAACTTATGTAATATTTTGTACATTGTTCTCTACCCCCAGAATATAAAAATTCTCAATATAAAATGAAATAAAATTATTTATAGTCAATGTTCGCTAGCAATCTTAACTCTGCTCCAAAGTGTGTTTAAACTCTCATAATAGACTACATACAAATTTTAACAGAATAAAAATCCCATAGTTTATGGGAGGTTGAAACGTCATGTTTTAATTTAATAAAGCTTCCCATAAATAACATGGTCCACGTTACCATGATCTTCCACACAAAATCGCCCGCCATGCAAAAGTCAAGTGGATAATCCATGTGGAAGAATAAAGTGGGTGGATGCATGTCAAGAATTTAAGTGCTAAACATTAAACATATCCCATGCATATTAAGAAGATAGGAGATTAGTGCCAAACATGAGGATAAGGTTTTTTAAAACATTTTCCATGCAAATCTCCATGTGGGAGAAGGTAAAAGTGGGGAATAAGTTTATTAAAATGAGACAAAGGTATTTTTTTGGTTTTAAAATTAATATTCCATGGTCTTTTTTTTAAAACCCATCCACGTGGGAGTGGGGATAACTATAAATTTGGGACTTGACAAGATTATCCAATGGTTTAATAAAACCATAAAATAGGATATTAAAATTTAACTATATTTGAATTTCATTTAAAACATATCCCATGGTTATTAATAATCATAACAAACAGGGTATCAGTGATATTTTGAAAATGGAAGAATTACTGTGGGAATAATTGGTTATGTGAAAAAAATATCTTAGTGGCATTAGTGGAATTATATGGCAAAATTGATATCGAGATAATGTGAGTAAAGGTCAGTTTGGTCTCACATATGCAACACAACACCAATTAACAATATAATAAAATAATTTTAATATAAAAAATAATTGTATAAACTCTATATTTTTATCATGTGTCGACTTTTCCATTGCAACACTTGTCTTTTTCACATTTTTTTATTCGAACCATATGACAAGTGAAAATCCTCTGGATCAAACCTTCCCAATAAGACCCTTTTGGTCTCCAAAAGGTCAAGTCACCCATTGAATCTGCAAAACATCACTACAAAATATCATGGTAACGATTTAAAAATCAAACCGAATCCTTGAAATACCAGTGAAAGAAACATCTATCCAATACCAAATTATAGATAGAAACAAACTGCGTATACAAATGTCACATCTTCTAAAATGGTGCATCTGCGTGTAAAACGATCACCAAATACAACTACAAACTAGTTTGTTAGTGTAATAAATATATATGCTAATTGTAACCACATTTGAAAATTATAAATAAATGCTCAAAATGAATGAGGGACTTATTAATATGCAAATATCATGTATGGCTACAAAAAGTTTGTACAATCATTATAATTACAAACGGTGCCCAAAAAGGGTCTTATAAGCTTCTATTTACACAATGTAAACGACAACATATATATACTGAAATGCAAATTTTCTCAAAATAGACAAATTGATCATACCCCATATAATTTGCATATACAGTTGCCAAGGTTAAATTTTTTTTTCCAAAAATCTAAACATGAGAAAATAATTCACGTATGTTATACTTGTCTCTTGGCTTTTCTCTACAGGTTACTCTAATAAACCATATTCAAATCTTAAATCATTTGAGAATATCTTCAAGTTTAAACATGAGTTAATTCCTTTAATCAATACATCAGGAACTTAAAAACTTATTTAGGAGAAAAAACTACAAATATGAGAAAATAATTCAAATATGATAAATCTACCACTCAAATTTTCTCACAGCTGGTAGTTCCAAAAATATGTTCAAAACTAAAATATATTCTTTTCAATGGAATCTCAAAATTGCTTTGAATATTTACATGCTAATAAACTATCACAACTATGCAAACATGAAACTAACGAATTGTTTACCAACCCACTTTATCACATTTTCTTGTTTAAGTGGTTTAATTTTCTCAATGAATCCTTGAGTAACTACATGGGTCATATCTGAAACTGTTGGATTTAAAATAACTTTCTATTTGCTTACGGATACATCATTCTTCATGGATATCTTCCTGCAATACGTAGGACGTAGTTGTGGATACAATACCCAACATTTATCATTTCAGTGACCACTTAGATTACAATGAGTACAATGATTATTACCCATTTGTTTCTCTTTAGAAAACATAAACATCCTAAGAATTGGTTTTCTTTTCTAACATAAGACAACACAATGATTATTTAATCCACAAAAACTGCATGGATATTTAGACTAAAAATCTTGTGATGATAAGTCCTTATATTTATAGTTAAAATATACGTTGAAATATTTATCGATTTTTTTAGGACTAGTGAAATTTTGAGAAGGTGGAATGATTTTACCTTTTATTAAATATGTTTGCACATAACACCATCTTTTTGTGGGGATGGACTTCTTTTTCTCTGCATGCTATCACTCTGCAGGACTAGTGACTTGAACCCTTTGTTGTTGGAATCTTGTCTTCCTTCAACAATTATGGAATTTTCATCAGCTTCCATTTTGATAGTATTATATCTCAAACCTATAAAATAAGATTTATCCTCTACTTGAATGGGGTTAGCAGTGCCTTGGCCATCTTTTCCAAAGTCTTTTCTATTAAATCTCATTTTAACAAATAATTTTGAACCTATTCCTTTTGTATATTGTTCAAATTTACCAAAATCATTTTTACTAGATTCATCATGGCAAGGAAAACTAATTAGTGACTCACATTTACTTACAGTGCATTCATCTGTCATGGGTTCTGCATCTGATGTGGAAAACAAATCCTTCACTTGTTCACCATTTTGTAGTCTTACCAAGAGCTCATCCTTGGATTACAACTCAGTTTTTAACCTTTCAACTTCCTCTTTCAAAGAATAAAATTTTGATCTCAAGAGAGTTCTCTTCTTGAATCTGTTGATTATATGACTCAAGCTCATTGAGATTTTTCTATTTTGACAATTTGCCCATAGTTCGCATGTTTTTGTATTCAACACACAACTGAACCAACTGCAATAATTATCAAATTGCAAATCGTTAACCATAGGTAAATCATATTGTTAAATCGTGTTGATCAACTATTTTGATACAAAACTGATCTATAAATAGTAATTAATCCCTACTAATAAATATTATTTTGTTTAAAACAAGTTTTAATAATATGTCAATTTCCAAAATTTATTTAAAAAAAAGAATTGACTTTTAATTGGAATGTAAATTGTCTGTAACAATTATGATTATGAGTATTCTATAAACTCATATAAATCTATTTTTCAATTAAAAACTTTTTATAGATATTTTATCTCTTCAAATAATGTCTTAATTAATTTTTCATAATTAAATTTCAAATATCAATAATAATTTAAAATTGATATATTGATGAAAAATTGAAAATAAAATAAAGATCAGAGATTGTTTACGGGGTTCACCAATTGACTACATCGTCGAGATTACTAAATAGCAATTTGATCTATTAAAAATCAATTTGTAAGTAATAATACAATTTACAATAATGATAAATGAAACATGTCACTTGCAATAAAATTGAAAACCAAATATTGAAGACTCTGTACCTAATTAAAAAATGTCTTCTTATTCACTCAAAACTCTCCGAGTACCTTCTTTCTCCAAAATGAGCAAATAACTCTCTCTGCAATTTCTATAGGGCTACAAGACTTTGTAATAGGCAAAAATGACCTCAATCAATGTATTCCAAAATTTTGCCTTTGTAAAAATAATCACGGTCAATCATCTGAATTTAATAACCTATGTTTTCTAGAATAATAAACATCATGTCCCTACTTCAAATATTTTTTACAATTTTTTTTCTGTACAAAAAAATATACAACTTCGATAATATTATGTACGTTGTTCTCTGCCCCTAAAATATAAAAATTCACAATATAAAATGAAATAAAATTATATATAGTCAATGTTGTCTAACAATCTCAACTCTATCCCAAAGTGTGCTTAAACTCCTATAATAAACTGCATGCAAATTTTAACAGAATGAAAATCCCATAGTTTATGAGAGGTTGAAATACCATGTTTTAATTTAATAAATCTTCCCATAAATAACATGGTCCAAGTTACCATGATCTTCCACACAGAACTGTCCACCATGCAAAAGTCAAGTTGATAATCCACATGGAGGAATAAAGTGGGTGGATGCATGTTAAGAATTTAACCGTTAAACATAAAACATATCCCATGCATATTAATAGGATAGAAGTTTAGCGTCAAACATGAGGATAAGGTTTATTAAAACATTTTTCATGCAAATCTCCACGTGGAAAAAAGTAAAGGTGGGGAATAAAGTTTATTAAAATGGGATAAAGGGATTTTTTTTTTGTTTTAAAAACAATATCTTATGGTCTTTTTTTTTAAACCCATCCACGTGGGAGTGGAAATAACTAAAAATTTGGGACTTGATAAGATTATTCAATGGTTTAATAAAACCATAAAATATGATATTAGGATTTAATTAAATTTGAATTTAATATATCACATGGTTATTAATAACCATAACAAATAGGATATTAGTAATATTTTGAAAATGGAGAAATTATGTTGGGAATAATTGGTTATGTGGAAATAATATCTTGGTGGCATTAGCGGAATTATATGGTAAAGTTGATAACGGGGTAATGTGGGTAAAGGTTGGTTTGGTCCCATATCTGCAACACAACACCCATTAACAACATAATAAAATAATTCTAATATAAAGAGTAATTGTATATACTCTTTATATCTTTATCACGTGTCGACTTTTCCATTGCGACACTTGTCTTTTCCACATTTTTTCATTCGAACCATATGACGAGTGAAAATCCTTTGAATCATCAACTTTGCCGAAACAAACAATTCTGTCAGATTTTTTGTATCAGGCAATTTTGTTTTGAATCTTTTCTTTGGGCCTTTATTTAGGCCACTTTCCTCGAAAGAATTCTACCTTGTACCTTTTGTTGCGAGCTTTGTGCCAAGACATTTCCTCCAAAATAATTAGTCTTCAGGGCTTTTGTCTTGCAAAAAATATCCAAAAAAATTTACTTATGCTTTGAACAAAATGTCTGAGAAGATCATGTCCTTATCTTTTTCTAGGACTTTTTTATTTGGAAAAAATATCCGAAAGAATTCATGCCTTCGGGATCTATGTCTCGGACAAAATGTTTGAAAGAATTGACTTAGACTATAGCCAAAATATCTGAAATAATTGACAAGGACCTTTTGCCTTCAGGGTAATTTTCCTAAAATAATTCTAATACTTATCCAAATGAACTTGAAACCATTTCTCCAAAGGAATTAACACTTAGTCATTTGTCACGTATCAAATAAGCTTTTAAGCCTAGGGACCTTTTGACTTGTTCTTAAAACTACTACCTGATCCTTGAAGATTGCTTGGGAACCCTCCATTTGCATTTTTGGACCTATTTCTAAGCCACTTGATCTTTTCTCCATTAGGGAACTCAGCTCACCTTTTCTATCCAAGAAAGAAGCTTGCTATGTAGGCCAACAATTAGCTAACATCTTTGGTGACTCAAATGAGGAGCATGTCTGCTATGCTTGAGAACTTGGACGATCTCTGTGACACTTGGATCATTTATATGATACATAGATAATTTATATGACTACAAGACATCCTTTTGATTTGAAAAACAAAAAATTCCAATAAGTAAGGAAATAAACAAACTTAAAGGGAAACTAACCTAATAAAGTAAAGGTAACTAACTTATTAAAAAGTTGTGCAAACAAATACATTATTTGAAACAGAACAAAAACAAACTAAATGTGTGAGAATCAAGATAAAATAAAAAACAACTATGTACAGGGAACTTAACTTCTTCAATAACAGTGCTTTAGATGTATCCCATTGACTGACATAGGGAGTTCTTCACCATTCATCCTTGTGAGTTGAAAAACATTGTGAGATTTATAGCTAGAGATTATGTATGAACCACTCTAAAGATATTCAAACTTTATATGATTTCCTGACGTAGCTCTATCCTCATCCTATTTGAGAACCAAATCTCCTTTTTGAAAACATCTTAAAGAAGTTTTGTCAAAAGATCTTTTTACCATTGTTTGATGGGTTTCCATGGCTAACATAGACCGATGCCTTGTTTCTTCTAGATCCATGAGTTTAGCATATCTAATTTCCATTGGCTCATTCTCCAAAAGCTCAAGTTGATGCATTAGTTCCAAAGCAGGGAATTCAAGAGAAATATGCATTCTTACTTCCTTACCATATACTAGCTTGTATGGAGAATTGGATATTAAACTTTTATAGGTGATCCTATCAGCGCACAAAGCTGACTTTAATTTGAGATGCCATAAATTCTGATTGTCTTCAACATTCCTCTTAATGGTCTTCAATAAATTCTTATTAGTGGACTCAGCAAGGCCAATGTCTTGTGGGTAATAGTTTAATGAGGGACTGAGAAAAACACTATGTTTAATTGCCTACTAGATAATCTTAGACTCCAAAAAATCCATAGTATTGTTAGAAATAATAGTTGAAGGGACTCCAAATATGGTAAGCAAACCTTTATATAAGTCTAAAATATTGGTTTCATTGGCTTCTTTTAATGCTACTGCTTTTGTCTATCTAGTAAACTAATCTATCGCAGTTAGGATCCTTTTGTGCCTTGAGCTTGAAATAGGGTTAATGAGACCAATAAAGTCCAATCCCCATTGGATAAAAGGTTAATTCACTAAAATTAGTTGGAGCAGTAAAGCAGTAAGCTTAACTTTTCCAACAAATATAGTACATTATCTGCATTTCCTAGTCCATACACGACAATCACCAAATATACTTAGTTAATAATACCCACCTCTCATGATCTTGTGGGTTGTGATCCTTGTTGAAAAATGACTTCCACCATGTCCATCATGGAATTGATCTAGTAGTATCTGTGTTTGACCTGACTCTATGCATCTTAACAACATACCATTGATATCTTTTTTGAGCAACACATTATCAACAAGAAGAAAATGAATTAAATGCAATATAAAATATATTCTCTTTGAAGGAGTCAGATGAGAATGATAAATACTATCTTGTAAGTATCTTACTATATCTTGGAACCAACTAGAAGATAAAGTGTGATCATTTGTGACTTCTTCATCATTCGATGCCATAACCACCCCATTGGCCTCTTGAAAATATTGGGCTAGATTTTCACTAAGTCCTTTGCCTCTAACTAGCTTTGTGACCCTGATCTCAACATCATATTCCATGACTTTGGTTATCCAACCAACTCTCTTGTCATTTATATCCTTGTTCAAGAGGAAATCCTTGATAATTGGATGTGCAACTATCAAATGTATCTTATTATTAGACAAGTATCTAAACTTTTTAAGAGACCTTATAACTTAAAGTACATGCTTTTCAACAAAAGAGTATCTTGTTTTATATTCTTCTATGCCTTGATTGAAAAAGGCTATTGACTAATCTAAAGTCTCTTTATTGTGTTGCATGAAAATCCCTGAAATTATGTCAATGTTAATATAGGTGTACAAGAAGAAATCCTTTGTAAAATTAGGGTTCAAGAGTGTATGAGCACTTTCTATAGCTTGTTAGGTTGTGGAGCTAAAAGCTTCACTGATGCAAACAGAGGAGGAGGTTGCAGAGAGGTTGCTGAAGTGTCACAAACACCGGCGTTGGTCACTCCAACCGACATCAACATGATTAGACAGGAAGAGCAACTGACGTCGGTCAGAAGTCGGCCAGCGTTGGTCACCTCCAGGGAGATAGGGACCGACATCGGTCGCCTGTGCGGTTCAGAACTGTAAGTTTTATGGGCAGTTAGTTAACGAACCAAGTGTTTGCATGTCAAGAGCCAAGTTTAGACTTAAAGCTGCAGATCTAATTATTGTAATTAGGTGTCTAATTATTGTTTGCATGAGATCTATTTAAGAGACTCATAGGCTGTATTGTAAAAGTGTGCTAGAGAGTAAGAGAGCAAATATTAGCTCCTTCTGTGTGTGAAGAGAGCATGGTGTGTTCCTCCTAGTGCCACAGTGCCAAGTGTGGGTGTTGGTTTGGAGAATCAGAAGGGTTCTTCATGTATGTATGATCTTGGTCAGCAGGTGTGCATGGCTACGTTAGGAGATCTGCATGGTAAGTAAGATCATTGATCTGTAGGTGTATGTGTGTGCATGATCCAAGTTTGCAGGTGTGCAGAACCAGATTGATTTGCAAGTGTGCAGAACCAAATTGATTTGCAGGTGTGCAAGATCAAGGAGGACAGCAACACAACAGGGAGCAGGATCAGGTAGGATCTACTTAGAGTACAGTGTGTACTCAGAAAGAGAGCAAAGAGGAAGGCAAGGTAGTTCCTTCCATAAGTAAGATCGTTTGGGTTGCAGGTTGTTGCAGTTCAGGGGAGATCTACTTGAAGTATGATTGTGTACTTGTTGGAGTGCGTGGAGCACTTGTGGAGTGCGTGGAGCACTGGTGTACTGGCAGTAGTGGATACTGACTGGTTGGAGGTGAACACCAACTCTGTGTTTGAGTTGTGTGTTGGGACCGTAAGAGAGAGAGCTTTGAGGGAAGATTTACTGTTTATGCCCTAGAGGTGTGGGAGCCCTAGAGGTGTGTAAGGAAGAAGAACTGTGGCAATCTTCTTTGTTGTATTTCCTTCTGGAAGAGTATTAATACAATTGTGTATTGTCTCTCATATTCTGTGTTATATTTGAATTCTAGTTACTTGTGATTCTGGTTTAATTTCGCATGTAAGTTGCTTGTATTTGGTAATCAATTGTGTGCTTTCGTAATTTCCCAACAAAGTGGTATCAGAGCTTTTGGTTGGGTATCTAACATAGCTTTCTTGATCTCTTCAAAACTTCTTAATCCTTTGGACCATCTAAAACTCTAACCCTTCTTTAGCATAACTATGAGTGGCCTAGCTAAAGTAGAAAAATTTAAAATGTATTTCCTTATGAAATTAATTTTGCCTAAAAAGCTTTGCAAGGCTTTCTTGTGTTTAGGCAAAGAAAATAAAATAATTGAGTCTATCATATTAGGATCTATATTCATACCATGATTTGAAATCACATGTCCAAGAATCTTACCTTCATGAACCGAAAAGGCACACTTTTTGGGATTTAGAGATATCCCAAACTATCTACATTTTTTAAATACTTGCTCAAGGTGAATCATGTGCTCGATTGCACTATCAAAGAATATTGTTATGTCATCCGAAAAGACAAGTACAAACTTTTTAAGGAGACCCTGAAATGCCATATCCATGGCATTTTTTAAAAGTGGATCCAACATTAGATAAATCAAATGACATATTTCTATATGCAAATGTCCCCCACTTTGTGGTGAAGACTATTTGAATTGGTCTTCTTCTTTGAACAAAATCTAATTGTAACCATTATAGCCATTTGACAAAGAGAACCTTTCTGAACCTGCAACTAGCTGTAGAATTTGTTCCATAAATGGCAATGGATGGTGGTATTTAGGAGATGCCTTATTCAAGTCATGAAAGTCAACACATAGTCTAATTTCACCACTCTTTTTCTATACTAAAACAAGGTTTACCACCTAAATTGAGTGTTTAATTAAAAATATTAGAGCTGACTCAATGAGTTTATATAGCTCATATCTCATCAAAAGTTCAAGATTTAAGTTAATAGGTTTTTATCTTTGCTTGACTGACCTAGTCTCATCCTCTAATTCAATGGTATGTTGAGATAAACTTGGATCAATTCCTTTATGTTCACTATACAACCATGCAAAGACATTTGCAAAACTTGAACATAAATCAATAAATGTTTACTTCTCTAAAGATTTTAAACTTTTCCCAACTTTAAGCTCTTGTCAGTGGTAATATCCACATTCATATAGTGTTCTTCTTTGGTTGACAAAGAAAACTTTTTTTTTTCTCAATTCATCATCTATGCTGAATATGTTTTCTAGGGTGACCAACCCTTTAGGCAATTTATTTTCCTTTAGCTATACAATCTGGTCACCATATTGCTATGAGAACTTGTTTTGATTTCTTGAAAAAAACTCAGCTTCTTCTTGTAATAACCTGACAATATAATTATCATCTTTAAATACTTACCAATTGTCATGGCTATTTGAGACAGAAGGCCTTACAATCACCTTGATGTGTAATTGAACCTTTTCATTCTTTATGTCGTTTGGGATACTGAATTATGACCTAATGGAAACCAACTTGTCTGCATATTTATTCTTATTTCTTGATATGGCACAAATATTAAAAGCTTGGAATTCTTCAAGTAAGTCCCATAGTCTATGTTTATAGGAATCAAGCAATGGATTCTTGCATATGTTAAGTCCTCTCACTTGGTGAACTATCAGTTCATTATCACCAAAGACTTGTAAGATACTTATCTTCATTTTTCTTAACTATTGCAAGCCATATACTAGTGCTTCATATTCAACAATATTATTGGAACAATAAAACTAAAACTTGAGAGAATAAAAATACCTTTTATTGATTGGATAAATTAACATCATTTCAGCTCTAGTGCCATGTTTGTTCCTAGATCCATTAAAATATAGTTGTCACAAGCCATCACTAGGTTAATCATCCTTCATAAAAGCCGAAATTGGTGTATCATTTTTATAAAGGAAATAGACATCAAGTCCTTCTTCAATTAACTTATAGGGATCATGCACATGTAAATTAGAGGCCCACTCATCAAGGAAAAGATTTAGAACTCCATCTAAAGGTGACTCAATTTCAACCTCAGTATTCTATAGTACTTTGTCTAAGATAACACAATTAGTGTTTACCATACTTGGCATAAATGGCTCCAAATGAAATCTTGAAATAGGTTTACAATGTATTGTTATCTTAGTAACATACCTAATCCTGAACATTAGATATGTACAATTAGCTGATGAATATCCTCTAATCTTTGAAGTAAATTTCCTTGATAGACACATGGCAAAATAGGGAGACAAGTCTACTACTACTACATCTTACTGAATAGAAACATTGGGACAAGCATGTAATGTCAAATTTAGATCCTTGATTATGCCTACTATCTTTGTTGATGACCCATCCAATTGTAATACACCTTTAGTATTTGGTTCACAAATAAAACCAAGATTGTATGCAATTTGTTTGGGTATGACAATGCTACTAGCTCCACTATCTATCATACAATTATGAAATAAGAAGTCACCAATTATTAAATAGAGATAAAAGGGAGGGGTTTTGTTTGATTTGATATTGGTTTTATCCACCTTTGTCATGTTATGTACCTGCTAATCAGATTACTTGGTAAGTTGGTTTCAATTGGCCAAAATAACTCCTTGTTTCTCAATTGGTTCTTTAGATACCTTAAGAGTTGAAAGCTCTTGAATCAGCATGTATTTTTTTCCTAGAATAGAAAGGGAATCCCACATGATAATTCTAACATTTGATTTATTCATTTGATCTATTATGCTGAATGAGCTACACTAGCCTTTGGCTACAACTTTTGAACCACTTATTGTTCTCTAATTACAGGTATTTGGAGAACCTTTCCTGCCTCTGCATTTTGATTTTTATATGTTGTAGGGGTAATAGGTTGATCCTTAACACTTTTGAGAATAATGTTAGGAACACTAGAAGTATCGATCACATCTTGAGTTTTCTTAACTGCTCTTCTTTTAACTCTAGTCAGAGCTACAACTTGACCATTTATGTTGCTAGTTTCACCAACTTGATTGAATGCAATATGATCATCCAATTGTCAATTAACATTGATGGCATCAGGCTACCGTGGAACTTGTTGAACTTCTCCTTGGGATGTCATATTCATCTCTTGATATTGACCACCTTGAAGAGATAATTATTCCTGTGTCATTAGTGCAATAATAATATCTTGTGATATTAAGGCTTGATTTTGGATGTCATTTGGATTAAAAGGCTGCCAACTTGAATCTTGCATCAAGTTATTTTGAGGAATAATAGATTTTGAACTATAAGGTACCTTAGGATCAAGGGCTACATATGGCTTAGTTTGGGTTATGGCTCCTTGATTTTGGTAAGGTTGTCCATTGTCCTTGAAACCTTGATAAAGAGGTCTTTGGTTATTGAAAGATTGATAAGTGTTCTAGTTTTGCTCTTGATAAGGTCTACCTTGGTACTATTGTCTCTTGAGTTGAATGATTTCATTCCCATAAGCTTGTAGCATACTTTTTAGATCTCCAATCTCAGTAGATTGATTAGAAGGGGCTACAACTTGGGCTTTTGGAGATAGAATAGGATCCATTGATAGGATTTGAAGAACTTAAGGGGAAGAAACATGTTGTAATTTTAGGAATATAGGCATTAAAGGCCTTAGAGTAAGTTTATGAGCTTGTATCAAGTTGTTCTTTAGTTTTATTACAAGTTCATAGGTATTTGGCAAAGTATTACCACTTATGAACTATATCATGACACTAATATCAGAATTAGAGGCCTTTAAATAATATAAAAATACATATTTTGGAGATGGTATAATCAATTCAAGGATCCTAGTCCATGTCTTTTGGAATCTGAGGTTAAAATCAGATATGAACTCATGGGGGTACCTTTGTATGGTAGTCAGTTGTTCAACCAAAGATAGATGATCAGATTTATCTTTAAACTTTCTGACCAAGGCTGCACCTAAATCATCCCAAGTAGCCATGGAGGTCAAAGGAATATTTTTATACCACTGCAATGCTTTCCCTTGAAATAAGCACAATATCTTGAGTAACATTTTGAACAAAACATAGGTTGGAAACACCCTGAATATGCTCAATAGTAGTAGTTTTATCCCATTCTCCTGAGAAGAAAGGGATACTCTTTAAGGTTGACATAGGGATATCATCATATTGGGCCAAATTCAGGGGACTACCCCTATTGAATGAAACAAACACTTGATTCCTAATAACCATTTGGGCAAAAGGGATTTGGCTTATGGGGAAAATAGATTGGACTAAAACAATAGGATGACCAGGAGGTGAATACTTCTTTTGAGGATAAGGATTTGTCCTATTGATTTTTTTATATAAGAAGTAGAAGGCAATTTAATGTGTTCAAAAGGAATACCTCTACTTGATGACCTTGTTGTAACCTTTGACATGAAAACATTGTCTAAAAGATGCTTTGAGTTCTACAACTTGAAAGATCTTCAACCTTTGATGATAGTAGATATCTCATCCTGTTGTAATTTCTTCTTCTTAATCTTCAAATTTTAATTATACCAAGGAATCTTGGTCCCATTGGGTGTGCCAAAACTGTTGGTGTCTTAGATTTGCACCCTAGCTAAGAAGGGGATTGTTCAGATATTCCTTCTCAAATTTAGTCTAACATGGAACCCATCCTAAGTTATGGGTATCCTAATAATGGATCAGACCTCTGGAGAAGATCGGCTTCCTTTTGGATCTATCACCTATACTAAACCTAAACTAACACTTGCTTGAAAAAGGGAGAGAGATTTTGACAATAACTTATGAAAGCATGTAAAAAGAGGTGATGCACCCATGATTCAATCACTCAAACTCACACAAGACACACTATGAGACACATTCAAGACCAAAAAATATCAATCTCACATAAATATTTTACAATAAGGCATGACTCAGTTATTAAACTAGCTTGAGAGGGCAAATATCCACTTTCAAGCTAAATAATAAACTGTAAATTGCACTTATAATGACTTGTGAGAACTATCAAGCATTTCATGAAGGTGAGAAAATTTAGACATAGACAAGGATCATACATTCACTTAACCACAATATATGAATTTCAAAGACACACTTCAGTCTAGCTTAGAAAATGATTGAATTCAATTTTTATTGCATCAAAAGGTGTTACAGTACAAATCTTGACAGAGTTTTGTCATACCCTAAAAAGGGATCCATTTCAAGGCTTAGAAACCTATATTTATAGAAAATGGAAATAAAGAGAGAGAGAGTTGTGTATTGAAAGATTCTCAACCACTTTTTATGGATTAACATCAATTCAAGGATGCTGACTCATGGCATTATCAATAAAGAATAAATTCTGTAAAAGAATTGAATGCTCATTGTCGTTATCCATCCACCCAATGTCCTTCTTGTAACTCCATGTTATTATCTAATTATCTGTTGATGAGGACCAAACTTCTCATGCTTTGGAACTGACAAAATCATGGCACATCTATTTTGGATGATCATGAGAACCTACTTATCAAAAATGTGACCATACTGATAGGTGAAACACCTCTGCATTATCACATTTATGTTTGTATTTGTTCCAACTCGAATTTGGGTCCATTCTATAGACAAAAAACCAATCTCAAACCATTGGTTTTCACAGTCACAATATTCATGAAAACCTACAAACTTCTTGACCTTGCTTCACAAACACTAGCCCATCTTTTATCTTTATATTTGGTTCAATATGAAACACCTACTCTTTATATAGAACCTTGTGAGAGCCGAGAGGCTACTATGCACAAAGATATTCCATCTAAAAGCAATGAACATATCAATGGAATGACTCTGTAATAGGATCTACAAGTTCCAAGTTATTGACCAAAGGTCCTATTTAAACTTCAATGGTGACAGAGCTTTGTCCTTAACCATCTTGCCTATATGACAATGTCTACTATTGATTGAGCTCTAATGGTAATATGGGTCCTTAAGATTTTATTCACCTGGGTTGAAGAACTAGTTCATTGACCTTCAATGGAAGCTCTTTAATTTTTTTTATTGGTCATCGATTGCCAACTTGGACCATTTACATTATGCCCAACTATCTTTTTTCTTATTGGTCTCATATATTTTATTGACTTATTGACTCTACTGGCACAATTAGATTTGAATGTACAAATACATACGAGTCCATGATTTCCTTCTTAAATATCCCTTTGACATGTTAACTTATTCGTGCACCGTCAGATCAAAATATATTAAGCGATGTAAGCCTTTGATTTCCCTAGTCCCATCTCTTATCAGTTCTTGTGCACTGTTGGATCATTAGTACGAATGAATGCTAATTATTGATCTAGCTTAGACCCACTTTCTTTTTAGTTAATTCACACCATCAAATTTCTACCTAGTGGATACGCATGGTTAGATCTTGATTAATTTTTAGCCTTTTAAGGACCTAAACCCAAAGACCTTTTGACTAGTTTGACCCCAATGCGAACTGTTAGATCTTATGTGTCAATATATGAGCTCATGTAGATTGTTAGATATCGATCAACTTTAAACCTTTTAAGGACATTTTTGAATCTAAATGGCTATCCCACGAGGCCCAAATTTGACATTTGCATGCCCATATTTAACATCCATGCAAAGTATTTAACATCCATGTGACCATCATTGAGATATTTGAAATTTCAATGGTTACTTGACATGGCCTGAATTTGACATTTATGCACCCATACATTGATGTCTGTGGGAACGTCAATGGCATCTATGAAATTGTCAATATTTGAACCTCCAATAGATGACTTTTGGGATTTACTCTAATGTCTACATGAACATCTCCAAGGCATTTGAGAAACAATGGTCATTTTCTATGCTTGAATTTGACACTTGTGCACCCATCATTTCTTTGTTGGATCAACTTTGCCGAAATAAACAATTATGTCAGAGTTTTTGTATTAAGCATTTTGTTTTGGATCTTTTCCTCGAGCCTTTGTTTCGACCACTTTCCCTAAAATAATTCTGCCTTGTACCTTTTGTTGCAGGGTTTGTGCCAAAACATTTCTTCTGAAAGAATTGGTCTTCAAGGCTTATGTCTCAGACAAAATATCTGAAATAATTTACTTATGCTTTGGAAAAAATGTCTGAGAGGATTATGTCCTTAGCTTTTTCTGTGGACCTTTTGATTCAGACAAAATGTCTGAAGAATTCATGCCTTTGAGATCTCTGTCTTGGACAAAATGTTTGAAAGAATTGACTTAGACTAAAAATAAAAATGTCTGAAAGAATTGACAAGGACATTTTGCCTTCAAGACAATTTTAATGAAATAATTCCAATAATTATCCAAATGAACTTGAAACGATTTCTCCAAAGGAATTAACACTTAGTCATTTCCCACGTATCAAATAAGCTTTTAAGTCCAGGGACCTTTTGACTTGTTCTTAAAACTGCTACTTGATCCTTGAAGACTGCTTGGGAACCATCCATTTGAATTTTTGGACCTATTTATAAGCCACTTGATCTTTTATCCATCAGGTACTTAGCTCACCTTTTCCATCCAGGCAAGAATCTTGCTATGTAGACAAAAAATTGGTTAACAGATACATTGGCTCCTTTGCTTTCTGTAACAAGATGGATAATAGTAGACCATTACATAGAATGTAAAGGGTATTATAACAAGATGCAATGAATTATACATACTGTAATAAAATGTGTTATACATCCAATGAATATATATACTCGATATTTGTATACCATTACAAATAATGTAAAGGCTACGAGTTTTCCCTTACCTCCAAGAAAGTGGATAAACATCGTTGCAGCTTTGATGATGTTGTTTTGACTGTATAATTGTCCTGGAAACTTTGATGATGTTGTTGTGACTCTATACCAAGAGGAAATGATGAAATGAGAAAATCTGAATGTTGTCTTAGGGAGTAGAGGGGTGTTTATCATGATCACTTTCTTATTGTTATTTCATTTTATAATAATGTATTTTCATGATGGCTTGCACACTCAGCCTTTGAATATGAATCTAACAAGTAATTGGCACAAAACATGATGAATGAAGTCCCATGATATTTCACTATAAATTTTACACACATGACACTTTTATATGGTACATGTCATGGGGCATAGGGTAAATTAATAATTAATTTATAAAAAAACAAATCCTATGTCAACTTAATTCATTGTCTTTGGTATATAACATTGTTGTATGCACCATGGAATGGTAGTGGCAAGAAAAATCTACCAACCTCGGTGCTAATAATGTATACTGCAACATTTTTGAAAGTCTTATCAATCAGAGCTATTTAATAGTGTGATCTCTCAACTCCCTACGAAGGTTGTCACTCTTAAAAATTTGAGAGGCTTTACAAACATCTTAGCTTCTAAAGATGTCAAGAATATAAAAAATATCCATGCTTCCACCATTTATAAAATTAGGGCAAATTTTTTGAAATAGTCAATACAGACAAGAGTTATATACACCCAGTGATGAAGTCGAGGAGTCAAGCTCAAAATTCCATCACAGATATAAGTACTAATGTTAACAAATTTTGAAATCTCACACAATTGATTGATTTGAAAGTAAAATGAAATGATTCAGTACAAATCCATCTTAAAGGACTTTTTCTTATGGGAAACTATATGACTTTCCCTCATAAATCATTTAAATCAAATGCGTAACTCATATCATAAGTTATTAACATCTAATGTTTTTGAAAACTCCATCATAAATAAATGAAATATGTATCTCTAATCTAATGTGTAAAAAAATTGGGCATGCATAAATAAAGCTCCATGTTTCAATTCTTTAAAATAAGAGGAACAAAAGATTTGGTGTCCAGAAGCTTCCCCTCAAACCCTATTTACTTGATCCAAATGAATGCTTACCATAGACATGTGGCCCTAAATGAAACCAAAACATACGAGAGCCTTGAGTGCTTAACATAGTATACACCTACCTCATAAGATAAAACCAATGAAACAATTGTAAGACATAATTACTTTTGTGACCCTTATATGCATGCTACAATCATATCACATAAAGATAAAAGATTTGTAATGCGTAGATGACACTTTTTATTTAATGAAGATAAATATCTACATACAATTCCCTTATAGGAAAAGTCTTAGTATCTTGAACAAACCTATTCATAATAGAAGATCCGATATCACGTTTTCATTGTCTTTAGTATGTCATAACATTTGACATGATGTATGATAAAAACATAGTGAATATCCACAAATTGAATCAAACATTTTTTCAATTTTTTTCTTCTCCTCTTTTGTTCCTTATTTTGTGCTAAACCATCCTTGTCATGTCATTAAAAAAATGAATACAATTATTTTCACAAAAAAAAAAAAAAAAAAAAACACAATTACTTGATTCAAAAGCAAGAGTGATTGAAAAACCAAGGATAAACAAAAATACCTTCTCCTTCAAGTCTCGTCTTCTCCCCTTCACATTCTTGTTTGCACCCAAGGAAGTTTCTTTTTCTTGTCAAGTTTCATAACTTGTTTGTAATCACAAGATATGAATGTATTGGTGAATGAATGAATATAATGTAAAACACAATGTATCACTTACTTTTACAAATTCCCTTTGCCTTAGAATATCCCTCCTCCTTTTCTCTTTGTTTTCTTTAGAATTGTATATCTTGAGTTCTTTTATGGATGCCAACCCTTCAAGGTTCAAATTATCAGAGTCAGAAACACATTCTTTTTTTTAATTCAAGTTTTCTGTGTTTACGCATCTCATACATTTGTTACTGCAAATTCCATTAAACATACCTCCATTATATTCTTTTGATTGGGTGCCTTGGTGCTTGACAATCTAGAATGGGAGGTAACATGTACATTTCAAATTGATGTGAATTGAACTATGGTTTTGACCATAATCTCTTCCCACCTGCATACAATGCAAGACATTATGGTGAAATACAATATAATTAGTCATTGTATCCAAAATCTTGAATTATCTTGTAACCACATTCATCATACTCAAAGATAATATACACGTATGAAAAGGTTCAAATAAAACAAGTATCTCCAATTTCAAATTCATAGGATATACATTTGAATTGAAATATAAAAACATAAAACAATTCATCTTGTATAATGCAGAGATTGTGCCATGTTACAAAAATCTTGTGGTAGTTTAAATTCAACATCGTCTTCATGCTCACATGAAACATGTGAGTTCCTTACTTGCTCAGAGATGGTAGCATGTTCTTATGAAAGTAAAAGAATAAAAATTAGATCACAATCCTACTTCATATCACTTAAAAAACTCATAATTCTCCACATTCTACCTTGTCCTTTGAAGGTTGCCCATGTTCCATTCTTTTGCTCTTCATGCAAGGGAGGATAATGGGTGCCTATGCAGGTAAAATTAATAAAAAAAATCATAATTATGTTTCATCTGATTAAATAAACACGTGTGAATACAAACATATTATCTTGTCCTTCTCTCTATGTTTGTGTCTATACGAAGAGGTTACAGAGGTCATTCGTTTCATTCTTTTACTCTTCCTGCGAGGTAGGGTAATAAGTTCCTATGCAGGTAAAAGTAATAAAACAATATCACAATCGTGTTTCATACAAATTAAAAAAAACTTCCAAATCCCAACATATTACCTTCTCCTTCTGACTAGGCCCATGTGCACATGGAGAGGTTATCAATGAATCTTTTGGAAACTCATAATTTGTAAAGTCCCTGACCTCCAATGAAACAAGTGTAACACCCCTCACTACCATTGTTTACCTGACAAAAAAGTGCAACAATTATAAGTCTTGAATAGGTATACAATAAGATATACATGTGAATTGAAAATGGAAGGACGTGAAAGAAGAATTACCCTTGTATCATGAGAATCATTTACAACATCATAATTTGGATTGTCCTTGTCCTCTAATGAAATAGGTGAATTTGTTTCTTCTTCAGAGACAATAATAGGTTCATTTGTAGGCAAAAGAAAAAAATGATGATCACTATCAAGTTTAATACCAATTTCATAAACTCACAAACCCCACATATTTCATTCTCCCATATTACCTTCTCTATGGGAGGAAAGTGTCCATGTGCATGGAAGGAGGTTGCAGAGCCTGGTTTCATCTATTCAATTCTTTTGTTCTTTCTATGAATGGGAGCAATGCATCCATCCTCCCTACCATTATTGCACTAAAAAATTAAATCACTATTTATAATGATAATTTATAATTAAACAAAAGAGTATAAATATTAAAATATAACAAATTAATAAAATCTTACCACATTCCTTGATTATTTTTTTTGCTGATGTTGTTAGAGGAACTTAGGGAAGATTATCCTAGGTTCGACATGCTCGTCATGATTCACATTCTGTATTAAAAAGTTGAACCAGTTAAAATTTAAAATCATGATTGATCACTAGAATAAAATGGTTAAAATTTAAATACAATCAATTCACAGTACTAACATTTTCAACCAGGTGAGACTGAGGTCCAGGTTTGGAACATATTGTGTTAGTTACAAACCACCAAGGGTTGTTTGAATCCAAGTTCAAAGTAGAAATGATAAATGGTTAGCTTTGCATATAACTTATAATCACTTAAATAATTAAATAAAACAACCTAAAACAAAACAATGTTTTCATATTATCAAATCAATATCATTTAATTCAGCCAACGTGTCTTTAATTATTTGGGTTGGCATCCTTTCTAATTTATCAGACTATTATCCAAAGTTATACAACTTCTTTATTCCTAGTTTGGTTGAGCCATGTAACTTTATTGGAGACAATTCTGCTGCTAATGAGTGAAGGCTCTCGAAAGGATCACAACCATGTTTTGGGTCACGAACAGTCACGAAATCCACTAATAAGATAATATACACACCATTTCATAAACATAATATTAGATCATTGTATACTAATGACAAGATAATTTTAATAATAATAAAGACATACACTCATGTACATATAAACAAACCCAACAAATGTTTATATGCATTGCCTATTTATGGAAGGAATATAAGTGCAATGCATTGTCTGTATTATGTGAAGAATTTATATGTCCAATTTATGTATGATAAAAGTTTAGTGCATTATATGTCCAATTTATACATTGAAGGATTTGGAACCCTATTATGTGAACATTTTATATCATGATTGATTAATTAAAATATCTGGTAAAATAAAACATACTTGGAGTTGCAGTGTTCTTCGTTTTGTCTATCATGGCAAAAAAAACAAGACATGAAAAACCAGTCGAGAGGGATTGTATGTGGGGTGAGGACATTTCGTATCTAGTGATTGATAATGTTATTTACTCTTCTTCGCACAACCTAAAAAAATATGAAGTAAATAATCAAGATATCAATTTCTTTCAATCATTGAATCGAAGGAAGAAGAAAATATCACGCATGATAGTAAAAAAAAAAGTTAAAAGTACATTCTGATGGTAAAATAGAAAAAAAATTGAAATCTCACACTATTACCTCCACCACTGTAGATGCCATTATATATTATGCCGAACAATCCCAAAACATGACATAATATATTTAGTTGTCAAAAGAAAAACAATAATATTTAAATTAAGATTGTCTATCAATTTTAGTGCAAAAATATACAATGTTGCACACAATAAATTATAAAATTTTAAATACAATGCAATACAAGTTTAAAAAATACAATGTTGTTCATAATGAACCTATTACTTTAAAAAACATGTTTTGCATTTCATTGCTTCCTTGTCCATAAATGTTAAGGTTGTGCCCTTTTTAGATGCCAAATTAATATTATGTAAAGTGGGATTCAAGATTCAACAATGCAGACAATCCATTTCATTATAGGTAACCATCTAGTATAGTAAATGCTTCCTCTAGGATGTTTCTACGAATGCGGTGCACGTTTATGGAACTAGATAATGAACACACAAGCTCATGTAAAAGTCAAAAAGGAATAACCTAATGACAAAAAAAAATGGAATAGGGTAAAGACCTATAGGTAATTGAGAATGTAAGAAGTGGGGCCAATTATTGAAGGGCTAACGGGCAAATGGAAAGGATGAAGAAGGAACCTCAGAGTATCCAACAGACACATGGAGGTCATGCTGACAGTTGACCTCCACGTGCATGTTAGATACTTTGTCTACCTTTAGAGTATCCAACAGACACATGGAGGTCACGCTGATAGTTGACCTCCACATGCCTATTGGATACTCCATCTATCATCAAAGTATCGAACATGCATGTGGAGGTGTTGTCATGAAATTTTACATTTCAAGACAACACCCCCAATTGCACTCATACAGGGAATTAGAGGTGTTTTAAAGAGAAGGACAATAAATTTTTAAAGAATAGAATATTGAATCCGTATCCCAATGGGCAAGGCTTGGGTATAATAATGAAATCTAACTATATTTCAAGCTTCCAAATAGTGTGTTGAAGATATATCGATACTTTTTCTTTCGATGCAACAAGATTATTGTCATCATGAAAAGCATACTATGATAGAGACATGAGAGAAGTCAGGAATTCATTTGAACTCATCAGCATCAGAGTGAAAAAGTCTCTAATTTTTGTTCAAATGTAGAGACTAGATTCGAGAGATGAATTTTGACTACAAACACTTGGTATAAAAACTTCATCTTGAACTTCAAAAATCAAGGAGGAGAATCATAGTTGCAGGTTTCAAGTCATGAAAAAATACCAATGCACTTTTACAAGTTGTGCAAATTGATTTTTGCAAATCTCAAGTTGTACATCCCAACACTTTTCCAAGTCATGTAATTTGTAAATTATTTATCCACTCGATGTAATTTGCAAATTCTTTTTTTCACTCAGTGCAATTTGCAATTTTTTTTCACTCGATGTAATTTATAAATTCTTTTTTTCCACTCGGGTGCAATTTGCAAATTCTTTTTTGCATTTGTTCTTCCCATACAAATTGAATTTTTCTTTTTCATGGTCGTGCAATTTCAAATTTCACTTTTCCTGACCGTGCAAATTGAAATTACATTTCCCTGAGTCATGCAATTTTGTTTTGCACTTCTCTAAATTTGTGGTAAATGGAGAATGATGGTGGTTTCAAAAATAAATTTATGGCATTTTGAAAATGAAGTGGTTTTATCAATAAAACCCATGGGTTTGACTGGTTGAATGGTTGTTTTGGTCCCAAAACTCATGGTATTCACTAGAAAAGCATGGTATTTGTTGGACGTTTGTAGTTTTCACTAGTAGAAGGCAATATTAATGAGACAAAGTTGTTTTACATGGGCATAGCCAACATTAATTCAGGTTTCAGATGGATATATGTTTGCATGTGTTGAGTAGTATTTAGTGTCAGGTTTATGGATGTGGGCATAAGTTGCCAATCTAAAATTTTGGAAGCCAAATGCAAATGATAGGTGTAAATTAAAATTTATTTACTATTGCAAGTGCCCTCTTAGCGCTTGAATCATGTCAGAGACTTGATAAGATTAAATATTTCTATGGCGAGCTTCACAAAAATATTAACATGAATATGATGCTCTTATGAAGAAAATGTTTCTATAGTGAAAAAAAAAGATGACTAGAAAACATCAGTGGTCATTGAAAATTCTCAGTCAAGTAAATTTGAAATTACCCAAATAGATGCCGATATAAAAGACAAGCATATGCAGGATGAAATTTCCTGACAAGTGCAAATTAATGATCGAGATTACCTTCAGCAAAGGAGAAAGCGAATGAATTCTTCATCAAGCTTCTAGTCTTTTCATATTAATGTTGGATCTCATTTTATAATTTTTAGTTGCAAATTTTATGTAATCGTAACCTTGTAAATACAATTCATATAAATGCACTATGACACTTTGTAAGTCTCGAATTGTGTAATTTTGATTTACACATTTCAAGTGGTGTAAAAGCACCAAAATATTTTTGCACCATTCAAGTGGTGCAATTTTGTAATTTTACTTTTGCACAAAGTGCAATTGCACCAATGCATCTTTATATCACTCAAGTGGTGCAATGTTTTAATTTCACATTTGCACGTGGTGTAATTACACCAATTCACTTTTACACCACTTAAGTGGTGCATTTTTGTAAACTCATTTTTGCACCATCTGTAACACAAAAAAAATATGATTATGCACCTTAACCACTTTCCTGCATTATAAATATGAGTGTTAGGCTTCTTGTAAAAGGATAACTTTTGGTAGTGAGACTCTTCAAATTTTTTTTGAAGATGACATTATATTTTTGACTTAATAAAGATTAGAACAGAGAGATTTTGTAGACTTTGTGCTCAGGATTTCTTTGTGAGTTATAATTTTGCGTATGATTCATCTGTATCTGTATCTTTACTTTAAAATTATTTTCATAATCACTTCCAAATTGTCAAAAAATGAGAATTTCACATTAATTATTTCTTTTAGAATCATTTTATGTTATTTCTATGAATATGAAATCTCGATGGGTATAAGCAATATTTTAATTATCTTTTACCAATAAATATAAGATAGTTGCCTTTCATTCTGTTATTAGTAGTAGATAATTATCTCAATGTATGTTTTGTATTCCTAAGAGTGAATTAAGTCTTTACCACCCATTGAATTAGAGAGGTTTCCATGAATATAGTATTTTCCCCTTCTTGGGCCATTCTAGTAAGTTTTCTTATTTAGCTACCTAGAGTTGTCTTTCATTTTTTTTGAGATTATCATGATAACTTCTGTATTTAATTGACTATAATAATCCCATTCCCCCTTTTCATTTCTCATTTCCCCCTCTTTTCTATCATTCCTCTAATTTTTCTTTATAACTCCTTTTTGTGCTTTTCAGTTAAAAGTATGAAATCCCCAATAGATTTTTTTTTGTTATGAATAGCTTTTCCCCCACTTTCCCCTTTCTGTGTTTCAATAAAAGAAGCTCCAATTGCTAATAGGAGAGGGACTTTGTCCATGTGTTGTTGACTAATGTAAGGACTCAGTTCCCATACTGTTGACTCAAAGTCACCAATTTGTCCCCTGACAAATTTTTGAGCCAATAATTTTTGGTGGCTCCGTTGGGGATCAAAGTGTTTTACATGCATGATTTTCAGACATTTCAAGGAACTTCCCTTGGAATGGAGGTTGGTGAATCCATTGAGATAAAACACCTAGTGTCTGCATATTTCTGATTAAAGAAATGGTGTTGGTTCACCCCAACTCTAATGTTCCTCATTTTCCATGGGGAAAACATTTTGGTTCATTGCCTTTGGCCCAATATAATGAGTTATCTTCAGGGTCAAAGAAAAGATTTTCAAAATTTTTAGGAGAAAATGGTCAAGATGCATATAATCATATCCTAGCCTTCACAGTGTCCTGTTGCATCTTAGGAGTGATGCATGAATATGTCATTAGATTTTTTATTGAGCCTCTCATAAGATCTAATGCTGAGTGGTTTTGATATCTAGAAGATGGATGCACTATGAATTGGGACTCCTTGAAGACCAAGTTCCTAAATAGATTCAAATCAGCTATGAATGTGTGTGCATTGTTGTCAATTTTTTTCCAAATTTAAAAGTGAGATGATGAGCAAATAAGAGAGTTCGTATCACATTTCAAAAAATTATTGAAACTGATCCTTTGAACAAATCAACCAAGTCTCAATAATCAACTTTGCATCTTCATTGTTCCCTTCACCCAGAGATAAAGTTCATCTTGATAAGAACAAGGTAAATGGCTTAGAGTTTGCACAACAAGAAGCCATTGAGATTGAAGATGATTTGATCATGTCTGGAATGTTAAAGATTTTTTTTTAAAAAGGTGCTACAACTATTGAAAACGCAGATGAAGAAATAGTGAAACTCGATACAATCAAGAGTTTACAATATTTAGAAAAGAGACTTCAAAGGCAAGTTTCTGATCAAACATGTCAAAAGTCTAGCAAAGAGAAATAAAAGGTGATTCCTATCACATATGATTGTTTTAGTTTCACAATTATGGAAGAAGGTGAATAGTTGGAAAAACTAATGATTTATTAGAGAATAGATGAAGAATTTAGCTTTCCCCTTGGCAAAAAAGAGAAAAAATTGTATGTTTCACATGATTGCTCGAATCTCATGATCCTAGGTGAAAATGAGTTGTTTGAAGAACAACTAATTGAATCACAAATAGAAAGAAAAAATAGTGCAGAATATGATCTTTTACCTTCTGAAGATAAAGATAGTAAGGAACTAGTTTTTATTAAAGCAAAACATCTTTCTTGTATCAAAATGGAAGACTCAATAGTCAAAAATAAAGATTTCTCAGGTATTTCATTTTCAGGTTCTTTCAAAGAAGAGTTCTCTACATAACATGAATACAAAGCAATCAACCCCATACAGATTGAAAATCATAAGTAGGCCAACACTAAAATCAATAAATACATGAAGCTAGAACAAAATGAATGGTGCCTGATATTCATTACAAGCAAAATGGAAATTATCAAGGCAGAAGAGATTGAAAAATATGATGACAATGATTCATTAATGATGAATTTGTCTCTATTGTGAGAAGTAATGTGGCAAGGAATATTTGCACTCAATTCATTCCAAAAGATACTCTTGTTATTCCAGCTCAGAAAGTAACATGCAACACACTTCTCTTCATTTCAGATCTTGTATCTGGTACAAATACATGCGAAACCAACCAAGAAGTCATTGAAAATTTTTGGTATTGCTTAGGAGTGATCACAAAAGATCAAAGAATTCACAATGTTTCCATTCTAGGATATGAAGATAGTAATGATTTTTTCATTCATGATCATCCCTGTGTGAATGATAACTATAAATTTCTCTTCCCACCTGCTTGGTCAATGTTGCTAAATGTGTTCAGAGTTCATAAGTCAACTCATTATTTCGAAATGATGGGTACTTCTCTCAGCCAGTGAATGGTTTTGTATAGTCTTCTTATTTTCTTTTGCCCTCTATAAATAGTTTTGCTTTCCCTATTTTGACTTGTTTCCTTTTCCCATTTTGTTTTGGTGTGCGTGTGTTGCTTTCAATAAATGCAACAGTCTATCTATTGTCCCTGTTTCTCCGTGTTTTGGTCTTTATGTCTGCACATATTTGTAGTTTTAATCTCTATCTAGAAAATACCATGGGCAGTCACATGATTTGCAAGAATCTCAGAATGGTCTTTGCTTCAGGGTTGATGAAAAGATCATATTTTTAGAAATAAACATTGAAGTTATTCAACTAAGCGAATCTATAGGAAAAAATTAACAATAGATTCAGAGAATAACTATTTTAGTATTAAAATGGTGATAATGTTTGTTCCTTAAATGACAAAATGGACAAGTTTTCTCATAAATCTCTTCAAGCAAATAAGGGGTAAACATGCAAATTTTTAGAACAAGAGATATGGCCTAGCAACTCGTTTTCATTTCTCATATGATTGAGATAGGTGAACTTGCTGTTAGCTAGCCGGATCAAGACGTGCAAATATGCACTACATAAAAAATTTCAGGAACTTGGTTCTAAAAGAGGAAATTGGGTAACTAAGGTTCAAGAGTATGATCTGGAGGTCAAGCCTAGCAAGTTGTTACCACATGTATAGTCAATCATAAAAATTTTAAGAGGGGTTTCTCTCTTTGCATTTTAGTTTGTGTGAAAACACATAATGAAAAATGCCCTCGCATACACTATTCTTTAGGATATGTGATAGCATCTATGAGGTTGAGTACTTGATGCACTCGCATACACTATCTTTTTGGAATACGTGATAACACCTATTACGCTGAATACTTGATGCCCTTGCATACACTGTTCACTAACATGTGATATCATCATGATGTTTTGAGGACCCATTGTTTCATCAAAGATTGATCACTTCTCAGTTGATCAAATTTGCAGCGAAATTTAAAACTCCATTGCCCCTTGAATAAAATGCTTGTCTGTGAAATCAACGTCTAAGTTCTTCTCTATCCCTTACAATTTAGAGTCTTCAATCAAAGCCATTTGTTGTCTCCATTTTTATTTTGAACTTATGTCATAAATCGATAAAATATGTCATTATGACTGCAATCGTTTATTTTCTTTAATGCAAGTAAAAAATGGTTAAGTATTTTGTTCAAGTCAAATGTCAAGTTTGTAAAATTGCTTTTCAAAGGGATCAAATTTGGTCAAATGGGACAAAATACATACGAGAAATAAACATGGATTGGTTTGTACTTTGTCTAATTGAATTATCATTAACATTTTCAAATCTAGTTAAGTCTACAAAGATATTAAGACATGGGTCCCATGGAGGGGGCTCTTGCTCCTATTTTTAATGAGCAGGGGGGCCCATGAAAAATGAAAGGTATGGTAAAAAGAAATTTTAGAATCTTTTCTTAAAAGTGAGGAGGTGGTTATTTTTTAGTTCTAGGGGGTGAAAAAGAGGGTTAGAGTTTCCCATATATGCTTCTATTTTGTAGGAAGATATTATACTAATTATAAATATATGAATAGACAAAATTTATGTAAACTTTCATTATAAATAAAAATATAATAATTTTAAATATTATCTCCTATATAAAATAGCAGTATACACTCAGATTTTTCATTTCATGGGACCATTTTTGCTACATATGCTCCTACATTCACTTTACATTACCCCCTAAGATAGGGGACCCATGGAGGGCGCTCCAATGCCTATTTTTAATGAAGTGGTGGCCCCATGAAAAATAAAAGGCATGCAATAAGATATTTTAAAATCTTTTCCTAAAAACAAGGTGCTGTCTAATGGTGTCTATTTTTAGGAAGATATTCTACTAAGTGTAAATTTATGAGTGATCAAAATTTGTGTACGCATTAATTATAAATCAAAACACAATCTTTTTAAATATTATCCTTTATAAAATTGAAGCATACACTCAAAATTTTAATACCATGGGACCACTTTTGCAATATATACTCTTACATTTATTTTGGAATATTTCTTGAGAAAATTTAGCAGTCCTCTCCCATGGGACCACTTCTTAAGAAAATTTAAGAGTCCCCTCCCATAAAACCACTTCCTATCCTTCAGCGTACTCTACAGCTTTGGTGGCACAAATATAGTGTTAAATAATATTAAAATGCTCAACTACCATCAATTCTAAACAAGGTTTTAAGCTTGATTTAGCCGTGGAGGTGATAAATGTTTCAAGCATATCTAACATGAAAAAGGTTGGATCTGTGAGCTGAATCTTGGTTTTGTGAAGGTAGGGTTTGATGATGTAACTCCTACTGCAGACCCATCTGATGCACGTGCAATTGGCCGTTCATTTCCTTTAACGTATGGGAAACCATTGATACATCTTTCCCCTGTTAGTGGAAAGACCAACATTAAGGAGTATCTAGCCATCAGAGTAAGTCCAGATGACCATAATGTGATTTGGAATTTTGATGTTGCAATTAAGTCACAAAACTCTAAGAATACTTTACTTACAACGTGGTCCCATGGAGACTGCAACTGCGCTGGATTTTCTGGAACAGTCGGTCCCATGTTGATTTTCCAGTTCGGTAACTGCAGAAACAAATGATTCAACTGAAAATGAGGAGCAGCGACTGTTTAGAGGGGTCTGTTTATGTCCCTGTTAGCCATGGGGGGCAACTTCATCTCCCTACCTGCAAATCTTTTTTCTGTCTCGTTGCAAGTTGCAGTTGGGCAAAATTATAGTTCCCTCCAAATCACAGTACCTACCTCCTATTTTTCCTCTATTAAGAAATAAAGAATTGTATGGGACCGTCACACTGCAAAAAAATTTCCTATTTTTATTCTGCAACACTTGCAAAGAAAATTCAATTTGCCCTCTCGATGGGACCAGGCCTTTAGATTTGTTGGTGGCATTGAAGCTCCGTTCATTCAGAAGACACTAAAAGTCACAAGTGATATACTTATGACTTATTGTAATCAAGGTGGATATGATCTACATGGCAGAATAAAAGACCAGATAAGGACAACTCTGCAAGTTAATGTTGCATTAGCTTCATGTCAAGCATTAAACTTGGATGGATTTGTTATTATTGGACGTGTTACATCAAACACTGATGTCGCTCAGTTAGCTGGAACATTTTCAGAATCTAGATGTCAAACAAAGGTAATTAGATTTCCCGTCACACTAAATGGGGATATGAAGAATTAGTTTGTTGAAACTGATATTGTTTTGACACAATATAAGAGGTAAGTGCACAGCTTATCACCTACATCCCAGTGGCAATATGGTGGCGCTCCGATTACTGGAATGATGACTGTGAAGAGATGGCTCGGGGGCCCAGGTGCATCTCAAATAGGAAAGCTTGTTGTTCATCCTGTTAAGGTGGATTTGAAGGGCAGGCTGTGTGAGTTGCTAATGCGCCATGCAATGAGTTTTTTGATGGATAATATCTATAGAAATCCTGACTTTCTTTGAATTGAAGAACTTGGAGCAAATACAAAGACAATAACACTAACTATTGAAGACCAAGATTATATTGGTAGAATTCAACAGTCGCGAAGTTAGCCTGACAAAGTGAAGGACGTAATGCAACCTGGATGCCACAAGAAGAAAGATTGACTCAATACAAAGGTTTCGAGGAAAGTCACAAGAGGATTCTAATTGCAACTGATTTGGTTGGCATAGGAATAGATTTGGAATGTGTTAATATTGTGATTAACTATGACATGCCAGATTTAACCGACACTTATCTGCACAGGGTTGGAAGAGCATACCGGTTTGGTACCACGGGTCTTGCCATCACTTTTGTTTCTTCTGCAGGTGACTCAGATGTGCCCAACTAGGTTTAAGAACGTTTTTAAATTAACATGAAGGAGCTGACAACTAACAAATTGGACAACGTATTTCAATGATGCATTTTATCAAACAGATTACAGGCCTCTAAATGCTCAAGTTTCTATGAGGAATTTTGTCAAACAGTTTACGTGCCTCTAGATGGCTAAGCTTCATTGAGGAAATTTTCCAAACAGTTTTTGTGTAGTAGCTATTCCTTGAAGTATTCTGTCAAAAAGTCGATGTCTAAATGGGACGTGGCCTCATGAATGATAGCAGACGGTCCCAGGTGCGAAGGATTTGATGAAGTACGAGGTGGTTGTTCGAATGATAGGAGTATGCAATGAAAAAGTAGATGGTTGAAGAAGGCGTTCCAAATTGGGTGAAATTTTATTTGAATCATTTTGTCTCACAGTTCCCGTGCTAAGTGGAGGAAAACAATGGCTAAGCAAAATGAGACGTGTTTCAATGAAACTTCTCGTCGAACACTTGCACTTGTGTGTCAAATTTCAGTTCACATGTTTGAATATAATACAGCCTCATTGTAAATGATGAATATGGTTTATAAGTGTCAATCACGCCTTACCAAAATCCTCCCAACCGGTGCCACAAGTCTCTAAGTTATTCCGTGGAACTATTCTGTTTGCAGAAAATTTCTTTGAATCGTTTTGTAAAGTACTATATGTCTTCTCCTAAGCATACGGCTGCCACGTGGAACGAAAGCAAGACGAAATTTCCTGACGAGTGCAAAGCAAAATACAGGTCGACGCTACCCCAAGATGAAGATAAATTTCATTAATGCATTTTGTCAAACAGTTCATGTGCCATGGGAGTCTTTGGGCAATAATCAGTTTGCAAGATGAAAGTAATTTTAACTGATAGGTTTAAATTCAGTTCCATGACCTTTCCAGGCGTCCTCCTACGTCGATAGCCAAACCAAATGGGGCAAAATTCAATTGAAACATGTTGTCAACTGGATGATCCACTTATGTGGAGGTTTAAGGGGTCCCCTATTATGGATTGGAAGCGAGCTCGCTGGACTCTTGCAGTAGAGGATATTTGTTTACAAATCCCTTATTTTCGTACTTCTTTCGACTCGGAAAATGCATCCCTATTACAAGAGGTGCCGTATCTACCAGAAAAATATGAACGAGGCTCTTGATCACATAAATGTAGGAGAATGGTCGCACACATTTCCTGAAGGGAGAATCTCACAAGGAAGGGAACCCATACGGAGACTAAAGTGGGGAACGTCGAGTCTTATCGTGCGTTATTCTGTTCCACCAATCATTCTGCCAACTGCACATAGTGGGTTTGAAAAGGTGATGCCTGAGAAGCATTGGTTTGAGAAAAGACCGTCGTTTCCTCTTTGTTAGAAGAATATCAACAATGTTTTTGGGCAACCTATGGAGTTGGACCTTCCAACACTAATGCAAAGAGCTGAGTCGGTATCAAGATCTCTTAGGTTGTCAAGTAAAGAGGAATGCAATGAAGGAGATAGGAGCCATTCTGACAGCTCGGGATGGCCAAGTGGATTGTGTAAGGGATAAGTTGAGAGTGTACAGAAACGGATTTTTGCACATCTCTCAGATCAAACTCAAAACATCATGCAGAATCTTTAAATAAAGGCCAGGTTTCTTAATGGAACAAGTTAAAATCTGGATTCTCTCTTGTGGTAGGAGATTTTTGTTTACTCAATGCATGCCAAGTGAAATAGGCCGACGGTTAAGTGAATTGGGCACAAATTTTGATCGAGTAATTTTTTCAAACAGGAAATATTGGCTAATGTAATTGTACTTAACAGGTGTGAAGTCAAATTTCACAACTCTGCAGGCATCTCCCAAGCCTACGCCATGTGAAGGGGGGTCGATGGCTCCCAAATGCCCAAATTTCAAAGAATTTTTTTGTCAAACTCCTCGAATGCCGCGGGTAAGGTAAAGACAAAAGCAATTTGCTGGTATAAAGACCAATTTCAAACCTTTTCTAAGCATCCTCTCAACCCGTGCTAGGTGGAACAAGCTGCCACCACTGAAGAACAACAATTCGTTCCTATTTTGTGCTTGCTTACAAAACAATATGGACCAAAAGTTTTGTATAACGACACTCTTGGAGTTAATCTAAGAGGTGAAGGGCAGAAGGGATTTTAACCCTCAAAGATCTACAAAATTACAAAGCTAAAATGCAAAATCAAAAGTTGCAATTTGACAATAGGGGTGAATCCGCTCTGAGTTGGTTGGATCAAAATATGCAAATATTCAAAGCAGAGCATTTGACTCGACAATGTGTGTTCATTTTTCATATGATTGAGATAGATAAATTAGTTGTCAGTTGGTTGTATTAGGATGTATAAATGTGAGATAAATTTGTGGCAATGAGGCACTAGTGATGTAAGATTCTAGAGTTCTCTTACATTCCCTTTAGAAATGCGGTCTCACAGTTAGAGTCAATTGTTGTCATGAAATTTTATATTTCATGACAACACCCCCAATTGCACTCATATAGACAATTAAAGGTGTTTTAAACACAGGGACAATAATTTTTTTGCAAAATGGGACATCAACTCTGTAGCCTAATAGATAAGGATTGGGTAGAATAATGAAATCTATCTTTCAAGCTTCCAAATAGCGTGTTGAAGATATCTCGTCAATTTATCTTTTGGTGAAACAAGATTCTTGTCATCATGGAAAACATACTATGATAGAGAGACGAGAGAAGTTAGGAATTCATTTGACCTTATTAGTGCTAGAGTGAAAATTTAAGATAAAATCAAACTTATCTGAAAGTCCCTGATTTTTGTCCCAATGCAGGGACTAGATCTGAGAGATGAATTTTGACCATAAACACTTGGTATAAAAACTTCATCTTGAACTTCAAAAATCAAGGGGAAGAATCATAGTTGCAGGTTTCAAGTCATGTGAAAACACCAACACACTTTTACAAGTCGTGCAAATTTGTTTTTGTAAATCCTAAGTTGTGCAAAATGACCCAACACTTTTCCAAGTCATACAATTTGAATTTATTTTTTCCACTCGGTGCAATTTGCAATTTATTTTTGCATTTTTCCTTCCCGTGCAAATTGAATTTTTCTTTTCCATGGTCATGCAATTTCAAATTTCATTTTCCCCAACCGTGCAAATTGAAACTACATTTCTCAGAGTCGTGCAATTTTATTTTGCACTTTCCCAAATTCGTGATAAATGGAGAATGATGGTGGTTTCAAGAATAAATTCGTAGTATTTTGAAAATGAAGTGGTTTTATCAATAAAACCCATGGGTTTGAGCATTTAAAAGGTTGTTTTGGTCACAAAACCCATGGTATTCACTACAAAAGCACGATATTTGTTGGAAGTTTGTAGTTTTCACTGGTAGAAGGCAATTTTAATGAAACAAAGTTGTTTTACATGGGCATATCTAATATTAATTTAGGTGTCAGATGGATATATGTTTGCATGTGCTGAGTATTATTTAGTGTTGGGTTTCTCGCTGTGGGCATAAGTTGCCAATCTAAAATTTTGGAGGCCAAATACAAATGATTGGTAAATTAAAATTTATTTACCATTGCAAGTGCCCTCTCAACCCTTGAATCATGTCAGTGACTTGATAAGGTTAAATATTACTATGGCGAGCTTCACAAAAATATTAACACGAATATTATGCTTTTATGAAGAAAACATTTTTGTGGTGAACAAAAAGGATGACTAGAAAATATCAGTGGTCATTGAAAATTCTCAGTCAAGTAAATTTGAGATTACTCAGATAGATGCCAATATAAAAGACAAGCATATGCAGGATGAAATTCCCTGACAAGTGCAAAGTAATGACCAAGATTGTCTTCAATGAAGGAGAAAGTGAATGAATTCTTCATCAAGCTTCTGGTTTTTTCATGTTAATGTTGGATCTCATTTTGTAATTTTTAGTTGAAAATTTTATGTAATCGTAATCTTGTAAATTCAATTCATGTAAATGCACTTTGTAAGTCTTGAATTGTGTAATTTTGATTTACACATTTCAAGTGGTGTAAAAGCACCAAAATATTTTTGCACAGTTTAAGTGGTGCAATTTTGTAATTTTACTTTTACACGAAGTAAAATCGTACCAACACATATTTATATCATTTAAGTGGCACAATGTTGTAATTTCACATTTGCACGTGGTGTAATTACACCAATTCACTTTTACACCACTTAAGTGGTGTGTTTTTGTAAACTCACTTTTACACCATCTGTAACACAAAAAAAAGGTGGTTATACACCATAACCACCTTCCCACACTATAAATATGAGTCTTAGGCTCATTGTAAAATGAACTGTAGAAACTTTTTGAAGGATGAGATTATATTTTCGACTCAATAAAGGTTAGAATTGGGATATTTTGTAAAACAGATTTCTTCACGAGTTATAAATTTACGCATGATTCATCTGTATCTGTATCTTTAATTTCAATTTTTTTCATAATCACCACCAAATTGTCATAAATTAAGAATTTCACATTAAGTATTTCTTTTAGAATCTTTTTGTGTTATTTTTATGAATTTGAAATCTCAATGGGGTTTAAGCATTATTTTAATTATATTTTACGGATAAATATGAGATAGTTATCTTTCATTTTATTACTAGTAGTAGATAATTATCTCAATGTATTTTTTGTATTCCTAAGAGTGCATTATGTCTTTACCACCCATTAAATCAGAGAGGTTTCCATGAATACAATATTTTCCCCTTGGGCTATTTTGGTAAGTTTTTGTATTTAGCTACTCAGAGTTGTCTTTCATTTTTTTTGGAATTATCATGGTTACTTATGTATTTAAATGGATATAGTAATTTCGTTCCCCCCTTCATTTATCATTTCCCCCTTTTTTCTATCATTACTCACATTTTCCTTTCTAACTCCTTTCTATGCTTTCTAGTTAAAAGTATGAAACCCCCAATAAAAAATAATTTTGTTGTGAATAGTTTTTCCCCTACTTTTTCCTTTTTGGCTTTCAATAAAAGAAGCTTCCCCTGCTAATAGGAGAAGGACTTTGTCCCTGCATTACTAACTAATGTAAGGACTCAGTTCCCATACCGTTGACTCAAAGTCACCAATTTTTCCCCTTAATAAATGTTTGAGCCAATAGGAGGTCACACTCACAATTGACCTCCACGTGCATGTTGGATACTCTATGTACCCTCCCCCTCCATCCATTCCATTATATTGTTAGTCCTACGATGATGGGTCCTACTTATTATATCCTCAATTCTAAGTGTAACCACTTGATACATTCTTACATTTAGTTATCCTTCACCCCTAACATTTGGTTTAACTAATGTCATTTGTCTTAATTGTTATCATTTACCTTAACCACTATTGTTTGTCTTAACGTGTTATTAATGTACATTAGCCACGATGTGAGAACTAGAATTTAACTAATTTGGTGGGCCTCATAGACATGTCAGCCAAAAATGTGAATGTTACTACTACTTAAGGTGTTCCCTCAAAGATTATGAGTGTAACTAGTAGGTACATTCAATGCTTAGGCCTAAACACATTAGGGAAAGTGATAGAGAAGTGGGATGTGACCAGTTGAGGGTTAACATCCAACATTAAAGTCCACACTGAATGCGAGAACCTTAACTAGTGTGTTTGCATATCATTTGTATTATGGGATAACAGATTGTTGCATAGGTAGAAAATGAATGGTGTAATGGAAAATGAGCACTGATATAGTCTTCAAATAGGGAAAAGGTGCACAAGTAACAAGTCAATGTTTAATGAATATTAACATTTTTTTTTCAACTAGCATTTGCCTTAATTGTTGTTGTTTGCCTTAATGTGTTGTTGACAGATGTTAGCCCAGCCATAAGCGTTGGACATTCACCAATTTGATAATCCCCATAGACATATCAGACAAAAATGCAAACACATCGAATAGTTAAAGTGCTCATGTTTCGCATGGATTTCCACACTATATGTTGACCCCCAGCTGGTCACACCCTGATTCTCTATCACTTTGCCCCAGTGCATTTTGACTTAAGCATTAAATGTGTCTCTTGTTTATGCTCACAAATGAGGATGTAAAAATTGGGGCCCATCATTAGAAGGCTAACAGTCCAACAAAATGGACAAACAAGAGGGACCCTTGGAGTCTCTAGTAAGCATATGGAGTTCACATAGACAATTAAAATCCACATGCTTGCTGGATACTTTGTCTAACCTCAAATTATATAACAAGAACATTGAGGTCACACTAATAGTTGACCTCCATGTGCCTTCTAGATAATCTATTTACCCTTGGAGTATCTAGCAGGCACATGTAGGTAAACTATCAATGCAACTTGCTTGTGCATGTTAGACACTCCATCTACCCTCAGAGCATCCAATAGGCACATGAAGGTCACACTGATAGTTAAACTACATGTGTTTGTTGGATACTCCAACTCCCCTCCCTCTCTGTCCATTCCATTGGCCTATTATCCCTCAAATAATGGGCCTAAATTCTTACATCCTCAATTATGAGCATAACTAGATGGTATGTTCAACGTGAGCTCAGAATCAAAGATGTAATAAGTAGGGGCCATTGATAAAGGTCTAATGGGTTAATGCAAGTGACGACAAAGAAAATATTAAATCATCATTTTCAAATCTCATGCCCATAAATTTCATCGGTGGATAAAGTATCCAGAGGGGATGTGGAGGTCAACTACAAGTGTGATAGCCCATGCTAAACATATCATTTGGTTACACTCATAATGGAGGATCTAATAATTGATCCAAACCAAATAATTTATGAGTGTTGAACGTTTAACATGGATGACCATGGTTGCATTTGACCTCTATATCCCCATTAGTTACTTTGTCTACCATCTATCGGGGTTCAAATTCACAATTTTATTACCATCTACAAGTTCCATGTGCGTATAGATCATAATAAAATATAACGGGGGACCATGAACCCTAATGTGTGGCATGGTATTTTACATTCATATTCAAAGGTTGAGTATGCATGTGCTCATGAAAATGCATTATTATAAAGTGGAATAACAATAAAAAAGTGATCATGATAGAAACACCTCTACTTCCTCCATAAGACTGTTGAAATCAAAATGAATGAGAGGGGGGGAGGTTAATATGTCTTCAAAACTTTCTTATATAATCTTACTTAAGAAAACATAAATCAATTAGACAAGCATATACATCTTAATAAGTATAGGCATCAATCCACAATGGTATGAAACATATGAATACAAAGTATATGTGGGAAACCCTCAAGGGGAATTAAACCCACTAAAACACAACATGGGAAACTTGTTTTATAAGACCTTGAATCAAATTTAGTGAGTGCCAACCCAATGAGGAGCACCAATCCTCAAATTTATCAATCACCAACTTGAATTTATCAAGCACCCACTTAATCAACACTCTAAATTGTCCACCTTACTCTTGTTTCCCTCTCACAACTGATGATGGTCCTCTTTTGCTCTATCACACTCAAATCTGCCTCTCACACAAGCAAAAACTATTCTTTACCTTCTTCACTCAAATAACCCTTCTATTGCTTTGAAACAGTCATGGAAGCACTCATGAAACCTTGTAGATGTCCATAACTAGTTTATATCATTTATTTGATATATTACACCACCTGTGTAATCTCACACAATATTCTTCTTTGCTTCACACCTACACACTTGAAATACATTATTAGGTCTATAAATGCTTAGTATATATACAAGATTTTTCTTGTTCATGTCCCTCTTGGTCAGCCAAGCACTCTTATCCTCTTAGGTCATCCTTAAAATGAATCTTAAAACACTTCATAAACATGGATCAAATTTTATTTAAATCTCTTTAAGTCTAACCTACCTCAATTAGGCCTTGTCTCTCTTTTAGGTCTTATGGAGACCTAATCTCATTAGTCCTAATTAGCACACATTATACTTTTATCTTATTGGAGAACACTTAAACACTTTACCCAGTAGAAACACATGACATGTTATCTCAATAGACCCTTTCTAAGCTCATATAAGATTCACAAATCATTTTAGATCAAACCACTACTTGGAGCAAAACAAAAGTACTATTCATATTAGGCCTGTGCATACATAGAAAGTATATCTCAAATAATTGAAGCACAAACAAAAATTCACCAAACAACCATGACAATAAAATTTATATAGAGGAGCCTTAAGTCTTCAAGGTCATCACTAGGTGTGTAGACACTAGAAAACTACACACTTACAGTTTTTGATAATTGAATGCCTTGGGATGCCCTAAAAGCTCCCTAAAACCTTCTTAACTCTTAACCAACCCCTCTTAACTTAACCAAATCACTATTATCCTATTCATGTAGTATTATTCAAAAGTACTATTTACTATGAGACCTATTGTCACTATTCATGATGACATGGCAAGTGACATGGTCTGTGACATGGGAAGTGACATGGAAAGTGATTTGGCTTGGAAGTGAGTTGGCTTGAGGTGGGACATCATACCCCACTTGGGACTCACCTCCAAGGTACCTAATAACATTATTAAGCACCAAAGGGCCCCTCCTTTGAAGTATGACACATTTTTCCCTATGGGAGCATCATTTAACATGTTTTTTTGTCCTCATGCATGGATAATGATGCCAAAATTTATGGGGCACTTAGCTAGAAGATGGAAGTGAGTGATGGAAAGTGTTTTGGACCCATATGAGCCCTTATTTATCTCACTCCATTTTGGACTCTTTAGCAAGTTGGGAGACAAACCAACCAAGTGGGAGACCTATTGGATAAGTGGGAATCTCACCCCCATGTCTTTCATGACCACTCATGCACCCACATGGAGAATGGTGCCAAAATTCATGGGGTGCTTAGCCAAAAAACAAATTAGCTCGGTAAAAAGTCTTTTGGCCTCATTTGAGCCCATGTGCATGATTCCTACTCCAAATTGGACTCATGTGCAAGGTGGGAGACAAACCAACATGGTAGGAATCCCACCACCCTTATCCCCTTTGTCATTTATGAGCCCAATTTAAAAATTGTTCCATACTTCACTATTCCACTTCTTTGGCATGTTTCTTGACAACAAATGCTATAAATATAACCTTCCCCCTTCACCCATGGTAAAGTTGAGTTTTGGTAAAAGCATTCTTATTTCAGGTTTTCTACTTTGGAGGGAGGTCACTCATCTTGGAGAAGAGAAGGTCAAAGCAATGAAACTCTACTAAAATTATTTCAAGCTTTCTTCAACAACATCAACATCAACATCAACAACCATCTTCCATCTTAAGGTAATTTGTGGTGTTTTGCAATTTCAATTTACTCCTTTCTATCCCCCCTTGGCCTCTTATTTCTTGAATTCTAAACCTCTTCTTTTAGCCTCTTATTTATTGACTATAACTCCTTTACCTTTCCTTCACCATCTCCCTTTTTTTCCCTTTACCATTCTTATTCATTTATCCATTTGCCCTTTAGCCCTTTTTCCATCATCACCCTTTTGGCCAACTAATACCTTTGCCATCTTTACCTTCCTTATCTCTTTGGATTCCTATCATCTTGACCTTCATCCTTTTGATTCCTTACCATCATTTACCCTTTCACCCATTATCCAACTTGTCCGTTGATCAACCCCAAACCAAAACCACAACCTTGTCCTTTGACTAAATTTCAGCATTAGTTGCTTTTATCTAGTCATTATTTTAGCAAAGCATTTGCATTCTTTATTTTAATTTTAGTTATTTTCTGTCATTTTTTGTTTTTAGTTTTAGTTTGCTGTCATTTTATGCAAATTTTATCATTTTTATTTATCAAACTTAAGTGTTTAATGTAGGTGGATTGACAGCCTCCTAAAAGCTTTCACTTCTAGGATCTAGCTCACACTAGGCAATCCACCTATTTACTTGTCTAACAAACAAGTGTGTTTAAGTGTTTTTTTATTTGTAGGTCATCCTCTAAATCCAAATAGGATCTCTCCACAATCAAATGGTTCAATGTGCTCACATTGTAATAGGTTTTTCTACACACCCTTCTTCACTAGTTTCTTTCTTCCAAAATTAAGAAAAGTAAAAAAATTAGATAGAAACATTTTAACACGTCCGGTGGGACCCTAGAGTTTTCTTGGGTTCATCGTGGTTTTAAGACATTTAGTTGCATTAGTGAATAATCATATAGTTACATTCTTTTCTAAAAAATTAAATTTCCTTTCTTCTTTTCCAAAACACAAGTTATAGTCTCTTTTGCTTTCTTAGAAAAAGTAAAATTGTTATTTTCTTTGCATTTTCTCAAAAAATAAATAAAAAATCATCCTAGGATTAGGAATTACATTATAATCTTGCACTTATGTTACATTTAGTTTGTATTCATTAAAAGAAATCAATTTTTTTTATTTGGGATTAAAATTAACTTGCATACATAGTTTGTCTGTCTGTTTAATTAAATTTCCTTTCTTCTTTTCCAAAACACAAGTTATAGTCTCTTTTGCTTTCTTAGAAAAAGTAAAATTGTTATTTTCTTTGCATTTTCTCAAAAAAAAAAAAATCATCCTAGGATTAGGACTTGCGTTATCATCTTGCACTTAGGTTGCATTTAGTTTGTATTCATTAAAAGAAATCAATTTTTTTTCTTTGGGATTAAAATTAACTTGCATACATAGTTTGTCTGCCTATTTAATTAGCTCATCTACTTTAATTTAAGTAAAGCAAATTAACCGTAGTGCACAAATGCTACACAAGTCAAATGACTTGCACTAAAATAAACATCAAACACACTTGAAACAAGGCCTGACTAAGATTTCATCACCTAACGGATCACCTTACCTTTTCCCAATTATTGTACTTGGATTTAATCACTAAGGGGATAACCAACTCAGCTCTCTAGTTGAGTACAAACTCTGGATAAATGGTATAAAGGCTAAGCACCCACACTGACTATGGGATCATGAAGTGAGGGGATCAAGCCCCAAGTATCAAGCCATGTACTTGATCCAATACAAAATTCTTTTTGAGCACCTAAATGCAACCCGAAACCAAACACAGATTACTTTCTAGGACCTATTCAAGCCAATTTCCCCTTCACACTTTTCAAGGCATAAGCCAAAAGAGAGATTAAAAGGAATCCTAAGACTTAACACACTCTTATAAAATGCATTATTTGCCTTGAATCTTCTTTGATTACTCTTTGTTTTGAGGTATGAGAACATATCATTCCTTGCCTATTTTCTCATATGGTTCTTACTCACCAACAATGAAGGGACCTTGAGGAACAAAACTCACCACCAAGTCAACCAACCTCTTCCACCTTTGCATCCATGGAACACATTTTTGAATCTATGGACTCCCCTCACTCTCTGGGAAGTCCTATTTGAGTAATCCTAGGAGATACAAATTTTACCACTTTCCTAAACAACAATCACACAACCTTACAACATTACCTTAGAACTACATCTTACCAAATCTTAGTTTTGATCACACCTATAGATTCACCTTATGGAATGGCTCTCTACCTCATGGGGAGTAACTCCACTACCTTAGGTACTACTCAACCTTTATTTACCCAAGCCCTATCAATGACCAACAATCCCCTTGAGGCTACCACTCAAAATCAACCAACCTAAACTACCACTGCCCTTATATTACCTACCAATCACTCATTTGCAATAGGAGTACCTACCTATAACACTACCCATTTCCCTCTATTTACCTCTAATTCATTAAATACTACTCCACTTCAAAGCCTTGTGGTATCCATACCCTCCATGTAACCTCGATTAGTACAAAGGTCACCACCCTTCCATCGGCTACTAACCCAACTACCATTCTTGTCTAACAAACAACCTCTATTTATCTCTATAACCCACAAGGGCATATGCTCACAACCCAACCACCTACCTCTAACCAACCATTGGCATCCACATACCAATATGTATCTTGTACCCAACCATTGGCATCCACATACCAATATGTGGCAACCTCTTAACCTCCTACCCACTATCAACATGTTTCTCAACCACCACCATTGCAATATGCATCCTACAACCTTTTAGGTGCTCAACCCCAAGTAGAATTCATAAAGATGATCATAGACAAGATGACTACCCTTGAGTCATCTATCTTTGGAGCCCATAATACCTTATCTTATGATCAAATTTGCATTGAGCTTATTCGCCCTTCCATCCCTATCAGACCTTATCTGGCCCAATGAGAACTTCTAAAATTTACTAATTTTAATAGTAAGGAAGACACTCAACAACATTTAAGAGTGTTTAGGAATTCATGCTACTTGATTGCCCATAATGATGCTCTTCTCCTTCCTACCTTTCCTATATCATTATCTAGACTAGCATTGGATTGGTATAGTGCCATACCCAAATATTCCATCTTCTCCTTTAACTAGCTGGCCCAAAACTTCTTAGATCACTTTTCTATCAATATATCCAAGAAAGTTTCCATCACTGACCTCTACTCCATCCAAAAATTTGAAGATGAGTCCATTGTCAATTTTATGGCTCATTGAGGAACTTAATTAGCCAACTTTCCTTTTCCTTGCCTCAACTTGAACTTATAGAGCTCTTTACTCAGGTTTGTGCCAAGCATATCTCATCCACATTACATGTCTAAAGCTTCTAGACCTTTGGTGAAGCTTTTACCATGGGTCAAAAACTAGAGAACATAGACATTGATGAAATAAAGTTAAATTTGAATAACAAGAACTCAACTTACAAACCTAATGAGCCCTCTTCTTCCAAACCAAAAAACTAAACCAATCCCAACACCAAAAACAAAGCAACTACCAATGATATTATCCTCAAAGCTACACCTCCACCATCTACCAAACAACAAAACCCAATGAACCAAACCTCCAACTCCTCTAATTATTCAAACTAAAACCAAAGAACCAAACTTAGAATAATCAAAAGCAATTAACTCCACTTGGGGAACCCTATGCTTCTATTTTGGAAAAGTTATTAAAAGTTAATATCATCCAACTTCCTCCAATTAAACTACCCCTATAGTTTGATGTTTCTCGCCCCGTGCCAAGTTGATATAATGAAAATGACCATTGTGCCCTTCCCCGAGTCATAGGACATGATATCAATAGGCGAAATACCTTCAAATACCTTTCCCAATCCCTCAATGACAAAGGGGATCTTACATTAGACAACCCCAATGCACCACCCAACTAAGCCCTTGACATATTTAGACAACCTTTAACCATGCTTCCACCAAAAATGAGAATAAAAACATTGAATGCCCTCCTAACACCCATACCATTAACATTATTTTTGACACATTCATTGATAAATAACCTGTTCACCAATCTACCAATCCCCCTCCACTTATTGAAATAGTAGAGTTACCTCTTACCCTTTTGGATATCCAAACAGAGGAAGTAACCACATCCACACCTTTGATAGAGGTTACCACACCTATCTCCCCTATTATAGAACCATCCATTCCATCTTTGGAAGCATCTCACAAGAAAAGATAACTTCACCCACCAAACCCCTAATTTTGGAACCTTCCATCAAAAACCAAGACAAAGATAAGGGAACCAAACCAAAACCTCTAACCCCTTTTTTGGTGGACCAACCTAGCCCTTCTAAATGAACCAAAACCTTCACCCAACCAACCAAAACCTCCTCCAAATTAATCGACCCTCAAACACCTAAACCCACCAAGACAATTAAAGTAACCAAACCCCCTCCAAAACCAACAATGAAAGCAACCAAAGAGGTAAAACCAAATCCTCTAATTTTACCTCCCTCAACATTTCCCTCCATTTTGGGTCCTCATCCCTCTACCTTGAGCATGAGGCCCATTATTTTTACCAAAACCCCACCACCTTTATTGGTTACACCTTCACACTCACTTCCTAACATGCTTCTCTTTACTTCACCAACAATACCTAAGTTACCTACCTTGCCATCCTCCACCTCTAACACACTGACCATCTTACCTAAACCAAAACCATCAACCAAGTGTACCACCTTACCTAAGACTCCTATCACCAAACCTACTTCCAAATAACCTTCTACCTCAACACCCAAAACAAAAATTGCTAAACCTTTACCACCTTTAATTGAGTCTTACTTAACCATTCTCCAATAGTTGTTGCAAACATCTTCCTTGAGATTACCACTCATCAAACCTTTTGAACCTTCACATCCCAAACCATCATGGTTCAATAAAATTTTGATTTTTTTATTCCATAGAACACCTGACCATGATATGGAGAATTGTAAATCTCTCCAAACTCTCATCCACCTCATTTATGATGAGGATGATCTATTAATAGATGAACCTCCTATGTCACTCATACCAACCCAAATAAAATCCATACCTACCTAATGCTTACCCACTCCTCCACTCTCACCTAAGAATGAAGATGAGTCTGATCACTCTACTACCTCACCCTCTCCTTCTATCCATACTATCAACGTGGTCACTAGATCACAACAAAAGGATAAAGGGAAGGCTAAGGTGTCCATTCCTTAGACTTACCCCTCTTCACATCCCCAAGAAAATGAAACCCAACCATCTCCATATTCAAGCAAATCCAAGGTTCCTATATCAGGTGTCCCCTAATCTAAACCTTCATACCCCAACCCATATGTAATATCTATTTAAAAAGCTATCCTTAAGTAGCTTCACCAGACCCTAGCAAAAATGAGCTTATATGAGTCAATTTCTACTTCTCCCCATCATCGCCAAACACTCATAGAGGCCTTTCAATCCATTGAGGTCCAACCCAATAACCCTCAACCTCTAGCTAAATTTGTTGGTGCCCTCCAAACTTCCAACCTTATCACCTTTAAGAATTCTAAAATACCTTCCATCTACCCTGAGGACCTAGATCCCTCACTCTTTATTACTGATTACATCAACCAAACCCATGTCAAAAGGGTGATGATTGATGGGGGAACTATAATTAACATCATATCCTCGTATGCTTATGACCAAATTAACTTACCAGACAATATCATGTCAAAATCCACAGTGGTCCTCTGATATTTTAATGACACTATGGCTACTACCTTGGGAACCATCCTTCATATCTATGTAGGACCCTGTACACTCCCTAAACTATTCTATGTGGTGGAAGAAGAATTCCAATACAATATCTTGTTGGGACCACCTTGGATTCACTCCATGGCATGTGTTCCCTTTACCCTCCATCGATGCATTAAGTTTGAGCACAAGGGCCAAGTTATCAATATCTAAATAAACCCAAATATTTTCTGAATATGCAACATGACCTATTGCCCCAATGATGTCCTCATACACCCATTTGATGCACCTTCATAAGTTACACCCCAACCACAAATCATTGATGAAATGTCAACTAGCTCATCCATCCTTTCTTCACAGATTCCCATAAAGGATCCCTTGGGATCTATGTTTCAGTGATTATCATTAGGGGAGTATTGCCTTCTAGAATTAGATGCTCTCTCTACTCATTAAGAATATGGGAACCTAAAACATGACCCTTCCTATGACCCTAACATTAGAACCATCATCCCTTTTGGTCCCCCCAACCATCAAGTGAAATTCATCTATGGGGGACTTGATCAGCCACTTCTTGCTCCCACCACTACCTCTTCCATCTGACCATTCACCTCTAGCTTTTCCTACCTTGACAAACTAGCATTAACTAAATTATACCTTCACAGGTGTGCCTAGAAGGGATTTGGTCTAGGTTGATATGAACAAGGACTTCATGAGTTACCTTTGATCAAAACCCAAAAACCTCATGAGTCATTTGGCCTTGGGTTTGTACCACCTGAAGAACCCACCAATTCACCCAAACCTATTGACACCATCGAGGAAGGCATCCCCTCCTCACCAAACCAACCTCTTTCAAAGTTTAAGGATTTTGATATCATTCCTCCTAACCTTTTTTTATCAACATCATTAGTTTAGGCCCCATGACCTATCAAAATGATGGCCAAATTCAAACCCTTCCTCTCATCCATCCTAAAATGATAATTAAAGATTCTCCTACCATCAATACCATCCAAAATCAAGATGATGATTCTATTCTCACCTACCTTGGTGCCCCAGATTCTTTAATCCATAAATCTCTTCCTCCTAAATCCTTGACCATGTTGAATGAATCCACCATGGATATAAACTTGGGCAGTATGGATAACCCCCGTGTTGTCAAATTAGGCCAATCACCGAATGTTGAAGAACTTCAAGACTTCTCCTCTTTCCTCCAAGACCTCAGCATAGCCTTCTCTTGGTCTTATAGTGATATGCCCAAGATTGACCCCACCATTGCTACCTATAACATAGTCATTCATATTGACACCAAGCTTGTTAAACATAAACTTATACGCATGCATCCTCATATAGCCCTTCTTGTCAAAGAAGAGCTTCAACATATCTTATATGTAAACTTCATTCAACCCATTGAATACCCTCAATGGGTCTCAAATATCATACCTATCACCAAATCCACTAGGGGTCTATGCATTTGTGTGGACTTTCATGACCTTAACCTCACCTGACCCAAGGATGGCTTTCCTCTACCGAGTATTGACTAGCTTGTTGATCTTATAGCCATCCATGAGATGTTATCTCTCATAGATGAGTTTTTGGGTTACAATAAAATCTTGATTGCTCTTGAAGATCAACATAAAACTACCTTTACCACCCCTTGAGGAATTTTTTTCTATAGAGTCATGCCTTTTGGGTTAAAGAATGCTAGTGCAACCTACCAATGAGCCATGAACTACATCTTCCATGACCTCATCCACACCATTGTAGAGGACTATGTCAATGATCTCTTAGGAAATCCAAATCTCACCAAGATCCTTTGAAAGTTCTCAAAATTATTTTTGAATGCCTAATCCATTTCCATGTCAGACTCAACCCCAAGAAATGTGTTTTTGGGGGCCTTTTAGGAAAGCTTCTTGGCTTTATCATCTCTCTTAAAGGAATCAAAGTAGATCCTACCAAGGTCAAATCAAACTTGGATATACCCCCTCCTACCAACCTTAAACAACTTCTTAGCTTGCAAGGAAAGCTTCAATCCATTCGACATTTTATTTCCCAGCTTTCAGACTGGTGCCAACCTTTTTATCACCTTTTGAAGAAGGATGTCTCTTTCAAATGGAATGTCGATTATCAAAAAGCCTTTGAATCACTCAAATAGTACCTTTTGTTACCACCTATCCTCATACCTTACTAAATATGACCACCCCTTTCATCTATATATCTCTATCATCGACCATTACCTAGGGACAATGTTGGCTTACTGAGATGAACAACATAGAGAGTAAGCCGTATACTATATTAGCCACACATTTGTAAAATATGAGAATCAGTGTACCCATATCGAGAAAATCTACTTAGCCTTGACTTTCATGGCCACCAAACTCTAACACTACCTTCTTAACCATAAAACCTATGTCATAACCAACACCGACCCACTCAAGTACATGCATTCCAAGCCATACCAAAACCAACATATGGCCAAATAGCTTATGCTCTTAGCATAATTCTATCTTGAGTTCCTTCAGTAAAAGTTAATTAAAGGGCAAGTCATTTCCAACCAATTGGCCAAAGCACCTTTGATAGATCACCAACCTCCTCCTCTTGAATTCCTAGATGAATCCATTGCTACTCTTTCCCAAGAGGACATAACCTCCCAAATGATTATGTTCTTCGACAGGTCAAAGTGTCAACATTGTGGGGGAGCTAGTATCATCTTTATCTACTTTTGTGGTGAACTCCTTCCTCTATCCTTCAAACTTGACTTTGAATGCACCAATAATATGGCTGAGTATGAAATCGTAGTCATAGGTCTCCAAACCGCTCTAGCCTTAGGAATTAAGACAATCAATGTCTTTGGTGATTCCTATTTCATGGTCAACTAGGTCAATGGATCCTATCAATATAAGAATGATGTCTTAAAAAAATACAAAAATTTAGTTGACAAAATCTTAGCATCATTCAAACAGTACCTAGTCTAATCCATCTTATGATTTACCAACAAATTCACTGATATAATGGCTTGCATCGATTCCTAGATCCCTTCTCAACCTTCCAATTCTAAAATATTTGTCACCATTCACTATTTTACCACACCCTCTTATGACTAATCTGACTTCCCTACCATTTTTTGTCTGGAGGAATCCCTATCTGACATTTGGTATGACCAAACTTTTAACTACCTAAACCTAGGCATCGTACCTCCTAACCTCTCTAAAAATGCCTGAAGAACCTTTGTCTAGAGTACTTCTCGTTACATCATACTAGGGGGAATCCTTTAAAAATGAGGTTTCAATGGTCTCCTTATTCATTGCCTATGTAGCCATGAAACTTCCCATGTCATCAAGGAAATACATGATGGGATATGTGGGGGACACTTTAGTAGTGTAGTAGTCACTAAACGTATCCTTTGCCTTGGATACTATTGGCCCACCCTCAACCAAGACTATTATGATTATGTAAAAAAGTGTGTTAAATGTCAATAGCACACTAATTTACATCACGTGCCAGCCAATGGTCTCCAAGTATCTAAGGAATTTTGGCCTTTCTTGCAATGGGGGCTTGATCTCATTTGGCAAATCAACTCCCATTCTTCGTAATGTCATAGCTTCATCATCATAGCCATTGAATATTTTACACAGTGGGTAGAAGCTATTCCTCTTATCTCGACCAAAGCAAAAAATATTATTAACTTTATGAACCATTATATCATCTTCCACTTCGGTGTTCCTCATAAGATCATCACTGATAATGGAAAATATTTCAAAAACAAGCAAGTCTAAGGTTTATATGATGCATTTGACATCAATTTAAGCTTTTCCTCACCTTACCATCCATAAGCAAATGGACAGGTTGAAGCCTCTAACAAAATCCTTAATAAAATACTAACCAAAGTTGTCAGTGCTCTAGGTTAGGATTGACACTTGCACATCCCATTCGCTTTATGGGCCTATCACACTAGCATTCAAACCTCTATGGGTGATACTCCTTTCTCTCTAGTCTTTAGAATAGAGGAAATCTTACCTCTTGAATTCCAAATCCCCTCTCTTTGCATATCTTTTCAAGATATTATTTTTGAAGAAGATTATTATCAACATTATTTAGATCAACTTGAGCTACTTGATGAGTGTCATTTAACATCCCTCACCCACCTTCATATCTATCAAGAGCATATCAAACACGCTTATAATAAATGCCTCAAAAAACAAGACTTCAATATCGAAGACCTCATCCTAAAAGAAAAACAACATGTGACCAACATGGAGAAGAGTAAATGAGACAAGTTTGATTTCAATTGGCTTGGACCCTACATCATTACCCATAAGTATAGACCAGGAGCTTATCATTTATCCTCTCTCAAAGGCAAACCATAACCTGAACCTCTCAATGCTTCACATCTACGTCTATTTTTATGTTAAAGAAGGATCGAGCTTATTGATTTTGTCTAACTTAAGCTCATCCCTTGATTATGAGATTTTAACCTTTACCCATATTCCTCCTCTCCTTTTGAGGATAATTTATTACAACATAGAACCATGTGATTAACTATCATAGTCACAGCCTAATCCTAAATATGGGTACCACGGCTCTACCCATAGCATGGTTCTCATGGTTACTTTTTGTCTCTAACAAGATGGAATCCCATGGTCATTGTCTCTCAAACTACCTCCTTTCACATACCATTAACCTTCTTGTGTTAAAATTTTACCCTCATAATGGTAAACCTCTAAACCTAATTAGACTTGTCCATGTATAAAAACATCACATCCAAAGACAATTTGGATATCAAAGTATTACTTGGGTCTATATCTTAAGCATTGCAAACTGCTCCCTTGAAGGACAACTGTGCAAAAACAATTTTTTTTTTTAAAATATAAGGTAGATTGATCCCTTGAATGACATCTATCAAGAGCATTAAACAAAGCCAATAAACTTAGTCCACTCCCTTGAAGGATGGCTAAGTTAACTTTGTGAAAAGAAAATAAATTCCTTGGAAGCTTCCCGCATCGATCAACTTCCCACATAAAATAATAAAATAAAAGACCCACTATCACAATCAAAGAAAAATATAAATAATCTTGAAAGCCATAATTAGATCTCAAACAACATAATAAGATGGAAGCCATAATCAGCTTTTACATGTAGACTTCCCATATTGATCAGTCTACATCTAGCATATGACATGGACTTGTCTATTATCATTCTTAGGTCACCTATAGAAGGGGCAAACTTACCCACATAAGGTTACCATACATATTACCCTTTATCCTTCACACCACCTATCACCCATAATCCCTTTATGCTATCTATAAATTAGGGGATTTATAGATTACTTAACATGTTGTGATCAATAATTTTTTTTTTTATCAACCAACACATGCTAATGTGAAGCATTAGAAAGGCTCATGTTCCTTAAGCTAGTCCAGCTTTGGGTTTTGTTTTATTTTATCCTTGTCAACAAACAAGAATTATACCTCATTTTTTGTTCTTTCATCATTGAGTCATGTATTGTATTAGACCCATGTCTCATGATTTTTCATCTAGTATGGTTATCTAACCTACTTATGTGTCACCACTATCATCCATCCAAACCATAATTGAAATTATAATAGCATTAAAATCAATCAACCCACCTTCTAGGAATACCTTTATCCATAACCTCAAATTTATTTCGACACACACACTTTCTTTACAAACCTTTAGTCAAACCGAACGACGTGGTCCATCAAACTGGGGTAGCCAATTTGAACACCACTCACCCAACCCTTGTTGAAATACATTGGCCTGATGTCCATGGATTATGTAGGTGCTACTTGACTTCTAAGGGTAGTTCTGCCACTAACAACTAATTACCCTCCCATTTTTATTTTCATTGCTAACAATGCCCTCTTGCTTAGGGCATCCTATGTCTAGGAAGCTTTGGATTCTTCCTAGCATCCTTGTATTTTAACATCTTCTAATAATTCTTCCTTGTTTTTCCCCCATTATTGGGAGAACTACATTGGCTTGAGGTCTTTTGGACTATGTAGGTAGCACTCAGTTAATGAAGTCAGCTCAGCCACATCCTTTATTTGCCTTTCCCACTCACCCAACCCTTGTTGAAATACATTGGCCTGATGTCCACAGACTATGTAAGCATTGCTTGACTTCTAAGGGAAGTTCGACCACTAACACCTAATTACCCTCCCTTTTTTCTTCTAATTAATTTCCATTGCTAACAATTCCATCTTGTTTAGGGCATTCTATGTTAGGGAAACTTTGTATTATTCCTAGCATCCTTATATTTTAACATTATCTAATAATTCTTCCTTATTTTTCCCCCATTATTGGGAGAGCTACATTAGCCTGAGGTCTTTTGGACTATGTAGGTAGCATTCAGTTACTGAGGTTAGCTCGGTTGCATCCTTTATTTTTGTTTCCCACCTAATATCTTTTCCTCCACTTCTCTACCTATCTCTTCACCACCTCCCTCCCTTCAACTTATCAATCTCTTTTAACTACTTTTCTAGATTGTCAATCTCTTTTAACACAAGGATTGAAAGCTTTCCTAATTGGCCCCTCTTATCTCCCATAAAGCCACCATCTACTCTACTTCATTGACCTATCCATCACCTTTCCTTTCACATGCTTCACGACTTGCTCCCCCACATACTTTTCATATTTTTTATCCCTCTAACCACTTCTTAACAACCATGCCCTTTATCCCCTTTGCCTTCTTCCACCATCTTCATCCTTTCCCCTTGCCCTTGGAAACCTATCATACCCTCTTCCTCACTCTCTTTTCCTCACCAATTCCACATCGTCCTATTCCCTTACACACTGATGGACACTTTTACCTCCTTTTCTTTGTTACCACCTTCTTACTTCTCTTCCACTACTTCTAAACCACCTTCATTCCAATTCTTAGTCCTTATTTTCCTCTTTCCCATATTTTCAATCTAGCATGCTTTCTATTTCTTCTAGCATCCCATTTTTTTCTTACGTGTGCCATCACTCTCTATCAATTTGCCACTCTTCCCACCTTTTCCATTTTTCCCTCCATAACTAGCTTCTAACTGGGTCTTTATCCTTTTAGGATCCTTCCATTATTGCCCTTTTCTTCTTATCAGTTCTAGCCTTTTGCACTTTGCATTCCCCTTTTCCTCTTTCCATCTCGGTACTCACTTATTTTTTGCATCTGTGTGAGTGTCTGTGCTTTATATCCCTACTTTAATTCTTTTTTTTCCTTCTTATCATCCTTGATCTTCATCCCTTATTTTCATCTCATTCCCTTTCATTGTGTACCCATATTTCTTCACCATCTCACCACTTTTCTGCTTATCAATCTATTCTAATCACCCATTCAACTTGTCAATCTCTTCTAATAAGTTGATTTCAACATACCTTATCTCTTCAACTTCTTATCCACCCATCCTTTGCTTCCGATCATTTTTCTTAACCCCTTTTCCATTTTCCATCCCATTCTCATTTCCAAAACCACCCTATGATTTGCTTCATTGTTCCTCTCCTTACCTATCATCATCCATGTTTACTTGGTCACATCTTCACCTACTTATTCACTCTCCTGTCATCCTTTTTGTTTTTTCATTTCACTCCTTTTTCTTCCTATTTCCTTTTCTTTCATGTATTTCCTTGTTTTTCATTTTCATCACCAAACTATTTTCTCCTTGGTCTTTTTTAGACTTATTTTCAAACCTTTCATGGCCTCCCATATTTCTCATCCTCACCTTACCCTTCATGATTGTTACACTTCTTTCCCCATCCTTTTTAATTCTCCAATATGTCATTATTTAGTGCATTCCTCAAACCCCCATCTTTTGCCTTTTATTTTTCTTCTCTTTTATCCATTTCATTTCATTCTTTTCATCTCCCTTGATGACATTCCTTATTTTTCTCAACCTTATTTTTTTCTTCCATATGCATGCTTGGCTCCTTCCATCCTTCTCCACCTTCATCTTTATCTACGACCTCATTATTTTCTTTACCTATCTCTTCATCCATTTCTTGGTCCACCTTCACCTCATCCCTTATTAGATCCCCTTTATTTTCTCCCATTGACACTCCAACTTATCACTCATTAGAGTACAGTCACTAGTCATATTGCTTAAATGTGCATATACATGTTTGTTTCCTCCTTTCCTCAGCTCTCTTGCTTTAATGCATGAAATATTGCCAAGTTCACTACTTCTGGGCATCCATTTTTTCCTTCAATATCTCTATCTGTTAAACATGGGTCCTCCTTTTGTACCTCTCCAACTACTCCCTTTGCCCTATCCATCACCTTTTCCCCCTTTAAAGCCTCTACACATTTTGAGTACTTGACAGAGTGTGATCAATACACCTTTTTTTTTAATCCTTCAAAGCATTCTCATGTGATGCATTTGCAAGGCTTATGTTCATTAAACCACTCTCACTTTGGGTCTGTTTCTCATCCTTGTCTAAGAAGAAACATCATACCCTCTTCTTATCCTAATGTGTTTGGTTGATATTTTCATTACGACATTTGTCTATTGATTATATTCTTCACTTTACTATTAGTGTTGTTCATTATGAGATTACAATGACCATAACCATAACAATCATAACCATAACCATAACCATAACCATAACCATAACATTCATAAGTATCCACACAATCCTAAGCATGATAACATTCAAATAATGACACATTTTGTACATGTTTACAATAAATTGTACAATATTTTATTTAAGAGTGTGAGGAGTCACACAACACATACAAAGTTATCAGACTATCCACACCTCACCTAAGGCCTCTACATACATTATTTTCCTACCTAAGCATTAGGTTAATTATTTGATGACTCTAGATTTATGTTCAACCATCCTTATACTTGATTACTCCCTAAACTAACATACATAACATTCCCTATATTAACAGTCACTAAAGGGTGTACTCTATTCTCCTCTTCTGCATTCATCCTCATAGAGTAAGAATCATACTCCACTCTAGGTCTTCCACCCTACTCAACCATCATAGCCATTACATCCCTCTAATCTAGTTGTTTTGATCACATAGATACCACCTATTGTTGCCTCAGTGTGTATCCCCTTGGACAATGAGGGTTCCCCCCATGGATAGGCTGAGGGTCATGTTCTCTGGCCCTACACCTTGCACAATGAAAGTCTTGCCTTCTTCAATACTGAGTAAGTAAGACTTCAAGTTTTAGCTTAGGTCATGGATGACTTTCCTCTTGTTGTTGGTTTAACAACACTTTCATTATCACCATTACATGTTACAATATTTGGTAGATATACACATTTACCATGTAAATTATTTTGGGTCATGGGGGTTGGTGATTATCTTTGCCATTGCTCCTATTGTTCACCATATTTAACCTCTAGTAGTTCTCTACACCCTGAACAAACTACAAAACCAAATGACTTCATGATAGGTATTCGTTCTTACCATGATTCTTTAAATAGAGTACCTAACTATTATTCCTCTTTGACATGATTATCCATTCCACTGACGGGGAAGGTCTTATGATTTCATTGATTCCCTTGAACAGTCTTCCCACTTAAAATGATCATGTATACTTACCTTTTCATGTGGACACATAGCCCTTGATCCAACTAGTCATCTTGATACAACCATTATGCACTATCATGATGTCTTTTTATTTCCCTTATCATCTGATCTACATTTGATGTCTCTACTTGCTTTGTCATCTTATGGTCCTTGTGGGCTTGGTGGTCATTTACATCATTATCACCTTTAACCTGGTTGACATAAATTGGCCTCTAGCCTTGGGCCATTGTAAAGGTCACACCTCCAAAACTACCGCTATTGCTGGTGGTGGTAGCTCCCAAATACTTGCCACTATGGAAGCTCTCCCATCTTATCTAATTGTATAACCAATATCCTAGAACACATAACTCCCTACTAGCAGGGCCTATTCTAAGTGGAGCCCAAATTCATTGGTTCTAAGGAATTAGGACAGAGGATGTAGACATGGCCATCATTTATCTAACCTACCCATGAAGCTCTTGGGTCAAGCAAGGTCCATCCTCTATCACTTACCACGTTTCCAAATTTATAACTCATAGAATCTACTTCACTGTCAAATAAATTATTTGTAAGTTATCAATTTACTACTTCCCTTAAAACTTGAATCGTAGCGATGATGATTTTTCACCAACAAGACTATGCAGATCTTGATAGACATCCATCTCCTAAAACTCAACTTGTATCGATAAATGCCATCATTGTGCTTATACCCTCACACAATTTTAAAATGTGTAACCTCCTCAAAAAGGAACCTCTTCTTTGGCTTATCTCCATCACAAGACATTTGTGATGCTTATCCTTTTGTTACCCACTTATTTATCCTACCTTACCCATTAGTGTCTTCTCCTCCTAATGGATGTGGGATTATTATGGTGACTATTCACCAATATACACCATTATGCCTCACCATTACCAAAATATCAACCCACACCTAACCATGTGGTATATCACATTGGGGTAACCCATCTGAACTCCACTACATAACTATATTTATCCTAAAGTTTTTTTAGATATCACATCCATAAAACTATGTAGGCAACATCCACTTATCGAGTGCATATGGAGTCATCTCAACCACCCCCTACCTGAACCCTTGCCAACCACTCTCTGTGACTAAATGACCATTCGACTACATCCACCTTGACATTGGCCATTTTTGACCCAACCTATTGCATATCTTTGTGATGAACTTGCCTAGGTCATTTTAACCTTACTAACCAACCTTGCCATGTTGCATTTTTGTATGACCTGACCATTTGGGTTGTTTCAAGAGAGCACTTCCTACCTTGGATACCTGTAACCAACCCTGACCCTATCTAGATCATTTGATAGGCATGACTTGATTAGTTATGACTAATGTTGTGGACTGATTACCCCTAACATATGTCCCTCTAGACCCAAACTTAAATTAACCCACATTGGCAACTTTAGTTCATGTGTGATCTTGGCTACTGCACTTAGTCACAATTTGTGCACATGTTTGCATCTTGCATACCCAACTACCTTGTCATATCACCTAGTGCCTCCCCACCAACCACTTATCAAACCCGCACTTGATTCTACTTTCCCTCATCGACTCCTAGTTTGAGGGGGAACACTTCCTCCCAAAATTGGGGTACCCTGACCTTCGACCAAGTGATCTATTTTTGTTTTGCAGTTTGTTAATCCAAAATTGCATGACAAAAAGGGATAAAATGTAGAGACTAAAAAACTACACACTTATAGTTTTTGATGACTGAATGCTTTGGGACCCCTTAAAGGCCCCCTAAAACCTTATTAACCCTTAACCAACCCCTCTTAACCTAACTGAATCACTATTCTCCTATTCATATAGTACTATTTGAAAGTACCATTCAAAGGTACTATTCACTATCACTATTCACTATGGGACCCACTATCACTATTCATGATGAGATGACATGGCCTGTGACATGGCAAGTGACATGGAAGGTGATATGGAAAGTGACTTAGCTTGGAAGTGAGGTGGATTGAGGTGGGACATCATACCCCACCTGGGACCCACCTCCAAGGTACTTAATGACATCATTAAGCACTAAAGGGCCCCTCTTTTGAAGTATGTTGCATTTTCCCCTATGAGACCATCATTCAACATGTGTTTTTATCCTCATGCATGGAGAATGATGCCAAAATTCATGGGGCACTTAGCCGAAATATGGAAGTGAGTGATGTAATGTATTTTGGACCCATATAAGCCCATGTACATGATTCCCACTCCATTTTGAACTCTTTAACAAGTTGGGAGACAAACCAACCAAGTGGAAGTCCTATTGGATAAGTGGGAATGTCACCCCCTTGTATTTAATGATAACTCATGGACCCACATGGATAATAGTGCCAAAATTCATGGGGCACTTAGCCAAAAGACAAATTATCTTGGTGAAAAGTCCTTTGGCCTCATTTGATTCCATGTGCATGATTCCCACTCCAAATTGGACTTATGTTCAAGGTGGGAAACAAACCAACAAGGTGGGAATCCCACCACCCTTATCTCCTCTGTCATTTATGAACCCACTTAAAAAATGGCTCTATACTTCACTATTTTACTTCTTTGGCATATTTATTGACAATAAATGTTATAAATATGACCCTCCCCCTTCACCCATGGTAAAGTTAAGTTTTGGGAAAAGCATTCTTGTTTTAGGTTTTATACTTTAGAGGGAGGCCACTCATCTTGGAGAAGATAAGGTCAAAGCAATGAAACTCTACTAAAATTATTTTAAGGCTTCTTCAACAACATCAACATCAACAACTATCTTCCATCTTAAGCTAATTTGTGTTATTTTATAATTACAATTTCTTCTTTTCTATCCCCCTTGGCCTCTTCTTTATTGACTTCTAAACATCAAACTTTAGCCTCTTATTTACTGAATATAACCCCTTTACCTTTCCTTCACCATCTCCTCTTTTTTCCCTTTACCATTTTTATCCATTTATCTATTTTCCCTTTAGCCCCTTTGCCATCATCACCCTTTTGGCCAACTCATACCTTTGCCATCTTTACCTTCATTATCTCTTTGGTTTCCTACCACCTTGACCTTCATCCCTTTGATTCCTTACCATCATTTACCCTTTCACCCATTAGCCAACTTTTCTATTTATAAACCTCAAACCAAAACCACAACCTTGTTATTTGACTAAATTTCAGCATTAGTTGCTTTTATCTAGTCATTGTTTTAGCAAAGCATTTGACTTCTTTGTTTTAATTTTAGTTACTTGTTGTCATTTAATATTTTTATTTTTAGTTTGATGTCATTTTATACAAATTCTATCATTTTTATTTATCAAACTTAAGTGTTTAAATTAGGTTGATTGACAACCTCCTAGAAAGCTTTTGCTTCTAAGATCTAGCTCACGCTAGGCAATCCACCCATATACTTGTCTAACAAAAAAGTGTGTTTAAGTATTTTATTATTTTCAGGTCATCCTCTAAAGCCAAAGAGGAGATCTCCAAAATCACTTGGATTCAATGTGTGCACATTGTAACAGGTTTTTCTACACACCCTTCTTCACTAGTTTCTTTCTTCCAAAATTAAGAAAAGCAAAAAAATTAGATAGAAACATTTTGGCATGCCTGATGGGACCCTATAGTTTTCTTGGGTTCATAGTTTTTTTAGGACATTTAGTTGCATTAGCGAAGAATCATTTAGTTTCATTATTTTCTACAAAAATAAATTTCCTTGTTTATTTTCCAAAATGCAAGTTATAATCTCTTTTGCTTTCTTAGAAAAAGTAAAATCAAGCAATTCCCTCAGATGATGGGCCTCAATTCTTACATTGGCCTATTATCCCTCCCTCTCCTCCATTCCATTGGCCTATTATCCCTCAGATGATGGGATTCAATTTTTACATCATCAGTTATGAGCGTAACTAGATGTTATGTTCAATGTGAGCTCATAATCAAGGATGTAATAAGTGGGGCCCATTGACAAAGATCTAACAGGCTAATGTAAGTGACGAGAAACAAAATATTAAATCATCATTTTAAAATCTCATGCCCATAACAACACTGGTAGATAAAGTATCTAGAGGGGATGTGGAGGTCAACTACAAGTGTGATAGCCCATGCTAAACATACCATCTAGTTACACTCATAATGGAAGATCTAATAATTGATCCAACCCAAATAATTTATGAGCATTGAATGATCAACATGGATGACCATGGTTGTAGTTGACATTTGCATCCCCATCAGTTACTTTATCTACCATCTTCTGAGGTTCAAATTCACAAATTTATTACCATCTACAAGTTCTATGTGTGTATGGATCATAATGAAATATAATGGGGGTTCGTGAACCCTACTATGTGGCATGGTATTTTAAATTCGTATTCAAAGGTTGAGTATGCATGTACTCATGAGAATGCATTATTATAAAGTGGAATAATAATAATAAAGTGATCATGATAGAGACACCTCTACTTCCTCCATAAGACTGTTGGAAGTAAAATGACTGAGAGGGGGGGGTTAATCAGTCTTCAAAATTTCCTTATATAATCTTACTTAAGCAAACATAAATCAATTAGACAAGCATGTACATCTTAATAAGTATAGGCATCAATCCATAATAGCAGGAAACATATGAATACAAAGTATATGTGGGAAACCCTCAAGGGGAGTAAAACCCACTAAAACACAACATGGATAACTTGTTTTATAAGAACTTGAATCAAATTTAGTTGAGCACCAACCCAAAAAGGAGCACCAATCCTCAAATTTATCAATCACCAACTTGAATTTAGAAAGCACCAACTTGATATAAGGATACAAACCCCTTGTAGATCAAGCACCCACTTAATCAAAAATCTAAAATTTCCACCTTACTCTTGTTTCCCTATCACAACTGATGATGGTCCTCTTTTTCTCTATCAAACTCAAATCTACATCTCACACAAGCAAAAACTGTTCTTTACCTTCTTTGCTCAAATAACCCTTTTATTGCTTTGAAACAGTCATGGAAGCACACATGAAACCTTGTATATGTATATAAATAGTTTATATAATTTATTTGATATATTAAAACACATATGTAATCTTACATAATCCTCTTCTTCTTCTCTTCACACCTACACATTCTGCTTACATTATTAGGCCTAAAAATGCCTAGTATATATACAAGACTTTTCTTGTTCATGTCCCTCTTGGTCGGCCAAGCACTCTTATCCTATTAGGTCAGGAATGAAATGAATATTAGAACATTTAATTAACATGGATAAAATTATCTTTAAATATATTTAGGTATAACCTAACTCAATTAGGCCTTATCTCTCTTTTAGGTCTTATGGAGACCTAATCCCATTAGGCCTACTTAACACACATTATACTTTTGTCTTATTAGAGAACACTTAAACACTTTACCCATAATAAAAACATTACATGTTATCCAAATAGACCATATATAATCTCATATAATCTCCATAAATATTTTTAGATCAAATCACTACTTGGATCAAAATAATAGTACTATTCATATTAGGCCTGTGTATACACAAAAAGTCTATCTCCAATAATTGAAGCACAAATACAAATTATCTAAATAACAATGATAATAAAATATATACAGAGGAGCCTTAATTTCTCAAGGTAATCACCAAGTGTATTATATTTCATAACTCAAGGCAAATTTACTCAAACCCTTCTCTACAAGTAGCCTACTCAGAACGACGAGTTAGTCTCAAAACACCATCATGAATATTTGAGCTCATGAATATTTGAGATTAAATATATAAAATAATACTTCCTATCACATATTAAACCTTAAATATATTATTTTACATCTATATATCACTCTTAAGTATAAATATTTCAAGATCTAATGCCAAATATTGGTCTTGCAGACCAATCTCTTATCTTTAGTATACACAGTCAATTCTGAACTAGTCTACTTACTTTGTCTTTACCACTTCAATAACTTTCAATAATTTCCAAGATTATAAAAAGTATGAATATAAAATACATGAATTAAAAAACAACATAATATTCATTTTATGCTTTAGATAAGTACAAAGAGCCTATAACTCATCACTCCCACTTGCTTACTCAGAACTACCATTCTACCTTGAGGACTGGTCATGGTGATTATGACTTTCAACACCTATGTGATCAATTTTATGAACTTAAAATGGGTTTATATGATCATAAAACATCCTTATATCAACTTATAATAAAATATTATAGGCTCAAATAACAATATTGGTCTTATAGACTAATCTTATGACTTCACTATACATAGACCTTATTGAGTTAGACAGGGCAATATGAGAGCAACTTTTTATTGTATATAAACATATCCAAATATTATATCCAATAGGGATATGTGTTACATGTATTTAAAAACAACCCAATGTAATTGGATCCATCCCTAATCCATGACAACACATCCTTAATCTCATCCCCACTTCTTGGTTTTTCTCACTATCTGCCTCATTAGGTCTTTTTAACGATAGGTCAACTTCCATGACTGGTTTAGCATATTTAAATTATGTAACATGATCATAAAAAACCATGGGAATGATATATAAGTCTCAATATTCAACCTCCATCCATTTATCAACTTTGACTCGATCAACTCTACCAACTATAGCAAATTTTTGAGAAACATGACTTTTCCTATAGGGTCCACTCACTTTGATGACAAGCTAATGACACTTGGAGATACCTGGGAGAGTCTAATGAATGATTAAATCATAAAAATAGGTCATACATTTAATTATGATCCATTTATATCAATATCTTCCATATCAGGTCATTTTTAGGGTTTTAGAGAGGGTTAAGACCACCTTACAGTCTTAACGATTATTCATAAAGGTTAGGCCCTTAAACTAAGAACTTATGCTTAAAAATTTGAGATACAACCCTTAAAAATATACCATGAATGTATTAGGTTATAATTCAAAGTTTACACATGCCAAAGAACACGTGAATGTACTTCTCAATTTGAGAACCCTTCATTTTGTACACATGAGAAACCTCAAAACCATATTTCATGCTTTTTCCTATAAACCATGACTTGAAACTTGGTCAACATAATTGAAATAACATGAAAAACCTCTATAAATTCTAATTTTTCAGTTCATGCCTTTAAAATTAAACCTCATTCCCTATTTTATCACCATATCTTTCTTTGCTCTTTAGACTTTTGATCTACAGGTCACATGAGGCCTTGAAACTTACCTTCTAGCCATTGTTCATGAATTCTCCACCTTACTCACATGCCAAAGAAATTTATCACATGATCTAAAATTTATTTGAGTCATTCATAAGTCTTGAAAACATCTCATGACCCCTAAATAGGTCAGGTAGAGTCTAGAACTGGTTTAGATGCATGCTAGTCTTATAGGTTATACCCCTGTAGACTCACCTTGAAGCTCTCCTAAGTGATCCAATGTCTCATATTAATTATTAAACAATCTCAAACATCCACCCATGCATGTGTGTATCCATCTCACCAGCTTACCAACCTCATACATAATCATAGGGTATCTTCATGTAATGAATAATGACATGACTAGGCTTCCCAAGATCTTGAGGCTTGAAAACTAGCCTTGACACATGCCTTGATGATTCAACACCTTGATCATATGCTTTAAATGATCCTTAGATAGTAAAATACATATATACACATTTTTTCATTCTCAATATGCACATGCTCATGATATGACTATGCTTCTCAAGACTAGGCTTCTTAAGACACCTTGTGCTTTGACCTTGACCTGAATCTTATCATTAGCTCCAAAAGAATCATCGGGTTGCATTCAAATTATCTCTAAACAAAGAGACATTTGATTGCCTTAAATTTTTCTCTTAAACCATGGCTACCTTGTCATAGTCCACTCATCATGCATCTTTACTAGATACACCTTGACATCAATTAGATCAACCTTGACCTTGACATCAATGACATCAACCTTGAATTTGACATTAATGACAATAGTTATCAAAAAATTCCCCCCTTTATCATTTATGGTAAAACATTATTCAATCTTCTCACTCTCATCTCCCCCAAATTGATCAAACTCCCTTTTTGAAATTTCTCCCCCTTTGACATTAATGACAAAGGATCTTCCATAGACTGCCATATGAAACCACACCTTGCAACATAGGTTATGAAAAATCATAGTAACATGCTCCCCATTTATCTATACATACTTCCTTTAGATGAACTCAAAACTCAAGACCACTCACCTTGTTCTTATCATGACTGCATGTGGAGCTTATGAACAATCTAAATAACTCCCCCTCAAACCAAGCACCTATCATGCTTCTATTGATAGAATAGTGTCTCCATGAAGCCTCATGGAGTCACCTCTTTCCAAAAAGTACTAAAACAACTCAAGTTCAGGAGATTCCCATATCTTTATGTTCTCACTAGACTGAATGTCCTTCAATATCCTTTTAGACTTGATTGAGACTACAGGCTTGACTTTGTCATCATCCATGAAATCAATAATCTGAGATAATAATGAACATTATTGAATTGATCTTTCATTTGAGGTATGATATATCACATCAAACATTCCTCTTGAGTTTTTTGACTGATCATGACTTACCTTGATTATCTTTGGTCTCCACACATTCATTTGTCTTCTCTCTTTCATTTTAGGGGCTTCAAACTTCCTATTTTGTCTTGATGGCCTTATACCTATGTTAGGAAAAAGTTTTACAATGTGTCTTACATGATGAAAATTATAGAAAACCACCTTATACATACCATTTGAATGATGTGAGTTGTGACTCTTCCTATAGTTTCATGAATACTCCTTCTTGGGAGGTCTTTTACATTCTTTTACTCTATGACCAAACTGATTACATATAAAACAATAACCATTGATTGAATTGGCATACCTTATAGCATTGGCATGTTTGATAGATATTTTCATATAGAAATTCTTGTATTCAATAGTTTTATCCTTGAATTTAGCTTCCATTTTTTGATCTTATTTAAAATCAAGACCTATGTTGGCACTTGCAAACTTTTGACTACTCAAGATATCATCAAAAGCCTCAGTGCTCTTTTCAAACTTCACAAAGGACCTCACCTTGGTAGATGCTTTATTTAACTCAAATTTCAAGGTTTCCACTTTAGTTTCATACCTGATGCATTATTTCTCTTTAGCCTTTAGGATTGCATTGACTACCTCCATCTGTGCCTTAACTTGATTAATGATTTCATCATACTCCTTGGAAGCATTATTTAGTCTCTCCTCAAACAAGCCAATTTGCTCTTCATAGTCCTTAACCAAAGATATTAGTTTATGATTATTTTTACTTTGAAACTTCAATTCTTCTAGGTCACTTACCAATTTTTCCTCAAGGTCATCTTCAACTTCTTCATCTGATTCCACATCAACCATAATGCCTTTCTCACTTAAACAACCTTCATTATCTGATTCTATGGCCATAAACAAGGTTTCATTGTTGTCATGTTCATATTTATGATTGTCATTATTATTTATAGACTCATTTAAGTCATTTACATTAAAATTATTATCTTCCTTAGTGTATAAGCCTTTCTTGTTCTAGAAATTTCCTTTTCTGCCTTCATACTTTTTAAACTCCTTGTTTTTATCAGGCTTATAGGTCTTCTTTTTATCTTCATGATGTTCATCATGTTATTAATCATGCTCAAACTTATTCTTGTTGGGGAATTTTGATGAAAAGTGACCAATCTTACCATAATTAAAGCACTTAAATGACAACTTACCTTTGTACTTACTAGATCCAATTCTCAACTTTCTTGCAAAGATAGTAATCAGTTGATCATCATCAACATCTGAGTATTTATCATCTTTGACATTATTGGATTTTTAATTCTTATCAAATTTTAAAGCTACTTATTTCTTGGAAGGTCTCCATTCATTGGTTCTCATCTCATAGGCAGTCAAGATGCCATGAAGCCCATCCATTTCTAGATTGTCCAAATCCTGCATCTCTTCTACTATAGATACCCGAGTCAAATTTATAAGTTCATGATATCAAAACTTTGTGAACAATAGAAAATTATTTTAATTATTCTCCCAAACCTATAATTATATTAAAAACTTCATCAACCTTTAATAGGTAAGATGCAATGGTTTCATCTTCACTCATCTTCAAGATTTCAAATCATCTTCAATGGGTCTGTAATTTAGCCATCTTCACTTTGGTGTCTCCTTCATATATGGTCTTAAATTTGTCCCAAATATATTTAAATATATCACAATGAATTAATTTCACTATTTTTTCTTATGATAGGCCATAACAAATGGCATTCATTGCCTTGAACTTGTTTTCACTAGCCTTTTTACCTGTTACATCTATTGGAGGAATAGGAGGAGCTATTAACCATCCAAAAATAACTTCCAAATATCATGTCCTTATGACATAAAATATATATTCATTCTAACATTATATAAGGCATAGTTAGATACATTGAACAATGGAGTCTTACTGGTATAGAAACCACCTTGAGCGTGCTGACTAGCTATCCTTGCTTCTAGGATCTTCTTTAGGCTTTTAGAACTATTTCAAAGGACTAGGATCTGATACCAAATATTGAAATAAAAATGAATGAGAGGGGGGTGAATCATTCTTCAAAAATTTATTATATAATCTTACTTAAGCAAACATATATCAATTAGACAAGTATGTACATCTTAACAAGCATAGGCATCAATCCACAATAGCATGAAACATACAAATACAAAGTATATGTGGGAAACCCTCAAGTAGAATAAAACCCAATAAAACATATCTTGGATAAATTATATTATAATACACTGAATCAAATTTAGTTGAGCACCAACCCCCAAATTTATCGAGCACCAACTTACTAGGAGGCTACAACCCCCTTGCTGATCAAACACCCACTTAATCAACACTCTGAAATGTAAAACTTAATCTTGTTTCCCTCTCAGAAATTATTATGGTTCTCTCTTGCTCTATCACTCTCAAATCTACCTCTCACACAAGCAAAAAATGTTCTTTACCTTGTTCTCTCAAATAACCCTTCTATTACTTTAAAATAATCATAGAAGCACTCATGAAACCTTGTAGATGTATATAAATAGTTTATATAATTTATTTGATATATTAAACCACCTATGTAAGCTCACACAATCATGTTCTTCTTCACTTCACACCTACACACTCTGCTTACATTATTAGGCTTGAAAATGCCTAGTATATATACAAGACTTTTCTTGTTCATGTCCCTTTTGGTCATCCAAACACTCTTATCCTCTTAGGTCAGCCATGAAATTAATATTAGAACACTTCATACACATTGATAAAATTTTATTTAAATCTCTTTAGGTCTAACCTACCTCAATTAGGCCTTGTCTCTCTTTTAGGTCTTATGGATACCTAATCCCATTAGGCCTACTTAGCACATGTTATAATTTTGTATTATTAGAGAACATTAAAAAACTTTACACAATATAAAAACATAACATGTTATCCAAATTGACCCTTTATAATCTCATATAGGCTCCATAAATATTTTTATATCAAACCAATACTTGGAGCAAAACAAAAGTCTTATTCATATTAGCCCTGTGCAAACACATAAAGTCCATCTCAAACAATTGAAGCAAAAAACAAAAATTTGACAAACAAACATGGCAATATATATATATATATATTGTCGTGTTTGTTTGTCAAATTTGTGTTTTTGCTTCAATTGTTTGAGATGGACTATATATATATATATATATATATATATATATATATATGAGCCTTATTTCCTTAGGTTCATCACCAGGTGTATTATATTTCATAACTCAAGGCAAAATTACTCAAACCCTTCTCTGCAAGTAGTCCACTCAGAACTACCAGTTGGTCTCAAAACATAGTCATGAATATTTGAGCTTAAATATCTAAAATAATACTTCCTATCAATTATGACACCTTAAAGATATTATTTAACATATTTATATCACTCTTAAGTACAAATATTTCAAGATATAATGCCAAATATTGGTCTTATAGACCAATCTCTTATCTTTAGTATACACAGTCAATTCTGAATCAGTCTAATTACTTTGTCTTTACCACTTCAATAAATTTCACCAATTTACAAGATTATGAAAATTATGAATATAAAATCAATTAATTAAAAAAAAAAATTCATTGGATGCTTCAGCTAAGTGCATTGAGGCTCCAACTCATCACTCCCACTTGCTTACTCAGAACTACCATTTTGCCTTGAGGACTAGTCATGGTGATTGTGAATTTTAACACCTATGTGAGAATTTTTATGAACTTAAAATGGGTTTATATGATCCTAAAATATAATTATATCAAATTAAAACTAATATATTATAGTTTAAAATAGCAATATTGGTCTTACAGACCAATCTCATGACTTCATTATACACATACCTTATTGAGTTAGACATGTCAATTTGAGAACTTTCTACTTATATATATAAACATATAAAAATATTTTATCCAATAGGGATATGTGCTACATGTCTTGAAAAAAAACCCAATGCAATTGGATCCATCCCTAATCCATGGCAACACATCTATAATCTCATTCCCACTTTTGCCTAGTTTTTCTCACTATCTGCCTCACTAGGTCTTTTTAGTGATAGGTCAACTTCAATGACTGGTTTAGCATATTTTAAGTCTATAAAATTATCATAAATAAACATGGGCATAATATATAAGTCTCAATTTTCAACCTTCATCCATTTAGCAACTTTGAATCAATCAACTTTGCCATCTATAGTAAATTATGAGAAGCATGGCTTTTCCTATAGGGTCCACTCACTCTCATGACAAGCTAATACCACCTAGAGATAATTTGGAGCGTATAGTACATGATAAAAAAATAAAAATAGTTCATACAATTAATTTTGAGCCATTTCTATCAAGATCTTCCATATCACATCATTATTAGGGTTTTAGAGAGGGTTAAGACCACCTTACTGTCTTAACGATCATTGATAAAGCTTAGACCCTTAAAATAGAAACCAATTCTTGTAACATTGAGCTAGGAGCCTTCCCCATATATTTTGATTTTATTAGATTATAATTTAGAGGTTACATGTGCCAATTGTTAGAGGTAAAATTACTGAGAGGGGGGGGTGAATTAGTGAGCCCAACTATTTCAATTCCAATTCCAATCCTTTCAAATTATTAAACAATCAACATATATCAACTTCATCAAGCAACATTAAAAAGAGATATAATTCATTCAATGCATACAAAAGATCAAACACACAACACATAGTTCCTGTGGGAAACCCTCTTGGAGAATAAAACCCACTCTTAAACCTGTAAACACTTGGACTACTTGTCTTATAAGGTATTACAAACCATATACTAGTCAAGTTATTTTTAACCAAAAACTTGATCAAGTAATTTTGACAAAAGGCATTTAGTGAAACACATGTTTCACATAGATCAAATTCCCCTAAGGAAGATCAAGTCCATTAGAATCTCCTTTCAAATAAACACCTCCACTTTTGAACTGATATCTTCAACACCTGATGATAGACCTCTGATTATCAATCTTAACCTTCACACTTTCATCCAACACTCCTTGTTTGAAAAATCAAATTACATACTTGAACCAACAGACAAAGATCAATTAGGACACAATACATATCCTAACTAACCCCATTCTTCAACTCTTCATTCATATTCCATCTTCAAACCTACAAGAGCACTATTATAACATCATAAATATGACATAGAGGGAATACACATAATTATCAACCTGATATTCCATTTAACCCATCCACTGGGCACACACCTTCACCTTGCCTTCACTCACCATACACACTCTCTCAAATAGCCTCTTGAGCTTATTCACTCATTCTACCTCTTTTAAGATTATTAGGTCCAATGACCTATGTGATCATCTTCAACACCTTGATAAGATAATAATGTTTGATCCTCTTCACTCTTTAATGGTCCTCACATACCTATACCTTCTATTTTTAAAGGTTCTCTCCTTTACTTGGCTCCATATTGGCACAAATAGAACAAATAGGCCAAATAGGCCTTGTACTTATACCATGCTCTTGGTATAACCCATATTGGTCAGTTAAGATGACTAACACACTTGTTCCACATTTTAAATATGTCCTCATACATGTTACTTGTAATAACCACATACTCCATAGGTCATCCAATGCCTCATTACCTCCAAAACACCATTAGGTCTTGGTGAGACCTAAAACTATTAGGCGTTCATACTCACACATTACAAGTGATACTACTTGGACCACCTTATCATTTAATAATGATTATAACATATAAAAAATATCTCAAATATCCCCTTAATAACTCCCACATGGCTACATGCTATTTGGAAAACCAACTCCACACTTGGACCTACCAATTAGGTCTCCTAACTCTTCATGTCTTCATACATAGAAAACACAATCTCAAACTTCTGAACCAACTAATCAAATATTTCACATATCCATATGATTATATCATTTGGGTGAACCATTTAGGACCTCAAATATACCTCCATGTTCTTTAGACACATCAACACATATTCTAAGCACTCAAAACAACATTCACAAAATGACCACTCAGATTGGTCATATACAGTCAAAATATAGTCAAGCTATTTTGACTCTTCATATCTAATCAAAGGAATATCATGAAAAATAATGACTTATTATAATATTTAGAGACTTATATACCATCTCCACGCTCATTTTCTTCTTCAACTCTACTCAGAATACCCTCAACTTTCCTTTGCAAGATGGTCACTCAAACTACCAATGCATTCAACAAACACAATCAAATTCTACATATTTTTTCATATAGAATATATATTTTTAAAACATTAATAATGCACATATATGGTACTCATGGAGTATACAACATACTCCAATAGATAGTTCACCTTTAAAGATTGAGATACCAACAAGCACAACTCAAATACCCTTCTCAGGTTACTTGCAGAACATGCACAAAAACTTAATAAATTTTAAACCTCAATATATTTGACTATAATTACTTGAAAATATTAAAATATATATTTATATATTTTAATTTTAGTCCTCTATAAATTTCATTTTTACACCATGATCAAATTATACATAGATAGAAAGATATAGCTAAAAAACCAGACACTGGTCTTTCCTTTGTTAAATGCACCATTGATATTCTTAGAAATTTAAATCATAGTGCACCACTACCCAAATGTTAAAATTCAAATATTTGATCACATATAATTCAATATTTAAATCTTGACCACATACACTCCATTAATCTCTTCGAGATTGTCCTGGCTTTAACAATGCTAGACAATTGTCACTTTGACCTCTTGAATTTAATACATGCCATTGATCTCACTCAGTATGCACACCTACTCACCATTTATCATTGTTATATATATATATATATATATATGTGTGTGTGTATTTTTATTTTATCAATTTTAAACTTCAAACACTTGGCACCTTCTCGCTGCATCTTAACATCTTAGAACAAACATGCTCTATTGATCTTTTTGTAAGGAGCTCGGTCTTTACCTAGTTTAAGTTTTGAAAAATTTGAACCATTTAAATTAATATGCACCATAGATCTAGATGTATGAACTCCCATGAAATTTTGGATCTCCATCTGGTCCTATTAGTTAACATTGTGTAAAAATGAATAAGTATGGGAACCTTTGCTAGCTGCCTAGAAGGCCAACTTTAGTTCTTAATAACTTTTGTTGTGATAATACACATGATCTAAAATTTAGACCATATAATTTAATCACATAGGAAAATCCAAAAATATATAAATATTATCCTAAAAACATCTTGCATGAAAGATATAATTTCATTAATCTTCTCACTTAGATTTCTTTGCCACAGAGCCAACTATGTTAAGAACTGCTTGGAAGGCCAACTTTGCACATGCATATCTTTTGATGCGCTTCATCACATGACCTAAAAATTAACACATATAAAATATGCACAAAAATGAACAAACCCATATGATAAAATAATTTTTAAACTAACACATGTGAAATATAACTAAATCAAAAATGCCTACTTAGCTTTCTTGTCATATTGTAAATTTGGCTAAGTATGGGAAAACACTGTCAAACTGCCTAGGAGACCAACTTTGCACACACATATCTTTGGATGAAATTAATTACATGAATTTATACTTATAAAATATAAAATTTGGAGTAAATTTATCATAACCATATGACCAAATCCCCTTGAGTCATCCACACGTGGTAATTATGACATCATCAAACTGACTACTTAGGTTTTCTGCCACTAGACCCAAAATGTCTAGATGAAAAATATAGGCTACTAGATGAATTAAAATTATGAACACAAGATATAAAATCATCCTTGACCATTGATATTACCCCTTTCACATGATTAATACTTCAAACTTATCCCTAATCATCTCAAACCATGTCAAAACTGAAGATCAACCAAGCCTTCTTCAAGTATACTAGGATAAACACATTGCACACTTTATCATTGTCACTTAGACTATCAAGGAACTTAACAAACTCACCTAAACACATAAATTAAATAACCATGACATCATTTATAACTATCCAACACCAACAAATACATGAAACTCCTTCTCGGGTCGAGAACCCTTCATTATATGCACACAGGTAACCTCAAAACCGCATTTCATGATTTTTCCTATAAAACATGACTTGAAACTTGGTAAACATACCTAAAATAACATGAAAAAACTCTATAAATTCTTATTTTTCCATTCATTCCTTGTAAGTTTAACCTCATACCCTATTTGATCACCATCTCTCTTTGCTCTTTATACTTTTGATCTGCAGGTCACATGAGGCCTTAAAACTTACCTTCTAGCCACCATTAATGCATTATCCACCTCACTTACATGATAAATAAACTTATCACATGATATAAAATTTATTTTCATCCTTCATATGTCTTGAAAACATCTCATGAGCCCTTAATAGGTCAGACAAAGTCTAGAATTGGTCTAAATGCATGTTAGTCTTGTAGGTTCTATCCATATAGACTCACCTTAAAGCTCTCCTGAGTGATCCAATACCTCATATGAATGCTTAAAAAATATCAAACATCCACCCATACTTAGGTGCATCCATATTACCAGCCTAACAACCTCATACATACTCAAAGGGACTCTTCATGTAATGACTAATGACATGACTAGGCTTCTCAAGCTCTTGAGACTTGACAACTAGCCTTGACACATTAATTGATGATTCAACACCTTGATAATATGAATTACACACTCCTTATATAGTAACATACATCTATACACATATCTTCATTCTTAAAATTCACATGCTCATGATATGACTATGCTTTTCGAGACTAATCTTCTCAAGACACCTTGTGCTTTGACCTTAACCTAAATCTTGTCATTACCTCCAAAAAAATCATTAGGTTGCATTAAAATTATCTCTCAATAGAGAGAAATTTAGTTTCCTTCAAATTATCTCTCAAACCATGGCTACCTTTTCATATTCCACTCATCATGCATATTTACTACATGTACCTTGACATCAATGACATCAACCTTAACTTTGACATCAATGACATCAACCTTGACTTTGATATCAATGAAAACACTTCTCAACAAAGACATCATCCAGATTTACTAATTTAAGTATTTCTTCTTAGTATACAGTCACACTATAATTTTATACAACCACATCATCAAAGCTATGAAGATGTTTATCCACTTTCTTGGAGATAAGGGAAAACTCACAACCTTTACATTCTTTGTAATGGTATACACATATCAAGTATTCATTTTTTTTTAAAAGTCTATATATATTCATTAGTTGTATATATTTTCATTGTTTGTATAATAACCTTTACATTCTATATATAATTCTTAGATATGCTACACATAAAGTAATTTGAACTCTATACCTTTGTGTTCTAGCTTTATACTATAAACTAATTTGAATGTTTAGAATTTTTACCCCCAATCTATTCACACTGTTATCCATCTTACGACATCAACAAGAGAAATCAATGAACCATCAGTTTGTATAATGGTCTACTATTGGTCTATTCACACTATTGTCCATCTTGTTACATAAAGGAAAGGAAGTAATGGACCATCAATTTGTTTAATGGTCTACTATTGTTCATTTTCAATACTATGTATTATCTTAAGCATTGGGGATACTACTAACCTTCACATAAAAACTAAAATGATTAATCCTACTACATAAAGGAAAGTAACCAATGAACCAATTGACATCCCATTATCATAGCAAGACAAGCAAAGGGTATTATATTATATAGTAGACCAATATATATAATGTACATAATGTTCACACTATTGTCCATCTTGTTACATAAAGGAAATGAACCAATGGATAATCAATCTGTATAATGATATATTGTCCTCATTATCAATACTAAGTATTAACTTAAGCATTGGGGATACTACCCTTCACATAAAAACTAAAACAATCAATCCTACTACTAAGAAAAAAGGAACCAATGAACTAATAAGGATATGCATTATCATAGCAAGAAAAAAAAGGGTGTTACTATTAAACAGTAGACCATTATAAATAATGTAAAGGGTATTATATAGACAAGTAACATGTAGGGAATTATACAGACTGTAATAAGATGGACAACAACATACCATTATATAGATTGATGGTTCATTGGTTACTTTCATTTATGTAGATAGATGGAGGTTAGTACTCATCTCAGAAGGGCATATCAGTTTAGTTTGTGTAATACATTTGGGTTTATTTTATGTTGATTGTATTGTAAACTATATGAAGGAATTAATGATTAATTTATTGAATAGTTTGTGTAATTATGATATGATGTAACAACCCCACTAAATTTCACCTAGAATTATATGATTTTTTTAATTAAACACATATACTATAAATAGATTACACCATGAGAATCTAAGCAGTGATCATACTAAATAATCTAAGAGTGATAAATATAAATAAGTACATGACAACTAACAGTCACTGATCACTATCAATATATAAAAATGCATCATACTATAATCATAGGAAGTAATTACAAATAGCCAAGCACTACTGGTATAATATACAATCACTACTGGTATAATATACAACCACTACTATCAATCCATAATAATAGGTATTTACAACTCTTCAAAAAATATTTTCAAAATACAATATAATACAATGTACATAAATAAGATACATGACTCCCCAGAGCATGAGTTCCTCAAACTCTTCAGTATCTATGGCAATCTAAAGTGTCATCTTGATAGTAGTACTGCTATGGGGAGGGAGAGCATCATCCAAGCACTTTTCCACACCAACCATGGGCCAAAAATCTTCTAAACTAATCGTATCAAGAAATGGACCTCCCTTCATGGATGAGTAGATAGTGATGGCATGGAATTCTAGAGAGACAAACAAGTACGCATGTGTTGTATGATTTCTAAAACTAAACATGCAATGTATCATATAAAATCCATTCTATTGCAAGATATAGTACAAACATGTAAATCATACTCATGAAATGATAGTGTCTCATTAAACATACTTTGGCCCAAAGTTGGTTTAATAATAAACAATAGTGATCATCAATCAATTTCATGTACACCACTTGATCAGATTGCCTTCATCTGGCATTGTGATGCTAGTAAACTAGTGAAGTTTGTCTCACTCCTTACTTAGTATCAACAATGCGAGATTGGTCAGACATAATTTAACCACAAAATTCATACAATTTACATCCTACTATCAATCATATCACATAACATGATAAAAATAGGAGTAATAAAAAACATACATTTATTCTATCAAACATATGGATGAATCTTACATTATTATCTATCTCATACTAAAAATAATGACTACAATTTATACCACCTAGGTAAAATACACATTTAATTGTAGATTTTAAGTACCACAATTAGTTTTCAAACATACTACACCCTATAATAACCCATATTACCATGGTTTGGTATTCTAAGACATAACTATTAGTTTTCCACAATTAGTCATATAAAGTTATCTTAAATACATAGAAACATAAGCTTCTATTCAAGAAACTAGACATAACAAAGTAAGTCACAGTTTCCATGAAACATATAATAATCTATCCTAGCATACGCTACACTTTCAAAGGTTGTATTCATGCATACACAAAGTCATACCATCTATCATAAAACATGCCATTCATATTAATAACCAACATGCATACATTAAATTAGTCAAACACAGGTGTGAGTCTAGACATTACAAATTTAGTATGTATCATCCGAGTATAACATACATCTATACTGTAGTATTCTATGATGTCTCATACTATCATAGTTCATTGTTTATTATCACAATAACATAATTACGAACAATGAGTCTTATAGTTCTAAGAAATAACCAACCCATAATCATAAATAATAATCTAACAAGTACAGTTTAAACCACGCAGGTATACCCTATGGTTAAGTTGCTTAATCTAATCTCCGTAAGTAGATCCAAGTATATAGCACAAGTGGTAATAATACAATATACTATTTTATATACATGCTACTTATTTTTAGATAGTCAGTCATAATACTTGTAGAGAATAAATAACTTATAAGCCTATTATAATCTTTATATTTAAGACTTCCTTCCATTTCTAGGAAATTGTTCTCACCTAGTTATAATTTCAGTCCCTCAGATACTTTATGACTCATTTTAACCATCCATTTAACTATAATTTTAGGCATATGACCTAATACACCTATATATGTAATATTTTCATATGATTATTTAAGTCCATATATAAATATATTTTCCAAACACACAAATGATATATATATATATATATACTGTTGGTCAATTATATTTATAACAAAGATCTCAATCATTAAACTCTTAGAATGACTCTTAAATCTTTAGATACATTTATTTCCTTTATACATAAATATGTTAAAAAATATAAATGACATCATTAGCCTTTACTATTCTCAATCAAATATTTGGTAATTATAAATTTAGTATCATAGAACTCATTCATATTAACATTATTCCATATATAACAAAATTCGGTCAATATATGAAGTAAATCAATATAATATTAACATAATCAGATAACTCATAATATGAGGTAATATCAGGGTATATACATGTAACTTATGATTTAATGAGCATATTACTATACCACATGTAACATAGACTTTTAATCTAGATGGAGGGACTTCCACATGGACCCTCGAACCTTGCCAAATGTTCAAGTTTGAGGCATGGCATGACATACATCTACCAAGTTCCAATGTGGTGTCACACATCATACATTGACCAATAAAAACTCAAAATCTTGCCTTAGGTTTGGCCTAGTTCCTTACAAAATTCATCTCACCACTATAGAAAGATCATCTTCTAACTAGTAATCAAAGTCTCAGTTATATTTTATAATCAAATCCATCTATTTTTGAATATCATCAATTTTTGAGCTGAGGCACTCTCATAGATCAAAGATCTATGATGGACCACCCAACACTATCTTAACAAGCCTATTGCTCATCTCTGTAATCTGTGAAATGCTAGTGAAGTTTTGCCTCTACTCAAACAACTTTAATAACTTTTTTTTAATTTTAGTGAAGCATTCTGAGAGTTGAGCATCTTCCTAAAGTTCTAATATTTGGTCAACTAATCTATTAGACATATCCTTATATAATATTCTAGTGCATCTTTTTGTGTTAAACATTTATAATATTATTTCCTTTGCAAAGTTTGGTTAAGCTAGAGTAGCATGAATAGATTAACCAATTCAATAATTAGTTGAGACTACAAACAAAGAGAAGATTATCTCACTATAGATTCCAAGTATTTGTGAGATATCTCAAAATGTGAATGCATCAAATAAGAATCCAATAAGAAATAAGTGCCTACAAATTCTATTTAGGGAAACTTGGAGTTGATAGAAGAAGTGAATTGAGCATTTGATAATTTTCCTAATTATGTAATAGATATTTCATTTTATATAGCTTCTTCTTCTCTTTTACTCAGGCTAGCACTTGGACATTCTCCATCCTCTTCAACTATCCATCACCCATCTAAGCTTTTTTATGTCCTTAGAATCCTCCTAAAAACCATTTGATGAGCATGTCTTCTAATATTTAGTTTGTATTCTTCAATTTATCCAATCCACATGTGTTAAAATTAAAATAGTATATAAGAGAAAACTTTACCATGATACATGAGAATCATTGATTTTTAGATAGAAGGATTTGATGGATCAATTGAATAGCATGGAAGATGTCCACTACTTCATCTAATTCAAAAATGGCATAGATGCAAAGAGGAAATGAACTGATGTTAAGAGTCTCCCCGATTGGACTCACTATAAGTTGCCCATCCTACTCATTCTCCTTTTCAATGCTCATTAATCTGAGTGTCATTCTATGAAATGATATAGATTGGATTGAAATAGATTATTAGTAGGGAAGAAAATATCGACAATATAATTATGACTATGGTTGCTAATTTACTTTAATTCAAAAATAGTGAACCCTTAATTTTATTATACCAAGAAAATCAAAGCTCTCTAGCATCACTAACAATCATACCATTTGATAGTGTTGAATTATGTATGATCAATGATTTTATTTCCATATACCCTTTATCTTCTAATAATACATACATACTTTAATGTCCACAATTAATTTTTAAAACTGACTCAATCTACCCCATGGGCATGATATTAAATACTTCATGACCTATCACAAATGATAAGTATGTTGCTATCAGCTTGTCAAATTGATGAAGAAGTCCTGATATTTAAATTTTATTTCTAATCTATAAGATTAAATGAAATGGTGACAAGGATGGGAAGAAATATCTTTAACCTCCATAAAGACATAACCTACAACCATTCATTAATCTATTATGATTTATCTGATGGGATTTGTTTAGTCATCATTATATCCCCATCATGAAATCTCTTCTAATTTTTTGAATCTATTATATAGATGTAATCTATAACCTAATGAACTCCATATATGCCCATGTTAATAAACTCTACTTGATCCATAAAATTCTATTAAATTATAAATATGAAAACATTTAATCAATAATATTTATGTACAACTATATAATATGTCCAAACTCAATTTGTAGTTTATACAATACTACTATAATTGTGCAGACCATGGGAAATTATAGATAAATAAAAGGGAGTTAATATAGCAGGACTACATAAATTATCTCATAGATTATTATGAAACCCATGTATATGAAACAAGAATTTACAAAATATGAGAACACAAATTCAATTTGCTTTGCTTACCTGACAATAATGCCTTTCTAAAAGTCACCTACCTCTATGATCCTACGCTACATTTCACCTTTTTTTCTTCTTCTATTCTCCCTCTACCGCTTCTCATTTGTCTTTTCTTCCATGCTCTCCCTTATATATGCACTTACCCCTCTTTATTACTCTTTATTCTTATTATTTTCCCCATGACAAAAGGGGCGTAGATTTTTTCTTTAAGAGTTTTTCCTTTTTTCTTATTCCATTATTTAATGCATTTCCTCCTTTTGATTTTGTTTTACTTTATTTTTAATGTATTTCTTCCTTTTTGTTTTTTGTTTTTTTTCCTTATCTTAAATCCATTCCTTCTTTTATTTATTTATTTATTTATTGTTTTCCCTCTCAATGCCAATCTCCAAATTTTCAACATTTTAACATTAATTATAGAAATCCATAATTTCTCTAATTAAATTAGCTTTTCAATATCATGACAATTTAATGACAATTCAGTCAATAAATTTGAACTTAAATCTAATGATGAAAATCACATTTTCAAAAGCATTTAATGGTCACACACACAAATAATTCAAGACAAATTCCATAAAACCAATTTATTATGCTAGCAAACCATGAACAAACAACTATCTAATGTAAGCAGAAATAAACATGCTGAGCTAACTATTTATTATGTAATCTAACATGTGATATCTACTATGGTGTGTGCAGAGTTATAGATAGTTTCTCTATCATCCTCTAACATCTCGATCTACGTCACCCTCTATAATGATTCTCTCCCTCTATCATGATTTGAGGGATGGGTTCTCCTACATTAACTTGACAACAAGCAGGTAATTAGGCCATATCAACATGATATACAAATATTATAAAATATAGTTGAAATAACAAATCAACATGTTTATAATGTAAACATATACACTAAAACTAACTCATAACAATGTAAACATGTAATCTAAGCTATATCCTACTACCCCATAATAATATATATCTCAAAACTTAGTCAAAAATTGCCAAATCCAATTTATCAACTATGAATATTCACAGATAATTAATTAAATTTGCCTAGCGAGAAATCATGATGTAACATCCTTCTCTCCTAAATTTAATCATCATCCTGGATGAATCTTATTCCAACATAAGTTTTGAAATGAAAACATTGTTCAACAAAGAATTAACATGGTATGCAGTATCAAATTAAGCAAATAAATAAAAAATTCACTTGTAGAACTCATTAGAGTTCTTCCAAGAATTACTATTCTTAGAGTATTGATCTAAAAAGACCTTTCTATATGACATTTAATTATTATGCAAATAATTTTTATGAGTGTTACTTATGCTGATTGGTTCTATCATGACTTCCCTAGGGTCCAAAATTGACAAGACAAGCCTGCACATAACCCAATGAAAGTTTCACTGACTTTCTAAAAGCATGTGAGATCATCATAAAATCCAAGAACAAATGGCCAGGGACAGTTCCACAAACCTTCCAGCCCATCTGCACATCTCTATAGCTTAGAGGGTGTTTTTCTCATTTTGGAGAAGAGTATTTAGGAAGCTTAGTAAGAATGATGTATATAAGTTAATCCTATCATTACTCCACGTGGCTCATGATAAGTATAAAATGCCAATACTTCCACTATTCCATAGAGCTCTTGACAAGTATGATGATGAATAAGAATTGGAAATGATATATTTTTAATGCATACAAAAAAAAGGAATAAATATTCCACCATATATATGCGTATGGTCATACGACTAAATTTAACAAGTCTGTCTATCAAATCTTAGATTTGACAAGTCCTTCTATCAGATCCAAACTCAGTAACTATCAAGACAATGTGAGACTAAGTAGGATCCACTCCTATCTCTTAGTACTCATGTTCCTAATCCACCACTTTTCCCTTAGGTTTCCATAACCTAATGATATCCAAAATGTTTACAAGGTTCAATGAATCAAAATTATATAATAATAGATCATAAAAATCAATAATACATGTAAAATAATTCTAGGTGTACCAATATACATACAATAAAATTTATAAAATTATTCCATAATTGTATTAAGTTACTATTATCCAAACATAAGTAGTATCATATTTCACAACTTAACCTATAGTGTTATATTCATAGTTAAAAGGAAATAATGTTAAAATTAACATAACATAAAAATTTCAAGGATCACACCATCCTTACAACCTTAAAAAGGAACAAGTGAGACAATGTTTTCTTACATGACTAGTACACAACAAGTTAAAAGCTTATCTCAACCCTTTTAAACTAACAAGATGTTCTACACATCCTATCCCCTACTCGCCCTCAGAGGAAGGTACATAAATATCTCTTCTAAATAACATGCTTTAATAAAAAAGATAATCATATCAATCTAATCAAGAGTTTATAATATTATAACAATTATAATAAACTTATAAACCTTAATCTAGAACCAATATAAATTCAAGGTTCACCACTCCTCATGGTCAAGGTGCACAAGTTAGATAAAGTAATGACTCTAAAAAGTCATAAGTGAATAATAGAGAACTAATGTCTCAACAATAAAACTCTTAAATACCCTCACATGCTAAAAAGAAAACACCACAAATAAAGTTTCCAACTCACTATTTATTTACCAAATTGGTAAGAGTAGTTTCATAACCTACTTCTAAAACCAAAAGGGAAATACTAACCACCAATATGTATCAATCCATCTTCTATCTCAATAAGAAGTAGAAGACATTATCCCATGAACTCAAGGGATTAAGACCAAAACAACATTTAAAAAACAAATTTTAACATCATGAAAATAAGAATCCTCTCAAGGCTATAATGATGTCAAAGGAAAGTGAGGGAGTGAAAACTCACCTCTATGCCCACTAAGAGAGATGACACTTATTCATAACCCACTTAACATAAGGGTGCCAATCCAAAAACAAACTTCTAACAAAAATGAATTATCAACCAAGACATCAACACTCTACTACAAGAAAATTCCCACCATACTAGGTGGTACCAAACTAAAAATGGTCTTATATAATTAGTGTAAATAAGACACAAAATTAATGCACATATACTTAAGTGAGAAACATCCCATGCATTGCAAACACTCACAACACAAACATAAATGACAGAGGTGAATTGATTACCTAGAAAATATGTAATCATACTCGATGTGTTCAATCTAAAAGATCAATAATATGATAAGGAACTCTTACTCATGACTCAAGAACCATACTATATACTTACCTACCCAAACATCTTATATAATCATCACCAAAGAGACACTCGATAAACCATCCCTTTAACAAGTTTAGGAGGGTAAAAGTTCTCCTAAGGTACACACTCAATGTACCACACACATTTCATAAATTTCTCATAATTACAAAAGTCACCAAGCCATATAGGAGGATATACTAAGTCTCAAAACTTCTATCATGGTGTAACATGGTTTTGCACTATGGTACTACAATTCTAAAATACCAGTGCAATACTTCATGTCACTAGGTTCACAATGGTGAACAAGAGATATGAAAATGATAATAGACTCATTTGGTGCTAGAGTTTGAGCCACATCTCTGATACCACATGTAACAACTTTATTGGGTTCCACCTAGAGATACATGATTTTTTAAAATTAAACCCGTATACTATAAATATATTACATCATGAGAATCTAAGCAGTGATCATACTAAATACTCTAAGAGTGATAACTATAAATAAATACATGACAACTACAACTATTGATCACTATCAATATATAAAAACACATCATAACATAATCATTGGAAGTAATTACAAATAGCCAGCCACTGCTAGTACAATATAAAACCACTACTATAAATCCACAATAATAGGTAATTACAACTCTTCATGAAAATATTTTAAAAATACAATATACTACAATGTACATAAATAAGATACATCGATCCTCGGAGCATGAGTTCTCTAGAGTCTCTAATATCTGTGGCAACCTCAAGTGTCATATCGATAGTAGTACTATTGTGGGGAGGAAAAATGTCATCCAAACACTTTTCCACATTAACCATAGACCAATGATCCCCCACACTAATTCCATCAAGAAATTTCCCTCCATGGATGAGTAGATAGTGACAGTGCGGGAATCTAGAGAGATAAGCAAGTACCCTTGTATTGTATGATTTCTAAAACTAAACATGTAATGTATCATAAAAAACTCATTCTATTGTAAGATATCGCACAAACATGTAAATCATACCCATGAAATGATAATGTCTCAGTAAGCATACTTTATCTCATAGTTTTAAGAATAATAAATGAAGTGATCTATAGATCAATCAAATTCATACACACCACTTGATTGAATTGCCTTCATCTGGCATTGTGATGCTAGTAGCCATTGAAGTCTGTCTCACTCACTCTATATCAACAATACGATATTGGGCAAACATAATTTAACCACAAGATTCATACAATTTACATCCTACTAGAAATCATATCACATAACATGTTAAAGATATGAGTAATCAAGAATATACATTTATTTCATCAATATGAATGAATCTTACATTATTATCTATTCTATACTATAAATAATGACTATAGTTTATACCACCTAGGTAAAATACATATTTAACTACAGATTTCAACTACCATAATTAGTTTCCAAACATACCACACCCTATGATAACTCATATTACCATGGTCTAGTATTCTAAGACATAACTATTAGTTTTTCACAATTAGTCATATAAAGTAGTCTTAAATACGTGGAAACATAAGCTTCTATTCAAAAAACTAGACATAACAAAGTAAGTCACAATTTCCAAAAAACATATAATATTCTATCTTAGCATATGCTACACTATCAAAGGTTGTATGCATGCATACATAAAATCCTATCAATTGTCACAAAACATGCCATCCATAGTAATAACTAATATGCATACATTAAATCAGTCAAACATAGGTGTGAGTCTAGACATAATAATTATAGTACATACCATTCGGGTATAACATACATTTATACTGTAGTATTCTATGACATCTCATACTATTATAATTCATTTTTTATGATAACAACAACATAATTACGGATAATTAGTCTTATATTTCTAAGAAACAACTGACCCATAATCATAAATAATAAGCCAACAAGTACACTTTATACCACTTGGGTATACCCTATGGTTAAACTGCTTAATCTAATCTCCATAAGTAGATATAAGTATATAGCACAAGCGGTAATAATACAATCTACTATTTTATGTATACGTTACTTACTTATAGATACTCAGTCATAATAATTGTAGAGAACAGATAACTTATAATCATGTTATAATATTTATATTTAACACTTCCTTTCATTTTTAGGAAACAATTCTCACTTGAGTATAATTTTGGTCCCTCAGACACTTTATGACTCATTTTAACCATCCATTTAACTACAAGTTTAAGCATATGATCCAATACACTTATATATGTAATATTTTCATATGATTGCTTAAGTCCATGTATAAATATAATTGATCAGTGATATATATATATATATATATATATATATATATATATATCACTAGTCAATTATATTTCTAACACAAGATCTCAATCATTAAACTCTTAAAATGACTCCTAAATATTTGAATACATTTATTTACTTTATACATAAATATGTTAAATAATATAAATGACATCATTAGTCTTTATAATTATCAATCAAGTACTTGGTCAATATAACATTAGTATCATAAAACTCATTCATATTAACAGTATTCCATATATAACATAATTTGATCAATATATGAAGCAAATGAATATAATAATAACATAATCATAATATGAAATATATATAACTCATATTATAAAGTAGTATTAGGGTATATACATGTAACCTATGATTTACTGAGCATATTACTATACCACATGTAACATAGACTTTTAAACCAGATGGAGGGACTTCCATGTGGACCTTCAAACCTTGCTAAGTGTTCAAATTTGAGGCATGGCATGGCATACATATACCAAGTTCCAATGTGGCATCCCACATCATACATAGGCCAAAAAAAACTTAGAGGATCGTATTAGGTTTGGCCTGGATCCTTATGTAATCCATCTCACCACTACAAGAAGATCATCTTCTAAATAGTTATCAAAGTCCCAATTATATTTTACAATTAAATCCATCTATTTCTAAATATCATCAATTTTTGAGCTGTGTTTATCTCATAGATCAAAGATCTATGATGGACCATCCAACACCATCTTAACAAGCCTATCACTCATCTCTGTAGTCATTGATGTGCTAACAGAGTTTTGCCTCTCCTCAAATAAATTTAATAGCTTTCCTTTAATCTCAGTGAAGCATTCTAAGAGCTAGGCATCTTCCTGAAGTTCTAATATCTGGTCAACTAATATAGATGACATATCCTTATATACTTTGCTAGTACATGTTTTTCTAGTAAACATTTATGGCATTATTGCCTTTACAAAGTTCAGTTAGGCTGGAGTAGCATGGTTAAATTAACCAATTTGAGAATCAGTCGAGACTATAAACAAAGAGAAGACTATCTCACTATAGATTCTAAATATTTATGGGATCTCTCAATATGCGAATGCATCAAAGAATAATCCAAGAGGAAATAAGTGCCTACAGATTTTATTCAGGGTAACTTGGAGTTGATAAAAGAAGTCAATCAAGCATTTGATAATTTTCCTAATTATTTAATACATATTTTATTTTCTATAGCTTCTTCTTCTCTTTTACTCAGGCAACACTTGGACATTCTCATCCTCTTCAACCATCCATCACCCATATGAGCTATTTTACATCCTTTAAATCCTTCTAACAACCATTTGATGAACACGTCTTCTGAGATTTAGTTTATATTCTTCAATTTATTTAATCACATGTATTGAAATTAAAATAGTATATAAGAGAAAACTTTACCATGATACATAAGAATCATTGATTTTTAAATAGAAGGATTTTATGGATCACTTTCTTAGCATGGGAGACATCCACTGCTTCATCCAACTCAAAAATGGCATGGATGTAAAGAGGAAATGAACTGGTGCTAAGAATCTCCTAGTTGGACTCACTGTAAGTTGCCTATCCTACTCATTCTCCTTTTCAATGCTCATTAATTTGAGTGTCATTATATGAAATGAAATGGATTGGATTGAAATTGATTATTAATAGGGAAGATAAAATTGATAATATAATTCTGACTGTAGTTGTTGATTTAATGTAATTCAACAACAGTGAATTACTGCTTTTATTATACCAAGAAACTCAAAGCTCTCCAACATTACCAATAATCATACCATTTGATAGGGTTGAAGGATGTATGATCAATGATTTTATTTCCATGTACCCTTTGCCTCCAAATAATACATACATGCTTTACTATCCACAACTAATTTTTAAAATGGACTCAATCTACCCCATAGGTGTGATATTAAATACTACATGACCTGTCACAAATGATAGGTGTATTGTTGTCAACTTGCTAAATTGATGAAAAAGTCTTGCAATTCAAATTTTATTTCCAATCTACTAAAACAAATTAAATGGTGATAAGGATGGGAAGAAATAAATTTAACCTCCAAAAAGAAATAACCTATAGCCATTTCTTAATCTATTATGATTTGTTTGATGGTATTTACGCAGTCATCGCTATATCCCCATTATAAAATCTCTCCTATTTTTCCAAATCTATTATATAGATGCAATCTATTACCTATAACTATGGACTCCATCTATGCCCAGGTTAATAAATTCCACTTGATTCATGAACTTATATTAAATTATAAATATAAAAACATCTAATCATTAATATTTATGTATAGCTATATGGTACGCCCAAACTAAGTCTATAGTATATACAATAATAATATAATTGTGTAGATTATGGTAAATTATAGATAAATAAAAGGGAGTTAATATAGCAAGACTGCATAAATTATCTCATATATTAGTATGAAACCCATGTATTCAAAACAAGCATTTGTATAATATGAGCACACAAATTCAATTTGCTCTGCCTACTTGGCAATAACGCCTTCCTAAAAGTCTACCACCTCTATGATCCTATGTTATGTTTCACCTTTTTCTTCTTCTTCTGTTCTCCCTCTGCCATTTCTCATTTGTATTTTCTTCCATGCTCTCCATTTTATATGTGTTTCCACCTCTTTATTCTTATTATTCTCCCCATGACAAAAGGGGCATCGATTTTTGCTTTAAGAGTTTTTCCTTTTTTCTTATTCCATCATTTAATGTGTTTCCTCATTTTGATTTGATTTTACTTTGTTTTTAATGTATTTTTTCCTTTTTTTTCTTTTCTTCCCCCCCTATTTTAAGTCCATTCCTTCTTTTATTTATTTGTTTATTTTTCCTCTCAGTGGCAATCTCCAAATTTGCAACATTTTAACATTAATTATAAAAATCCTTAATTTCAATAATTAAATTAGATTTTCAATATCATGACAATTTAATGATAATTCAATCAATAAATATGAATTTAAATCTAAATATGAAAATCATGTTTTCAAAAGCATTTAATAGTCACACACACAAATCATGCAAGACAAATTCCATAAAACCAATTGATTATGCTAGCAAACCATGAGCAAACAAATATCTAATGTAAATAAAAATAAACATGGTAAGCTAACCATTTATTATGTAGTCTAACATACACTATCTACTATGGTGTGTGTAGGGTTATAGACAATTTCTCTATCATCCTTTAACATCTAGATCTACATCACCCTCTTCGATGATGCTCTCCCTCCATCATGCTCTGAGAGATGAGTTCTCCTATGTCAACCTCACAACAAGTAGGTAGTTAGGACATATCAACATGATATATAAACATTATAAAATATAACTGAAATAACAAATCAACATGTTTGTAATATAAACATATATACTACATCTAACTCATAGCAATGTAAACATGTAGTCTAAGCTATATCATATTTCCCCATAATAGTATATATCTCAAAGCTTAGTAAAAAATAGCCAAATCTAATTTGTCAACTATAAATATTCATGGATAAATAAGTAGATTTGCCTAGCGAGGAATCCAGATGTAGCATATGATACATATAATTTAGTGAATGCATATGAATTAAACACATAATCATTGTTGGATATGTAACATATAAAGAAATTTGAACTCTATACTTTTGTATTCTAGCTAAACACTAGTCACACCAAACTCTAACACTGCCCCAAAACATTAATTGCTTGAAGCAGTCAACAATGCAACCAATGGGTTTCCATAATCTTTCTATTATTAATGTGATAGAGTTATGAACAAAAAACAACTCTAAATATTTTTAAACCCCACAAAAAAGAGTAATACTAAGTACTAAGTTAAGAGAAACATAACATAGAGATAAATGCATTACTAAGATATCCACCACCTATGTCAATCTTTCCATTAGCAATAATAATTTAAAGATTAAAAACATCCATTCATATCACCATTTAAGTGAATTAGCCGAGTTCTAAAATATAGATGCATGTTTAAACATAGAATAGAGCAAGATCCTAAAATCATTCTAAAATAGGCATACAATTAGGGGGTTCAAACAACCAGTAATATAGTCAATGTTTAATTCTATGAGGCTTATATTATTAAATTGATTGAGTTATGAAGAAAAATGAACACAATAAGTGATTTACAAGCCCACAATAAATAATTATACATGCCCATCCTTCATATTATGACAATTATGATTGAAGAACTGATGAGTATTATGTTGATTGTATTGATGCATGCTTGAAAGAATTAATGATTAGTGAGGGCATAGACATTCATTTAACTCATAATTTATTTTACGTATTTGTTTAATTAAGATATGCTACATAGAATTCATTGAACACATAATTCATTAAATGTCAGTTACTACTTTAAGTAGAACTCACACTCCTATACTCTTTTAATTAACAATAATAAATTAAACTTTAGAGTGACATAGACGGTGGATATCTTCTTAGTGGATAGTGGATATACTAGTACTCTGTTATGTTTCTTTCTATGTTATGTTTATCTAAACTTAGTACTCAGTAGCTGAGTTGCAAAAGATAGATGCATGTTTAAACACAGAATAGGGTAAGATCCTAAAATCATTCTCAAATAAGCATACCATTAGGGGGTTCAAGCAGTCAACAATACAATCAATGTTTAATTCTATGAGGCTTCTATTATTAACTTGATCGAGTTATGAATAAAAATGAACACAATAAGTATTTTTCAATCCCATAATAAATAAGTATACATGCCCATCCTTCATATTAGCATAATTATCACTAAAGAACTGAGGAGTATTATGTTGACTATATTGTTTAATACTTGAAGAAATTCATGATTAGTTAGGGCATAATCATTCATTCAACAGATAATAATTGTATTCATTATTAAATATCAAACCTTTGATCATATAATCATTCCCAAATAAGTATACCATTAGGTTCAAGCAGTCAATAATACAACTAATGGGTTTCCATGATCCTCCTATTATTAACTTGATAAGTGTTTTGCAAACCCATAAGAAAGACCAATACTGAGTACTAAGTTAAGAGAAAAATAACACATAGAGGTAAACATAATACTAATATATCCACCACCTATGTCAGTATTTCCATTAACAATATGAAATTAAACATTACAAACATCCATTCATATCACCATTTAAGGGAATTAGCTGAGTCACAAAAGATAGATGCACATTTAAACACATAATAGGATAAGATCCTAAAATCATTCCCAAATAGACATACCATTAGGGGGTTCAAGAAACCAATAGTTTTACATGAGATTTATATTATTAACTTGATTGGGTTATCAATAAAAATGAACATAATAAGTGTTTTTCAAGCCCACAATAAATAGTTATACATGCCCATCCTTTATATTAACAGAATTAACACTAAAGAACTGAGGAGTATTATGTTGACTATATTATTCATTGATTGAAGGAATTAATGATTAGTTATGGCATAGTTTGCATTATGTTGAGTATACTATTGCCTGTTTGAAGGAATTCATGATTAGTTAGGGAATAATCATTCATTCAATGCATAATTTATTTTGCTAGTTTGTGTAATTAGGATATGATACATATAATTCATTGAATACATTATTCATTCAATGGTAATTATGACTAAAAAAATAAATCACACTCATATACTTTGCCTCACAAAATAGGGCATTAGTACAGAGAGAATTATAATAGGTCATTATACTAGTACAATAGGGGATAAAATTGAATAAACTTAGTAGGGCATTGGTGCATATTAAAATAGGTTGTTTGAATTAACCCCATCGACATAGTAAGAAGAAAAATTTTAATAATCAAAGAGAAGTGAAGTATTAAATCACTGAAGTAGCAATCAAAGTTCCAAACATTCAAACCCTTTATAATATAAAGCTAGAATACAAAGGGACCCTGTTTAATCATAATCTCAGTGGACAAAATTCCAAACATTCAAAACCCTTTAAAAATTAGAATGAAAAATTATAGTATTTAACTAGAATGTGAAATTTTAATATTAACTGGTTGGTATAAAATTACCTGGAGGGATATTTCCATTACCTAGTTGGGATAAGCCATAAACCAATTCCAATCTTTATAAATAGCCCAACTGTAATGTGGTGAGGATGAGGGCTCCTATTAGTACCACAAAGGGGGTTTCTAGAGCTCAAGAATGCGTGTGTGTTTTGAAAATTATGAGATGTGAAGCTCTTCTCATTTGATAATTAACATTCAACCTCTTGACTATGTTGGTGGGGCCCAACATATCCATTAACAATCCTGGTTAAGAGTCTTTGTCTATGGTTTGGGTTGGGGTTGTGGTTAAGGTTGATAGAGAGGGAATGGGGTGATGGAGAATGGGATGGGCCCAACAAGCAGTTAAAGTCTAATGTGGTCCACATTGAATTCTCTTAATAGTTATGCTCAGTGCTTAAATCTTGGATGATTACCATTTTTTTATTTTATTTTGTGGAAAACATCTCTAAAGAGATATTATATTTGAGTAAGACCCAAGGAGGTATGGGTATATATTTTAATAAAATAGTCCAGGGATCACACCTAGCCTACCCCTTTTGACATGCTCAAAGATCACGCCTAACCAAAATATAAACAATCAATGAACCATGCATGTACTAAACAAAAATACCAAAAAGACTGAAACCTTATGGCTTATGTAAAAATTAAGGTAGAAAAGAAGAACTAGCATAATTCCAATCAAACCCAAAATTGGAAGCATGTCCCACAACTGTAAAAAGCAATGGAGAGGAAGCCAATTACTAGTCAAAGAGAATGAAAAATAATAACAACCAACTAAAGAGGAAATGATAGCCCTATAAAGATTCTAACAATTAGTTCTATTATTATCTAGGGCTAACATGTATAAGAGCTCATTCCTTAGCTTTACCAGCTACCATAAGGGAGGAGGACCAAATCATATCACTTCAGATTGGTCAAGATCCCAATTAGCAAGTGCATCCACAAATTTATTGAAACCCCAAGGAATATGTGAAAAAATAACCCTACCAAATTTTTTTTGAAGCAATTGAATTTTGTGGATAATTTTACAAATATGACTACCAATTTTTTTTAAATCATAATAACATATTAAATGAAGTGTAAATAAAGTAGTAAATGCCATAACAAACAAATTTTTTGTATTGTATTCATTTACAAATGACATATAAAGTGTTGGCCATGGCATAACACATGGTGTCGCTTATCTATTGATAGCAAATTTAGCTTCCAAAAACTTTAAACAAGCTTGCACCATCATTTTTATCTTTAACAATGGAGCCCTTTTTAGTCTACAATACAAATTATTTATCACAAATTGTGGAGTTCTTAATGTTAAGTTTTCATATATTTGATATAAAACAACAATAAATCTATACTATTTTAAGTCTCATATGAATTTTTGGTTTATTAAAATATAATATTTCAAGCTATGGTAAATAAAAAATAACAATAACAATACTATGTTAATTTCAAACAAAGTCATTAATTTTTATTTACTAGTAATTCACACTAATTGATAAAATAACTATTTAATACATTATAGGGAAGCAATATATTATCAATAATATAATACATCCAATAAATTAAAACTTAATCACAATTAAAAAATATAGTTTCACAATTGTTTATTATTATAAAAAAATAGAATAATAAGTAAAATAAGTAATTGATAACAACATATTAAAAACATTCCTCAAAGTGAAGGCCTAAAGGCTTTGCTATTACTCTACAACAAATTATAAGCAGGAGCATGAAAATTTTGGAAATTAGAGTTTAAATAAAACTAAAATTTATCTAAAACATAGGGTCTTCATAGAGCAAGCTATTGTTGTCTATGTCCTTGCATCAATGTATTTTAATTTCCACCATTCTTTGTCTAAATCTTTAGATGATGATGATGATGAATTGATGGAGCATTATCTATACATAAGTGGACGTAGATGAACACCCAATATAATAACCCCACTAATAATCATATCACATTCTAACATGGAAAAGCTTTTGCTTAAATTTTAAATTTACTATTTGTCATTTGAACCTTTTCTCGTCAGTTGGATTGATTGTGATTGTTGTATTTTATCCATGGAAGATTGTAATTTTAGAGTCCAATAAATATTATGTCATCCTATGAATAATTTATGGGACAAAACCTAGCTCAAGTTGATTGAAAAATATTTTTATGTTAGCATCAAACATTTATCCATTTTCATCAACATGCTTTTCAAAAAATATTCATTATAAATAGATTTTGTTTATTTTCCCTATTCCTGTCAATCTTCTAATTTTTTCCATTCCTTCATTTATCCAGTAAACTATGTTATAGTAATGTATATAGATGTCTATAAATAATGGATAATGAACTTGTATGATAAGTGGTTCCTCTTGTAACTTTAATGCTTCTTGTATATGATAGTTCCATAATCCACTTGTTCTACAAGTAACAACTTTTTGAATTATTTATCCTATCTCAACAAGCCATCTATTTGCATACCAAATTAATACAAATCAATAAATCATATCTATTTGAAACATTACTCAAAATTAAAATAATTTCATTAGATTATTTTGATGAGCTAGCTTCAAACATACACAAACTAGCTCTATGATGAATACATGTAGATAAAAGTCATCATGTCTTGGAATAGATTAAGCTTGAAACAAATATTGATACAATATCTATTACCACCAAGCATATCATCCATGGCATAACTATGTAGATACTGGGTTAGACATGTATACTCTTTTAGAAGCAACAAGTTTCTCTAGTTTTCAACAACTTTAATATTTGTCAATATTTCTATTTTTTGCAAGCCAATAATTCAATTAATGTTTTTATAATTTCCCACTTACACACATTGAAAATTGTTTTGATCCATTTTGTTTAACTAGCAATGTTACTGCCCAATTTTCCTTAAGAGTTGTTTGTTTGCAATATAAATGGTTCATCAAAAGGGAATAATACTAACAAATTTTGACATTCTCCTTTTACTTTTTCTACAACTTTTTCTCCTGATATAAATATTTTACATTGCTCCCTATTTTGTATTTTATCAAGAAATTGTGAGGAATAATTTTTTTCTCTTATGATTAGCAAATAAACCTATTCCATGTTGTTTAATAACTTATGTAAATTTCTCAGTTGTATGCAATGTTCTTTAAAGTATCATGAAGATATCAAGGATTAATCATTGTTGTTTATAATATAAATATAATGAGAAGCAAATAGATTGTGTATTATGTACTGAAATTGTGAAGGAGCATTTTATAACCCAAATGACATAACAAGCCATTTGAATAGTTTATATGGTGCTGGAAAAACTTGTTTTGCAAATCCCTATTTCACAAATTTATTTGAATTTAAAACTGTTTAATTCAAAACAACATAAAGGAGCATTAATAAAATTAAGCAAAACACTAAACAAGTACATAATATGTCTAATATAACAATTCCTCTAAATTTCATGCATTGTATATAATCAAAATATTATACATTATATTATGTCTTAAAAACAATACTTCACTATGAATCAATTTGGTCATCATAAATTAATCAAAATCAATTATAAAAGACTTACCACACCCTATAAAAATAATTATACCTTTCACTACAAAAAACTATTTTTCAAGACCAATGAGATGTGGGTGATTTGTTAAAGTGGCTTGGTTATTTCAAGTTCCACCTAGGTTTAGATCTGACTTAAGTATATGAGGTCAGATGTGGTCATTGTTGGTATTCTTGGGCCGGTTATGACCATTGTTGGTATATCTAGTATACATGTGATAGATGATCACTTGGGGATCTGGGCCTCAATTGTGTCTCAGACCAATTCGTAGCTCCGATCAAAAGTGAATATTAATAAAAAAATGTTTTTCAAGAGTTAAAAAAATAAAAGAATGATAAATCCATCAATTGAATATTTTTTTAATTCTTAAGAGACACATTTTTAAAGTAATCAGTTAACTGAATTATAAATGATTAACTATTCAGTTTAATTAATAGAAAAAATACCTAAAATAATATTATATTCAAATTTTAAAAAATATTATACTTATGCAAAATAATTATTTAAACTATAAAATAAATAAAATATCTATTAAAAATTTCATTTGAAATCAAATCAATTTCTCATATTTAAAAAATTGAATCAATGTTTTTGGCATCAATACATTTAAAAAATTAATTTTATAAGCATGATCTCCTTGTTAAGCATCTTTAAATAACCTTGTTTTAGCACAAACTACCATCAAACATGGGATGCATTGGTAAGATTTCATCTTGGAAATAATTCCATCAACACACACTGATTGTTAGATTTAACAAAGGAATATGTGTCATGTGAAATAAACTAAATATTAGGATTTTTATCATGACTCCTGAGCGCTTCATCCCACCTAAAAAAATTAAAATTTTCTTTCCCTTGGCTCCCACCCAAACCCTATTCTCCATACTATTTCAGCTAGATCTGGGTATATCACTCGCATAGGTGACCATATTTCTAAACAAGATGATAGACCATGCGAGGCTCTTTCTCCTTTCTTCATCTTTCTAGGTGGTGGCAAACCATTGGTTGTTGTAAATCCTAAGGCACCATCTAGGTTGGCTGCAGTTAAGGAGGTGGTGATTGGTGAAGAAGTGGATAAGGTGGCTAAATCCTTCTCATAGGTGCTAAAAAATCCTTAGAAAATATTCAAATGACAACCCTTGAATTTGGCTCTTGGGATTCTCTATCTCAATCTAGAAAATGATGCCCTCAACTTAGTTAAGGTGAACAAAGAGTACTATCTCAGAGAAGGAGTCATGTGCCAATTTGAAAAACTATGGCCTAATATTCATGATCTAAATGAGTGGATCTCCTTACAATGGAAACCTATTTTGAAAGGTAAAGTGGAACTTTATCCTTATACAAAAGATTTTTTTTGCTAATTTTCTCCTTTCCTTGGATAAAGATCTTATTCTTGAGCATCAGTGGAGCTAGAATCAACACCAGTTATTTATGAAACCTTAGATCCAAAGTTTAATCCCCTTACTATTACTTTCTCCTCCAAACTCATATGGATATGCCTCTCGCATCTTCCCCTCCATTTTTGGGCTAAACCTTACTTCACTACTATTGGTAAATCCATTGGCAAATTCATATAGACTTATTCAACCACTTATTTGTTTTCTCATACAACATTTGCCAAAATTTTAGTTTTCATTGATACAACACCTGATCTTCTAGCCTCCATAGATTTGATAGTAGAAGAGGAAGTATGCAGTTAGCTGTTGGATTATGAGGGTCTACCTTTTAGTTATTATAGGTGTTTTAATACTGGTCATTTATATTTTGAGTGTCCTCTTACAAAAATAAAAGTGGATCTAACTTGGTGGAAACATTCTTCTTTAGAACTTATTATAGTTTGTAGTTTAGAGTATGATGGTAGAGATTCATTTGATTTAGAGGAAGAGATGGATACAAGGTTAGTTTTGGAACAAACTAATGTAGTGGAGAAAATAAGGAAGATAATTTACTTTAATGCATTTCAATACCTCTTCAAAATGGTAAAATCTCAAATATTTTTGAAGAAGCCATAGTTCTGAGCATCACATCCTCAAGTGAAGGAAAAAACATCTTGGATAGCGAGGAATTTGACCTGAGTTTACTTAACCTTGAGGAGGGTTTGGGTAACGTTCTTTCTCCTATAACATATAAGGATGATAGAGGATGGATTAAATTTTAGAAAAAGAATAAAAATAGAAAAGAGGAGGTCCAGACATTACTCCATTCAAGAGGGCCCTGTAGAAACTTCATGAAAGGTGGAGGCATAGATTGAAAGACCAAAATGAAGTAGACTAGAAATAAGCAATTTTTATAGTAGTTAAATTTTTATCCACAATAAGAAAGGTAAAAGGAGGATGGTTTCATCACTTTTGACCCTTAGATCTCAAAAGTTTAGTGATTTAGGTAGGTCATTGACAACTATTTTTAGTTGTTTTTATAGTTTTTTTGATGTTCTTTTTCATGCTGTTGTGTCATCAAGCATACTGTAATATTTGGCTTCTTAGGCCTTGGTTGTGTGTTTGTTGTCTAGGGTCTAGGTCCCTAGTTCAAAAAAAACCCACCCTTTACCCATAATAATAAAAATAAAGGCATATGTGTCCAAAGTCTTGGTTAGATAAATGATGTCATACATTTATCGACATTGATCATGCCTAAATTCATAAAATTAACCATAAAAACAAAACAAAAATCCCCCAATGAAGGCATTCAAACCACCATTAAACATATTTTTAGATTTTTTAAAAAAGTAAACAGATAAAATATTTTTTCATTATGCACAAATCAAACTCAAAATAATAGCATAGCATTAAACAACATTACATTTATTTGGCACATTTTTGTATTACACATATGGTAAGACTATTAATTAATTAATAACACATTAAATAAATCTTTATCTCATTAGTTTTCACTTCAAATTTAAAATATTTTACCATGCAACCAACAAATGTTGTATCTATATTATAATTATTAATATACAATTATATATATATATATATTGAAGAGCGTATTTATTTATTAATCAAACAAGTATATGGTACAACACTAATCATACAAAAAATGGGTGGAAAATTCATACTCTACAAGCATAACCACATTGAGGGTGAAAACTATAGACATCCAATTCTTATCACTATGATGCTGAAATTGTCAATCTAAGCAACATTCTATGACAACTCACAATCTTGGCCAAAATCACTAAAGCACGTTAAATGGTTTGAACTTATCACATACAAGTGCCAATTTAGGCTAACATATCTTTGAATGGGGAAATGCATTTTATTTGATTATTATCTTTTATCAAAACACTTTGAGTCAAATTGTGACCACATAAAATAATGCTCTAGACCATTGAATTCTTCTAATTTGGTACCACACATCACATGAATGTGTTATTTCACATCCATAATGCACTAACTAGGGTATTGTTCTATACAAAACTAATGCCTTCCTCTAATTATACTCCTATCAAATTACAATTTTATAAAATGACATTTTTGACTAGGTTGATTAAGTGTGCAATAGATTTTTAAAGAATTACATAAAATTAAAAAAAGCCACTTAAGAAAATTAAACCAAATCAAGAGCCTAAGTGAAAATTCCATGCAAGTTATTGAAAAACTATTAATTAGAAATTCATTCCTCAAATATGCATCACCCTATGACATCATCAAAGGGCTAGCATCTATAAGCCATTAATGGAATAAATATCAATATTAAGCCTTCCCATGCCTCATTAATACCCCATTTCTCCAAATATTTATGACTTGTCCCTCCAAAATTGAATAGGTTTCTAGCCACACATCTCGATCTCAAGATGGATGGTCATGGTTGATCCTCCATATTTTCAAAAAGCTATAAATATAGGGCTTCACCATTGATTAAGAAAGATTATATTGTGTAATGTTATAATACTAAATTATCTTCATAAAGCTTCATTTATTTTCACAAATTGATCAAACTCATCAACCTATGCCATTTGTGCATTAATAAATGATGGAGAAGCTTGATACTCATCATTAACGTAGACTTAGAGCACCAAATTTGGGGAAAAACAACTTCTTGGATGAACTTGGAATGAGGGACACTATTTTGAAGGTTTGATAGTATTATTTCTTTAAATAGATCTTAGAATTCATTTGCAACACCCCATGAGGGAGTGAGATTGATGTTTTAGTGTCTATATGCTTATTTATAAGATATTTATTGACTAATGCATCTTGTAATTCTAATATACATTTTGGCATGCTTGATGGGACTCACACCTCACACAAGTCTTTATACTTTCTAATTTTGTATTCAAACCCTATTTAGAGGCTATTTTGTACTTCTTTATCCCTCATTTTACATTCCCATAGCTTCTGAGACAAACAACGAGATCAACCTATGAAATGATGGTATCACTCTGAAATTCAATGAGATTGACCTAAACATTAGTGAGATCAAACTATGAAATGGAGGGAATGCATCTGTGAATAGTGAGATTGATTATATACAATTTTATCTGCCTATGTGTTTTACAGGATCAACAAGATCCCTTTGTAAATTAACAAGATCGCTCTATAGAATCATAAGAATGCATTGTAGATCAATGAGATCACTCTATAGATTGGTGGATCATTTTTTGAAATGGTGAGATTGATCTAGACCAAAAATTGATAGGTGATTATTACTTTATTTTAATTAATTTTTATCATTTCATCAAGATCTCCCTATGCTTTGGTGAGTTTGCCCTGCTAATCAGTGATATTGCCTTGTCAAACAATGAGATCACAAACCAGTGTTATCTTTATTCTATATTTTAATGGAATTAACCTATGGAATGGCATGAACACTTTGGTAAATAATGAGATCACTTTGTGGAATGGAGAGATCGACTTGCATAAGAAAAACAAAGACTTAAAATAACAAGCTAGAAGGTTGTGCTAACAATTTACACCCTCATTTCAGACTTCTAATATATTTTTGTAGACTTTAAGGTATTTAGTCTCCATTTCAATAGAAAAAAAGGCAAAATTCATTCATACTTCATTTTGGTGCTTTAAAATGAACTCTCACATTATCTAAACACTCTTAAGAGTTCTATTTTTCTTGCTTGTTTATTGAAATTATTTGTTTTTAAGAAAAATGAGTGTTGTGCATATGCTTTCCCCCCGTCCCCTTTAGGGAACTTGGGTGACCAAAAGTTATCATTATTTTCATTTTTGCCTTGTATAAAGGTGTGAAAATAAATTTGATAGGGCCCTCCTCAAATATGTATGGTTTGGGTGATCCTAAAACAACCATAAAGTCTTTTCATTTCTATTTATTTTTATGCAATTTGGCTTTTGAACAGGAGTTCATAGCCTCCTCATAGGTTATCTAGGGAAAAATTGACCTGAGAATTCATCTCCCAACATTATTTCAACCCCACTCCATGGTGGGGTATATATTGAGTTGGTGACTCATCAAGAAGATAGTTTGAGTGGTTAAACTATAATCATTAGTGACTGCTACCCTCAAAATGTATGATCAACTCAAACATATTAGTACACTAAGCAAGAGATAGATGTAGTGGTTATGAAAATGACAAGACCTTTTTAAAATAATATGTTTGACATGGATCCAAATGACATGATCATCTCTTGTGTTAGCCACACTTGGGACCATCTAGACACATGAAAATTTAGTTTTAGAACAACTCACTTGCTGTAGACATATTGTTGATGCAGGGTGAGTAGTTTGAAGTTCCATGTTGACATAAAAATCTTGAGAGAATAAGGGGCCTAAAAACCCTACTTTTAATGCACTTTTATTTTTAGATTAACAATTAAAATCTTCTCAAAAGCATGTATATAGACTAAATTCAATAATATCATGCAACCTTATCCATTTTAGGACTTTGACCATTACACTTAGGTATTTTATCATTTTATACTTTACTTTCTTGGTCTTTTTTAGTTTAAAATTGTTCAAAAACCAAAACCTGTCATAAATCCAAACACTTTATCATACACCATTTGAACAAAGAGGCATTACTCTAATAAAATCAAAATCACTTTTTGCCTTGTTCAAAATATAATTTAGAACATTATGTTTGTATCTTTTGAACAATGTTGTCATGCTATCCATTTGATTCTAGTTCATTTTCCCACTTTGAGAAATCTCAAAGTCCTTCATTTTTATCTAAATTCAAAATCTCACCTTTCTAAATTCTAAGCCAAGGTGATATCAGTTTGCCATTCACACTTGGTTTGAGTAAACTTGGGTACAATTTACCATTTGGATTGAAGGGCTCTACCTAGACTCATCATCATTTTAATCTCATTATGAACTTAGATTATCTTGCCTTCACTCATGCTCTAAGTCCTTGTACCATTCTACATCCTATTACCATGTGGTGGCATTGTGCTACCCATTTGGTTTTAGCTTTGTACATAGGAGTTCTTGTGTTAATTCACATTTTGAGATTCTTGGTTCATATTTTTATATTTATAATCAAAGATACCTTCTTCTAATTTTTTAGTCGTAACTCATCATAGTTGTATCTAGATTTTATAGTATTGACATATCTTTGACCTAATTTTTGTTATGCTATCCTGCACTTTAAGTTCCAAAGTTATCTTACCCTCTTATAATTTTATGATTTCAACCCACCAAAGTTGAGTAAATTCATTACCATTTATTCTAATTGTGTGGTACTATGCCACTTCCTTTATTATTATCTCATCTTACCTCATGATTTATTTGAATAAATCCAAACACACCTTTTAAACATTTGCAAACACTTTTCACATCTTAGCAAATGAGGAAAATAACCTTCCAAGCATGATGCAAAAGTATACTCGTAGTGGGGTCTCTTATGACCCTAGTTATGAGGAAGAGCATTTTTATGACTGATATGATAACTCCATTATGTTTGAAGATATCCCAATAAACATAGGGTCTAAATAAGACTATTATGAACATCAACCCTTAGAAGACAAAGATGAATCCCTCCTAAAGTTGATAGAATTAGGTGCTAGGTTGCCACAAGATTTCCCTATGGAGTAATTGCACAAATTGGTTAGGGTAGAAGAGCAATAGTCAGAGTAATCTCTTGCTCATATTGTAAAATCCAACATTGTTTCTTCTAGCAAAGGAAAGGAAACACTCATAGAGTTTGCACCCAATGATCAAGATCTTGCTACCAAGATCAATAAAATAAGTCAAAGATATGCATACCAATTTATCATAGACTTAACAGACTCTTTGGCTACAAATTCAATAAACAAAAATGCTTCTAAAGAGAAGGAAAATGTGATAGAACAAACACAAAATGCTCTAGTTGAGAACACTTTTGTGAGGGATCATGGTGTCTCAATTGAGCAAAAAAAAACAATAGAGGTTCATAACATGTTTTGTCAAACATGAAGCATACATTTTTGAATCACTAAGAGGCTCTTGTCCATTCATAGAACCAAGGGATGAAAATCTCAGTATAACTTTAGGGTATTATTAAAAACACTTTATAAAGTTTCTGTCAAGCAATGCGTGCTTTAGTGAATCGACCCTAATCACCTCAAAACTAATAGTATACTTATAATTCATGGTGGTATATTTTAGGGAACATTTATCAACCTAAGAATAAGTGGCTAACCTACTTGACTCAATTAGTAAACTAAAACAAGGTTGTAGATTACAGGGTTTATATCCCTAACAATATAATGTAACAAGGCACATAACACCCCATCAAAACTATTTTACTCCTACAAATGCACCACACATACAGGAGTAGAATTCAATGAAAGAGATCATGTCAAGATTAGATATGGGAAGCTAAGTCAAGAAATATAAGTTAGATGAGGTATGTCCATATCTATTTGACTTAAGTATTCTCCAAGTCCCATTTTCACCTCACTTTGAGGCACCCAAATTTGACAAATACAAAGGTAAGGGTGACCCTTGAGAATATATTCAAGCATTTTTTGTATGATGCCAAGAGGTAGCTTATATAAGTGTTTATCTACTTCACTTGTTTCCACATAGTTTGGATAGACAAGCCTTGGACTGGTCCTCAAGTTACCTAAGGGATCAGTGATAGATTGGAATGATTTATTTGAAAAATTTGTCAACCATTTCTCTTATAACATTTAACATGAGTTAACTATGGTTAACTTATACAAATCCAAATAATGAGATGATAAAATATTTGCAACATATATACAATGATCGAGAACATTAGTTAGACCCTTTCAACATAATTTATTAGATAAACAACTGGCTGATATTTTTGCATAGAACCTACAACCTAAAGTAGATCATAATCCATAACTCATTTGTGAAAATACATTCAAGGAAATCATAGATAAGTGTGTATAAATTGATAAGGCACTTATAATTAAGGGTCTTATCAAGATTTATTCATAGAGTTAAAGGTCTAATTAGATCCAATCACCTATTCAAACTATTATAGTAGAAAAACCTAAAGGTTTTAACAAGAATAAGAACATAGTAGGGAATAGGGTGACTAAATCTAGACATGTACAAATGGTGCATGCCATTTTAGCTCCAAATGTGAAATTGGCCCCACCTAATCCACCAACTACTTTACAAAGGGCTCTTACATGAAGGGCATTCAATAAATACAAAGTATTCAATAAGATGGGAGAGCTTATTGAAGCTGGGTTCCAAAATCTCATAGCAATTAATCTGATTGTGTGGCCTATACTAAGGTCATTCCTTGAAGATCAACCCCAAACCTGATTGGTATTAGGTAGACGAGTTTTATAACTTCCATCATATTATCAACCATGGCATTTATCAATGCACTTAATTAAGACATCTCATTGAAGATTTGATTTAAAATAGGGAAATTAAAGTGAAACACATGGTGAAAAACTCTAATCAAGATATGGGCATCTACAAAGACCCATTTCCTAAACATAATCAACAGTCAACAAGGAATAATCAAAATCAAGGGCATAACCAATGTCAATAAACACAAGGATAAAATCATAATCAACATTATCATAATTAGGATCATAATACCCATGCTAATAAATTAGGTGATAACAACATGCTTTATGATTATAATAGCACTATGGGGTGTACTTTTGCAAACCACATTACCACCATAATTATAAAAGCTCGTAAACCACCTTGTTCTCCTCAAAGCACTAGATACCCCAGTATAGGGTCAAACACCCTCCCCTTCAAGTAATGTTGCATTATGTTCAAGAAATTCTATTACACCTTAGTTTTCATTGGTTATTATCTCTATACCACCTTCTTCTAATTAGAATGGCTCCTTGCTAACTCTAGATTGCACAAATACTACTAAACACTCATGCATCACCATCCATAGCCCTTTACCTTCATATTCTAATTATAATGGCTCCTTATAGACTCTAGATTGTGCAAACACAACTAGACACTCGTGAGTCACCATCCAAGGCCTTTTCCCTTTGTATTTTAATTACAATGGCTCTTTATCAACTCTAGATTATGTAAATGCAACTAGACACTCATGAGTCATCATCTAAGGCCCTTTGCCTTCATATTATAAATATAATGGCACCTTGCTGACTCTAGATTATGAAATCATAATTAGATGCTCGTGAGTCACCGTTCAAGGCCCTTTTCCCTCTTCTAACACTAGACCCAATGTGAACACTATGCTTTCGGATCTAAATATGAATACTTACTATTCAAGGCTAAACCTTCTCATGTTTTTGTTGAAAATTTGTATAGTATATAGGACCAACTAAGTAAAACCCCTATGCAAATTTCTATTTTAGATCTTTTGTGTATATCTGAAGTCCATAAAAATATTTTAAATGATTTCCTTCAATAGTCCATGGTTCCCCAAGACATCAACCCTAAATAATTACGAACAATTTTAGGACATTTGTCCCCTTTCTGACAAGTCACATTTGATTAGAGAGATATGTCTACTCTTAGTCCTAGCCACAACAACCCCTTGTATATTGAGGTCATCATTGAAAACCATAAAATCAAGCGGGTTCTTATAAACAATGGTTCAAGACTGAACATAGTGTCACTAAATTAAGTACAGTTATTGGTTTATACTATAAAATACATATATTCTTAAACAATCATGATCAATGCATATGATAACATTGAAAGGGAATATTTTATAACTCTATGTTTATCAATCATTATTGGGTCTATGTCCCATCATTCTCTATGCCATATTATGGATATTGAATTGCCTTATAACATACTTCTTGGTCATCCTTGGATCCATGAAGTATAGGTCATACCATCCAGTTTTCACCAGTGTCTAAAGTTCCCCCACGATGGGCTCAAAGTCACCATTCATGTCGATCTCTAGCCCTATCAATATTTCAAACACTTAGAGGCTAAATTTTATAATTATAACTATTGCCCTGATTCTGAATTCATTATGAATAAGAATAAAGAAATAGTTTTACATCCACCCAAATATAATTATATCAACCCAAGTGACCTTTCTTCTACTTCAGCTAATCCATTTCCCACAACCCTTGCACAATAGGTCACTATTGAAGATGCAAGCATTTTCATGTATCATCTAAAAGATGCCTTCCATATTACTAGGTTACCTAAGTCTTCTAAATATTTTGGCAAACCCAAACCTTCCCAAAACCCTTGTAGACCCAACATGATTTGGAAAATAAGAAAGATACACAAAAACCACCAATGGTATTTGTACCTACTACTTCACCAAATCAGGATTAGGAAGTTTTTATTGAAAGACACTAGTTATATTCTGATGGCATTGCTGATCATTTGCAGAATCATAAATATCCTATCCATAATTAGATTATGGATAATTTTCATTATATAAGAAAAGGCCTCAGGCTACGAGAGCAAAGAATCCTAGAACCATTATCAATAGGTAGGCCTAACATGAGTCAAGGTCTCAAATTTATACTGCCTAGGGGTGACCTCATGTATTTTGATAGTGATTCTTCTAAATTAACTAATAATGAAACTCCTAATAGTGATACAACATCCCATTATATTATTTATGATGAGCTTGCTGACATGGACCTATGAGGCCCATTTACCTTTACCATCCCAACTCATTTATTGGGACTAGTAAAATTCTATCATACCCCATGATGAATTCTAGAATGAAGAATCTATTATCGAGTACATGGGCCTTAGAGATGGATTACCAATTGGAGATCATAAACAAGGATTTTATTTCTCTTTGGACCCTTTTGCATACTTTAGAGAGTAGGCAAACTGTCTTGGTCATGAAAAAGATAAAACATCAAGATCATTGGGTGAAACCTCTTTGAGACACTCATTTATTAAGGAAATAGTAAAGAAAAGGATAAACCCTTCAGTGAAAACCTATTTTAGGATATCTTGGATGGGGAAGTTTTATCATCTCCAAATAATGCACAAGGTCCATCAAGTCCAATTTCCATAGCCAGTGCTAGCATCACATCTGAATAATAAAAACTCTTTGAGCATCTTGCTCTTGACTTTTTTGAGATATTTGTTAGTTGGCCACTGCCTGAATTGGAATATTTAGATTCATCTCATTATCCATAGATTTGGGAAGAACATCCAAAATTTGAGGTAGAAGAAGATCAGGATCAAACTCTACCTACTATTCTAGAATATGGTTCTACACTCCTTATAGAAAATACTACTGAAGTGAACCTAGGGACTTATGATAATCCCAAAATTGTTTATCTTGGAGCCTTCCTCACTGATGGAGAGCATGAACACATTGTCACCACCTAAGTGATTCCATTTATATATTTATGTGGGATTATTCTAACATTCCAGGCTTAGACCCAAACTTCTTCAATCACTACCTCAGCCCCACTAGCCATGCAATTATAATATGCTCCCAAGCCCATACCTATAGTATTATGCTATGCCCTATGCTGCACCCTCCCCAGTATGTGATCATATGTAAATACCTATATAATTGAGATAGAATCATAGGTCCCCAGGTTAACTATGTCATATGATCTAACATTTTATGTACTACACCAATCAACTCCAAGGGAAAGTATTGCCCACTCTTGTCAAGCAACAAAAGGCTGTTGACAAGAGCTATCAAAACTACTACATCAAGAGGGACTATCCCCTATCCTTCTCTACCCTCTAGGGGCCAAGCCAAGTCCTCTATTACATCTACATCAATGCATTCATATACTATCTCTTGCTCCACTATCCCAAGTATGTCACCCAACACTGTTTATCTCCCTACCCCTATCTATGTAATCTTGGGTCCTGGCATGGGTACCTATAGAATTCAGTGCACATCCTCTAGTGTCACCATCACCTCCCCAATTGGTAGATGGAATGTATAAGTATTTGAGTGCCATATCTCTATAATCACTAATAAATAAGCTCTATCTACATGAATCACTAAAAAACATGCTAGGTGATATAGGTCCACTCCAACTAAGACACCCTGTCACCATAAAACTCAGGAGTGCCACTCCTATGATGTGATAACTATTAATTTCTCCTAAAAAATCAAAAGATAGGGATCATATAAATTATGTTTTTAAATCATATTATTTTAATTTTGAGGCCTAGACTAAAACTCTATCTACCTCTACCTCTCTTCTTCTTATTATGGGCTTGGCATAAACCCTTATGGGCCCCATTCTAATTTCTTCTAGCATTCTCACCATTATTTTAGCAATCTTTCCATTTAGCAAGATGTTCCTACTATTTCTTAGGATGTTCTCACCATTTAGTAGGACATTCCCACTATTTCTTAGGATGTTCTCACTATTTTGTAAGGCAAACCCACTATTTTACATGATCTCACCAATTCATAGGTCATTCCCACCATTTGGCATGGTGATCCCACCTAATCAGCAAACTCACCATTATTTTGGCTATTTTTCCATTTTGACAGATGATCCTACCAAAGTCTTGATGAGATCGCTAATCTCTTGGTGTTATCACCATTTTTGTGGGTGAACTCATCATTTTCTAAATTGAGAAAATGGTGGGATCACCCCAACTACCCTACCCTACATGAAATAAATGCATTAAAAGACAAATTAAAAAACCCAAAAAGATACCTACTAATGCTCTACTCCTTGGTGGTTGCTGGTGCTCTTGAACCTACTCCCAAAGATGTTAGTGGAGTGAGATATTATCCATTTTGCTTAGCTCACTCTAGCACAAATATCAGAGCTCCAAATTTACTATAGCTAGGGTGAAAAATGACTTATTTTTACCCTAGGGGTCAAAATATAGTAATTTTTTCAAAAAAATTCACCCCCTAGGCCTATAGTTACTATATTTTATCTTCCTTGGGCTACTATTTTAGCCTCACTGGTCTATTTTTCCTCCCGCTTTCTTCTAATTACTTTGTTTTTTTAGCCTTTTTGCTGAAATTAATGAGATTATATATTCTTATGATCGAGGGCCCATCCATCAAATATTTTCAAATTTTTTGTTTGTCCCTCAAGGAGGCATCATGGGTTGACCAAAAAATATTTGTGGCATTTTGTACACCTATTTCTCCATAATTCATGCAAACTTTAAAAATGGAAAATGGGAATGAAATTTTCTTTTGATTAAAATGACCTTTTTATTCTTTGAAAAGACATTCCTTCGATCAAATGCCTTTCCATACCTTCTCAAACAGGGAGAAAATGTAGACATCCAATTACTATCACTATTGTGCTAAAATTTTCAATCTAAGCAACATTCTGTGACAATGTATAATCTAGGCCAAAATCATTAAAGCACACTAAATGGTTAGAGCTTGTCACATACAAGTCCTGATTTAGGCTAATATATCCATGAATGAGGTAATGTATCTTATGTGATTATTATCTTTTCTAAAAACACTTTGAGTCAAATTGTGACCACACAAAATGATGTTCTAGACCACTGAATTCTTCCAATTTAGTAGCACACATCACGTGCATGTGTTATTTTACATCCATAATGCCCTAACTGGGGTATTGTTTCATACACAACTGATGCCTTCTAAATATACTCCAGTCAAATTATAACTTTGTAAAATGACATTTCCAACTAGGTTGATTAAGCGTGCAACAAAATTCTAAAGAATTACAGAAAATTAAGAAAAACCACTTAAACAAATTAAACCAAATCAAGAGCCTAAGTGAAAATTCCATGGAAGTTATTAAAATACTATTAATTAGAAATTCATTCCTTAAATCCTTAAATCTAAATCACCATATGACATCATCAAAGGGGTGACATCCATAAGCCATTAATGAAATAAATATCAGGATTAAGCCTTCCCATGCCTCATTAATGCCCCAGTTCTCCAAATATTTATGACTTTTCCCAATTTTTGGCCACACATCTTGATATCAAGATGGATGGTCATGGCTAATCCTCCATAGTTTTAGAAAGATCTAAATATAGGGCTTCACCATTGATTAAGAGAACTTAAATTGTGTAATGCTATAATGTAGAATTATCTTCACAAAGCTTCATCTATTTACACACATTGAGCAAACTCATGAGCCTAATTCATTAACACATTAATAAATGAAGTATAAGCTTGATACTCATCATTGACATAGACTTGGAGCACTAAATCTAGGGAAAAACATGCTTCTTAGATTCACTTGGAAGTAGGGATGTTATTTGGAAGGTTTCATAGTATTCCTTCTTTAAATAGCTCTTAGAATTTATTTGAAACACCCCATGATGGAGTGGGCTTGATGTTTTAGTGTCTATATGATTATTTATAATATATTTCTTGACTAATGCATGGATTGATGCATATTGTAATCCTAATCTAAAAAACCACCTCAATAAAAGTCCAAAAGGTGGTCAATAAATGACCATATACAAAAAAACATCACATCAATAGTTTAACATCTAAGCAGAGAGAACAAGGAACATAAAGCAATAAAGAGGAATATTAAGTAGCCACAACAAACATAGATGTCAGGGGAGGTGATGGAGATGATGGGTCCTGAGGCTTATCACCCCATCCTCCTATGGTAATAAGATTGTCATCCATATGTAAGGGCTCCTAGCCGTAATTTGCTAAGCTTCTAATGCCTCATCTTAGTTTTTTTTAGGAGATATTGCTAGAGCCGATCATAGAAATTTATCTTGGGGGGGAGGACCCTAACCCCTGATGTCACCATCGTGAGTCAAAGGAGGAGAGTTCCATTCCCTGCCATCACCTCCACATCTAGAAGAGCCACTCAAACCACCATGTCATGGGGAAGACCAATGAGGCTTAGAAAAAACTTAAAAAAGGGTTTTACCTAAATGCTTAAAATTACATCAAAAATACTTCTATGCTTAAAAAGAACCCAATGACAATTTATAAACATTTAAAAATGCACACATAGACTCTTTCATTCACTCTCATAATTTTTTGGTACAAATTCAAACATTTGAAAATGCACACATGGACTCTTTCATTCACTCTAATATTTTTTTTGTATAAATTCAACCACACTGTTTGCACTCCTAAAAACATTTAACCATACTTATCATTATGCAAGTGGATGACTAAGCAACTATTAAGAACTTGAAAAAAATGAAATACATTGAAAAAAATTGATATCAATGTTAGCAAAAAAATTGACACAAATAAAATATTCTCCTTGCATGCATGCAAAGACATTGATTAGAGTTAAATTCCCTTGAAAAAACTATGTTTATAAAAACCTAATGGTTCCACACTAATCAAATAATATTATAATGACTCAAATTTATTATATATACAAATTTATCCCTAATTTTCTCTCTTTAAATTAATAAAATTAAATTAAATTTGAAATGATATTTTTAAAATTAAATAACTATAAAAATAATCTACTAAATCTAAATAATTATGAAAACATTTTTCTAATAATAAAATATATTTTTGATTAGTCTTGTAAATTCATGCTATTTGATTTATAACATAAACATATTACTATAAAATCTTATAAATCAACTACTTACTACAAATAGTAAATTAAATAATCATTGTATTACATCAAAGTAAGTTACGGTTACTAAAAAATAAACCTAAAAAATATTACATTTAAAAGGAAAAAAATCATAAACTATATCCTTATGCATAGAGAACATCAAAAATGATGATTTCATATAACTATTAACAATCACAATACTTAACAAGGGCCACGTAGCGGCTAGTCCCTGCCTTTGAATTGTTTTTGTATCGATAAATTATTTGTGTATATTTGTATGTAAATCTGCAATGCAAGATTTCTTAAAATTATCAATAGTTCTTTTGGAAAGGGTAACTACCTTTATATTGTAAATTTTTTAAAGTAGAGTTTACATGTAAATTTTGAATGTAAGAATAATAAAATAGTTAACAATAGTACAATATATACCACACAATGTTACTAAGGAGATTATTGCCATTAAAATCCTTTCCATGTCCCCTAGAGGGAAAGCACTTTTTTGTTATATGAATTTTCCCATTGGATTCATCACATCATGGGATGACTTTGGAGTGTTGCTAACTTCAAGGCTTGAGGATGAAAGTGACCATACTTCTCTCATACATCAGCCCAATGTGATCAAAATAGCTCCCAAGGAAATAATGCATGACTTTAATGAGAGGTTTCAAAAGACTTGGTATACGTTTCCTCCTCCCATGAGACCACCTACTAGTTTTTTCTTCCCTACGTAATTGAGAGCCATTGGTACTGATATTATTATTATGCTTTAATTCATGGGTGTTTTCACTCTTCTGAGACATGAACTTGCAATTAGAGTTGAGAATGGCTTTATTCAAGATGGAAAACTACCTCTTAAAGTGTCTATTCCCTTGTTACCTAATATTCCTATTTCTTCTCTAAATATTTCTCAAATTCCTAATGCTAATTCCAAGACTAAGACTGCTCCTAAGAAGGTAGAAGATGATGTTGATTGGAGAGCAATATTCCTAGACTTAAAGGCTCAAACTAGGCATGCCAATAGGCAACAAGGTCCCTATCAAAACCCTTATCCCTAAAAACAAAAATATTGTCAAAAATATGGGAGAGGAAGAGTTCAATGGCAGCCTAACTTCAATAGGCCTACCAATGTGTACAATCCCAATTCTACATCCAACACAAAGGATATGGTACCAGGGCATAGTAACTTGGTGCAAGGTGAAAATTGGAAACAAGGCCAATTCATAGATATAAATTAGGGTGGAGAGTAAGCTCTAATTTCTCAAGGATGAGTCACTCCTTTTATATCATCCAAATATGAAGTCGTGATGAAAACAAGTGAAGGTGGATAGCCTCAACGAGATATCTTCACCAACTTCCTAGTTAAGGACATGTTTATGCTGAATCAAAGAACTTATGTTGTAGATAACACTAGATCCAAGATAAAGGATTTAGGAGGTGATAATAATGTGTCTAAAATTTCATCCAATCCCCTTACAAGGCATCAAGGCATGGTTTCATGTATGGTAGTCCCAAACAATCCTACACATCCTCCAAATCATAATGTTGGAATGACTACTCAAGACACCTCAACTCCTCAAGTTATAAGCACTTCCTTTCCTCCAAGGAACCAATAAAAAGTAGGTATGTCTATTATAACTATTGTGGATTCATTAAATAATACCAAGACATCCATTTCCCTTTGGGATGCCCTTCATATGCCTGGCCAAAAAGAGCTCCTACAAAAATAGCTATATAGTATCCCTACTCGTATTTCACCTTCAAGTGAAATGCATGGTCATGTTACTCCTAAAAATTCCCTTAGAACCATTATTGAACCATCTATGAAATCTGATAATCCCCCACCTTTCTACCTTACTCTTATAGTGGGTGATAAACTAGTCCATAATTGCATAATTAATAGTGGTAATCTACATTAGTCATGCCCAAGGTTGTAGCTGATAAGTTGAGCCTAAAATATGAAACCCATAATAAATGAGTGATTAAATTAGATTGTATGCCTTCCAAGACAATAGTTGTTAAAAAAATTGAAGGTTTTTATCCATGATTGTCTTAGCTTTCCCATCCTTTAAGACATTGTTGTTGTAGACCTTCCTGCTCATTTTACAATCTACCTTTTAAGAGATTTTACATCTAAGATAGGGGGATATCTCTCAACTGATTGGTCCTTCTTATCCTTCAAGACAAGAAATGGAGCAAAGGTAATAATAATAATTCATCCTCTTCTAATTTTTCACATTGAACCATATGTTGAAACAAGTTCAAATTTTAATTGTGTAATCAATGAGGAAATGGATTCTATTGTGGATGATGGTACTCCTTCCAAGCTTGAAGGAATTTCTAATTTATTTATTGATGAATATGGTAATAACACTTATGAGCATGATCCCTATTATTTCATGGAGGAAACTGATTTAGGAGTGTATTATATACATGAAGAAGGAATACCAACACATCTACTTACCAAGGAACAAGGTGAGGATGATGAGATGTGGAAAATATTTTTTGATGGTTCAAGAAGTAAAATTGGTGTAGGATCTAGTGTATTGTTAGTTACCCCATATAAAAAACAATACTATGCTTCATATAGGCTCCATTTTATTTGTATTTGTAATGTGGTTGAGTATGAAGGTTTGATTCATGGCCTTCAATGGGCAAGGAGAAAAGGAATCAAGAATTTGCAAGTATATGGAGATAGTGAATTGGTTGTGCATCAAGTTAGGAATGTGGTTGATTCCAATAAAACTTTTATCAATTCATATAATCATAGGGTATGGTATTTTATTTAATATTTTAATGCATTCAACATATAATCAGTCCTAAGGGAGTATAATAATCATGTTGATAGACTAGCTACCATAGGAGCACAATTTGATACACCAACTACCATAAAAGAGGAGGGAAATCAATATCACATTAATATCATTGTTAAACCTTCCATACCTAATAATGAGGTGTATTTTCAAGTGTTTGATAGTAATAAACATATTTCATACTTCTTACAAAATGAAGTTGAGTTTTCCTCAAGAAATCAAAAGAGACTCCAATAACATTTTGATGATTAGATTGTGAAGCTGAGAACAAATAAGATACCTAAGAGCTTGGTGACCTTCAAAATTATCTTTTGAGGATGATAAAAATAATAAGGAAAAGGTGAGTATGTCTAAAAAATAGGATAAATATGAAAGGGTCTTGATCTTCAAAGACAAACTCCTCAAACTAGGCAAGGTATGTTCTACATTGGAGAAGCAAACATTCATTGATTTGTGTAGAGAGTTTCATGAAATCTTTGCTTATGAGTATAAGGAACTAAAGTATTTTATCCTATCCTATCACACCATACCATTGAATTGGAACCTAGAGTTAAACTGATTTGACAAAAATAAAAGCCCATCAACCCCAAGGTTGAATAACTCATGAGGTTAGAGCTTACCAAACTCCTTGAATCTAAAATAATCTTTTATATAAAACATTCAACATGGGTAGCTAAAATTGTGCCTATTAGAAATAATAATGGGGAAATAATACTTTGTGTGGACTTTAGAAACCTTAATAGAGTGTCACTCAAAGATCACTATCCTTTATCCTCAATGGAGCAAATTTTGTAAATTGTTTCAGGTTCTCAACATTTTTCTCTCCTATATGGATATTCTAGTTATAATAAGATTCTAGTGAATGAAGATGATCAATTTAAGATAAAACTCACTACAAAATGGGGTAATTTTGCTTATAATAAGATGCCTTTTGGTTTGTCAAATGCTGGTGCCACCTTTCAAAAAGCAATGGACATGGCCTTTAAAATTTTGATCAATGAAATGTTATTGGTTTATCTAGATGATATAAAAATTATCTCTAAAGATGATAATGAACATATGAAACACTTAAGGCAAGTTTTTGAAATATGTAGGCAGTATGGAGTATCTCTCAACCTCAAAAAATGCATCTTTGTTATCCATAAAGGTAAGATATTAAGACATTATTACCAAAGATGTTTTGATTATTGATCCTAAAAAGATAGAGGCTATTCTAGGCCTATCATTTCCCTTTCATAATAAAGGTATCCAAATTTTCTTATGAAATATAAATTTTGTAAGGAGATTCATACCTAGTTTTGCATCTTTGGTGAAACCTATCACATCCATGCTCAAGAATAACCAAGATTTTTCATGGACTAAGGAAGGTAAGAGTATTTTTGAGGCCATTAAGAAATCAATTTCATAGGCTCATACTCTTATGAATCCTAATTTTGATAAATACTTCATGTTGTATTCATTTGCTAGCCTTGATACTATCTCAACTATGTTAATGAAAAATAATGATAAAGGTGTAGAATAACCAATTGCATTATTTAGTCAAGGTTTGGAAGATTATGAAGTCAAGTATACTTTTGTGGAGAAACAAGTCCTTTTTGTTGTAAAATGACTAAATAATTTTAAGCATATGGTTTCAAACAATAGGATTCATGTTATGGTCTCTTATCCTAGTACTAAAGAGTTTCTTTAGAGCAAGGACCTTAGTGAGAAGAGGGTAGGGTGGATTAATAAGGTAATGGAATATGATGTTGATATCAAAGTGACAAATTTTATAAGGGGTAAAGGCCTTTGTGAACATCTAGCTTAAAATCTCCACAAGTCAAAAGTAGAGGCTTTAATCAATCATAATTGCTCCCAACCAGCTAGTTCCTTACCTCTACAAAGTTAGACACAAGATGTTATCATATTTATTCAAAGTAGTGGGTATCCTAATGGTATTATTAGATCCCAAAGGAGGTAATTTATATTACAAGATATTCCTTATTATCTTGTAGATGGTGTGCTTTTTAGAAGAGACACTAATGGAGTGCTATTAATATGCATTGACAATCATTAGTTTGGAGTGTTGCTTGAGAAGTTCCATGATGGAACAATAGGAGGTCATTTCTCCTCAAGAACCAAAACTACCAAGATCATAAGGATAGGATATTATTGGCCTAGCCTTTTTAAGGATTTTTATGCTTAGGTAAGAAGGTGTGTACAATGTGATTTATTTTTAGGATAACATAATCTTGTAGCTCTTCCTTTGAGGGATATCTAAGTAGTTCAAATTTTCATGCAATGGGGTCTTAATTTCATTAGCATGATAAACCCCCCATAAAGAGTTGGTCACAAATGGATACTCACAATAACTGACTACTTCACAATGTGGGTTGAGGTAGTGGCATTAAAGGAAACTAATGAGAATATTATCTTAGATTTCTATGAAAGTATCATAGCAAGGTTTGACACTCCTTCCACTATCATTTTAGATAATGCACTTGCTTTCATGGGTGTTAGGATAGCTGATTAGTAAAATAGTAATGGCATATACTTGAGCACTTCATCCAACTATTACCCTTAAGGTAATGGGTTGGTTGAATCCATTAACAAAAATCTGATCAGAATCATCAAGAAAACTTTGGAGGATAATAAAAGGGCTTGGCACACTAAATTAAAGACAACCCTATGGGATGATAGAATAACTCCCAAGAGGTAAATAGGGAATTCTATTTTTGTTCTTGTCTATGGAAGGGAGACTAGGCTATCTATATCCCAAGAGTTTCCTGCCTTGGAGTTGGCACATCAACTAGAATTGCTTGAGGACACCCTGATGGAGGTGAGATTGATAGAATTAATGGAGTTACAAGAGACTAGATATAAGGCTCATAAAGCTATGGAATATCACCAAGTACTAATGAAGAGGTATTTTTACAAGAATTCAAATGTAAGAACATTCCAATAATGTGACACAGTGTTGAAATGGGATGAAGATAGAGCAAAACTAGGGAGACATACTAAATTTGACACTTTATAGAGTGGACCATATGTCATCATCAAGTGCAAACAAAATAAATATTTCCAATTAGCAAGGATTAATGGAGAGGATTTGCCTATCCATGTGAATGGGATAAATTTAAAGCCTTGTTATTGAGGAAATGAAGGTTAGTCTTGTAAATATTAGGTTAGGTGTGAGTTTTGTTTCAATTGTGTGTGTTGTGTTCCATAAGTGTTTTAGTTGAACACGTGTTTTTATTTTAGGTGTGTCTTATTTTGTGTGTCTTTTCCTTAAGTTTGGTGTGGTTTCAAAGTAAAATTATGTGTCAAATTGGTGTATATATGATTCCATGGCCTAATGGACAAGATTAGGCTATTGGTCTAGGCATAATAAACATGCCACCCTTGGGAAATCACCAAGAATGTTGACTATTTTAACCAAAAGTTAAAATAAGTCAACCTCTATAGTATAAAAATTTATATATGGGTATGTTATAATGATATAGAGTGTTTCATGGTTCATTTTATGTGATTTCATATGTTATTAGCCTTGGTCATAGTTCATTTTAACCTTTATGTCATTTAGAGCTCAAATATGGGTCATAAATGAAGTGGTACAGTTTTACTTGGTGTAAAGGTGTTATATAATTCCTTATAATATTAAATATGTCATATTTATTGTCAATAATGTCAGGACTAACTGAAAATTGTAGGTTCCTAACTAAAAATCAGGAAAACAAGTGAAAATAAGGGAGTTTCAAAGGTTGTACAACCTATGGGAAAAAATGGCACATGGGAAAAGCTTATGTATTGACCCTTAAACTTACCTAAATACATTTACATTCTTGAAATAATTTTTAAGTACCAAAAATGGGCTAAAACCATTCTATCTCTCCATCACTCCACTAGGTAAGCAAAACTAGTCAACACGTATTTGGATGATACGACCAATAAGAGGACTTCCAGGTCAAATTATTTTGGTGGTGGATATTAAACTTTGTCTAATTAATTTTCATGTTTGGATTTGTAATAATGGTTTCCTATACTTTATGTACCATCCTTAACAAGTTGATTGTCCATTTTTGCCCTTTATTTCCCACACCCTATAGGTTTTGCTTCTATTTGAGCTAGTTCATATAATAAAATTAATTAATTTGATTATAAAGGACATGGAATTATTATTTTCATGTTTTCCATATTGTTTTTCATGTTTGGAGTTGTTTTCATGAGCCAAAGAGTTCAAGTTTGCAAGTTGATGTTACTAGTGGACTTGCAATCAATTTTCAGCACTTGCAAAAGTTTTATTTATCTGTAGTGGTTTCAAATAAATGTGTGGTTTTTTATATATTTACTTTAAGGTCTCCTTTAACTCCTCTCCTTTCAATAATAATCTCATAGATTGACATAATGAAGGTTCTAGTCATATACAACACATAGTCAGCGTGTTGCTTACTTTCACTTGCAATCATGGCATATGGGGTCCTGAACATGTTCATGGAGGTGTTATGGAGAGGCCAAAGGTGGTGAAAATACTATTTTAATGTGATAAATTAATTTAAATCTCTCTAATTCTATACAAATAATTGTGATAGTTAGTTTTCTAAGATGCATAGTCTTGTACCATTAAATGAGCATCTATAAGTGCCTCATAGATGCTAATCACATTGAAAAAGAGTATTTGAATTGAATAAGTTTATCCATGGTGAAAATATCCAATTTTAAATTTTATGGAGAGTATAAAACTCATTTAATTCTTATATTATATGCACATTGCTTACATACACATTCACTACCTTGTCTGTAACATCAAGGCATACCTACAGGAGATAGAGCATTGAGTTAGGAGTATTGAAACCTATTTTAAATCCTTCAAGGTGTGAAGGATTCATTGGGATATATTGTGAGGGTCTAAAATTATTTACAAGCTTATATATCCTACACATTGCCTACATTCACTTTCACTGCCTGCACATTGAAATGTCCAACTATAAGTGACACTAATAAATACCTAGAAATGTTGTTCAAAGATGTTAAAACATGTGTTGAGACCATTATTTAGGTCTTAGGATGTTTTAAAGTCTATTACAATCATGTTGAGGCATTAATTTGGTAGGTAGAGTGAGAAATCACTTCATGAGGAGATAATTTGAGTTTAGGGATAATTTTCCCTAAAAAACCAAAATAGAGACCTAGCCCATTTTGATGACAGCATATAGTAGTGTTTTAAGGTGTTTTGATGAATCCAAGTACATATATATTTTCTACCTATCCTAGGGGAATATCCTTGCAAAAGGGAATGGATGTGTGACTAGAAGAACATGGTGTTTGAAGGCCTCCATTTTTTATTTTTGTTCACTACAAATTTTTAGTGTATTCTATAGGATTTGAGCTTCCAAAGTAACCTCTACACCCTAAGATAGGCATGTAAGAGATTATCATCATGATAAGTGGTTATAAGCAATTAAAGAGCACACTTATTGCCCAAGGGTCTTCAAGAAGGAATTAAAGTACAAGGTTATGACTTGACCACTACCTATAATTGCCTTACCCTCAAAAGCTTACCTACAACTGACTCTAGGTGCTTACTTATAGGTTCATAGGTGAACTTGGTGAAAACATTCTAATAAGAACACTTGCAGAGTTCATGAATTATTATAAAGACTTCCAAAAGGATCCAAAGGTATGTGTCATATAATTTAAGTTTAATACCCACATATAAGACCCCTACTTGTTCCAAAATAGTCAACTATAGTTGACTGTAGATAACAATGAGCTAGAAAATGGTGTTCTTGATGTTGGCATAGTATGAACATGAGGTGAATGAATCCAAATGACTCTCAAGTGACCTTAGGAACTATAAGAAGGTATTTAATCCATTTTATATAAGGGTCCAAGATGTAAAGTTAGCCTACAAGCACCTCTTTCAAAGCAAAATTATAGTCATAATTGACTGTCAAGTAGGTTTGTTAAGAGAAAGTATGTAATGAAGGGTTTGGGAAAAAATTGCATTGAAAATGACCATGTTTATAACACCCCATAGTGACAGTGACCATTCAATGACATTATCTTAGTATGGAAATAAGGAAATAAGGGGATTTCAAATATAACCTATACTCCATATTGATATCTTGCATGCAGTCAACATTCTCAAGAAGCCTGTCTTGTATTTTAGAGTATTAAGAGGTGTTAGGAGTGTCAAATAACCATGAAAATTGATACAGAGGGTCCCCACCACTTGGATAAGACCCTCATATATCCATATTTTTTGAGGTAGTAGGGGAAGTGCACTTTATTTTATCTCAAATAAAGGGCACTCCATAAGGGTGAAAACCTATAGGTTTTGAGAAAAGGAGATGACAAGGTGAGTTAAGGGTTGATGAAACCTTTAAGGAGATGTTAAGAGTTGTGTCACACATATAAAAACATGAAAACCCATGCACAAGTATTAGGAACATCTCAAGGTAGTCCAAACTCACATGAGAGTAGACAAACCTATTAGGTCTCAACTAGGCCTAAAACCCAAGAGGGGGTCAATTTCATTTATAGCACTAGATAGACATTCCAAAGCCTTGTAACATATTTGTAGGAAGATATAAGGTGTTTTCAAACCATTGGAATGCATAAGAAACCATGGAAAATTCATTTTTTGGCTCAGACTAACTTAAGCTTGTGCAAAATGAAGAGAGGAGCTTGAGTAAGCTAGTTTGGAAGCTCACCACAGCATGGATGCTTAGCATGGAATTCTAAGGAGTTATGGGATTTTAAAGGAGGTATTAAACAAAGAAATTGTGGAATTTTTTTGCAAATTTAATGCCATATTTTTATGAACAAACTCTAAGGGTTAGAATTACTCAAAACCCTTTGAAACCCTTGTTAAAGACCTAATTGGGAAAATCAAGAAGAATAAGTATTCAAACGAGATAGAATGTCTTAGGAGATGATTGGAGGTTATAGAGGACTCTCCAGGGCTCCTCCTTATCATACTAAGTTATACCTTACTTGTATAGATAGGGTGGAAAAATTATTTTCTTAATTATTTTTGATGTTTTATAGGTATGGAAGGGTTTCAAAGGATGAAATCCACTCTGGGAGAGATATTGGGACTTAAAATAACCCACCATGTGAATCTAATGCTTTAACTAATCTCACAAGTGTCTTTACAAGTACCCTCATCTTAGCCATTCCAAATTGGCATAGTGAACAAGTAAGTGAGAAGGTGAAATATCTATGTGTGAGACCTTTTAAGGTATATTTGAGGATTATAAGGCCATTAGGGGTCATAATAGGTGTCATACACTCCTCTTTATGGATCAAATTAGAAAATTGAATGCCAACTTTGGTGCCAAGTGTGAGGGGGAGTGAAAGATGAGTTATTTAGACTCTAGGCAATGATAACTCATATCCAAAATAATCCTAATGATTAAAGACACATCCAATTCATGTTTGAGCATGTCTAAAACCACTACCCTCTTAATGAAATCATCACATCTATCCCTAGTCTGTTGTGGAGCATTTTAAGGAGGTCAAATGATGAAGACAATTTCTTGGCATTTAAATGAGGAGTTATATGCCATATTTCAAGAGTTTCATGACTTCAAGGGATATTTGTCTTATGAGACCTTGCATGGTCTATTTATTACTTTATTATCCTACATGTTTAACTCATTTTATCAACATGACACATGTCATAGTGACTCTTGGACTTCATCCTCTTCTCCTCTCTCTCTAATTCTATAAGTAGTAGACATTTTGACTCTTTTAGAATATATACCACACCATGTATGGTAAAGCCCTAATGGATTGCCATTGTATTTTGTCTTTGAAAAATAAATGCAAATTTGGTTTTAAGTTCATGAAAATTTGTCTAAGTGTACAAAGTGATGTATGGTGATGCTAAGTGATAATCTTATATCCTTATGTCTCCTTATCCTCTCATGTTTATGCAATAGTTATCATTCTAACAGGTCATATAGAGTTTAGTTAGTGTGTTAGGATCCCTTCAAGTGTGAAAGTGTCCTTGTATTCATAAATATGATCTATGGTATACTTAACTTGAGTGGTCTCATGCATATCTCCTCTATGTTGAAACACTTATGTTAGAACCTTTTAGGACTTGAAATCTAGTTTGTATGTCTTGTTTCTTAGAGAGAGAAATATGATGGTCTTGTGTAAATACTTATAATGTATCACCCCCTTAGAGTAGTTTCATGTTATTTAAACTTATATATCTTTTCCCACAAAAAAATATTTAAGTAGGTGATAAGCATTTCAAGGTGTATTCAGGGAGCTAGCCCTTACACCTAGAGGTCTACTTCTGCTATAGGTAAACCCACATACCTATAAGTATTCCCATGTTGCTCAAATATGGAGGAGGCTTGAACACCCTCCTCTAGGGTGCAATATTTGGTGACAACATTTCCAATGTTGATTTTAGTTGTGTCCTCAATGAGGGAAGTATTCCCTTCTTAAATATATTTATAAGTAGGAGGAAGATCGGGATATTCACCATCTACCTCAAAAACATCATGTTCCTACTTAGAAAAGTAATCGTCCTTAATCTTATAACATGAGTTATAATAAACCAATTTGATAACATATTATGGGTAACATGTGAGGTAAAAATCCCTCTTATGGTTTGATGATGGGAGGTTGTCGTATACTCATATAAATTCTAAGATTTCCCCATAATTTACTGTAGAGCCTATGAGGAGAGGGTCAACTTCCTCTTCAATATGGGCAAGGGTTTGGTCATTTTTCATATTTTAGACAAGGGGATCAAGTCTTATGGATACTACAAATTTAAATTTTGGTATTTCCAAATGAGGGAAAAAAAGAGAGGAGGAAGTAGCCATGAAATCAATAATTTGATTATTCTCTTTAGGCACGACCTCTAGGGAAAAGAGGTCAAATTATTTAGCAACCACATGTACAACATTTTTTTAGAGTTGAAAGTGGTCAAAGTTAGTCTAATAAACCTTTGAAATTTTACTAGTTATTTTTATCACTCTAAATTGCACACTTGAGGAGGTTTTTCAAGACTTCCTCATTTATATGACACATGGAGACACCTTTAGACTATGGTTGGCCAAATGGTTGAGGTGAATCTCTAGATTAGGACTAGTTCCCTTGATGTATCACTTGAAACTATTACTAAAACTATTGATTACAAGGAAAAGGGGAGTATTTAATTAAAAAAATTAAATAGGAGGTGATGCACCAAATTTAATTACCACTACCACTCATTTTAGGTGCACAATAAACTATAGGACTAACTTGAAAACACACTACTCCTAATATGATCCTCTTGCATCAATATTTAAATATCAAGGTTGTAGATGATGTTTATGGTAAGAGGGATTATCAAGAGGTTTAGAATAAAACTCTAATGAATGTATGCCACTAATTAAACTCTAAAAAACTAATTGAAACACACCATATGACCTACAAGAAAGACTTTAAACTGCATGAAGGTAAAGAGATAGGATAACATATCAAGGAGAATTGAATCAACACTTGATAAGATTAAATAACATTAGATACACACTAAAATATAGTCATAAGATAAGGTGAAAATCAACTATCTATGACTTAAATGGATTAAAAATGGAGTAGGGATTTTCCATACTTAAGTGGAAGATCCTTGCAATGCCAAAAAAGGTAGTACATATAGGAGAAATGAGAGAGGAGAGAGAGAAGGAATGTTGAGAGAGCCCATAACAAGTGTCATTCATCAAAAATAAATTACAATTATAAGTAAAGGATGAGAGAATAGTATTATTACTCTCTTCAACTTGTGTTGCTGATGAGATGATGATCTTCGAGGTGGCATAGGAGTCCTTGGTTGAGGAGTTATAATTCATCTCTTGAAGGGACAATTACAACTTGAAGTCTTGGAACATGGCATCTTGGTATTATTGGAAACCTCTATTCCATTTTTAGACCTTAAATGCTCCTCTTATCTTGGTGAAGATAAAATTTTATCTTAGACATCTTATCTAACTAATCCCTAGCATTATAACCTGCATGTTTATACCAAAGTTGGCTTGAAGTAAAAGAAATCAAAGAGAATAAGTCTATTTCACATGTTAGGCATGATATTTGTTTGAAAAATATATTTTTATATTTTTTATTCCATATAGGTATGGTAGAAGGTTATAGGATTATTTTTCAAGCTCATAAAACACTTTTAATGAGCTATTCTACATAGCTTATTAACAGGAATCATTGAAGAAAGTTGCCAAAAACTCATGCAATAAAGATCTAAATAATATTGAGGGTTATTTTTGAACCTTTTTCATGCTCTATAAATTCAAAATTTAAGTTTCAAGTGCCTTGGAGGGTCATTAAATAATTTTTTATGTGTTTACATGGTGTTTAAAGGTCTGCATGCCATTAGATGACCTTATAAGGTCATCATGCCATTAGATGACTTGATTTGGGATTGATTATTATGTTTGAATCATGTTATACCATCATAAAAACACTTAAAATGGATAGTATATGACCTTAAAACCTATTCTTAGGGTAAAAAAATTCTTCTCAACTAGTTTGGAAACACAGACCTACTCAACCCTCTATAAATAGGCTTGAAAAGTAGTCTCTTAGGCCATTTTTTGTACATTTTTTATCCATACATTCTAACTAATGGATAAAATAGGTTAATTTTATATCCTTATATGAAATTAGGATGATTTCAAGATAATTAATGTGTATTATATCCACTCAAACCATATTTTCCCTCCATCGAGCTCCTTAAAGGGTAGAACTGGCTTTAGATGCTTACCTTATTATCAATTGTTCATAAAGTTGAGGACCTCAAATTATGAACTAATGCCAAAAATTTTGAATATGGTAACCCTATTAAAATCACTAAAGGGAATTTTGTCCTATTAAAAAATCCAATGTACTTTTGAGCATTCCAAACTTCTCTTCTTGAACTGTCAGGTCAACTAACACACCCAAGATAGCCGTATTAGCACAAAAGTCACCAAAATTTCCCTTTTCTTTCATAAAACTACCTATTTGAGGTATATATTATATCCTATTATGTATTTATTGGTATTATAATGTGTTTTACCCATTCAATAGGTTTGGAACCATGTTTTGGCCCTGATGAGGGTTTATAGGTAATTTAGGGGTTTTAGCCATAATGCCCCGTTTTTGATGGTGTCCTCACTTTCTAAGGCATATATTAAATGTGAATATATCATTAATGGTTCACCTAGATTATAATAACATTTAGTCTTCTTGGTACAACCCAAAATTACATCTTTCATTCATATTTGTGCAGGTAGGCCTGTAGGTGCTCATCTAGGCCTAATACTCTATTAGAGTTCAAGAATAGATATTCTCTTCAATGTTTCTTATTTTTCACACCTGTAAAAATATTATCAAAAATCCCTCATAAATTTCACACCTCACATGACCCCATTACTTATTTCCAACAACACAAGGTACATCTTTTCATTAATCTTGTAGGTAGGCCTGTAGGTGTATACAATCAAGGCCAATTTTGAGTAAAAAGACCTTATTCTTGTTGTTTCATAACTTACATACCTAATTAAACCTATAGGGGAATTAATAAAATACCATTTTATTTTTAAATACCTTTAGATAGTCTTATTACACCCATAGATCTACCACATAACCAAAATCTTGACTCGGCTCTTGAAACAAACACTACAAGATTATGAAATAGACTTGTAGGTCTACTAAATAAGTTATTTTCAACTTAAGATTCTCTTATTATCTTATTCAAGACTTTATTGAGGTGAAATGGATCATATTTAAAAAAATAAACCAATCATTTTTATTGGTTTCTTCAAAAGTTTGAATCCAAAAGTAAAATTGTTTTTTTTAGGCTCTTTGCACCTATAAAACCTTCTTGTATCTTTTTGCATTCTCTCACGTCTGAAACTTGGGAAGTAATTAGTGATGCCATCTGAACTTGATACATATTTTTAATGGTCTCTCCTATAGGCTTTGGACCATTCAAGTTAGCTTTAGTATCCTAACTGATCTCCATTATGTTCTTCATAGTCATATTAGCCAATCTTGTATAAAGAGCTATAAGTGATCATTGGTGTTTTTTGGATCCTCATATAGGATTGGGAATACTATAATGACTTTTTAAGGTCATTTGTATTTTAATATATATCATCACTAAACCTCCTTCTGCTTGCATAAACCTATTACTTGTCTATTCACACTTGAAAACCCTATGAGAGACCCAAACCAACATTGTTAATGGACTACCATCTAAAACCTAGAAGAAACATCATGCTTGTGAGGATTTTTATACCTTGAGGGAATTGAGGAGATATGGAGGTGGTGTGAGAGATCACAAAAATTATATCATCTATTTGAATCCCTAAAATCATCAAACTCCATTGCTTCTAACTTCCAACTTGCTTCAATATGGAGATTCTACCATTTCAATACCTACACATGCCAAATATATGTTTGTATATGGTGGAAAAGGACTAGATGACCTTTCAAGAACTTACATGACCTTCGTATTGCAACAATGAACTTATAAGTTCCTGAAATAATCTAAAATTGAATTTGTGGGGTTTTTTAAGGGTTTAAGAGGCTGCCAACTTATTAAAGATGATTCATAAAACATAGGCACTAAAAATCTGAACTATTTCCATGGAATGGGAGGGTATAGGGGTAGTCAAAACCCCCTAACATAATTTTCCCTTATTTCTCTCCTCCTCCATAAACTAATCTATAATAAGTTGGCATTCTTGAGCTTGTAAGTAGGTTGATGAAGGAGTTAAAAGGGTCTTTTCCATTCTTGGCCTTGTAACTCTTTCCCAAGCATGGATTAGATATTTTTGAGGTTGAAAGGTGCCCTGGACATGCTTCACCACCTAGTTCCATTGTTCCCTTGCCTAGAGATGCTTTGATCATGTATGAAAACTTGAAAAAACTCATCCAAATGTCTTCTTCATTCAATGGAGTTTGGTCATTTGAATGAGTGCCCTGTGTCATATGTTCATGGAGTATTTATGGCATACATAATGTAGATGTAACATATAAACTCCTTCAACCTACATTTTATTTCCAACACTTCACATTGAGACATAATCGGAGTTGAATCAAAGAATAAAAGAGAGTTTCAACTTTGACATATGTTAGAAAGAGTATGACTTAATCTTTCATGAATGCCACATGCACATCAAGTGGCATCCCTTTGCATGGTGTTACTCCTCACACTTGATGCTATAATCAAATGATAAAAATCAACAAGAAAATTTAATTTCCTCAAAACTACCTTAAATTGTGCTAAACTACATCATGTAAGGTCAAGACCATGGAGACTAGATATCAAGCTGAGGTAACATGATTTCCATTTTGAATATGCCTTGCAAGGGAATCTAAAATAACCTTAGGAAACATGATAGGATACCATAAAGACAAATCATGACCTCAAATACATTACTATTAAAGGCTATCAACAAAGTTAAATAATCTTAGCTATCAAGTTTTGAAATGTAATGACCTATGGTAGCCATTTTGTCTAACATTTTTGGTGGCCTCCAAGGGTGTATGCTTGTTATGAACTTATACTATTAGTATTATTTGTCTGTTAGGTTATGGAATCACTTGACACACAAAAACAACCTGAATTAAACCTAAAAATGATTTTGATCTTATGGTATCAAGTGAGACAACTGATAATGCCTTCAACACAAGCAATATAGTAAAGGAGATCACACGCAATAAAATAACCAAACCAAACCAAACACACATTTTCTTAAACGTACTTAGGGAAGACAAAAAAAAACAAATACTATGTATAAATAAAATTCAAAGTCTAATTCACCTGGATCAAAAGGGAAGCTTCTGAGATATTTTCCATGTGGTTGATAGAGATGTTTAGAAAACTATTGTTTGAGTGTCCTAATTATATCAACTTCTTTCTTATAATTTAGTAATTTATCAATGAGAATGCTATCCAATGTGATCATAGCTATAACCTCAGTCTTTAAGGGATCACTAGGACTATGTTATTGACTTTCCATGACACCTTGAGGTACCTCATTTGGCTTATCAACTATTGTAAGTTATTCAAGCTCTTTAAGGAGCTCGAAATATTCACTCCAAACTGCATCATGGTCTTCAATAGATATGTCTTGTTCAACCTCTTCATGAGCATGATTTACAATAGTAGATGTATCTTTATAAAGAAATTCAATCTCTTAAAGGATCTCAATGCATTATTTCCAATCTTCTTTTAGTTATTTTCCTTGGTCATTTGGATGGAGGATAACTTGAGTAGCATACTCATCTTTCTCATTAGGAACTATAAGACTATCAATAACTTCAAACTCCTCAATGGAGTCATGACATGGTTACAAGTTTACTTCTTCAAGCTCTATCTCTTGCTCTCTAGGAGCCATTACAATTTTTAAACCTTCATCTTACCTATTTTTTAATACATCACCTTTTGATACTACTATTTCCACTTCACTAGTCATTACAATGTCATTTTGAACTTGCTCATGACCATTTTGGCTTCTTGAGGTTCACTAGGAGGGAGGATGTCATATTTTTTCATATTTATAGATTAATTAAGAAGCTGATAGCAAAATTTGAGAACATAAAAAAATTCAATGCCAAATAAATTAGACTCTTAGGATGGTATGTTTAGTAAATTTCTCTCCTTGGCCTTAATCAACTCATACTCTCCTTGAAAAATCTCATAACCTACTTCTAAGACTTCAAACAAGTCTTGCATATGTACTTCACTCATTTTTGGCTCAATTTGATCTTCTTTTGATTCCATAGAGGGTAGTATGGTGATGTTCTCAGCAAGAATAGATGGGGAATTGAAATATATACCTTATTTATTATCTTTTTTAACCTCAAAATAGTCTTTATCCCATTCAAATGAGTCATTAGGAGCTTCTTCACTCATGCTTCCACCATGTTAATTAGTCAAGGAAACCACCTTATCCTCTTCGTCATGATCATGAGAATCAATGATCTTGGGTGTAAGCTTATCTTCTTCAGTATAAGCCATCACAAATTCAATTAGGCTCTCATATTTTTCTCTCACTCTATCACCCAATGTTGCCATGCCAAGGTCTTCAATCTCTTCAAGGAAAGCATGGTACAATTATTGCTAATCATCATAAAGATCATTAGGAATATTTATAGCTTCAATAATATCTTTACCTTGTTCACCTTAGGGTATCTCAACTCTTTTAAGGTATATTGTAACCTTATTTATTATTGCATCATCATCTTGAATTCTTTCATCAAAATCCCATCCATGACAACTAGATTGGTCTTATTCTTCTTTCATGTAGAATGAAAGTTCAGCAAGGCTTAGTTCATCATGTTTTTATTGTTCCAAACCTAATTTTTATTTTCCCTCATGATGGTGATATCTTCTTGAGACACTCTCTTTCTAAGATAAAAATGCTTCACTTACCTTCTAAACAATAGGTTCTCCCTCCAAAGGGGAAATGGTGGGGGGGGGGGGGGGGGAGAAAGAGGGTTCATCAGTTTGTTTGAAGTTTGAGAGGGTGTCTTTCCAACTTGGGATCTTGAAAGACTTATTTGGGAGCTCTTGGGGAAGGGGAATGAAATTTTGTGCTAATACATCTTCATTACTCTACTTATAGGTAGCAATAAACCCCTCACATTCTGATATACCTTGGTCTTCCTTAACAACTCTAACTTGAGGGGTGGATGAAGGACTTAGAAGAATTGGACACTCTTATGACCCTTGCTACCTTCTCTTTTTTTTAAATTAGATGGATATGGGATAAGGTTAGTTCTCAAGGTTTGAAATGATGTAATTAGGGTTCATAGTCCAAAAAGGCCTCCATGATGGAATATTTTGAGGCTCTTAAAGAAAAATGGATGGATCTAGCATAGACATAAGCCTTTGTTGATGGTAATTTGTAACTTGGGACATATTGGGAGTAAAAGAAGACTAATTTGGGGAAGGAGATGACACATAAGGCTGATTGTATTGAATTTTCTACCTCTCTTCAAGCAATAACCTATTCTCTATACACTAAATTAAGCTTCTAATCTCTAACATGTCATTGATTATTATTTCTCTCAATAGCTGTCAACTCACTCTTAAAAAAATTGTAACAAGTCTCTCTTTATCTGAATGATTTCACTGTAAATGGAAGGGTTAGGGAAAATTATACCAAGATCCTCTTCTCTATCAATCTCTCTCATTTTCATTTTATGTTCTAATAGGTTTTGTTTGAAGCTTGAGATGGATTGAATAATAATGTGATTATACTAATTAGGGACAACATAGTTTTGACAAGGATGATTATAAGTACAAGTAAGATACCAAAGAGGCTAAGTTAGGTTACGCTGGGGGTAAAAGTCATGAGAAATATAATATTCTACTAGTTGAGGGCTAGTTGGGGTGAAGCCATGAACATTATTAACATGATATGAAGGATATGAAGGTATAAAAGATGTATTTTGACTAAATGAATATTGAGAATACATACCAATTGGTATTTTCTAAGAACTTGGGTTACTTAAACTAGTTGTGATTCATTTGGATTTGTAAGTGATGTTTGATGTCATGCCTCCAAAGGCTGATGTATTGAGGTATACCCTCAATAGATGACAATCTATCTCACCAAGTGTGTCAGAACTGTTATCACTCTAAATTACACCCTTGAGGATTTTTTTCAAGCCTTCCTCATTTATATGACACATGGATATGACTCTAGGATATTGGAGGCCTAATGGTTGAGATGAATCTCTAGATTAGGGCTATCTCTCTTGATGTATCACCTAAAATTTCTACTAAACTTATTGCTTCCAAGGAAAAGGGGGAGAATGTAACTAAAAACAAGTAAATGGGAGGTGATGCACTAAATTTCATGACCAATACGACTCATTTTCAAGTGCACAATGAACTATAAGACTGACTTGAAAACACATTACTCATAATATAATCATTTTGCATCAATATTTTAATATGGAGGTTGTAGATATATGTTTATGGTACGATGGTTTATCAATTAGTCTAGAATAAGACTCTAATGAATGTATGCCCCTCCTTAGCCTCTTTAAAACTAATTGAGTCACAACATATGACCTGTAAGAGAGACTTTAAATTTCATGAAGGTGAAGAGATAAGATAATTTACAAAGGAGAAATTAATCAACACTAGATATGATCAGCTACCATTAGGTACACAATAAAATACAGTTATAAGAGAAGGTGAAAATCAATTGTATATTTATTCAATGGATTAAAAATGGAGTAAGGATTTATCATACTCAAGTAGAGGATCCTTAAAATTCTAAATGAGGTAGTACATATAGGAGAAATGAAGAGAGAGAGAGAGAGAGAGGAGAGAGAGAGAGAGAGATGAGAGAGAGAGAGAGAGAGAGAGAGAGAGATGAGATGAGAGAGAGAGAGAAGAGAGAGAGAGAGAGAGAGAGAGAGAGAGAGAGAGAGAGAGAGAGAACGTTGAGAGAGCCCATGATAAGTGTCATTCATCACAAATTAGTTACAATGACAAGTGAAGGATGAGAGAATAATCTTATTAATTTCTTAAACATGTGTTTTAAAATGAGATGTTTATATTTAATGTGTCATAGGAGTCTTTGGTTGAGGATTTACAATTCATCTCTTGAAGGGATAATTACAACTTGGAGTCTTGGTACATGGCATCTTGGTCTCCTTGGTAATGTCTACATTATTTTTGGCCCTTAAATGAGCATATTATCTTGGTTAAGATAAAATTTTATATTGGAAATCTTATCCAAATAATCCCTATCATTATAACCTACAAGTTTATACCAAAGCTGGCTTGGACTAAAATAAAGCAAAGAGAACAAGTTTATTTCACATGATAGGTTTGATCTTTGTTTGAAGATTATCTCCATGTATTTTTTACTCCATATAGGTCTAGTAGAAGGTCATATGATTATTTTTAAATCCCATAAACCACTTTCAATGAGCTATTCTACACAACCTATTAGCAGGGATCTTTGAAGATAGTTGCCAACAACTCATGCAATAGAGATCTAAATAGGCTTGAGGGATATTTTTGAGCCTTGTTAATGTTCTATGAATTCAAAATTAAAGTTTTAAGTGAATTTTAAGGTCATTAAATAATGTTTTTAGGTGTATATAGGGTGATTATAGGTCTTCATGCCATTAGATAACCTTATAAGGTTTGCAACCTACCTTCTCTTATGCAAATAAGAGAGTAGTCTTGATTTAGGATTGATTCCTCTACTTGAAACCTTATTATATTATCATAAATACCCATGAAATATATTTTAGAATACATTTATACCTCTTCCCAATATCAAACAAGTATTATCAACTAGTTTGGAAAGTCAAACCCACTCAATCCTCTACAAATAGGCTTGAAAAGCTATTTTTTAGGCCATTTTCTATACCTTTTCTACCCACACATGCCAAATAATGGATCAAAAAGGTGATTATGAGATCATATGATGACATAAATATTATTTCAATATAATTCATGTGTATTTGATCTACTCAAACCATGTTTCTCCTTTATTGATCTCCTTGAAGGGGTTAAATAGGGAATTTTATATGTTTACCTTGCTAATGATTATTCATAAAGTTGAGAACCTAAAATTATGAACCAATGCCAAAAATTTATAGTATTTTAACCCTATTAAAATATTTTAAAGTAATTTTTTAACATGCAAAAATACATTTTACTTTTAATCATTCCAAACTAATCTTATTGAATTATCAAGTCAACTAGCACACTCAAAATAGGTTTATTAGCACAAAAGTCACCTAAATTACCCTTTTATTGCCTAAAAATACCTCCCTAAGGTCTTTGGTATATCCTATGATGTATTAATGTGGTATTATAATGTGTTTGACCCATTCAATAGGTTTGAAACCATGTCATGATGAGGGTTTGTAGGTAATTTAGGGGTTTTAGCCCTAATGCTCCTTTCCTATTGGTTTCCTCACTTTATAAGGCATATAATCAATGTGGATATGTATTTAATGGTTCCCATAAATTATTAAAACTTTAATTATTCATTATAAAACCCAAATTTTTATCTTTCCTTCAAATTTGTGTAGGCAGGCCTATACGTGCTCATATAGGCCTAATACTCTGGTAGAGTTCAAGAATGGATCTTCTCTTTAATGCTTCTTCTTCTTCTTCACACTTGTAAAAAAATTATAAAAACTTATTCTTTAATTTAAAACCTCACATTACCCTATTCCTTATGTCTAACAACACAATGTACATCTTTTCAATACTCTTGTAGGTAGGCCTATAGGTGTCTACAATCAAGGCCAGTTTTGAGTAAAAATACCTTCATCTTGCTATTTCCTAACTTACATACCTCATGAAAACTATAGGGTAATAAATAAAATAACTTTTTACTTGTAAATAAATTCATATAGTCGTAACACACCCACAAATCTACCACATAACCATAATCTTGACCCAGTTCTTGAAATAAACACTACAGGATTGTGAAATAGACTTGTAGGTCTATTGAATAAAGTGTTGTCAACATAGGATTCTATTAGTATACTCTTAAATACTTTATTGAGGTGAAATTGATACTCTTTACAATAAAAAACTAATAATTTTTATTGGTTTCTTGAAAATTTTGAATCCAAAATCAAAATTGTTCTTTTAGGCTTTTATACCTATCAAACCTTCTTATATCTTGCATTCTCTCATTTATGAGACCTAAGAAGTCATTAGTGACACCATATGAAATTGATACACGTGTTTCATGTTATCTCATACATTCTTTGGACCATTAAAGTTATCCTTATTAGCCTAATTGATCTCCATCATGTTTTTCACAATCATATTAACTAATCTTGTATAAAGAGCTATAAGTGATCATTGGTGTTTTTTTTACCCTCATATAGGCTTGAAAATACTATCAAGACTTTTAAAGGTAATTTATATTTTTATAACACATCAATAAAATTATTCCCTATTGCATATATCTATTACTTGTCTACTCACACTTGAAAACACTGTGAGACCCAAACATTGCCCAAACCAATGTCGTTAATGGACTACCACCTGTACCCTAGAAGAAACACCATGCTTGTGAGGAGTTTTATATATTTTGGGTATTGAGGATATGTTTCAGTGGTGTGATAACTCACCAACATGCTCTCAGTTATTTTAATCCCTAAAATCATCAAAACTCCATTGCTTCCAACTTACAACTTGTTTTAATATGGAGAGTCTACCATTTCAATACATGCACATGCTAAATATATGTTGGGAGATGGTGGAAAAGGACTGTTAGGACCTTTGAATAACTTACATAACCTTCATATTGTAATAATTAACTTATAAGTGTCTCAAACTATCTAAAACTGAGTTTATGGGGTTTTTTAAGGGTTAAGAGGCTGTCAACTTTGTAAAGATGATTCATAAAGTACATACACTAAAACTTTAAACTATTGCCATGGAATGGGAGGGAATAAGGGTAGTCAACATTATTTGACCTAATATCTCTCATCCTCCATGAATTAATACAAAATTAGTTGGATTTATTGAGCTTACAAATAGTTTGATGAAAGAGTTAATAGGGCTTTTGCCATTCCTAGACTTGCAACTCTTTCCCAAACATAGATTAGAGCTTTGTGAGGTTGGAAGGTGCCTAGGACATGCTTCACCACCTAGTTCCATTGTTACCTAGGATATATATGCTCTAATCATGCATGGAAACCTATAAAAACTCCTCAAAACATCTTCTTCATGTAATGGAGTTTGATCATTTGAATGGGTATCCTATGTGATATTTTCATGGAGTCTTCCTGACATGAAAAATGAAGATGTAACATAAAAAACTCCTTCAACCTACCTTTTCTCACCAACACATAAAATTGAGCCATAATTAGAGTTGAATCAAAGAACAAAAAAGAGTTGTGACTTTGATATATATTAGAAGAAGATATTTTGACACCTTTTGGAGCTTGTATTGATTATATAGAGATGACATAATATTTCATGAATACCACATGGCCATCAAGTGACCTCCTTATCATGCTGTTATTCCTCACACTTGATGCTCTTCAAGGGAAACAATACAAGATTGTAATAAGAAAATGATCACAAGCAATAAGAAAATTTAATTTCCTCAAAACTACCATAAACTATGTTAAACTGCATCATGGAAGGTCAAGACCATGGAACTACCTATAAATTTAAGGTAACATACTATAATTTTGAATGTTCCTCGCAAGGGACTCTAAAATAACCTAAGATAACTTAATAAGATAACATCAAGATAAAGCATGACTTCAAATCCATGACCAATAAAGGCTATCAACAAAGTTAAACAAGCTTAGCTAGCAAGTTTTTAAATGTAATGGCCTATGGTAGCCATTTTGGCTAATAGTTACTAGTTTTGAGTTGGCTTCAATTTTAAGGTTTTGGACACTTAGCCTTTTGGTAAAGAGCATTCCTAACAATAAGGTATTTTACTCTACCCCATTGTTTGTGCATTCAAAAATGATTATAAACCAAAAGGGCATGATCCTTCCTCCAAGGGATATTAGGATAACTCTTTCCCCTATGCTCAAATGAATTTTTCCCCCATCATAGTGGAGCATCCCTTGATTTATCGTAGAGGAAGAATCATTATTTTTCTCTAGAATTTATGTAGGCATCTATCATATAGAGGTCATAACTTTTGATCTGGAAACCCATTTGAGTTATCGTTCATGCCAAAATGTATTTGTTAAAAATAAGAATAAATCCATAACTAAACACACTAGTTAGGGTTGATTCTAACATGTTTAGAGTGTTGTAAGAGATCATTTTGTAATATACCTATGGAGGGGTAGATTAGTAGCATAAATGGTAGAATAGTGAATAATAAGGAATAGTAGTTTAATACCACATGCATAAGAATGAGGAATTAGGTAGATTAGAATAGTATAAATAGAGTTGAATAATATATTGTAATGTATCCAAGCAAAATATATCAATTAGATCCAAATTATCTAATAAGGAGGTAGCCCATTCAAAGTGGCAAGCGATTGTGGAGTTATTCCTTCCCACCAAAAAGGAATATTATATTTTATAATCAATATATGCAGTTATTACGTATTTTAACATAAAATTTCTTAAAATTTGGTATCATATCTCTTTTTAGGGCCATTTATATAAAATTATTTATTTGTAGGAGGTTTTTCAAGTAGGAGTTTGTAGTTTTATTCACCGTATGCTCTCACCTGCCTTAACAGGATCCTAGGGATCAGAATGTGGATAGAAATTATGTTGGAGAGAACATTTTTTTAAAAGATGGTTTTAGGAGTGGAATTCATATCAAACATAGAGGTATTGTGTTGCAATATGAAGTCAAAATAAAAGTGTAGATTTTCATTTTTTGCCCTCAAAATCATGACTATTCTTTTGTATTTTGCTCTCAAATAGGAAATAATTACACCAATTTTTTTTGGGTTTTATGTGTCTCTATTTTAGATTTATAGAATTTTTTTTATTTTTTAAATTAATTTAGTAAATAAAAAGTGATCATGGTTTTACTAACTATTATTATTGTAAAAAAAACATAACTGTTATTTTACATTCTACTCTCAAACTAGAAATAAAAATTTATCATAGTTTTACTAAATACTACTATTATTAAAAAAATTATGGTTGTTTTACTCACTGTTGCCCAAAAATATGAAATAAGTTTATTAATTTCAAAATTAGATGCTAATTTTAAATAAAATTAGATGCTAATTTTAAATAAAATTAGTAGTAATATGCATATTTTTTTGATAGATTGAATATTCATGCCCATATACTAACACAATATGATGAATAAATTAATGCATAGCTAGATTGGGAGAATAACTATAGTGAATGGTATGAGGATTTATTTTCTATAGTTGAAGAATATGAAGCAAAAATGATTGCATTAATGGATTTAGAAGATACTTGCAGAGCATAACATGAAAATATATTTCACTTGGATGAGGGTGATTTATTTGGTCTTCTGTTCACTGAGTCTTCCATACATATGGCAAAAACTTCTTTTCTTTTGCCCTCCTACAGTTCCAACAATTTAGTGAATTCTTTGGTGGGGTTAGCCACTTCAATAAAAATGTATGTCATAATCAATGCTAAGGGGGATGGAATGTATCTTCCATTGGATCACTAGGCAATCTATATTTTGCCCCCTTATTCTAGATTTGAGGTGCTCATCACCAAGCTTTAACTTTCACTACTCAAATTTAGTTCATCTCTCTACACATCTACCTCCTATTATAGTTATTTTGTTCAAATTGTTATTGTACATGCTCCTATCAAAACACATGAAGAAGTGGAAGCATAAAAGGACACATGGATGTGCCTCTATCTTGGCTTATACATATTTTTTATATGTAATTCTTTATATGTTTTGAGGATGAAACATGTCAAGGGGGATGAAATGTAATATACTTAAGGTTGGGTAGAATAGTATAATAAATAGTAGAATAGTAAATAGTAAGGAATAATACTTTAATACCACATGCATAAAAATGAGGAAATGGGTAGATTAGAATAGTATAAATAGAGGGGCATAAGCTATTGTAGTGCATCCAAGTAAAATATATCAACTAGAGTCAAATGCTATGATAAAGAGGTATCCCCCTTGAAGTGTCAAGAAACTATGGATTTATTTCTTCCTACCAAAAATAAATGTTGCATTTTATAAAAAATATATACAATATGCAGGGATTGTGTATTTTAGCATAGAGGTTTTTAACACATCTAGGGGTTTGAAATTGTGTTCTGGTATATTTAGTCATTTTTTTAATTTTCAAAATATAATATATTTATAACTCAACATGAAATTAAGTTGTAAATTTTGGGTTTAGGGGATAATTTGAAATTTTTAGGCCCATCTGAGCTTGCAAGTAAAAGTTATCAAAAATAGTAATGACCAAACTTCTATGCAACAGTTATTAAAAATAACATAGATTAGTTATTTTTAGGTAGATTTTTTATTTATTTAGGTTTTTAATTTTGTGTGTCAACTCAAATTCATAGTTTATATTTATTTAAATCTTCTTATGTAAAAATTTTAACTATTCAATAAGAATCAATAAAGGTTATTGTTTCATGAAATTTAGGGTTGTGCATATTGGAATTTTTTTGCTTTACTAGTTCTTGGTTCCATCATCCTCTATTTAAAGAATGTTTTTAATTTTTCAAGAAGAATCAATAAGGCCTCATTATATACCCCATTGTTTGTGTATTCAAAATTTATTTTAAACCCAAAGGGCATGATCCTTTCTTAAGTGGAAATCAAGATAATTCTTTCCCTTGTGCCCAAATATAATTTTTCCCCATCTTAGTGGAGCATCCCTTGATTATTCCTAGAGGAAGAATCATTATTTTTATTTGGAAATGGCTCTTGGTTTAAAAATATCAACCTATTTAAAATAATATGGACAATGGGAAAAAGAGGAAGATAAATCACTCTTTTAGGGTTTCATGGTTTATGTTTTCTTACTTGCATCTTTTACCCATCTTACTCATACTACTAGGCCATCAGGATTTTCTAGAACCATAATGTATTAATTGCACTCAACGTTCTTTCCTTTAGGCTGAAAATCCCTATATTTATGGCTTATCCATGCTCTATTACTTTTGTTTATGTAAGAGTTAGAGCTAATGGCACCCAAGCCAACTCAAAAGTTTGTTCTAAAATTATACGATGAGGTAATTCCTCAGCCCCCTCCATCATAGAGGTAAGTATTCTTGCTACTGCTATTGAAAAATGTTGAAAGTGGTATGAAAATTGCTCTGTCATTACTTATTTCATTGGTTGTATCCCCTCAGAGGATTACCTCCACAACTAGCTCCACAACCATTGGGATCCATTAGTGTCCATGTCTCTAGAATTTGAAACCTTACCAAAGGTTTCTTTTTGTTTACCTTTAAGGATCCCTCTGAACCATAACCAATTCTTGTGAATTCTAATGTTTGGTTCTTTTGCAACTAGATTATGATTTTTTCATCCTGGTCTTGTGATTTTAAAGTTTTTGATAATGTCACACTTCATGTCCCTACCTAGGTTGAGTTTCCCAGTCTGACAATTCACCTTTGGGATTTTATACCCCAAATTTTCACTCCCATAAGATGCATGGTTATTATTAAACCATATAGGTGGTTTTACCCTTGCCCTAAAAAGAGAATATGTGTGGAGGTTGACCTATCCAAAGAGCTAAAGGAGTTCATTAAAATCTAAGTTAGGGGGGACCTAGTGGTCATAAAAGGTTATTTATTTCAACCTTCCCAACACTTGATTCTAATATCAAGCTTTAGACTACCGTAGCAAGGATTATTCTCATATGAGTCATCCCAAGCCTCCTCAACCATCTCCTTAGATTGAGAATCCCAAACTAACAAACTAAGGTGATTGATGGACCATATTGCCCACTAAATAGTCATTGGGCCCTAAGCCACAAATCACACCCCAACCACCACCTTGGAATGATTCTCCTCTAGTTATCATGCCCTCTCAAGAGACTTCTCTATTTCCCCCTACCACCCTAGTTCTTTATAACTTGCATAACATTTATCCATCCTCATAAAATATCAATATCCTATGGCTGAGGTTATCTCAACCACTGGCTCATTCTCTTAATAGTCTCATATCCCACCTTACAAGGGAACAAACTCTCCTCAAGAGGAGTATAATGCCAAACACCACTTTATTATAATTAGTATAATTTCATTCCCTCACCAACACAACTTTGTAGCATTGGTGGATTTTGAGGATGAGCAAGGAGAGATTCAAATAGATTGCCCTTCTTTGTGAATGTATTATCATGAAATGTTATGGGTCTTATAGATTCTACCCATAAATACTCTGTGTGAGCTACTTGTCAACATATTAGTTTTCCATATATTCTCTATATCTAGGAATTTAAAGTATTTGGATTTCTCCTCTAAACATCCTTATGAATCATTTGGCTTGATTCCACATAGATCACCACCTTGTATGAGGTAGGACATGGTGGAAATTGTATTTTAGTTACTTTTAAGGTCTCCCCTAACATCATTTCCAATGGGGAAGACCCATCACATCAGTTAGTCTAGATTATTATTGACATTGAAGCCATCCATTTGGCATTCTCAATATCTGTGCTCCTAATGATGGCCTTGATCATTCCCTGCTTTAGTGATCTTTAGAAAATGGGCTACCTAATACCACATCTCTTGTGTGTGGTGCCTTCAATATGATTGAATACCCACAAGACAAGGATAGGGCCCTCCCTATGCATTAATGTGTTAGTGAACATGAGGCTTGTTATTATTTCAAAAATAAATAGGGGTTGGTAGACTCTCTCCTCTGATGATGAATAATGAACCCAACATCTTGGTTTATGTGGTTCAACTACCAATTTGGGGGTCATTGCATGCTCAAATGGATTGATCACTTTATAATGTTAGAGACAAATCTTTTTTCCTTTTTTAGCATTGATGGCCAGCCTATTAACATCTAATCAAGTATTATTTTGTCAGACCACTCACCCATTTCCTGTAAAGTGGAATGGACCTTTTGGTAGTACAATGTGCCATGTAATTAAATTATTCTCAATACTTTCATGTTAAGTCACATTGGTACCATATGATTCATCCAACAAATCTAGAACTTAGCCCTGTTGTCCCCATACACCACTAGCTAGATTGAGTGGTAGAATGAGGCCATTTTATGAATGACCTCCTTCCTCCACCACCATGGAAAACATGTCACTTGGATTCACAAGAAATTAGAGGAGGTCATGCTTAGTTATTTCAAATAGATCTTTATATCCCTTGAGAATGATCCTTTCAACATGTAGTTATAGAGGTTGTATGCCTCCCTCAAACACCACCTCAAGGTGGAAGATAACCATATATCCAAAGGTGTCTAACTCCACACTCGACTGCACTAGCTCAAAATTTTAGACAAATCCTCCAAGTATTTATTTAAATCATTGAAAGACAAGCAAGATCATGGTTAAAATAAGTCCATTTAGGTGGCTCAATATTGGATTACCTCCTAGATTGATATCTCCTTGGCCTTTTTTAGAATTACAAGCTAGTTTTCCAAGCCTAGCCTTTCACAACTGAGTAGTTCCAATCTCTTTAGAATTTATTTGATGTGGTGCCTAACAAGCTCAATCTAGTTGAATAGTGGATTTGTGATGCCCCATTCACCTTGCAAGAGCTTACAGAGGCTTTGAACTATATGAGAAATGATAAATCCCCAAGCCTTGATGGCTTCCCTTATTAATTTTATAAATCCACTTGGGAATTTATTGGTCTTGACTTGATGGAAGTCTACAAAGAAGCCTTATAGAATCAATCACTTAAACCCATGATTAATCAAGGAAATATCAAATTCATTCCCAAATCTAGAGATATTGAGCTTTTTACTAGTTTGAGGTTGATAACCCTACTCAATATCTCTTACAAGATTCTTACCAAATCCCTTACCAACCGTGTTTAGCTTATCCTACTTGCCATTGTTAGACCAGAGCAAATAGGATTTATTAGAGGGTGATATATTTTGGATAATATTATTACAATCTAGGAGGAAATGGCTTTGGCCCACTCCTCTATTTAAAAAACTATTTTTCTTAAATTAGACTTTGAAAAGGCTTATGAAAAAATCAAGTGGTAATTTATTCTTGTCATGCTCAAGGCTCTTGGATTTTGCCCCTATTTCATTTATGGTATGCAGACTTTACTTCATGATGCCTTAGTTGACCTCACTATTAATGGGAATCAAATAGTGAGGATTGAGCTCCATCAATTTATTCACCAAGGTTATCCCCTTGATTTAGTGATTTATCTTTTTCTGTTGAATCCTTGGGTTACCTCTTGGCTTCTAAGGCTTTTTAAGGGCTCATTCATGACATTGTTTTACCTAACTGCACCTCTCAGATCATCAATGGCCACTTTATATATGACAACTTCCTCATGATTTAAGAAAAAGAGGCCACTTTTAATGAAGCTATTTAATGCATAGACATCTTTTGTCTAGTTTTTGACTCTAGCCTTCAGTGAAGGTTAACCCAATGTTTTTGTCAATGCATGATGCCTATGATTGAGTGGATTAGGAATTTTAATTGGTAGTGGATTACTTAGGGGGAAAAATTCAAGTTATTAGGCATCCCATTTGCTTTTGACATCTCACTTACTAAGCTATGGCAATATGTCCTCAATGGGATTGAAAGGAAGATTGTGTATTGGATCACCAAGCCCCTATCTCTAGCGGGAAAGTTCTAGATTTGCACCAAGATCTTTGATGCGACACATGTTTACTATTCCTCCTCTTGGGCCTCCTCTAAAGTATATTATGATAGTTTGTCCAAGATTCTTATAGATTTCCTCTAGGATAATTCTAAGAGGGCTCAAAGATTTCATTAGGTGGCCTGGGACATTTGTTGCCTTCCTCATGATAAAGCTGGCATGGGCATCATTGACACCTATCGACAAAGTATGGGCTTATGTGTTATGTGGGTTATTTAGGCTATTGAGGGTAATGAGTCTTGGAGAATTTTTCTCTGACATTGTATCTCTTCAGGCTCTCCCTATGGTAAAACTAGTTGGCAAAATATTTGATTTCAATCCCTCCTCATCACTCCTATGCTTGTTAAGATGACTAGATATTTTGTAGTCAAAAGTATATGAAAGTATTTTGAAGCAATCAAACCCCACTTGAAGTGGGTATGGGATGGTTTTTGCACATGGTTATTGTATACACATAAAATTTTCAAACATTTATTTATTACTAAAATTTTGTATCTTGCATGAACCTATCGAGTCTCAATCTCTATGAGTTCATGCCTTAAGTGGTGCATTAGGAAAGGGGTAGGCAGACCATCGATGCTTCATAAGATTGTCATTCCTTTTACCACTTGTCATCCACAAACTAGCCTCTTAAAACCATTGAACCTAGGCTTATTCTTCTTAGTTCTACCCATTCCTATCATTTACTATATTTTATCCTTCATTTCTTGCCTTAACACCCTTTTGACTTGTCGATTGTGCTAGGTTGACCAGGTTGACCTAGCATAGTTTAGGTACTTTTTCTCTCTTTTGGTTTTTTAGCTTCTTAACTGACCTAGCATAGACCTAAAGAATTAGCCCCAAAAATGTGCTAGGTTGACTAGGTTGACCTAACACAACCAACATTCTTGAATGTTTTTAGGGTAAGGTACTATTATATATACAAGGTTATTTGCCACCATTTGTAAGAGTAAATAATTAAGCAAAGAAGTGTGAACAAGCATTTGCCTATTGACCATTATACTTAGGGAATAAAGTTTTAGGGTTCAATACTTTCTTTAGAGTTTTGATCTCATCTTGTGGATAAGTATTTTAGATGCTTGGATAGGTTGTGTAGCCTAGAGTTGATTTATCTTAGTTATCCTTACATATCATGATAATCTCTTGTGAATCAACTTTGCCAAGGGGGAGATTGAGGCTTGATGGGTTCATCTTCAAAGATAAGTATTCCTAACTTTATTCCTCCTTTTTAAGAGTAGATAGATAGTGCATTTATATTCTTCTCTTCTATGTATTAGGATTTCATATACATTGATGTGAGTATATGTCTTCTATATATGTTTAGTTAAGTTGTTTATTTTGTTTTGTTTCTAACCCCCACTTTGTGCCAAGAGATTTCATGTACACTAGATTAGATTTACTTTTCTTGTTATTAGATTAGTGAAATATTAAATCATAGGACTCTTTTAGGGTTGTTATGTGATTGTGTTAGATTATAGGCTTTCAAACCCTATCTCACATGATATGTTGTGACAAGTGATACCCTAATCAGGTCTAGTAGATCCTCACATTGGTCATATTTTGACTTAAAAATTGTATGCTCCCCAATTAGAAGTGTAGGTGTGCTCTATCCCATCTGATCCAAGATTGATTTATGGACATGATGCATTTTTGATTGCATACATTTTGGTGAACTGGATGTGAATCAAACTATTGCGAGATTTATTTCACTTATTTCATTTCTATTCATCATTAGTTTTATCATATCTTTATTGTTTTGGATTGACCCTATCAACCCAATTTATTTATCTCTATGTGCATGTTTGCAAGAACATGTAACTTGCTCGACCAGCTCGACCCAGTATAGGTTTTCAAATTTGCAGAGTCTTATTCAGATAATTAGATTGACTAACTCAACCCAATATATATGTTTAGATTTACATACTTCTTGTTCAACCTAATAGGTCAACCCGGTTGACTTAGTGAATTTTTAGCACTATTTTAGTAAGTTCTTGTATAGCTTATTTGACTAGTTCAACCCAATTTGTAAGTTTTTGCCAGTATTCTTCAAGGTCTCAGATCAAAAATCTTATTATTTTCATCTCTAAACCCTTAAATTTAGTTTCTATTCCTTTGTATCTTTTTTTATATACTTTCATTTCATAGTTTGTAGTCTTTACAACTGCCTCTACATAGTCAACTAGGTCAAGCTTGTGGACCTAGTTTTGTATTCTAAGTTTTTTTACACAACTAGGTCAACCTTATTAACCTAGTTCACTTTTAGACTTTGCTTTAGAAATATAGGTTCGATCTTGTCAACCCTATTATGTATGATTGTCTATATAGTTTCTCAACTATACCTTGTTTCAAAGTTAAAATTAATGATATATGTTAATTACATATTTCTTTTAAGTTGTTTGCATGATTAGAATAGTTCACATAGTCTAATTAGTGGATTTTCAATTAATCATTTAGTTACACTATTTCTATTCTTTTGCACACATTGCCAAACCATATAAACATCAACAAGCATTTAAAAATTTGACTACTTAGGGCTACCTACTTAGATTTCATCACCAATGGGGAAGCCAACTTGATGCTCTAGTCAAGTATCAAAATGGTTAATGGTATATTTTGGCTAAACACCCATTAACCTTATTACTATAGTGTGTGAAGTGAGGAGGTAGGCCTCAATACCAAGCCTATGTCATTGCCACTACAACCCCTTTCATCTTAAACTTACCTGAATCTATCCATAGATTGATATCTAGTTCCTTGATTATAGCTAATCTCCCCTTTTTCATTTAAAATCATTCTTAATAATCTAATAAACATTCTACGTTGACCAATTCACCAACTTTACTTTCAATTTTTTTGCTTGCTCTTTGATTAATTTTGTGTGCAAAATCTTGCATTAGCCAACATTAGTGCAAGATTTTTCTTTATGTACATTAGTTGGATTGACTAGCATCAATTCAATTAAATGTTTGTTTCCCTTTTAGTACTTATTACTTTCTTACATTAATTGTAATTATCTTATTTTAATTCATAACTTGTTATCAGCTTTCTTTTCTTCCCTATCTACTATACTTGGTCGACCCTGTATCTTTTTCATCCCCTATACACTCTACTAGGTCAACCTGGTTGACCTACTACTATTTACAACATCTTTATCTCTTTCTACTAGTCACTATTCACTAAACTAAGTCGACAATATAAAACCTGTATAGTTTTACAATCCTTATTTTTTAATAGGTTGACCAGGTTGACCTAGTACCATTTTAGTCATTTTTAGATTCTTTGCTTTCTCATCTTTCCTCTTTTCCTTTAATCAGACTATTTGTTTCGTGACAACATTGAAGTTTAGACAATAGACATGATGGAATTCACCAATCCTAATAGGGTCTCCCATAGACAAAGTAGGGTTCACTTTGAGAATGCTAATATTCCAACTTGCACAATGAAATATGGGACCCCTCTTCATACCCCTTTGCAACAAAACCCTCTTCTCTTAGAGGATCAACTTGAGTTAGAGTATACTCATGAAATTCTTTTCTTTATCATGGAATTCCCTCAACATAGAGGGAAGGATCCTTCCACCATCTATAACCTCATGATTATTCATCAAGTTAAATAACCTCATTCTCCTACTCCCACCTTCTTAACTAGATTTGGGGGTATCTATTTATTTTTTTCTTAACCTCTTCCTTCAATCTTGACTCCTTATGCAATGATGTCTTTTTCTTTAACTTCTTCTACCTCCATGCCTAGTATCTCAACTAACATGGTAGGTTCTACATCTAGTGGGTCTCTCATAATGTCCACTATCACTAATCCATCCACTAGTTCATTGTTTGATACCCAAGTTAATCGTGCTTCTAGTGCTTCTTCCTCTCAACCATTTACTAGTCCATCTTTTTCTTCACAAGAAATTTTTTCCACTAGTGCCTCAAATTCTCATAGATCTTATAAAACTCATATTAATGCAAATAGTTATACCCAAGCCACTAACACCAACACAAACACCAATACTACTTATTATAATAACATTAATCAAACTCAGAAACTATTGTTTCAAACTCTCAATCAAATGAAACACATTCCAAACTCATAATATGAATCAAATGATGAGAATGCAAAACCACCTTCTTAATCTTCAATCAAATCCTCAACCAATGACTTGAGGCATACATAACCAAAGTGTTTCTCCTCCTCCTCTTTGATATTCTCAAGGTAATGTCATTCCTCAACCTTCATTAGTCAACAAAGTCATCAAGCATTTAAAAAATGAACCTATTACCACCTAAATTGATAACATTGACATTGGAGGTATAACACCTACAATTTTTTATAATGGATCAACCAATCTTACCCTTCATCTTAAGACATTTAGAAATATTTACAAGGATTGGGTCAAGATAAATACCTTTGCCACTACCAAAATATTAGCCAAAACCCTTATGGGTGATGCCTTGGATTGGTATAATCAACTTAGAACACACTCTATCACTACTCTAGAAGACTTAGTAAATGCTTTAGTCCAAGAATTTCAAACTAGTGATCTTCCAAATAACACTTTGGCCCATTTCATCAATTGAAAACAAAATGAAAATGAAATTATAATATCGAGTCTGTACCCTTTCTTCATGTACCTTGGAGGAAGCTATCGGTCAAGCCAAAAGACAAGATTTCCTCATGCAATAATTTGAGCCACCCCAACCTCCCATGGGCCTTCAACTATTAGTAAAGAACAAAAACCACACTATTACCAATGATGGTGTTACCGATTCATTTGACACCATTCACAATGTTCAAGCTATCATTCCTACCCCTTCTTTAGAACCAGCTCCTTCTCAACAATACACTAATCCTTATTTCTCAACAAACAACATTAATATCCATAAATTTTTATCCTCAATTGAATTGCTTAAAATTTTACCTAGGCCTCTTCCATGAGAGCTTGACCCTACTTAACCTATGAAATCATGGTATGATCCTAATATTTTTTGTTGATTTTATGCCAGCTGGGGTCACTCTCACAAGACTTGTAGATAACTTTGCAACTTAGCCATGGAATTTCTTCTTGGACCAAATTTTGATCATGATTCCATTATCCATAAGCGTCAACAAGCCTATGAGATTGCTTTCAAAGACTATAAATCACATGATAAAACTCAAGCCTTAAATCAAGCAAGCACTTATTTGGCTATCTATAAAGACCCCTTGTATAATCATCAACCAATCCAAGAAGGTCAAGATAAGCCCACTTCTTACACTAATAATGTAGAAAGTCTTATTGAACCAAATTCTAAAGATAATATGGTTAACATGACTAATATGTAAAGAGTGGTGGATTTCATTGATTCACAACCTATCTATACTCCTTCCCATAAAACATATTGTGTTATCCAGGATTCTTCTCCAACTCATTTATATGAGTTGGGGTAAGAAGATTTTTTTTTTGATGATCCAATTTATGATTCTCCCTTAGATGACACATATCATACTATTTCTACTTCTCTCCCATCTTATAATACTAATAACAATCCAATTTCTACTAACACTTCTTCCGAGCTTTAAGATCAATCTAAACCAACTATTTATTCATTAACAAATGATTTACAACCTTCTTCTTAACCTTCTCACTCTTATCAACATAAATTTAAATGCTCTTCAGATCTACCTTTTGAAGATCTTCTTACTCATTACGCACCTATATCTAACAACATCCTTATGGGTTATGATGAGTGGGATCTCATTGTGGAACTTACTAATCTTCCATCTCAGATACCTTTTCTTTAACTCATGAGGACATTTCCACATCATAGAAACTACCTCATGAAAATCTTATTCAAAATGAATACCCCTCACCCTCCTCTAGCAGGACGGGAGGCCACTTTATCTAGATCTGAGGATAGTATCTTACAGTAATGTGAAGAGATGTCTATTAACATTGATGAAACTATAGACACTTCTCTTTCTTTATGATTTCCTATCACTTCTATGATTCTAGTCAAAAAATTTCTTCATGCAGATGATCCTCCATTATTTATTAGGATCCAAATTGTTGATATCCAATTTAAAAGAGCCTTGATCGATGAGGGTTATGTAACTTTTGTCACTTACCTAGATTTTATTAAGACCCTTGGATATTTTTAATGTGATCTCAAGTCTACACATAGCACATGCCAAGGATACGATAGAAGGAAAATGCCTCTTTTAGGGTGTGTGTGGCTTCCCATTACCATCCCACCTATCACCATTCATGTGAAGGTGATGATATTCAAATTTCCCCTTTCATATAACATCTTGATTGGTAGGTCGTGGACTCATTGTATGCGAGGTTTTTCATCTTCCTCTTGCTAATGCATAAAATTTCCTCATAATGGAGCTATTTATAGCATTTCCTCTCCTACTAGATTAGAAGAGAATAAAAAAAAATCTTTTAGTGCTACCTACTTTCTCATGCAAGTAACCAATCTTCATAGTAGACCGACATTTTTGTAAAGGGTCGTGAGGAGTAGGGTACATGTCGTGGGAAGGTAGGTCCATTTTAATTTTCCTTGTACCAATCTACCCTCATGAGTTGATCTTAGTAGAACACCTATTACCTAAAAAAATTTGTGTCTATAGCAATCAGGTTTCCTTTGTAAATAGATGACCACTAGTCACTTAGTGTCGTTTCATGTCCTTAGTATGTTGATTGCCTCCTAAGGTCTTCTCATAAGATGCCTAAGTCTTGATTTTTACACTCCCTTTTTCATTCGTTTTCTTTCATATTTCCTATTGGGAAATATTAGTTTGCTTACTAATCACTCCCCATGGGATATCATTTTTTATTTGCTTTATAATACCATGGATAGGACCCAACATCCCTCATAAATTACCATCTTTTCCATCATATTACCCATATCATTGATTTACCATTACTTATCCTTCTACTTGACAATGTTGTTTTGGCATCCCCTTGGGTTTTTATTTTGTGAGTTGCAATGTAAGACTATGGATAAGACTCGGTCCTCCTAAAAGAAATTGCCAATAATCAAGTCACCATCTAAAATTACATGTGTCAAATATGAGATAAGATTCGATTGATTATGAAACTACACGTCATTGACATGATTCCCATCTTGAATTAGTATGTTTTATGCTTAATTCATTTTTATTTCACCTTTTTATCTTCTCATTTTCTTAGTGCATGTAAGATTACAACCATTTCTTGAATTTCTCATACTTCCCAGCTTGAATTAGTATGATAAATTTAAGACCAAGTTTTGAAAATTTTGTTTTTATTTTGTACTTCTCATCATGATATAGTTTAATTGATTTACTTAATTTTGATTTATTTTTATAACCATTTATACCCTTTTACATACCTTCCATTTTATTACATTATTTGTCACACTTCCCAACATGATGTTTAGTATGATTTTACTTGTTTTAATTTGGTACAAAAATATTTTACATTGGTTTCAAAACAAATCCTATTTTACCATCTTGTTTTCCTTTTTTTTTTTTTGGATTTTTATATTTAGTCATTTTTATTATTATTACACATTTCCAAAATTGAACTAGTGTGTAGTGCATTTTTGATTGATTATAGTTTTCCAAGTCCTTTTCACCTATTTATTTTTAACCATGTATGTGTACTCCATAATGCTATAAAAGAAACCACACCATATATATTTCCTATAGCATATACAACAAAGCTAAATACATGTACTAAAAATAAATATATCCATAACATCCACAAATACAACCACCATGAAAACAACATACACAACCAACACCAATAAGCCAAAATCATACATCATATATATATACCATGAGTTTGATATGACATATACAACCATATATAAAGCCTCAACACTAAGGCTGGGCTCTACCCTATCTATCTCATGGCCTATCCACACTGCCTACTGAGGCCTCAATCTAGATCCTTTAAACAATACACTATAATGAGGCAGTTTGAGATCTCAATCCCTCTACATGTCCCTATAATCATGCTATCTATACCTATGCCTATACTAACTTAACCTAGGTCATTAAATGTGCCTATGTCATCTAAGTCTGCATTGATGTATATGCCTTCATCATTTGTGTCACTATGTCTAGATGCACAACTCTTTTATTTTCCAAGGCCTACCAGGCTTATCCCTCACCTACACCCATCTCTATTGGTGGTTGCATCCTCTCTCTCTCTCTACACTTGTTTATACATCATTACCTCATCAACTAATCTAAACAAGCTCATCTAAGCTGGGGTAGATGGTACACTTAGATCTTCTAATGTCATAGGGTTTTATGACTATAGAGTCTCATTTAGGACATCATGGAGTGTTCCCCTCACTAGGGATCCCCATCTCTCCTCCTCATCCTCAGGTATGCCTTCAAAATCACATCATATGGATATTAGATCATTGTCATATCTCATAATATTTATCTATATCTCTCTATTACCAAATAAAAACTTAAGAAATAATTTAACCATCTTCATACCTATCTGTGTCTTGGATCCTATGATATCATCATTTACATGATCACCTCACATATTCTCCCCATCTACATGACTTTTTAGTACCTCCTCGGTAGGTCACCTCCTTAGCTCAAACCTAGATGTCATGGCTCATGTCCATCTCAACCTTTATCTAAGTGTTCTCTCTATCATCTCCTCTAACTCATATATGGGATCATCTAGGATGTATATAGTCTCCACTCTCTCCTATCTTTATTATTGTCATATCTTTAGTGGTCACTACTTGTCTCACTATGGGGATGGTATTGTTATATTTGGTATCTATGCCTCCTCAACCTCCTCCTCTACCATTCATCATGCCCGACCAATCCATGGTCACTCCCCATGTGGCCTCAATATTGGCTTCACTATCAGTGGTTTGAGTCCTCTCTTCCTTTGTGGCTCCCTCACATATTGAGCCCACTAGTTAAGCATCAGTATCAATGCCACCAAATGAGGTATGCCCATCTATCTTGGCACTTTTACCACCATATGTGGCTCTTTACACCACATATAGTGTCCAATCACCTCTCTTCTCTTTAGCACTAGTGCAACTATGTGCCAGCTCACGCATATAGCTTTTATATGCCCATATGACTACCACATGATGTCCATGCATCTCATTGACTATAGTGTTGGAACATGGGGCATAAACCACACTAATTGGTCCTCCTTCCATCTCCATTCTCGAGGTAACTTGGCATCAACTACATGGGGTAACCTAACTGGTTGATACATGGAAAATCTCTCATATATCCATGCTATCAATAGTATGATCGGTCCCATAGTCTTCTGCCCTCTGACCAACATCTTAAATAGATCATGTATGAGCTAGACCTAGATGACATAGCCTATATCATATAATACTCCCTCTTCTAGCATCATCCTACTCAAGGCTACCTTGAATAGTGGTATCTTATCATCCAAATTGTGATAGAGAGTACCTACTATGTCACAAGGCCTATCACCACCTTCTAGAGGTTCAAAATATATGATATATACACATCATTCATACTGACTTTCCATCCTCTTAATATCATCTCTTATATTTTAGCTCACATGGCTAAGGCTCTCCTCTCCTCTATGCCATTTGGTATGCCTACAATCACTAGTTCTCCTACTATGGGTAGCCTAAGGATGGTATGGACATCTTCTAGTGTAATACCCACCTCTATCACATCCTAATCTACCTCCCATCTAAATGTGTTAGTCAAACATTCCTAGAAATCAAGGAACATGACTAGTAGGTTAGCACTAAAGAGGATCTTGCACATATCAGCTATGCCTCATAAACCCATGGCTACCAATCTAGCTTGATCTCCATCTGACAATCTATCTAGTAAATCTGACAACCAAAACACATCCACCAATGTCTAGAATCTTGAATGTCTCTACAACCAAGAAATAAAAAATGGTGTATTAGTTCCTCCATGTCATGAATAATCACAATACATTCTTTATACACCATTTTTATAATTTTCATTAAAAACAAGTCTAATTAATTTTATCTTATTCAATTTAGCCTATTTCTAGCTTTCTTGGTCCATCTTGCCCTCCTTCAATCATTTCGAGCCATTCTATCCCTCTTTCAATTTTATACACACTTTTCCATGCTTAATTTTGTTCCTTGGTAAACCTATTTTGACCAAAATTTCTCTATTTTTGTCTTAGTTAACTTCAAATTACAAGTCAACCCTCTTATCTTCCCCTCCTTGGTACTGAGTTTTCATTTTGGACCTTACAAACTAGTTACTCACTCCATTATAGCTTTTTAGTCTGCACATTATACTAGGTTGACCCATACCCACTGGGTCAACCATATGGATTTTGCCCCATTTCATCCTGCTAGGTTGACCTAGTCGACCTAGTGCATTTAGAGTGCTGACCTAGTACATTTTTCACAAAATGTGCATTTCACTCACTTTATTCCTAAACCCTTCCAACCCATTTCTCATCTTCCTATTCACTACCCTTGAAATCTAAGTTTTATAAATTTTGACATATATAAATGCTTCTAATCAAATTTTATTCAGAAAACACTCAATTCAATATAAAATTTCAAAAATTTGTTTGAGATCCATAGTTGCATACCTGTAGTACACCTGCTACCACCGCTGGGTGTCCTCCTCATCTAGCATGTCATTCCCTCTCCATCCTAGCCTTATTTGGTCTCAGAGCTCTTTTTTCTCTCTTTCAAAATTCAAAATCAGTTCTCTTTTTCCCAATTTAACAACACTTTTTAGCAACTCAAATCTTTCATTTATTTTCAGGTAGATTCCTTGTTTTACCTCTATCTTTATTTTTTCTCATCCATTTTTCAAACCATAAAATACATTATAATCATGATGAAGTAGATATTATTTTCCACTATCATATGCCTATATTCCAAAAATTTCATTTTTTGGCTATTTTTTGCACTTACTTTTACAGATTCGCCTAGTGTACTCTACATTGGACACCTTCAATTCTTACAGTCTACTTATTTACCTACAATACTAAGGTGAGTTAAAGGTATGTGTTTTTCAATATATTTATTTCATTTATCCTATTTTTTACTTACTACACCATACTTAGCATCATCATTGTGTGGTCTCATGTTTTCTTCTAAAGCACCATCATGTGTTGCAATTACATGACATGTGATGAGATTCGGTTGGGGCATATGTATACACATAATATTTTCAAAATTTTATTGATTATTGACACTTTGTATCTTATAAGAACTTATTGAGTCTCAATCTCTTTGAGTGCATGCCTTAAGGGGTGCACCAAGAAAGGGCTGGGTAGACCATCGGTGCTTTGTAATATTGTCATTCCTTTTGCCACTTGCCATCCACACACTAGCCTCATAAAAACATTTAACCTAGACTTATTCTTCTTAGTTTTACCCATTCCTATCTTTTATTGTGTTTTATACTTTTGACCTTTCTATTGTGCTAGGTTGACTAGGTTTACCTAGCACAGTTTAGGGATTTTCTCTCTCTTTTGGGTTGTTGGCCTCCTAACTAACCTAGCAAGGACTTAGAGAGTTAGCCCTGAAAACATGCTAGGTCAACTGGGTCAACATAGCACAATTGACATTCTTGAATTTTTTTAGGGTAAGATACTACTATATATATAAGGTCATTTGTAACCATTTGTAAGATCAAAAAAGTGTGAACAAACATCTACCTATTGACCATTCTACTTGGGGAATAAAGCTTTAGGGTTCAATACTTTCTTTGGAGCTCTGATCTCATCTTGTGGATAAGTATTTTGGATACTTGGATAGGTTGTGTAGCCTAGAGATGATTTTTCTTATTTATCCTTACATATCATGATAATCTCTTGTGAAGCACCTTGTCCAAGGGGGATATTGAGGCTTAGCAGGTTCATCTTCAAAGGTAAGTATTCCTAACTTTATTCCTCCTTTGTAAGAATAGAAGATGGTGCATTTGTTTTCTTCTCTTCCATGTATTAGGATTATGTATACATTGACATGATTATATGTCTTCTATATATGTTTAGTTTATTTATTTATTTTTTTGTGTTTCTAACCCCCACTTTATGTCACAAGATTTGGTGTGCACTAGATTAGATTTACTTTTATTGTTATTAGATTAGTGAAATATTAAATCATATGACTCTTTTAGGGTTGTTATCTGATTGTGTTAGACTATAGGTGTTATAACCCTATCTTACATGGTGTGTTGTGACAAGTGATACCCTAATTGGGTCTATCAAATCCTCACATTGGTCATGCTCTCACTTAATAAATATATGCTCCCCAATCAGAAGTGTAGGTGTGATCTATCCCATACGATTCAAGATTGATTAATGGACATGATGCATTTATGATTGCATATAGTTATATTTTAATTACCATAGATTATGGTGGATTCCCTAGCCTAATTTAAAAATAAAATTTCAATCAATTAATGTGTACATACCTTCCAACCTTCACATTCAGGAATTACTCCCTGATGTTATGTTACATAAGCTTATCCTACAGCCTCTTAGGGCCTAATAGAAATACTAGAGGTGGAACTATGATACACACTTTAAAAGATACTCTCTTAATATTATTTATTAGTTGATGAGTTAATTGTCTCTAGTTTTCAATAAGATCAATAGGTGTTGGGGCCTCCAGTCCTCTCCCAGGACTTGGCTTGCTTGTCTAGACCGTGTGTGGCAACCTGGCTTGGAGCCAAAGTTGGCTTATTTCTTGTGGTGTTTAATTTACTAGGGACTCCCCCTTGGTGACAAGTTTTTCCACCTTTGCATTCCCTAGTGATTTTATCTAGCTTGTAAGTGACTAAAATATTTTAAACATTTATTTTGTTTTTGTCCTAAAGCTCAGTCTACCTAGTGATGGACTCATTAGTTATTCCAACCTTGTCATCCTAAGACTTTCTCTTGGAATTAAGCACTTTTTAGTGATTTTTATAGTTGGCCATCCTCTATTGCATTTATCTATAATTTATTTCATGTTATCATCCTATTTCAACTTTGTAAATTAAAAAATAATGCTATTTTTAATCATGAGGCCTGTGGAATTTCATTTTATATTAATGAAAATGTTATTGTTATTTTGCCAGTTTATTTGTAGATTTAATCACAAGTTGATAATATGGAAATAGACCCATACTATTTTTAATATCTCCTTGACCGCTGGGGGGAGTGCCCCTTGCAATATGAATAGATTTTCACTAGATGTCTTACCCCACAGTCCATTGCCACCTCCTCCTAAGAGGTGTAGAAGTATAAGTCAATCTTGAAGCAAGGGCCACTTTTTGCCTTGCCCTTCCCCAAGGGGTGGCTAAATTTATCATGGAAAATTTGATCTTGGTCCCTCATAGTGGTCTCTGGTGAGCATTATTATTCCTTCATATCCCATTGATGGTTGGACTATCACTATTCATGATGACCCCTAGATGGTTGAAATACTCCAAAGATTCTTGATGTTGAATCACCTACTTGGTTGATGCTTTCTAAGGATGACCCTCTACCTCTACCTCTTGGGGTAGTTTCTTGTGCTTAATTTTTTGATGGTTGTTTATTTTTAGTTTCTTTTATCATGCTTTAATTGGTTATTTTTTGAAGTTTTGAGTTGGTTTTATCCTCTGACATGGGGTTTGAGTTGTGATATGTTTGGCTACATTAGTTTGTAACCTTCTATAATTATATTTTCTATTTAATATAGTGTGAAGCATTACAATAGTAAATATATCAACCTTAAAAATTTGGGGTATATTAGCTAATCCCTCTTTCATTTATAGGTCTCAAGATTTAAAAAGGTTGTGGGTCCCTACTCCTTGTGGGTCAAAATGGAGTGTAATGGTTTTATTTTATTTTACTAGTTTTTTTTCAAGTTGAGATTTATTTAAAGACTCTTTTGTAATGAATTTAATTATTCAATAAGAATAAATAAGGCATTTTAATCTAACCCATTTTTTATGCATTCAAAATCAATTTTAAACCTAAATGGCATGATCCTTCCTTTAGGGAAAATCAAGATAAATCTTTCCCCTTTGCCCAGATAAAAAATTTCCCCATCATAGTGGAACATCCCATGATTGCTTATAGAGGAAGAATAATTATTTTAATTTGGAAGTGGCTCTTGGTTTTTATAAATCTCAACCATACAATTTTTAGGTAGAGTAGTTAATCCCTCTTATATTTCTCAATCTTGAGATTTGAAAAGTTTGTAGGTCCCTACTCCTTGTGGTTCAAAAGGGAGCATAATGGGTTTATAATTTATAGGATACTAATGATCTCAACTATATATTTGGTTGAGATGCTTGGTATTGTTACAAGTTTTTCCTCACCTTTTTTTCCATTGTTTTTATGCCCCTTCCTTAAGCTTTTCACTTGGTGAGGCTTTAGGCCTCTCAGAACTCAATTTCAAAACCCATGTCATAGTCTCAATGGGATATTTATATTTGGAAAGTGGATGGGGATTCACCACATCATTGTTAGGTAAATGATAGTTAATGTGAATCCATGGCCTTTTCTTAAGGGTTACTTGGTGAACATCAAATGGATTCAGATTGCCTTAGGTAATAAATACCTTACTTAACAGTAAGAACCTTATTTCTTGAAAGAGAGTAGAAGGTATTGCCTTCATCATATGGATCCAAGGCCTTGTTAGGATCATGTTGTAGTTAGTGTCATTTTATATGACATAAAATTTAGTTAGCATAGCTTTGGGACCCAAATTAATAGATAACATAATGGTCCCAATAGAAGAGGACTTGAGGTTGTCATAACCTCGTAAGATATTTATATTCATAGAGAATTTGGTTTCTCCATAGCTAAGATTTTAGAGAAATAAGGGACTATATTGACAACAAACCCATCATCAACCATTGACATCTTAGTATATTTAATGTTAATCCAAACTTATAAGTAAAAGGCTAGATCTCCTCTCCTTGTCATCTTTATGTCTGGGGGAAGCCACCTAAAATAAAATAAGTAGCTAACTTATCTTGAATCTTGCCTAGGGGGATACATGTCTAAGTCTATATGGTTTATTTGGGCTTGTAGAGGAGGTGTAAAGCTAGATAAATACACCAATCCTAAGGGATCAAGTAATGTTAGGCAATGGGTTGAAGATTTCTTGAGGAGGTCCATGAAGGAAATATGAGAAAAGGTTTTCATAAGGTTAAAAACAAGGTCATAGTTGTCCATGGCTTTGGGTTTGGTTTGCATTTTAGTATCCAAAATATTTTTAGGGTGGTGATTCATCAGTTGGTACTCCCTTTTATGATTGATGATGTTTTCATCCTCATCTATTTCAAGCTCAATGATGCCTATAATTCTATATTTTCCCCAAGGTCCTAGTTGGGGAGCCACATTGGGATTATTTGGTGAGGAAGTGGAAACTTAGGCATCATGATTTCCATCCAACAAGGGTTGGTTGACTAGGTTGTTATGTGGTTGATTTTGAATATTATGTTGTTGATGATTGGCAAACAAGTTTTAATAGATGCCTAAGTTGGTGTTTTAAGGTGCCATGAGACCTATTGGAGATGATTTGGGATTGGAATTTACATTTCTAAAGAACATGTCCATAGATGTTTATCATTGGTCTTCAATGAGTTTTTGGATAAATTTGTTCTACTCCCTACTTGCTCAGGTATCATGATAAACAACCCTATGGAAAAGGTAATAGACATTGGTATCATAATCCCTAAGCCTTTGGTTTTGATTTTTTTTACCAAACCTCTATAGATTGTTGTTCTAAATGAAACATTCATTTTAGAATTGAGGTTTTTGATTTTGGTCAACATTGTGTTATTGATTTTAAAATTAACTCTAATATTGATTATCTCAAGGTGGTGGACAATTGAAATCCACTACATAAACTATAAGTGGAGGGTTTTGGTTTTTCACACCTCCATTGTTATTTTTGATTTTTTTATTATGCATGACTTGGTTTTGATTGATTTTTACAACATTTATATGTTTAGTTTAGTTTGTCACACCATATATTATGGCATTACAATTTTAGTTTAGAAACTTAGGACCTTGATTATTGAGGTTATTTTGATTGGCATTTTGGTTAAAGATTAAAATTCATCCATTAAATCCATAGGTAATATAACCACTACTTATGACTATTGGATCTATTTTGAGTGTGATTTCAAGTGCTTCTTGGTAAGATATATAGAGAAAATTTTGGACATCTTCCCTTGTTTCTTTATTGAAAGAGTGTAAGAAGAGATCACATACCTCTCTCTAGTCCATGTGAGCAGCAGTGGAAAAGGAGTAAAGAAATTTATAACCCCTTACAATAAAGTGGGAAATAGACTCATTAAGTTCTTATTTGATGTGTAAGAACTCTTGTATACCAATTTGAAGAAATTTATTCTTGTCAAATGATTTTATAAATTTAGATATAATTTGGTAAAATGAATGGATAAAAACCTCAAGGAGGTAGTAATAGTTGTCTAAAGTAATTCATTTTAGAGTCTTTGGAAATATCTTTGTGACTACTTAATCCCAAGATAAAAACTCTCTAATGGTTGTGGCATATGTTTTAACATTTGCATTTAGATTTCCCTACACCTTGTATTTGAGGAGTTCAAGTAGGGGATGTGGTAGGAGGACTCCTCATATGTTGTGATTGAGGATTTCCTTTAGGTATTCTACATAGGTCCCCATAGTGTTTAAATACACCAAAGGTGTGTTAGGATAGGTTAGGGGAGAGGATTTGGGTAAGAAGTGGGCACAAAAGCACCAAAGGATGTCTAATGAGAAGGTGAAGAATAGTATGCCATGAAATAGTTATCTAACTAAGTGGACCTATAGAAGATGTGATAGTACAAAGATAGGGAGTTGGAATGGGGGTGTTGATCAGTACTTGAAAGGGTGGAGCATCAGTAATTGGTGTGTTGTTTGTTGTGTAGTTAGGATAGGTGATGGGTGGTGGTGTATTGGTTGCCACATTATTTGGGGGAGGATAAGAGAAAGAACATCCAATGGGAACTTGGGTAAGAGGTTGATAGGATGGAAGTATGTTTGATATAACATGATTAGGCACCCCCTAAGTAAGAATATCCATATGGTTTTATCTTGGTATGTATCTAGTTGAGGGGGGATTAGGTTGATATTGTGGAAGTTGGTAAGATGTTACTAAAATGGGAATATAAGAGGGATGACCTCAATTTTTGAGGTTTTAAGTTACTCTTTGGTTGAATGGACCAATTTGTAGAGGGGCTTAGTTACTCTCTAAATATGAAATGTGACCCACCAAGGTGGAGATGACTTTATTTGGTTTTATATTGGTTGTGGGTTTAGGATCCTCTTTCATGGGAGGTTTTGAAGGAAAGGATTGGTATCAATGACAAATTGGTTTATGTTGGATGGCTTTGGAGGAGTCATCTTCAGTTTTTTAGGTGGCATGAAAGTGTTTTAGTAAGTTTTTTTAGGGAGGTAGGGGTATTACATTGAGTTGAGTTGGATATTGGTAATGAAGCACCAAAGAGACAAATTTTATGAGATTTGAATAAGTGTGAGTAACTATAATCTAATAAACACATATTCTAAACTATGGATGCTTTAAACATACTAATCAAACCTTGGCATGATTTTAGCATCAAGGCTTTATAGACTAATATGAGGTCTAGTCACAATTTGAGGGTATATCCCACCTTTAGTAGTAACAGTCATGTTGTTGGAGTCATGGTATTTTATATGATTTTATGAAGGATCTCATAGATTTTGACTTTCCACATAATATTTAGTTTGAAAAATAAAAGAACAAGAGTTTTGAAATGAAGCTTAGTTCTCCATATTCTAATTGGAGTTATTATTCCATCTAAAGAAAGAAGCTTAAGCTGGAGGTTTAAGACTCCTTCTATGAGTTTTAATGTCTAAGGTTTCTATGCCCTTAATCTATAACATGTCTATGGATATGTGTGGCTAACTTGTGGCCTCCATAATAATTGTCCTTATCTTGTCACATTTATCTAAGTTCTTATATTTATAGAGTCAGCCTATAAAATAACCATGGCTAGAGTAGAGTATATATATGAGGTAGTGGTTATTACTTTGAGACATATTTTGAATTTTTTTCTTATTGCATCATATGGAGGTTTCCCCCTCGAAGTGGCTTAGTCATATTTACCAAGTATTCTACTCTTTTGTCAATTATTTTTCTAGATTTGCTTATTCTTATCTTATTTATGTGATATATTATTTTTAATCTATTATCAATATTACATAGATGCAAATTATATAAGTAATTTAATTACAAGTGGTATCAGAGCTCAATTTGGGCGAGATTTGGCAACACTATTTTTCTAGAGTGTAGTGATTATTCTGTGAGTTGAAGGATAAAAAAGACAACTTATGATATGGGAAGAATTTATTATTTCCACAAGTGTAATATTGCTTGATTTTTTATTTTTTAAAGTCTATAAAAAATTCACACACTTGTGCAAATTAGCAGTCTTTAGATTCATCTTGGTGAGATGATCACAATAGTATAATTTCCTATTACATTTTTTGGGACCAAATCCATAGATTTTATGCATGGTGGGATTGAACACTTGAGGCCATGTAAAAGGGAAATTCACTCTTAGAAAAACACATAGAAAGGAAGACTTTGATTTAGAAACTTTTGACTCAAGGTTATTTATGTGTCCTCCCACTTTCATATGTAGATGTAAAACATGTCTAAAAAATAAGATCTGGATAAGATCACTGGAGATATGGATGGAATCTAAGGAATGATGGCCAATTTTCATAATAAAATGTCAAGTATTTTTATGTCCTTGTTGAATAAAAAAATAAATCCACTATATAAAACACCTAATATGGCCATTTAGGGTTGTCGTTTTACTAAATTTGGGAAACTATGCAAGTGTATGCAAATTTGGGTGAGCTTGAGATGACTCATGACTGGTGCAGGAGCTTAGATAGGCTAGAAATAACAATGATTGGTTGTATGTAGAGAATAGGAAGATTTACTTGAATGTGCTTTAGTATATTTCTATCTTGTGCTTTTGAATAATTTCCAACCCTTCTAAATGAACTTTGAATGGGATTTTATAGGGAAACTATTCATCTTGGGTTAGATGAACTCGCATTAGGTTGATAAGGGAAAAGATAAGGATTTGAGAAAATCTGATTGTTTGAGGCTATTGTGGACTTAGACAACAGCACTAAAAAGTGGACACCCTGGGTCCCAACACTATATTCCAACCTATGGTGCTATTGTCTAGGGGGAAAGGGGCCCTAGGGGATAGATCTGTGCTTGGGAAAGGAGTTTGAGATAGCAAGGGCTAAATCTAGAAGGCTTCAGATGACTGGGAAATAGTGAAAACATGCCTAAGTGGGTTGTGTAAGCGAGTAAGAGAGACCTATGGTTTGGGTGTCACAAGTCATGCTCAAGTTATACAAAATGGATTTTAGTATGACTATAATCACCAAACTAGAATAATCAAATCCCAAATATAGGTTCAAGGAACATGCTTCCAAAAGTGGAAGTGTACAAGTTTGATGGTAAGGATTTGGTTACCTAGATAAGTCAAATGGAGAATCTATTTAACTTATATCAGACCCCATGTTGACAAAATTTGGTCATGACTTTTTTGTATTTAGAACCAGATCAATTATTTTGGTACAAATGAGTTTTCACTTCGAATAAAAATAAGCATCTTAATGTTACTTGGTTAGTGTTCACAAATGAGTTACAAATACATTATTGTTTAACAAAGAATTATTTTATTCAATGAGCAAAGCTATGACAAACAAGGACCATCAAGGATTATATTCAGTAATTGTAGAACCTATCTTTATGCATGGATGACATTAAAAATGACAACATGAATGATATGTTCTTGGGTGGATTCATGGATAACATCCAACTATATATTTGCATGTTTAATCCAAGTTATGTGTAAGAACCAAAGGTTTTCATGTATTGGGAGACAAATAGGATCTGGTCAAAATAAGAGATTTCACTACTAAATAAGAGGGTAATGTTTCAACACAATCATTCCCACAACCTACTAGATTGACTCCTCAATAAATTGAATAGAAATGAGAAAAGGTTTATGTTTCTAATGTGATAACAAATAGGGAAAAGGACATGAATGTGATTATAATAATTTTTTATATAATGAAGAGGTCAATAAGGAAGATGATGATGATGAAGCATCTAGGTGAAGAAGAAGAGATGACAGAATTAGAATAAAATATTTCATATCAAATATATAATGCCATGCACTTTTCAATATCATCACTCCATAAACCCTTATGGTCATGAATTTACTCAATAATTAGAAGGTGATAGTTTTGATTGACTTAAGGATTACTCATAATTTCATTAACAATAAGTTGGTTGCACATATAAACTATTTTATTTACCCAACTCTTGAATTTTAGGTCATAAGTGTTGATGGGGGAATAATAAATTGTTCAAGGAAATCTCATAGTATAAAACTAGCAATGATAGACTATAAGCTAGATTCGCCTATGTTTAATATTCCCATGGGTGGAGCAGACATTATTTTGGAATTCCAATGGCTCACAACCTTGGGAAAAATATAGATGAATTCATAGGATATTTTCATGTAATTTCAATTTAAAGGTAATATATTTGAAATATGAGGATTATAGGCAAAATATCCACAATTGGTTAGTTCTCATCAGATGTAGAAGATTCTCAAAAGGGGCTGAAAGATTTGTAGCTAGATTATTTTCCATATAAGTTCAACCAATAAATTTATCTACACATCCTGATATACATAATATTATTGATGATCACTCAACCATTTTTAGATCAATATCAAGATAACTACAACTAAGGAGAGAACATAATCATGTCATTTGCATGATTCTTAGGAGTCAACCACCAAACATCCAACCATATAGGTACCCATATGTCTAAAAACATGAAATTGAAAATATGGTCCATGAGATGTTAGAGGTATTTTTATCAGATGTATCCAAAGTAAATATTCACCTGGTCATGGTGCGTAAGAATAATTTTTCTTAAAGGATGTGCCTAAACTACAGAGAACTCAACAAGTTCACCATCAAAGATAAATCCCATATCCTAGTAATTGATGATTTTTTAGATGAGTTACATGGTTTTATCTATTTTACAAAACTATATCTTCATTCTGGATACCATCAAATTTATATTAGATATAAGGATATCCATAAAACAACTTTTAGAACTCATGAAGGCCACTCTGATATTTTGGTTATGCATTTTGGTCTCACAAATGCACCATCTACATTTTAGAGTTTGATGAATATTGTTTTTAGGCCTCTTTTGAGGTAATTTTTGTTGGTGTTTTTTATGACATAATTGTATGCAACAAATCATGGGAAGAACATTTGTAACATCTAAAAAAAGTACCATTAATTTTAGAACATCAACTTTATGCAAAAACTTCAAAATATGGTTTTGGATTCCAAGAGGTGGAGTATTTAGGTCATATTATTTCCAATGAAGGAGAAAAAGTATACCCTTATAATATCAATATTATGGTAGAGTGGCATAAGACAAAAACTCCCAAGAACCTCTGAGGCTTTTGGGGGCTAACATGTTACTATCATAAATTTGTAAAAACTTATGGTGGCCTAATATCATGACTTACATATTTTTTGAAGGACTCCTTCCACTAGAACAAAACCATTACCAAGGCATTTGAGAATCTAAAGGAGGTAATGTGCACCACTCTAGTTTTGACTATCCTTGATTTTTATAAAACTTTTATTATTGAATGTGATGCATCAGGATATGGCATGGGGGCAGAAATTGTACAAGGATGAATACCCCCTACATTTGAGAGTCATCCACTCAAGGGTAAGAATAGGCTAAATTCAATCTATGAGAAATAGATGATGATTATTATTCATATAGTCAAGTCATGAAGACATTATCTAATGGGTAGATACTTTAAATTAAATACTAATCATGATATTCTAAAATTTATTTTGGAATAATAGTTACCATTTTAAGAGCAATAAAAATGGGTGAAGAAAATGTTAGTATATGGCTTTGAAAAAAAATATATAGATGCACTATCTAGGTGGGATGAATCCATAGAGGCAATGATATATGCAATTACCATTTAGAACACATATTGGTTGGAAGAGGCAAGATTTGAATGGGAGAATGATAATGATACACAGGATTTGATTCATATTCTTCATCAAGGTTCAAGTTTCTCAAAAACATTGTGTGGAAAGGATACACATTATGGTATAAATATAGATTATACTTACGCAATAATTCCATCTACAAGCACAAGTTCCTTATAAAGCTTCATGCATCTCCAATTGGGTGACACTCAGGATTTTTGAAAACATATCATATAATGAAGTAAGATTTATTTTGGGAAGGACTCAGGGAGGATATACATAAATTTATGGTTTAATACATGGTGTTTCAATAGATCAAGGGTGAAACTATTAAGACACCAGGTCTTTTGTAGCTTTTATCCATTCCTAGCCAGAGGTGGGAGGAGTTGTCCATGGATTTCATTACAAATTTTTTGTAGTATGAAGGTAAAAATATCATCATGGTAATTTTGGATAGGCTCACAAAATATGTTCATTTATGCTCCTTGTCAAAGTCATTTTTAGTTAGTACAATATCTACTACTTTTTTTGGATATAGTTCAAAAGTTGAATGGTACCCCCAAGTTCATTATAAGTGATCATGATCTAATCTTTACTAGTAATTTTTGAACTGATTTATTCTCAATTATGGTTACTCATTTTCCCATAACTCATCTTATCATCCTCAATATAATGGGAAAATAAAAGTGGTAAACAAATGCCTATAATATTATCTTCATTGTTTTGCATCAAATAAAAAAGAGAAATGGGTCCATTGGTTGCCACTAATAGAATGGTGTTATAACACTTCCTTTCATACCTCTTCCAAAATGTCTTCACTTTTGACACTTCATAGATACCAACACCCATCCATCATTTCATCCATGATGCTTTATCCAAATGTTTGACCTATGAAATATCACAATCAACACCAATAATAGGTACTAGCAAGTCTTTGTTAGAATTTAGCAATGACACAAAATCAAATGAAGAAGTAAGTGGATCATCATCATTATTAGAGGCATTTTAAAGTGGGTGATTGGGTATTTTTACACCTAGAACCATATAATAAAATCTTCCTAAGGAAAAAAACAAAGGATACAAAATTTCTCCTGAGTATTTTGGTCCTTATCATATCCTGCATAAAATTAGAAGTATATCATACAAGTTGGAGTTACCAAAATCTATTTGCATCCATCCAATATTTAATGTTTCTTGTTTGAAGAAGGTAATTGAATAAAGTATCTACACAGAATGAGTTACTTAAACTAGATGAGGAAGGTATATTCCTTATGAAACCTGAGGAGATACTTCAAACACATCCAAAAAGGCTACAAACCTGATAGATTAAGGAGTATTTGATCAAATGGAAGAATCTAGACAGTGAGGATGCAATATGGGAGGATGAATTATTTGTAAAATAGCATTGAGAGTTATTCAATGTTGAGGGAAACATTTTTTTGAATGGGAAGGGAATTTTATTTCATTAAATTATAATAGTGTCTAGGGATATGTGTAGATGACATAACAATTGTCCTTATATTGTCGCATTTCTCTAGGTTCTTATATTGTTAGTAGGTTCAACATTTGAAATAATCATGGATAAGTAAAGTATGTATAGGAGGTAGTGGTTATTTATTTGAAACATATTGTTAATTATGTTCTTATTGCTATATATGTAGGTTTCCCCCTTGAATTGGTTTAGTCATATTTACTAAGTATTATACTTGTTTATCAATTATTGCAATGGATTTGATTATTCTACTCTTATTTTTATGATATATTATTGATCTATTTTCAATATTACATTGGTGTGAATTATCTATGTATTTTAATTACAAATGGCTTATCAAACTCTTATCTAGACATATTTAGGGGTGTATATACACCCATGTAATAAAATAAAGAGGAGAGAAGGATAGAGGAAAGAAATGAAAAGGGAAAGGTAAAATGAAAATCATTTCACATTGGTTCACTAGATTCATACATGATAACCTTAGTGCACTCAAATTCCATATTTTTAGCCTAAGATAATCAATGAAAAGATGATGTAATAGATAGTTTATTGGTTTGAATGATTGGGTTGGTGTTGGTAGTAAACTATGAAGTCTAGAATATTCACAGAAGTAACATATAAGTGAAAAGTGTGTGACAAGAATTATTTTTTAGAAAGTGTGGATCTTAAAAAAATCTCAAAAGTATATAGAATATTAAACACATCCTTCAGTACTAGGATTAAAATAACATGAATGTGAAGTGACAGATCCTCCTCACAGCTCTATGAATATTTTGTGTTGTAAAGAAAAGGAATTTGACTTTATGTTTTGAAAACATAATGCTATAGAGATCATGGTAACCTTTAAATATTTTTGTGTTATGTATTTTTGGGTATATTTTTCTTATTTCCTCATTTATGTTCCTATGTGAATCTATGTATGGATTATTACCTTGAAATGTTCATGATACATAAAGTATTTTGAAATAGAAAAAATGTTAAGTCTAATTGAATCTATTGTGAGTAAAATAAGACTTAATAATGAACTTCCTTGAAACCTCAAAATTTGTATCAACACTTGCCAAATTCAAACATTAACATGTTCTAATGTTAGATTTTGGGAATCTCAGCTAAAAATAGTTTGTTGAGCATGTAACCTTAAACATGTTAAGATGGCTACCTAGTTAGAGAGATTTTGATGGTTAAATGAAAGAATAAGAAAAATCATAAAATAAGAAGCTTGAAGAATATGATACTTTGTTAAATAAATCATAACTGAGCATATTCATGGTAAAATTTATGAAATATTCTAGTTCAAGTTACCTAAATTACTAATATCTTGGTTGTCATGACTTGAGTATTACTACTTCAGACCTAGATAATCAGAGTTCTTTTTATGGAACAAGGAAAAACTTGAAAAACTAAACAATTTGGATATTGATTGGACCCATGCAATTGATCATTGGTTTAAGACTAAAATTGATGGGTATATCACTAAATTTGTTGTCTAAGGATATATTATGTTTAAGGCTATACAAGACTTATTTTTTAAAGGGATCTAGGGTAAATTATTGTAGTGAATTCCTATATTACTAAAAATGTTGGTTGTGGAGAAGGCCATGATGTAAATTTTGGATGATATGGATTATTCCCTTAGGGTTACTATGGGGATGTAGACTAAACATAGTAGTTGAGATAGAAGTAAGGGACCAGAACCTAGATCCAGAAGATGGAAACACAAAGAAATAAAATGAGAATGTAATTATGTAACTTCAAAGATATTTACGACAATAAAGAAGATGGAATAAATAGAGTGGGCCAAAATTAACTGTGAGTAGGATTAATTTAGACACTATGGAGAATACGAGAGGAACTTGACCTATAGAATAATTTGGAGACTGTGAGGAAATGAAAGGATCCACATACATCATAGTAGAAATCATTTGGGATTTAGAAACTGGACCCGAGGAAGGAAGAGATCAAAGTGATCAAGGAGAAGCTGTAAATAGCCCAGTAGAAAAATTAGATAGTAGAAATCAATTACTTAGGAAGACATTATTTGATGATGAAGTGCATTGTTTTGAAGAAATTATGTTAAATTGTAGGATTAAGTTAGGCTCAAAATTGAAAGATGAAGTTATCTAAGTTCAGGTTCATTCACTCCAAGGGGACATGTCCCCTTTACCTAATTTGTTAATTGGAAAAATTCCATAAAATAAGAAAGTAGATAAGTGATTTAAGGATTTCTCAAATAAATTTGGTAAGCTTAGTGAAGATACTCATTATTTGTTTGCACATAAAAGTATTATTTCTCCAAAGACAACTGTGAAAAATTTCCAGACACATGTTAAAACAAAATCAAACCAGCCAGTGGAATCACATGTAAACATAGGGAATATGGATCTTAATGTAGGGTTTTTTTTTTACTTTCACACCATTGATGGGTTTTCAAACCCATGAACAATACATATTAACTTGTAAGATGAAGTGTCATGTCAAAGGGGCGATTAATGATGATGTAAAAAGGTGTTAACTTGTAGGGGATCTGACAGGTAGAGCTCTGGAGTTTATGTTTAAAAGTAATATGTCAGAATTTAATTTTCAATAATTCAATGAAAATTTTATTGGTTAATTTAAAATTTAAAAATTTTCAAGCCAGACCATTAAGGACTCAAAGGAGATCTGATAGAAACTAGGAGAATCGGTATGAGATTACGATCGTAGATTCTATGATGTAATGAATATAGTGAACTTATAATTCTTAGACTCACAAAAGGCTACTTGGTTTGTGTAATTTATATGACTAAAGGTCATATTTATCATTTCTTAGGACTAGTTCACTAGTAAATCTGACATAAGACCTATTTTGATTCGTGTTGATCAGATAGAAGATTGTGGAGAGTGTCCTCCTATTGCTACCAAAATTGATAAAAATATAGATGGTGTCTTGCATACAATGGAGTAATTAAAAGAAAGCAACATGAAAATATTATAAATATGGTGTATGGAGTGTGGAAAAAAGGAACATCATATGAATGAATGTATAAATATCATGACATAATTTTTTAAAATTTATTGCATAGTCGAACATCCTAGTATAAAATGTCATCTATTACAATAGTAAATTCAGTAACCTCATAGTCTATTATAAAAAATTTGTAAATCAAACAACCATGATGAAAATAATTTTTGAAAGCCTCAAAAATTGAAGGAAACTTCACTCAAAAAAATTTATAGTTATAGTACAACAGTCTCCTATTGTGAAACCAGGTGTGCAAAGTCTTAATGTAGAAATGATAATGCAAGGAGGTTGGGGACCATCCACATTATAATTTGATTTTGGATGGACATCATAGTTTTTATTGTATTAGTTAGGTGTTTAACCATAAATTCTATGATACAAGGGTAAATAGGGTTAAGAATATAGAAATGATTAAGCATAAGGGTGATAAATATATATGTAGTAGGCCAATTAATTTTTAAACTTAGATAAATAATATTTTAAATTTAAATATTAATATATGATAAAAATATAAAGTATAATTATTGATTTAAATTAAAATAAATTAAAAACAAGAGTGCTTAGCTAGTTTACTATGTGAATTTAGATTTGGGCTAAAACAAGTGAGAAGTGGACTGGATCACGATCCTAGAATACTCATCAAATCCAATAATTTTACATTATGTGGCCTTAGATACTTGAATAAAATATAGATAGTTTCATTGACATAGGTGACTGATCTAGATGTATGTGTTTGATCTGGATGTAGGTGTCTAGTATAGAATATTTACTGATTTGGATGCAAGTAACTAGAGCCTTATAAGTTTTTTATCACCTTTTTATGATGTCTTCAAATCATGTGCATAGGTTTTTTATCTTTGTCAAATGATCAAACCCTAAATTCCTCACCCTTGGAGTTGTTGTGGGGAAAATGGGTTAGTGGGCTCATGGTGTCAAGCTTCTCCAAGGACCCCTATGTCAATGGGCATTACCTACATAGCCAATACTATGAGGAGGGCCTCAAACTTATGTATTTGACCGCTATTATTGGTTTATGTGTGCACAAATATGCAATGTGTGAAAATTAAAGATATGTAGTGACTTATCTTGTAACTTGGAAAAATATGGCTTGTCGGTTGCTCCTTGAATGCTTTAAACTTGTATAAATACTGCTCCTATAATTGATATGGAAATAGGAATGAATAAGAAAGTTTTGCTCACTTGAATAATTTATTGATAGTTCTTTTGTTGCTATGTATGTGAGAGGTATGAATTTTCTAGGTAAGGAATGAATGAGGGTTAATCTCACACACACACACACACACACACACACATACACCAATACATTTTAGAAATATCTCACACCAAAGAATTTTGTATGATTATAAAGATGTGTTACATTTGAAAATCGGATGACTTTTGGGTACTAAACACTTATTTGGAAAAGGGACACCTACATCAACATAGGTATTTGGTTGGGAAGTAAGTATTCAGGAAGCTATAAAACATGTGCAATTCTAAAATTGGTAGAGAAGGATAATGATCATGTTTAGAGAATTTTTCATAGCATAGAAGGCTTAATCATCAGAATAACATATGGTCAGACTAAGAGATAATTAATTTGGCACAAAGAGATATCAAGCATGGCCTTTTTGAAATAATAAGGTCTTAGAGATGAATGATATATCCATGATAGATATTTACCAAATGTATAATATTAAGGTGATATATAATTAAAATTTAGTATTTGTATTCCCCCTCTTTATCTAGTAATGAAATTTATAGTTTAAGGGAAAAGAGATGCGTACCTGGTTGTGTATAACACACCTTATTATTTATGTGAACCGAACTTGAGTTTTTTTCTAGTGACTAACCTTTAACTAAGATCATGTTACAGTGTGTAATTAGTGCATATCATCTAAAATTAAAAGCATTTGGTTTTTTTTGAATTTAAATAGAGCAAGGTTAGGAGTACAAATATATGTCGATGCAACCATCTTTCCTTTTGGAAATTTGATTTGAAGATATGCTTAAGTATTAGAGCTGATATTAGGATAATTTTAAAACATACAAGTACATGCATACATAAATACATACATATTGTATGTATGTATATAGGTTGGGTTTTATTGGATCACTCATACTCACCAAGTTTTAAGTATGATTAGGTTACATGATTGAGATAAGCTCAATGGTCATGTGGAAACTCACCTTTTCACCAAGGTTACATATTGGAGGACAACATGCCCCCAACCTTGGTGAAAAGGTGAGTTTCCACATAGCCATTGAGATTATCTCAATTATGCAACCCAATCATGTTTATAACTTAGTGAGTATGAGTTATCCAATAAAATCACACTATATCTCTAGTGAGGGTGGATGATTTAATCACTCCATCATATAAATCTGTTGAAAGTTAAATGATTTAATAAGATCTAATTTATAAACTTGGTAAGATTGAGTGATTTAATCACCTCAACCTTCCCAAAGGTGAATAAAATATTGTAGTAAATTATCTCAATAACAAACCATAAATTCCATCCTAGTTATGATAATAGGTCATAGTAGTATTTGAAAGCTAGAAATTGATTTGAATTTGAAATTTAAGGTGCCCTTTTCATGGCATATGCACCTCATATATGTCTCAAGATAAAACTTGGGTATAATATTGGTACCAATGTATAAAATTTTGACACAAATGTGTATCTAAATCATATAACTATGAAATTTTCTTAATTTGAAATTTTTTTCAAGTGTGGAGGACATGTTTCCATAACATGCCCGCATAAAATCTAAGGAATCTGAGAACTAGTGTAAATATGGAGAACATGTTTCCATAACATGCCCCCACTATGATTTGAAGCTATGAAAAATTTGGAGATTGTGCCTTTATGACATATCCCCTTAAATATTCCCTCCAATTTGAGGTGAGGGGAAGTATAAATTGGTAGTTACCTTAATTTAAAAGGATAATATAACTATGTAAGTTATGTTCAGATCATGTAGCATATAGGAGGAACATGTCTAGGTAGATATATCATTGAATCATGCAAAATATGGTCATATAAAATCCTAATATGCATGATATAGATTATGATAGAATATAGATAGTAACAGTATAATTTTAGCAAGGAATCAAGCACACACATAGGAACACTCAAAATCAAATCAACAAGAAATGGTTCAAGTATCCTCACACAAGGGGTATGGCTAAATGTTGCATAATCAAAAGGACATGACTTAGTCAAATTTCCACAAAGCATAGAAATGAAATATTCAAATGTCCACATAAAACAAATAATGACATATTTAAATGTCCATATAGGTGAATAAATGCATGGGGGATACAATCAATGGGGCATATTCGAATGCTCAAACATGAAATACAATGCAAGATAATAACAAACAAGGAACACACTCAAAGAAGTGCATAAATGGAAAATAGAATATAGGCAACCGACATGAACATAGCATACTAATTCATACAAATATGTGTTAGCAAAAAATGTTAAGTACATATCATATCAAGTGCATTGTGAAAAGTATAAGCATGAATATAGGCATGTGTAAGTATATAAGCTCAAATATGATAACATAAAAATTATCATATAATAATATAACCTAGGTGTATCATGATCAAAGGAACATATTCCCCCAACATACTAGTTTATTTGTAGTATTTGAATATGCAAAAGTTATCCAATGATCTTAAGATGAGGATGAGAATATATAAGTGTGGAAGATGTATAACCTTTCCTAAATGAGATGTGTTATATGCAAGCATAGTAGAATCAGAAAGTGTATCATGTTATTTTATTAAGGTTTTACTTGGTATCTTTGGTTTGTATTTATCTACATTTGGTTTTTCATCTTATGGTGATGGATTCAATAGATAGGTACCAGAGTCTATAGGTATGAATGGATTATGTGGTAAGTTACCGAGTAGATCAGGACATAGTCTGTTGAACTCTTCATCTGAAGATTTTTTACCATCTATATGAGCAATGAATTTGGCATGATTTGAATAAATAATTTTAGTTTCCTCCTTTATATCCATATTTGGAACATTAAGTTTTTCAAGTGTCTCTTAAATTTTTACCTCTTTTGTTAGAAATCCTATTTTAAATATTTGATGTGTTTGCTGCTCTTTTTATAACATTACCTTTTCTATTTGTGTTTTATTCTTTGAATTGTTCTCATTTGTAGGTTGTTGATATTTTGTATTGATAAAATGTATCTTTTAATTATTTTCATCAATATTGCCACTATATCCAAGTTTTGATCATTATATTGGATGCAGAGATAATATGAGTTATGCCTTGGGAATGTTTTCCAAATACTTCACCATGATAACCAAAGTGTTATAGATATTGTTATACAAAACCATATTATTTTTAAATCTAAGTATCATTATGGAGAGATAGTTTTGTATTATTTTCTTTAGATAATTATTTCATTTTCAACTTTTTTTGCTCTAAGTTATCTTTTGGTACCCATATTTTTTTGTACTTGTACTTTTGGAGAGGTACTCATAATGTGAGTGGGTTACTTGATTTATGTATAAATTATATGATCACCACTATCATTTTTATTTGTATTTTTTGCTTCAAATCCAAACAATAATTTATATAGTGCTCATGCATTATATGATATGCACAATAGTATTTGGATCTCCTTATAGGATGTGGAGGTAGAAGTTGAATCGCTTTGTTTAAAAGCATTTCTCTTAGGATTTAACTTGGACTCTTAGTAGCCCTTGGTATATTATTTGATTAACTTTTTTTAGATGTATTATATTGTAGCTTTTCATTTGGATATGAAATCTCGTTAGGTACAACATTGATAGATGAAGATGAAATGCATGATTAACATTAGCATATTTTGGATTCTACATGTATGTGATCTGATTTTTCATTGATGTGAGCCTTGAACTAAAATATTGATTTTGAATTTGTAACACTTATATTATCTTTCTCATAGTGATTTTTTTATCTTTTAAGTCTTCATAAGCACTAACCCCAAGTACTTCATATTGAATATGAATGGATACACCATCTACCTTACCCTTGAAGGAGTGATATGATGGACTTGATTAGAGGAATGGTTGTTATCACCCTCCTTAGGTTTAGGAGAAAGAGGTTCAATATTATTGAAATAATATTGGTAAAGATAATTTTTATTTTTATCTTGATTAGGATCATTCTTTAATTTGATTGTTTTGAAACTTCTAATATTGTAGACAAGACAACAAACAATGACAACAATGAGATATTGGAAATAAAAGTGTTCAATAGGTATATCCATATTTAGCATAATTTCAATAAAATAAATCACAAATTTTAAATTTTGAACACTTTGAAATTAGTAATCATAATTCATAAAAATAGTAAATAATGAAACCCTAGGTCAACTAAGGTTTTGAGACCAAATTTTAAGGTCACCACAATGTGTCAAATGAATAAAAAGCAATATAAATTGATTGGCTAAGAATTTTTAGAATGTGAAATAGGTTTTTAAAGAAAAATATGAAATACAAACCCATAAAAATATGGAAACAATGGTACAGTATAAGGCATGTATGTCTGACTATATCAAAAATAATAAAATGCAAAATTTTCAAAATCTTTATAATAGTTTGGTAAACAAAAAGAGGTTTTTGTTATATCAATCAAATTATGAAAAAATTCTAAGGAATTTTAAACTTGATCTATTATGAATCATAAATAAGCAAAATAATGTGGAATACATTGCAAATAAAACCCTAGAATATTCTCAATGAAGAATCAATAATTATGATAAAATAGGAATTTATTTCATAGATCTAAGAGATATTTTTGAACAAAATATTATTTTTGAATAAAACCATAAATTAATTGTAAAATAAGTACAATATTCACCTTATATTTCAATATTTACTAAAAATAGTAAAGTGTCAAAATAAAAAAATCCATACCAAATTTGGGCAAATAAAAATAGGTTTTTGAGTATAACAACCTAATAGAAAATACCTCTGATTAATTTTAAAATGGATCTATTTAGAGGTTAAAATACATCAATCAAGGAATTAAAAACTTAAAAGTGCATGAACACAAATTTTTCCAAGCAAAGGAGGGTAAAACCCTAGGGTAAAGTTTTAGATCTGAAAATAAATCATAGCAAGTTGAAACCCTAAGAGGATGGAAACCCTAGATCAAGATAGGATTGTAAAGGAAGACTCAAAGGTTGGGTTCACCAAATGTTTAACCCTAAATTTGATTATATAAATTTAATAGGGTTAAGAATATAGAAAATATTAAGCACAAGGGTGATAAACAAATATATAGTAGGTGAATTAATTTTCAAACTCAGATAAAAAATATTATAAATTTAAATACTAAGATATATCAAAAATATAAATTAAAACTATTGATTGATATTGTGATAAATTAGAAACAATATTAATTAGTGGTTTATTATGTGCATGTAAATATAGGTTGAAACAAACTAGAAGTGGACTCGATAATGATCTTGAAATGGTCATCAGATACTATAATTTTGAATTACAAGGCCTCATATTCTTACATTATATTTGGATAGTTATGTTGACACAGGTGTCTGATCTAGACACAGGTGTCTAGTAAAAAATAAATTATAGAACTAGATGTAACTTGAGCATTTTGGGGTTTTTGTTACCTTTATTATGATGTCTTTAGATCACATGCACAGTGTGTCACTCTTTATCAAATGATCAAACCCTAGATTCCTCACCCTTGAAATGGTTGTGGGAAAAATGTGTTAGTGGGCTCATGGTGTCAAGCTACCCAAAGGACCCCTCTATCAATGGATGTTGCCTACATAGCTAATACTTTGAAGAGAGCCTCAAACTTATGTAGGTTTCCCCTACGTGTTGGCTTGTGTGTGTACAAGGATTAAATGTGTGTTAAACAAATACATGTAGTGACTTATCTTATAACTTGGCAAATATGGTTCATGGGCTATTCAATGAATGCTTCAAACCTATAGAAATATTGCTCCTATAACTAATATGGAAATGGGAATGAATAAAGTAGCTTTTCTCACTTGGATACTCGATTAATAGTTCTTTTTTTCTTTATATGTGAGAGGTATGAATTTTATAGGTAAGGAATGAATGAAGATTGATCTTGTATATATACCAATCCCTTTTGGAAATATTTCTAACTAAAGAACTTAGGTCAACCATAAAGATAAGATACATTTAAAAATTGGATGACTTTTGAGCATTGAACACTTAGTTGGAAAAGGGACACTTGTATCGACATAAGCATCTCATTGGAAAACAAGTGTCCAAGAAGATATAAAATAGGTACAAGTCTAAAATTGGTAGAGAAGGATAATGATTAGGTTTAGATCATTCTGCACATCATAGAAGACTTGGTCATTATAATAGCATATGATCATACTAAGAGATAAATAATTTGTCACAAAGAGATAGTAGACATGAACCTGTCATCATCGAGAAGGTATTAGAGATGAAGGATACAACCATGATGTGTATTTTACAAATGTACAAGATTGAGGTGTTATATAATTCAAATTTAATATCTATAGTAGGGTGGACACATCAGTCTCCCTAATACTAACAAGGTTTGAATCTTACATATCCACAACATCAAATAAGAGGGGTCATCCTTCACCCCAAAGACAATATGGGGGATATTAAGGTCAAAAATAAGGTTAGGGGTTACCCAAAATGCAAGGAGGTTATAGAGGTGTGTACCAAGGCAAATACCAAAATTTTAGACAAGGGGAAAGATAGTCGTGGTGAGATGAATCACATTGTATGGAATTATCCTTATAATCCATAGAGATAGACATGTTATGTATATTTTAAAATTACTAGACAACACAATATGGAGGATTTCCCTATATTAAAAAAATATTAGAAGGAAAAGAGAGGGATAAATGTCAACATGGTGAACTCACACCTTAAATATCTAGATTTCATGTAAGCCATCACCCAAAACTAATACAAGGAATATGGACTACCACCCTTAGAAATGCCTTGGGATAATTTGATCAAAAGGGTGTAGTGGGATAATGTTGTAAGGGAAAAATTCTTGATGAGCAAAGAAACACAATTATTATAATATGTACAAAGTCAAAATGCTTTATAGGGAAATGTTTTGATAGTGTATGTGTAGATGTATGGACATATATACTCAAGCATGATTAAGTACTTATACATTTGATGGATCTCCTCAAGCTGGTAAGTAACAATATCTCACCAAATATAACTAACTTGTTGCATAATTTACTAGACTATGAAAAAAGGGGGTAGCAATGAATTGAAAAAGTGGTCTAGTATGTGAAAACCAAAATCCCTGGGATGTGGATTCTATAATGTACATAGAGATCACAAGCTATAAAGTCCCCAATGTCATGTTTGACTATGGGAGTATTATGAATATTATTCCTAAGTCTACATGGGAGACCAGTGGAAGACTATATCTTAGTTACATGTAATATCCCAAATGGGATATTATTACAAAATACTAAAAATGCTGAAATTCCACTTCTTGCAATATTGAAATAACACTGAATTGAATTATAGGAAACACAAACAACTAATATTTTTGTATTTTTTTAAATATGGGAGTTACAATACATAAAATAATCTCTCCACACTAAGATCAACAATCTGATTACAAACACTTATCAATGAATAAATTATTTATATCACAGTTGTAATATCTCGTTGATATCACCTCTTGGAATCTCTAGGTTTCCATCCTTTGATTCTACAACATATAAGGGGTTTCATCCTCAAATCCTATATTGGCTCCCTAGGGTTTTCATCCTTGATTTCTTGAAATTGAAGCACAATTGCAACAAATATATATGGTTTTGATTGTTTTTCCTGAAGATCCATTTATAAGGCAAACCATCCATACTTAAAAAATTACAAGAGAGAAGGGGAAATGGGAAAGAAGGAAGAGAGAAAAATGGGGCATATTATTCCCTAAGGGAGGGAATGAAAGGTCAAATATGCCATGTGGGGACATGATCCCTCCATTTTTGACTTCTATATGGTCTTTACCCATGTGCCTTAGACTTTGGTGCCACATACACAAGTCAAATATGAGCCCACTAAGGAAAATATGCCATATTTGACTTATTACAAGACACTAACCATGTGCCTCATGACTTTGGTGCCACATACACCTTATTTTCATTCAAACATATGCTAAATATGAGCCCACTACGGAAAATATGCCATATTTGACTTATTACAAGACACTAACCATGTGCCTCATGACTTTGGTGCCACATACACCTTATTTTCATTCAAACATATGCTAAATATGAGCTCTCAAGGAAAAATGCACCATAATTGTTTTACCTTGCAAGGTACCCCATGTGAAGTCAAAAACAATTTTCAATTTGTCTTCTAAGTTAGGTATGCATTTTAAAAACTTGAAGATTCCTTTGTGGGCCTTGCCACCTCACTTATAATCCTCCTCACTTGTTGAATCACTTACCATGTCACCCATGAATAATGACAATGAATAGTGTTTTCATGAATAGTGATGGGTGAATAGTAACCCACTCTACTATTCCCTTCTTTACCCAAATTTAGCCTATTGGGAATTGGACAGGCTACGGGTCTCCTAATCATGCCTTATATTGAAATTGGGGACATCATAGTCCCCCCTCCACAAAATTGCTTGCCCATAAGCAATTACAAATTGGGATGCTCTAGAATGTTTGGGATTTCCAAAGTAGCATCTTTGATGGGAAGATCTTTCCATCTGATGAGATATTTTGTTATGCTCTTATTTTGAAGCTTATTTACCCTTGTATCATTCATAGCCTTTGGAATTAGAATCAACTTCCCTTCATCATCTAGTGGAGGTAAAACAATGGAAGGAACTATATTCAAACCCACAACTTTCTTCAAATAAGAAACATGGAATACATTATGTATTCTACTACCTTCAGGAAGCTCTAACTCATAAGCTACCTCTCCTATTTTTTTGATGATCCTATATGGTCCATATAACTTGGGTTTGAGGTTCTCTTTTCCCTTGGCTTTGATAGTGGATTGCCTATATGGCTGCAATCTCAAGTACACCATATCTCCCACCTCAAATGTTCTTTATGTCCTCTTCTTATCAGCATATATCTTATGTTGGTTTTGTGCTTGCTACAATTTTTCCTTTAAATACCTCATAATATATTTGCTTTTATGAACCAAGTCACTAGCTACAAGTACTCTACTCTCCAAAATTATTAAATTAGGAAAAGTTAGTGCATCATATCCATACAATGCTCTAAATGGAGACATACAAATAGACATGTGATGAGTAGTGTTGTATCAGTATTCTTGAAGATGAATCCACCTAATCCATGTTGTTTTTTTACTTGAGACATAATTTCTCAAGTATCCCTCCACCCATTTGTTCATAATTTCTATTTTTCCATCTATCTATGGGTGATATCTTGTGCTAGGAGTTAGCTCGGTACCTGTCAAGTGAAACAATTCCTACTAGAATGCACTGATGAACCTAGTATCTCTATCACTAATTATATTTTTTGGTAACCTGTGTAATCTAAAAATATCCTTGAAAAATATATCAACAACTTGTGCTACTTTGAAATCAGTAGAGATAGCAAAAAAATGTGCATATTTTGTCAATCTATCAACCACAACATAAATATAATCCTTTCCTTGTACCTTAGGCAATCTCATAATAAAGTCTATGGAAATGTTTTCCCATTTCTGTCTCAGGATGGGAAATGGTTATAGTAGACTAGTTGGAAACCCATGTTCTCCCTTATTCTGTTGGCATGACAAACATTCCTTGATATGCTTAAGCACATCCTCCTTGAGGTTCTTCCAAGAGAATCTTTCTCTAATCTGCTTGTATGTCTTGAAAAAACCTGGATGTCTTGCCAAGGGTGCATCATGAAATGATTCTAATATATTTTTATTCATCTTTTACTTAGGGACAATAACACTCTATTTTTGAATAATATCAACCCATCTATTATTGTATACCTACCATCCTTCTCCAAACCATCGAAGATATTAGTATAAAAAGTACTCTTAGCATACTCAGCTAAGATGGAAACTTTCCAATCTACAGAAATGGTAGAGATATGGCAAAGGTTGGGCATCTTAGAGAGAGCATCAATTGCTAAATTCTTCTTGCCTTTGACATACTTAATTTCAAAATCATAAGCTTGTAATTTACTCACCCATTTCTATTGTCTATCATTCAAATTTTTTTGGCTAAAAAAGTATTTCAAACTGTTATGATTTATTTTAACAATAAACTTTCTACATACCAGATACTATCTAAATTTTTATAGTGCATGCATTATTGCCAACATCTCTTGATCATAAATATGTATCCCTTTCTCATGATATTTTAGCTTTTTACTATTTAAGGCTATGGGATATCCTCTTTGTGATATAATAGCCCCAACTCCAACTCATGAAGCATCACACTCTACAAAAAAAGGGAGTGAAAAATATAGAATGTCAAGAACTGGACATGAATTGATTACCTTCTTAAATTTCTCAAAAGTGTCTTGTGTTTGTTATGTCCATAAAAATTCTCCCTTATTTTTTATATCAGTAAGAGGAGCTCCAAGTTGAGATAAATCCTTAACAAACCTCCTATAATAGCTGCATAAACTAATGAAAATTCTAAGTTGTGTTAGATTTGTAGGAGGTGACCAATCCATAATAGCTTGGATCTTTTGTTGATCCACTTGGACTCCTTTGGCACTAATTACATGGCCCAAGTATAAAATCTCAGTCAATCCAAAATCATATTTGGACATCTTAGCAAAAAATGATTGCTCCTATAAAATACTCAAAACTGTATCTAGATGCTTCAGATGCTCCTCCCAGCTCTTACTATAAATCAAAATGTCATCAAAGAAAACTAAAATAAATTTGATCAAATTCTTACCAAACACCTTATTCGTACAAGACTAGAATGTGGTTGGTGCATTTTTGAGCCCAAAAGGCATAACCAAAAATTCAAAATGCCCATAATGACATCAAAAAGCTATCTTTTGAACATATTCTTCTCTCACGTGGATCTGATAGTACCTTGATCTCAAATAAATCTTTGAGAAAAAAAATTGAACCATGTATTGATCCTAGGTATTGGGTATTTATTTTTGATAGTCTTCTTGTTAAGAGCTCTGTAATCTATGCACATCTGCATAGTACCATCCTTCTTTTTCACCAATACTATTGATGATGCAAAAGGGCTAGAGCTAGGTCTAATGTACCCCATATTAAGTAATTATTGTATTGATTTCTTAATATCCTCTTTTTACACTCTAAGATGATGGTATGGTGTAGTCATTACTGGTCTAGAACCTGGTTCCATTTCTATGATGTGCTGAAATCCCCTTTTAGGCAGCAATCCTAGAGGCATGCCACTAAAAACCACACTATGTTTATTAAAAAAAAATTGAATATCAACATGTAGGGAGATATCCTTACCCTTGGATGGATCTTGTGCAATTGTCAAACAACTAACTACCCATGATATTTTGTCTTTATGTAAAATTCCTTCCATCCTTCTTGTTGTGACCACTTGTGGAGCTCTATTGGTAATTACTTTTATAGTCACCTCCTTCTCTTCAGTTATAAATTTGAACTCTATAGTCTGATAATTTTTAGAGTGTTATCTGAGATAATGAAACCACTACACACCCAAAACTACATCAATATCTCCTAAACCAATAATATATAAATCATCATGAACCTTATGGTCTCCAAGGGCTAGAATAAGATCATGAATCTTATTCTTGCATGGAATGTTGTAGGCATCTGCTACATTGACATTGAAGCCTTAAAATCCTTGTGTCTCAAGCCTTGTCCTCTTCACTAATCCTTCATCAATGAAGTTGTGGGTAGCCCCACTATCAATCAACATAGGCACCCTTTGTCTAGCAAACTCTCCTCGTACTTTGAAAGGATGGTATCTTCATGCTTTGGATATGGATGCAAGAGTGCTAATAGGATCTTCTTCAAGAGAGAGAGACTTCTAGATGATGAGGTTCCTCAGGGGACTCTGAATCTTATTTTGAATCTAAAAAAACTTTAATATAGTGCACTTGCCCCTTTCCAAAGCATCTATGTCCCGGGGTCCATGCATCCTTGCAGGAGAAACAAAGTTTCTTTCTCCTCAACTCGTTCTTAGAGTCATCTTATACCTTCTTATGCACATGAGAGTGTACATATTTTTGTGGTGTAGAAGTTATAAGATTCTTTTGTTAATTCCCTTTAGGATTGTTTCATGTAGAGGGCTTTGATGGAAAGGAAGTTTCTAAGTCAAATGCCTTCTTGATTGCTTGTTGTAGAGAGGAAGGGTTGAAATACTTCACAAGACCCTTGAGATTCTCTACCAATCCTTCTATAAAAATAATTAAGAATCTCCTCTCTGATATGTCAGTGATCATAATAGATAAATTTTGGAAATTAGAAACATATTCTTCTACATTACCCTTTTGTTTAAGCTGAGCCAATTTTCTAAACTACTCTTCAGGGTCCCTTCTATCAAACCTCTCAACTAGTCTCTTACAGAACTCATCATATGATCAGATTTGGTCATGATTCTAATTGATTAGGCCATGGTACCACCAATCATGTGCAACCCCTTTAAGATGAAAGGTGGAAAAAATAATATCCTCCATCCCCATCATGGGTTTGAGAGATAAGTATGTGTGAAATTTTTGGAGCCAACCTCTAGCAGTACATTTAGTAGATCCATTAAATGTAGAAAGAGTGATCTTACCCAATGTATGCTCTAAATCCTTTAGTCTCTATTTTTTTCTCCTTTATTACTCTTCAAAGTCATGTATGTTAAGAGTGACAACATTTCATGATCAATAGCAAGTAGTGTTCTATATTCCTCACAACAAATAGAGATTTCACTTGGAAATATGGCTTCCTCTTCTAGAAGAACTACTCTTTGAATGAATTTAGGTTTAAGAGGTCAGCTAATGAATCCCATGTCTAGAATCCAAAATTTTCATTTTTTGTTTTTACCCATGTTGTTATTTCTGGAGATGTTATATTCTCCCATGGGATTGTTGTCTTTGTTCTGCATCCACTGAAACATTTTGCTAAACATATTAGCAAGTTGTTTTTGGCTTTGCACCATCTCATCAAATTTTCTTGGTGATTCATTTTCCTCTCTATCCTCCATTAGTTGTAGTTTTCTTTGATCTATCCTCGAATTTCTGAGATCCCTATCACTTGGAAGCATTCAAACCAAATAAAACCTATAGGCTAGCAAGATTACCACCTCTGATGCAACTATAATATCCCAAATGGGATATTATTACAAAATACTAAAAATGTTGAAATTCCACTTCTTACAATATTGAAATAACACTGAATTAAATTATAGGAAACACAAACAACTAATATTTTTGTATTTTTTTAAATATGGGAGTTACAATACATAAAATAAGCTCTCCACACTAAGAGTAGAAATCTAATTAAGAACACTTAGCAACAAATAAATTCTTTATGTCATAGTTGTAATATCCGGTTGATATCACGTCCTAGAATCTCTAGGTTTCCATCCTTCGATTCTGCAGCATCTAAGGGGTTCCATCCTCAAATCCTATTTTGGATCCCAAGGGTTTTCATCCTTGATTTCCTAAAATTGAAGCACAAGTGAAACAAATATAGATGGTTTTGATTGTTTTTCTTGAAGATCCATTTATAAGGTAAACCATCCATACTTAAAGAATTACAAGAGAGAAGGGGAAATGGGAAAGAAGGAAGAGAGAAAAATGGGGCATAGTATTCCCTATGGGAGGGAAAGGTCAAATATTCCATGTGGGGACATGATCACTCCATTTTTGACTTCTCTATGGTCTTTACCCATGTGCCTTGGACTTTGGTGCCACATACACAAGTCAAATATGAGCCCACCAAGGAAAATACACCATATTTGACTTCTTACAAGATATTAACCATGTCCTCATGACTTCGGTGCCACACACACCTTATTTTCACTCAAACACATTCTAAATATGAGATCTCAAGGAAAAATACACCATACTTGTTTTACCTTGCAAGGTACCCCTTGTGAAATTCAAAACAACTTTTAATTTGTCTTCTAAGTTAGGTATGCATTTTGGAAACTTGAAGATTCCTTTGTGGGCCTTGCCACCTCACTTGTTGACTCACTTACCATGTCACCCATGAATAGTGACAACAAATAGTGTTTTTGTGAATAGTGTTGGTGAATAGTGATGGGTGAATAGTAACCCACTCTATTATTCCCTTCTTCACCCAAATTTAGTCTATTGGGAATGGGATAGGCTAAGGGTCTCTCGATCATGCCTTATTATGAAATTGGGAACATCACATTATAGCCCTATAATATTAAGTCTCATATACTATGGGTGGGTAGAGCTCTTTGGGAGACTGGAGGATGTGAAGATAAAAGTAGTTATATCTCAATTTACAAGGAGAGTTCAAATTATTGACATTAAATTGATGAAATGCATTATCATACATTAATAAAAAAGAAGTGGGCATATGATGGTTAAATGAACATATATATAGTACATAACCATTTAGAGGCACATCAAGGGGACAATATCATTATCATACCATTGAACAAGGCTAACAACAATCATTTCATCATATTGAAATAACATGCATCACCATATGAATATTGGGGAGACAGTTAGTTTAAGTTTAACACAGAGTCAAATCCAGAACCCTTATAAAATAGAGCATTAATTTATTTTACACAACAAGCACAATAGTCTCCATAACTATAGATAACATAATAGTTTGTATATTTACCTGTCAAGACAATGGGGCCAATTTGACAATTTCACATGGAGGGATGCAAGCCTCCATCAGTGTGATCTTCAATGAGGTCAAATATTGAGATTTTATATTAGGTGACTCCTAAGATATGGACTAATATAACCCACCAAAAAGTGCACTTTTCTATGGGAAGTTGTAACTTATCTAAGTGGTGACTTAGATACTCACATGTTGAACTGGGCATGTGGAGACCATGAAGTGAGGCCCATAATAATGGTCCACACTACTTGAAAATATTTTCCCTATTAATTTTTAATTGAATATCTAATGTATTGTATCTTTGTGGTGGAACACCATGTCCCAAATGTAGATCAAAGAGTTAGTGCACTAAACTACGCATGAAAATGAGTATCTATGACTTAGTGAGCAATGCATAGATTGAATAAATTATATTGGGAAGAAACTTTTGAAATGATGAGAAAAAAATTATAGGTTATGACTAGAATTTCATAGAAATGGCCATTCTTTAAAGAGGGTTAGTGCCTTGAGTTACACATTCATAAATGTGTAGATATATGGTCATCACAGGGTATAGAACTAAAATATTGGGTACACGTATTCATACATGCATTATCACCTTTTCCAAACACCTTATACATGCATCAATAGCATAGATGTGAAACCAAACATTGGACGTAGCTTCAATTACATTTTATATAGATATTTGTGTTTGAGGATGAGATCTCAATGTTGCATAAAGCTCTATGAAAAATTGAAAATATTTTTATGCCATGGAGGCAAGGAGGACATACTTATTACACAAAATCAAACTTTGTAACAAGTATTAGAAATATAACTACACAAATCCATTAAAAATTATTGGGATGAAAGGGAGAAAGAAGAATTTCTCATAAAATATTGCAATAATATTCTAGATAGTGTAGAACAAGTTGAATCTAGTGAAATCAAATAAGATTTACATTTAAAAGGATTCTTTGAGCTAGAGCAAGAGACCCTAAAACCTAAAGTCAAAATCATAGAATAAATAGAGGATACATAGCTATGAAACATAAATATTTAATATTAGGAATGATAATGGAAATTATGAGACTCTATTCTAGATGAGCAAAGTAAAATGTATCAGGAACCTTTGAAGAAGCAATTAAAAACATTGGTATAGATTTTGTACCAAATCTTATGACCATTAGAGATTACTAAACGTATTTGTAGATTTTAGAGATGGTACAATTATTGTTATATTATAAGGATGTATTTCCCACAAAATTTTTATAAGTCAAGGGTGTAAACCCTTCATTGGGGTAAATTCATATTGAATTGAAGGACTATGAAAGGCCTGTTTGAAAACACTCTTATAGGTTAAATCCTAATATGAAACTCAAATTCAAAGCAAATACTGACTAAATGCAAGAATTAAAAATAATATATTTGGTTGACAAATTAGACTAGGTGATCCTTATGGTTATCCAACCAAATAAATCAATAGAAATCTAAATTTGTTATGATTACATAGCGCTAAATGATGCATGTTTCAATGATCCCTTTCAAATTCCATTCACAAATTAAACTTCCTAAATTTAGTCATAGGGAATGAAATTAATGCTTTCGTAGATGGCTTTAGTGGCTACCATCAAATTTTAATTGCATAATAATCTTAGATGAAGACTACCTTTATGATAGAGTGGGGATCATTGAATAATAGGTGATGCCATTTGGTCTAAAAAAAACTCCTACTTTAATATCTAGAGCTATAGTCACTACATTTAAGGACTTTATACATGATTTTTTGGAGGTTTACGTAGATGATTTTGTTGTTTTATCTTTATTCAAATACCATATTTCAAAAATATGGTTTATGTTGGAAAGATGTAGAGTTTTGTGTATTCCACTGAATTTGAATAAATGTTTGTTCTTTACACCTTTTGATGTCCTACTAGGGCATGTGGTCTATAGCAATGGAATAATTTTGGATCAACAAAAAATCATATTAATTATGGGATTGAAATCTATTATAAATTATTTTGATATGTAACCATTTGTTGTTTGATACTACCAACAATCTCTATAAAAATCATTCAAACAAGAGTGGGAACTTAGTAGTATCGTGTAGTTAGGATTTTTGTTTTTATTATTTTGTTTGTGTTTTTTAGGTTCTAGTGTGTTAATGTGAAAAATTTCAAGCAGATAAATGAATGTTTTATATCAACAATCATGGGACAAAGTACCTCTCTTATTAGCCAGTGGAGCTACATTTATTGAAAACCAAAAAAGATGTGGTAAATAAAACTACTCATAGCAAAAATAGTTTTTATCAGGGTATTAATTTTAATGATAAGTATGAAATGGTGATAGAAAGATAATAGGAAAGGAAGGTAACAAAGGAAATAAATATGCATAGAAAAGTAGAATAATAACAAATCCAGTGGGTCAAACTCAAAGACTTACTAGACATGTCAAAAAGAGGATGACTTCACTAAAAGGAAACATTTCTCATTTAATGGGTAGGAAAAGACATTACATGTTCATAAGAACATACAACATCAAAATAATTGTCTACTATTGGTCACAATAATATGACAAATATCTTGTATTTGTTTGTAAAATTAATTTATTTTATCCCACCAAAGTTTCAATATTTGCATCAACTAAGAATGCAGATTAAAAGAATAAATTCTACAACAAAATCTTTGTGTTTTTTGACTAATTAATTGTAATCTCAACAACATTTTAAAATAAAATAATCAAATATATATGGATGTACAGACATACAGTGTCCATGAAGATATTTTAAACACAAGGTTTATGAAATTTTTCTTTATATTGATTCTCTTTGAGTTGTAGATAGAATCTTCTCTTTATATGTTTTGTTAGAAAAATATAATTGTTAAGAACCTTTAAAAATGAACCCTAAACTTGTATTTAAAGGTTAAATTGGGTGGTTATAGTGCATAACTACATTTTTAAATTTTTATAAGCTTAAAAAAGTAAAATGACAAATTTGCACATCTTAAAAACTTACAAAAACACATTAGGCAATTTACACAACTTGAAAAAATGTCTTGATGTTTTTGCATGACTTGAAAAAGTATAATAGAAAATTTGCAAAACTTGAAAAATTACATTGACAAATTTGCATAACTTGAAACTTAAAACTAAAACATACAATATACAAATTGTTATTAAAAAAATATGCAAATGAAAATTTCAAGAATGACTCAAAAAGTTATAAGTAAGAAACTAGTAAAAAATTGATGATGAACTATTCTTATTATTCTTTATTGAGGATGATTTGGATCTTAATTTCTATCTGATTGTGGATTATTCTCTTGGTATTCATCAAAATTTTGTAGGATTTATAGTACTTTGTCTTCGTTTGGGTTATCTGAATATGTATAAGCAATCTTTGCATTACAATGTAGATCAACCATCTTTTGAGTTGTTCCTTGAAGTCTCTTTATCATGACATTGAGATTATCTAAATTATTCTAAAATTTGATCAACATTTGAATTGATCCATAACTAAATGCAGATTTGGGAGTTAGGGTTTCCTTAATATTCTTTTTTAATTGATTGACAATGATTTCCTCAGAAACTAATTTTCCATTATCATCATTGTATGTGCACTTTAATTTTCTTACTCCCCCCATTATTTCAAGGAGAACATCACATCCTATTGACTTAGAATCATTGAATTTTTAGATACTTTCATTGACAATACAAATCTTGAACTTAATAGCTCCTAAAAATTTAGTGAGATATATAGCTTATTATTTTTTAATAAAATCTTCTTGAATGAGGTCATTTGGATAAGTATAGGAGAAATATTATAACTTGGAAAGTAATTCATTCCATTTTTTTATCTCCTCAACATACTTGTCTTTAGCTTCTAATGCTTGATCATATTTTGACTAGATTTCAGAACACATGGTCATCATTGTATGAATGATAGTGACACCTTGATATAAAAATTTCTCAGACCATTATTTTGTGGACTTGCCCATATGACCAATGTTTTTAACAACATTCAATGTTTTGATGTCTGAAATTTGATGAACAACTAAATGGAAAAATTGAATTGGCCTTACTAGTTTCAAAATCATTGATGTTAATTGTTCAACCTTTTCACTAAGTTTTTATTTGGTCACTTTATCTTGGTCCATTTACTCAAAAAAGGTGCCAATTACAAATTGAATGTTTTCCTTCACACCTTCCCTTGTAACTTTTCCCAAGTGTATCTTTGTGATTTGATAATAAGAAGACTCAACATTATCTTTATCTTTATGTAATGGGCACCCCGATTGCACCCAAAACTAACCCAATAGGGGCTCTTTCTGAATTTGGTAGATTTGTTGGGATTACTTTTTTCATGTTTTACATAGACCAATACATGCAACATAAATATAGAATAGCAAGTATAGATACACACAGTTGAATAGCCAACACATTGTATTTGTATTAATAGCAAAATGAGTAGATGGGTACAATGCCAGTCACGTGTTGACTCACTAAATCCTTTCTACAAATCATATGAACATGATTTCAAATAGATAACTTGGCACAGGCCGAAGGTGCTTCATTTGTTCTCTGACCCATGAAACTACAAACTCTGTCAGCTAGGTTTTCTACGGACTCTGCATACTAGATCTACGGACTCTGTAGAAGCTTCTATGGACTTTGCAGCCAAATCTATGAACTCTATAGGCTGAGATCTATGGACTCCATAGGCTTGAAAACTATGGACTCTGTAGAAAACTATGGACTCTACAGGCAGGAATCTATGAACTCTGCAGGCAAGAAACTACAGACTCTACAGGCAAAAATTATGAACTCTGTAAAAAACTACAGACTCTACAGTTAGAAATCTATGGACTCTATAGGCAAGAAATCTATGGATTTTGTAGAAAAACTACAGACTCTATAGGAAAAAATATATGGAATCTATAGGCAAGAAACTATGGACTCTGCAGACAAAAACTACAGACTCTGTAGAAAACTATGAACTCTACAAGCAAAAATCTACGGACTCTATAGGCAAGAAACTATGAACTCTGTAGGCATAAACTATGGACTCTACAAAAACTATGGACTCTGCAGGCAAAAATCTATGGGCTCTGTAGGCAGGAACTATAGACTCTTCAGGCTGAACTATGGGCTCTGTAGGCTAAACTATAGACTCTATAGAAAACTATGGACTCACCTAGCTGTATGCAGATGCTATAGTGATCTTTCTGCTATAGTGATGTGTTGCTACAGTGCTACAACTACTATAGTGGTATGGCTGCTACAGTGGCATGGTTACTATAGTGGCACAACTGCTATAGTGCCTGAGAGCACAAACTCCAAAGACCAACCCCAAGAATTGATGTTTAGAGTGCTACAAATGAGAAGTATATTCTCAATTTCCCAAATAAGCTGCAAGTGCAATAATTCTTTTCTTCTTATCCAACATGCCCAAAGAAGCCACAAGCACTCCCTTTATACTTTCTCCAAGGGGAAACTCAACTCACTTGAGCAATGTGGGATAAAGGATGTGCAACAGTCCCTCATAAAGTAAATGTTTAAAGTGACACTCAATGTCTTTCAACTGGGTTAAAAGTTACCCTTTTTGCAACACTTCAAGCCCCCCAAAAATACTAGCTACATTACAGTCTACCCCCTTGAATTTGCTTGTCCTCAAGCAATCTCAGCCCAGCCTACTGAATAACTTGCTCACTTTCCCATGTAACATCCTCTTCTGGCAGGTCATTCCATCTAACCAAATACTCCTTCACTATCCTATTTCTGAGTTTCCTCTCTCTAGTGTCCAGAATAGCCTCAGGTTCTAACATGAGCCTCCCTTCCTCATCTAAAGGGGGTAAATCTGCAATAGGCACTACACCCTAACCAATGGTCCTCTTGAGCCTAGGCACATGGAATACATTGTGCACTCGACTGCCCTCTAGAAGCTCAAGTTCATGGGCAACTTCACCCACTCTTTGAATCACCCTGTAAGGGTCGTAAAATTTGGGCTTAAGCTTCTCTACTCTGCTCTTCTTGAGCGATGACTGCCTATATGATTATAGCCTCAAATACACCATGTCCCCTACCTCAAAACTACACTCTACCCTATGCTGATCAGCATATAACTTCTATTGATTTTGGGCCTATCGTATATTCTCTTTGAGCACTCTCAAGATATCTTGGCTATCCTTCAACATGCCTTTAGCTTTGGGCACTCTGTTATCCCCCAAAGCCATATCCATGAAGCTTGGAGCTTCATACCTGTACAATGCCATAAATGGAGTCATCCTGATGGTCATGTGATGTGTGGTATTGTAACAATACTCCCCCATGTGTAACCATTTAATCTAGGCTCTCTACTGTGCGGTCACATAGTTTCACAAATAACCCTCCACCCACTTATTTACTATCTCTATCTACCCATCAGTCTAGGGATGGTAGCTCGTATTAGGTGTAAGTTCTATACCACATAACCTAAACAACTCTTGCCAAAAAGTGCTCATGAACTTGTTATCCCTATCATTGAAAATAAATCTCGGTAACCCATGCAGCCTAAAAACCTCCCTGAAGAACACATCTGCCACCTGAGTTGTTGTATAAGTAGAGGGAATAGCAAAGAAGTGAGCAAACTTTGACAATATGTCTACCACCACATAAATGCAATCTCTTCCCTACACTCGAGGTAGGCCAGTGATGAAGTCCATAGAAATGATTTCCCACTTCCGGTCTAGAATGGGTAAGGGCTGTAGTAAACTAGTAGGAAATGTGTGCTCTTCCTTATTTTGTTGACAAACTGCACACTCCCAGACATGCCTCTGAACATCATCTTTGATCCCTTTCCATGAGAATCACTCTTAGATCTGCCTGTAGGTCTTGAATACCCCTGGATGCCTGGATGTAGGTGCATCATGAAACACCCTCAGTATCATCTCTCTTAAGGGTGATGATGGAATTAAATAAATTCTATCTTGAAACCTGATCAACCCATCTATGACCTCATAGTGACCATCCTGTATAGTGCCTGAAATTAGTCTCGATGCCCAAGTATCTCCAGCATATTTTTCTATAATCTTAGCCTGCCAGTCTCCTAAAATCTATGCAAGAGCACAAATGTGAGGTCTTCTGGATAAGGCATCAGATACTACATTCTTCTTTCCTTTGACAAACTCAATGTCAAAGTCATAGGCTTGCAATTTAGTGACCCACTTTTACTGCCTGTCATTTAAGTCTCGCTGACCCATGAAATACCTTATGCTATTGTGATCTGTCTTGATCACAAACTTTCCTCCAACCAAGTAGGATCAGAATTTGGCCAAGGCATGCATGATGGCTAACATCTGATCATAAATAAAATAACTCTTCTCCACTCCTCAGAGCTTCCTACTCTCAAAATCAATGGGGTGCTTCTCTTGGATCAATTGCTCCAACCCCATCACCCGATGCATCATAATGATGCTCAAAAGGCTTCATGAAGTTGGGTAGAGATAGAACCAGACATGAAGACATCACCCACTTGAAATTTTCAAAACACTATTACACTACCACTGTCCATACAAAATCACCCTTCTTGGTGAGGTCTGTTAAGGGGGCTACAGTCTATGAAAAGCCCTTCACAAATCTCCTATAAAAACCACATAATCCAAAAAATCCTTTGAGTTGTGTAAGGTTGGTTAGAGTGGGCCAATCAACCACCGCCTTGATCTTTTCTGGATCCACCCGAACTCCTTCAGCACTGATAATATGGCTAAGGTAGAGCAACTTGGTCATGCCAAACTTGCACTTTGATTCTTTGGCATACAGTGACTCCTTCTCCAAAATGACTAGCACCTCCTCAAATTGTTGTAGGTGCTCATCCCACGTCTTATTGAAAACTAGGATGTCATTAAAGAAGATCAATACAAATCTTCAAAGCTACCCTCTAAACACTTGATTCATGTAACTCTGGAAGGTGGCTAGAGCGTTAGTTAGCCCAAATGGCATAACCAAAAACTCAAAGTGCCCATAGTGACACTGAAAGGTAGTTTTTTCTATCCTTTGCTCACATCCTGATCTGATGTTATCCTAAACATAGGTCTATCTTAGAGAAATATCATGCTCCATACAGCTCATCAATCAGCTCATCAATCTTAGGGATGGGGTACCTATTCTTAATTGTCTTCTTATTGAGATCTCTATAGTCAATGCACATACGCATTATCCCATCCTTATTCTTCACCAAAACAACCATTGAAGCAAAGGGGCTTTTATTGGGCCTAATATGCCCCATCTCCAATAGCTCCTTTATTGACTTCTCTATTTCATCCTTGTGATTTTTAGGATGGCAGTAGGGGGTGATGATGACTAGTTTAGCCCCTTCCTCTAGCTTGACAACATGTTCTACACCCCTCTCATGAGGAACCCCATGTAGAATGCTACCAAACACCTTATCATGCCTAGAAATGATCACCTATACATCTAGGTGATAGCTCTTTACCTACTACTTTGGAGGCATAGGCATGATCAAACATTCAACTACCCACTCGACATTGTCATGTCTAAACAACTATTCTATCCTTTTCAAGGAACCACCCTGAGCCCCCTATTAGGTAAACCTCAGAGCACCACCTTCCTGCCCTAATGTTGAAACCTCATCTCCAACTTAGCCAAGTTGAAAGTGAACTCTACTAGAGAAGCCATCCATGTCATTCCTAAGATGACATCATAATCACCCATGTCAACTACATAGAAATCATCCTCCAACTCATAATCTCCTCCCAATCTGATGCAAAGTTTTGAAATCTTCCAGTTGCATAATAACTTGTGGCCATTGACCACCATGACTTTGAACCCTAAAAGATCTTCAGTCTAAAGACCTCTCTTGGCCACCAGATTTGCGTCGATGAAATTATGCATTACCCCTATGTCAATCAAGGAAACCATGTGCTACCCTTGAATCATCCCTCTTACCTTAAAGGTGATGGCCTTTTGGTCACCTGTCAACCAAGCAAGAGACTTCTCATCATCTAAACTCTCCTCAACAGTGCCATCACCTCGACTAGAATCCAAATCTAAATGTTGCCCCTTATCTTTGAAAGGTGATTCATCTACTGAGAAATAATCCATGGGCTTAGCCTTAACCTTAAGTGGACATTCATGGGAAGGACTCCATGGCTCCCTACAATGAAAACATAGTTTTTTCTTCTTGAGTTAATTGAGGGTCTCACTGTCCAACCCTTTAGTTTCCCCCTTAGGCTACTGAGGGTCCTTCTGAAACATCTTCCTTTCCTTATCCTTCCTAAAATGAGAGTCCTTAGAGTGGATTTTACTCTTGTAAGAAGAAGATGCTAGATGTCTTGTTTTCTTAATGGATTCTTGTAGTGAAGAGGGGTTGTGTCCCTTTACCCATCCTTGCAAGGGGTTAGAAAGCCCATCCATGAAAAGAACAACCAGTCTTCTTTCTGATATATCCATCACCAATACTACCAGCTTTTGGAACTCAGTGATATAGGCCTCCACAAAACCCCACTGTTAAAGTTGAGCTAGTTCCTTGAAATGCAATTTTGGGTCCTTAGTATCAAACCTGTCAATGAGTCTCTTAGTAAACTCTGCATAAGTATCTACCTAGTTATGGCCAAATGTGACCATACCATGGTGCCACCACTTGTGACTTCTATCCAAGTGCAATGCAACATACTTAATCGCATCCTCCTCAGGCATGGGATTAAGCTGGAAATAAGTGTCTAATTTTTGGACCCACGTTCATGCTGAAGTCTTCCTTGTACCATCATAGTATGGAATGGACAACTTTCCCAACTTTTTCCTCATCTCATAATTTTGTTGCCTGTTCCCTCTCATGGGCATGTGCTTGAGTCTAACATCCATATACTCCCTGAAGGACATTTCACCCTAAAAATTTGGTCCAGCATTTCTCCAATCCTCTAGTATTTGGTCCTATATCTCCTGCTGTGTAGGACCAGCGTTATCCTAGTCATTCTATCTCAAAGGGAATTGTGGCATGAGTGGCCTTGTAGAAGAACCTGATCAAGCGTATGTCCAAGCTCCTCTATTAATTGATGCATCTCCATTGCCTCCATTACCTGGTCCACCTACCTAGTTAGCATTATTACCCAGGTTGGCATTGTTGCCTTGATTTGCTCTAGTCAGGTGTTGCATAATTACTAGAGCCATCTACTGTAATGTGGTTTGTATCTCCCTTTGCCCCCTGGCAAGATCACTAAGCATCATCCTAGTGCTGGGCTCTCCCCCTTCCCCATCTCGGTCACCCATGGCTGGTGCTAAAAAGGGCTCACCCTCCTCCTCAATTTTTGAAAAAAACCTATAAGTCTAGGTTTGTCCAGTTTCTCCTCAAGCAGTAATGATGTGTGGGATGCATGAAACCTCATAGGATGGCAGTAATAATAGGCTCTGATATTACTATAATGGGCACCCTGGTTACACCCAAAACTAACCCAATAGGGGCTCTTTCTGACTTCGATAGATTTACTGGGATTACTTTTTTCGTGTTTTACATAGACCAATGCATGCAACATAAATATAGAATAGAAAGTATAGATACGCATAGCTGAATAGCCAACACACTGTATTTGTATTAATAGTAAAATGAGTAGATGGGTACAATGCTAGTCACGTGTTGACTCGCTAAATCCTCTCTCAGAATCGTAAGAACATGATTTCAAATGGATATCCTAGCATGTGTCAAAGGTGCTTCATTTGTTCTTTGACCCATGAAACTATGAACTCTGCCAGCTAGGTTTTATATGGACTCTGCATACTAGATCTATGGACTCTACAGAAGCTTCTACAGACTCTATAGCCAAATCTATGAAATCTACAGGCTGAGATCTACAAACTCCATAGGCTTGAAAATTATAGACTCTACAGGCAGGAATCTACAGACTCTGCAGGCAAGAAACTATGGACTCTGCAAGCAGAAACTATGGACTCTACAGAAAACTAAAGACTCTATAGGTAGAAATCTACAGACTCTATAGGCAAGAAATCTATGGATTTTATAGAAAAACTATGGACTCTATAGGAAAAAATCTACGGACTCTGTAGGCAAGAAACTATGGACTCTACAGACAGAAACTATGGACTCTACAGAAAACTATGAACTCTGTAGGCAAAAATCTATGGACTTTATAGGCAAGAAACTACAGACTTTGCAGGCATAAACTATGGACTCTATAGAAACTACAGACTCTACAGGTAGAAATCTATGGGCTCTATAGGTAAGAACTACAAACTCTGTAGGCTAAAATATAGGCTCTGCAGGCTAAACTAGAGACTCTGTAGAAAACCACAGACTCATCTGGCTGTATACAGATGCTACAGTGATCTTGCTACTACAGTGATGTGTTGTTATAGTGGTATGGCTACTACAGTGGTATGGCTGCTACAGTGGCACAGCTACTACAGTGGCATAGCTGCTATAGTGGTGTAGATGCTATAGTGGCACAGCTGGTACAATGGCTAAGAGCAAAAACTCCAAAGACCAACCCTAAGGATTGATGTTTAGAGTGCTACAAATGAGAAGTACATTCTCAATTGCCCAAATAAGCTGCAAGTGAAACAATTCTTTTCTTCTTATCCAACATGCCCAAAGAAGCCACAAGCACTCCCCTTTATCCTTTCTCTAAGGGGCAACTCAACTCAATTGAGCAATGTGGGATAAAGGATGTGCAATAGTCCCTCATAAAGTAAATGTTTAAAGTGACACTCAATGTCTTTCAACTGGGTTAAAAGTTACCCTTTTTGCATCACTTTAGGCCCCCAAAATACTAGCAACCAGACTCTGAATGGTGAGAGTGATAGCTTTCCAGAAAGCTCTCAACAAGGAGCATCAAATCCAATCATCAAAAATGGCCTCCGTTGCATCCTATTAGCTTACTAAAAATAGTAAGTGTGCTGGAAATGGAGTAAGCCTAGCTACTAAAATGGGGACATTACACTTTATCAATATGAGGAATTACTACATCTACGTATCTATATCTTTTTTTATATATGATTATTTTGGAAACTATTTTGGGCTTCTTGACTACACGAGGAGGAATAGTTGTCAAAATTATGAAATCAATCTCCTATCGCTGCATTATTTTATTTTATTTTTTACTATCTAATTCAACCAATCAGGGACTTTTACACTAGGATTTTATTTCATGAGAGTAGAATTAGATTCCTTTTGAGTCTTATGAGGAGGAAGAGGAATTTACAAGGCTTGATAATTTTATAATACAATTTCACCTTCCTCTTTTTTCTAATATATCATTTGGAGTTTTAGGAGAAGATTCATGAGGCATTTCAACAATTTTAGAAAGAGGCAAAGGTAATTAAGTATTAGGATAAGAGGGAGTAGAAGGTGGAAATAGCAAGGATGTATATGATGCTAGAAATTTTTATGTAGTATTAGTCACCAAGGTTTGGGGTTGAGCAAGACTATCAAGACGAAACTATTTTGAAATGGAAATGCTCAGAATATTAGAGAATTTTTCACCTAGCCTTCTTATTTTAAGCTTGAGTGATTTTTACACTGGAACATCTTTCATGATGGCTTCATCTTCCATTTCTACTTCAATTTAATCTAAATATTTTCTAGTTCATGTTGAATATGCTCATATTTTTGCTTTATGTTTATGATGAGCAATTGCATGTGGGATTATGAATCTATGTAATAAATTTTTAGGAAAACATATATAATAATAAAAAACACACTTCATATATGAAATATATTAAATATAATAACATAGCATTATATAGCATTATAATAATATCATATAATATTCTATTATAATACTAGTTAATGTATTAATATCTAGACATTAGCACATGACATTATATTTATATATGAGTACATCATTAAAACATATATAATTATGGTGAGGTGTAGTGAATTATAAAACAGGAGTTTAGAGTAATTTATCCTTCATTGGAGGAACAAATCTTGCTTTATCAACATTAATACCTTTGCTTATCAACCATTTGAGAGTTCTATTTAGCACCAAGGTCATGTCAATGAGTGAAGTAGATTCTTTTCTATGCCAATCTAATTTTGGAAGAGGTTTTGATTTAATTCCTTCTTATTCATAAATAGGGTCCAATGCATCTTCATCATCCACTATATTTTTCTTCATTTATACTATATCAAATACAATTACTTGTTCCATAGTGAATCGTGAGTAACCACAAATTCTTGCATCTATTTCATCATCATAATACATCCAAAAGTATTCAAAATGGTGTACATGTTAATGTGCAAAAATAAGAATATTTTGAATTAGGCCTCTATCATCAAAATAATGTCTAATTTTGATTGACCAAATGGTGACTTGAGTCATTTATTCATTGATAATTTTTTCTTTAGCTAAAGAAGCACAAGTGTACTAACCAATAGAAACGGGAAATTTTATTCCAAAATTATGTTTACTATATAAGAGCTTAGATGTCTTAGTCAACTACCTTACTAGTTCCATTAAGGCTCATTTATCATCTACATACCTTGTAAGCATGCACGGAGCAATATCAAAACCACAAATTCTAAAATAAGTGAAAGTTGGGATTACATGAACTAGGCTCCCCATCTGTAAATCTTTGTAGAAGATTGAATTGATATCCTTAAGTTGTATGGTTCTTTTTCAAACATTTGAATCACATGTTATAAAAAATCATCATTTACTTTACAAAAATGATGTACAGTTTCTTTCAATGTGAGTTGGGGATGTAAATCGTATTTTTTTTAGTTTGATCATCACTTATGGTATTCAAGCCATTTTAGAATATTCTCCTGGAAATAACATAGATGAGATAAGAGGTAATGTAGAACTTGGAATTGGTATTGACCTCTATTAGTTTATTATGAATAGAATCACTGATCAATTATCCTCAATTGATGTATTGTTTATTCTAATGAATGATCCATATATATCTATACATTCATGTTTGAAAATTTATTGCAACCAGGCTCCCCGCTATTCTATGAAAGAGAGTGATGATATAATTGACTTTATTCATGAATTCAAACCTAAAAAATATTCTTAAGAAGTCTTGTTGTTGATTGCTTCAATTTTGTCAACCATTATTTGTTGACCCCCTTAGAACAAAAACTAGTATTGGAATCCCAAAATTGTTGATAATATGTTGGAGTCAAATTAACAAATACTTCCATGTCAGGTAATTGAATTAAGTGATCAATATGCTCTGACCTAAGCACAAGATATATTTTCCTTTTGAAATCTTAACTTCTCTATTTTATACATCATAATGCTTAGCCATTGCCAAGACTAGTTATAAGAACTATATTAAAATTGGGAAGGCATCTACTTGAGCTAATCCATTATCATGGATGCTTTGACTATAATCAATCTTATGAACCCCACTTATTATATTCCATAAATATTCCATGTTGATGTGACCTAGATCAATATCTATTATTTCCTCAACATTTGAATCTAGGTATAAGGGAGGAATAACCCCTTGAAACTAATACTTAATGTTTATGTCTTCTTCTGATTAAGGACCCTTTTTAGGATGAGTCTTCTTCAGGGTGATTTTATTTGAAGTATCTTTGATTAGGGTCCCAAATGTTGGCATCTGATAAAGACCACTTGCCTATGAAAATAACTAGAACTTAAGTTGACCCTATGAAGAGAGTGGGAAAGTAAATATGATTAAGCAAGTAGCAGAGTCTGAAGAGTGTTTATGCATGAAGCAGAGTCTGAAGTATGTTTGAATAGACTATAGGTTCTAAGTTGTGTTTATGTAGAAGGTGGATTCCATGGATCTATTTAATAGAGAATCATGATTCAGGAGGTGTTTGAGTAAACTAAAAAGTATATCTATGTCACAAGCAAGGTCAGAGTATGCACATGTGTTAATCAGGAGGTCATAATCTAACAATATTCCAAGGAATGGTAGAATGTGATAAATGATTAAATAATGCTTGCAATCTAGTGAATACACAAACTAAGATCAGATTCTACCAATGTGTCTATCAGAGGATTAGGATTGGGTATTTGTATAAACTAGTGGCAAACCTCGATAAAATGCCTAAAGTAAAATTAAATCTATCATGTGTCTTGAAGAAACTTCTAAAGAAGAAGCTCAAATAATTTGATCAAACATTATTAAAACTATGTGAATTTTTATGTTAAGTCAATGAATGCAAACCCTATCTCTTGTCTTCTAATAACAAGCCAAAAAAGATCCCTATAATGGTAATTATAATGGTAAGGCAAGATTAGAAATAGGAGCAAGGAGGGATGGAGGATGTAAGGAGCAAGAAGCATATTAGTGAACAAAATGGAAGGAATAGAGGGATTTAAATTAGAATGTAAAATCTTTGCACATGTAAAGATATTAACTAGAGTAACGATAGATATTTTGGGGTACATCTAATAGCATCAAGATTAATAGGATTTATCGATAGTGTGTCGAGTTCTGAGGATTGCATGAACAAAGAGTAGAGTCTACGTGTGCTTTGAACAAGGGTAGAATCTGACGGGTGTGCTCATAGATGTATTTGTATCTATCATGTGTTTAGACACATGTCAATTTTTTAGGGTTATTTGATAAGGAGGAATATTATGCCATGTGCTTGAGCACATGTCAGGTTATGGTGGCTTGCTAAAAAAGTGATAAAACATTTACATGTGCTTGTAAAGTCATAAAATTATGACAAGGCAAAGGACTTAAATATTTTTTTACCATTTCCTTCAATGACCTTCTTGACTTAGACAAATAAAAATAACTTTGACCTAAAATTTGAATCATTTTTACTTTTTTGACCATTTACAGTCAAAATATTTATCATTTTTATATATTTTTACTTTCGCTCAAAAATTGGTACAATAATTAGATCTGACTAGGGACTTTGAACTGTAAGGGACAAGAGAATAATTCTAGACTCTAGTTTTTTAGACAAGTGCATTTCCGTTAGGTTACAGACTCATCTAAATTTTAACAAAAAGAAAGACTTAGGACAAATCAAGAGATTACATAAGCAAAATAACCAACTAAAAAGGAGAAATACACAACATAAAATAAGTCAAAAAGCATAACAGAAGCATAAACACAACCAAATTGTTATATACATACTTACATGCAAGGCACAACCTAATTTCACTTAAAGTAATGTTTTAGATATTACTTGTTTTATGGTAATGTAAAATGTGTGCCATCATGATAAGTTAGGTATAATGTGTTGTCCCCCTCAAAGTGCCTAATTGTAAAGGGACCCATCGATAAGGAGTCAAAATTTCCATGACTTCCCTTTAGTTATATACACTTATCCCATAAAAGTACAAGATATCCCACATAAAAATCCCTTTTCTTTAATTTTTTGTCAAAAATGACTTTGACTTGACCCTTATATTTGGTAATTTTGTCAACAACTTAGGATCTATCTTCTTCAAGATTATTTAAATAAAGAATTCTTTTGTCCAAGGGACTTTCAAATTTTTGATTCTCAATTGCCCTAACTAGTTGAAGTGCAGGCATTTCAAGTGTATTAGAATTATTAAATCCCATAAATCAATTAAAATGGATACATGCCTATGGCTTTCTTCAATGTTATGAAATATTCTCATGGTGCATCATACAACTTCTTGTGGTAGTTATTTTTATTTTCACCAACCAACTTATGAATGATGGTGACCAAATTCTTGTTACTTAAATCAAATTGATCATTTCCCTATGGGTAATAGTCTAAGGAGTGGGAAAATTAGATTTATTATCCATAATAGAATCTAATCAATTTTGATGAAGATAAATTTGAGGACTTATTTATTACTATCTTTTATGGAACACCATATCTCACCAAGATATTCTCCTTGATGAAATTACAAAAACTTTACAAGTTATCTGTTTGATTGGGATGGCTTCTACCCATTTGGTGAAATAATATGTAGTATTAATAACATGTGTGTGTCTTGCACTTGAAAGAAAATTCATAGTTCTTAAAAAATTCAATCCACATTGTTGGAAAGGTTCTTTTATCACCACTGGCTTAAGATTAAATATCATAAGTTTTGGTCACTTGATGAACTATTGATAGGCTTCGTATTTCCTTACCCACTCATATGATTCTTTGAATAGTATAGGCCAATAGTACCAAGATCTTAAGATTTTATAATTTTTCACTAGAGTAGAAAAGTGTCTACCACAAGCTTGATCATGAAAGGCTTGTAATTTTTCTATTGTTATTTTTCAACTCATCTCTAGAAGAAACTATCATTACTCTTTTTAAACAATGTAACATCCCAGATCCTGTAGTTTTTAGATTTCAACTTGAATGTTATACACTATTTGATATCTAGATGAGATTAACATTCTCCATATGTCAGAAAGAAAGCAATATCTACAAACCACTCATCAATAGAATCTACAAAAAGGATAAGAGAAATATCTTCTTTGATTTGATCATCAAAATATGTTGAAGAGATTAATTGAGAATTTATTTGTTCTACTATGAACTGGCATAATGTTTTTCCCTCAACCAATTTTATAGCCTTGATTTCAAGATCATATTCCTAAACTTTGGTTATCTAGTTACCTCTTTTAGACCTTGGCTCTTGTTGATTTAAAATCGATTTCACTATTGTGCTTGGTGTATACACAATATTTTCAAACTTTATCAATTATTGATGTTTTCTCTCTTATAGGAACCTATCAAGTCTCAATCTCTTTGAGTGCATGTCTTAGAGAGTACACCGAAATAGGGGTGGTTAGACCATTGGTACTTTACAAGATTGTTGTCCCCTATACCACCACTTACTATAAACACAACCTTCTTCTAAACACTTCCCTAATCCTTATCTCCTCTATTTCACACTCATCTAATCATTCATCACCTTACATAGCCCCTTCCTAATCCTAAAACAATTTTTTATGGTTTTTTTTAGATTATCAGCCCCATTGAACCTACATTCAAATTGATAAAACATGTTAAGGGTCTAGGTCAACTCCTAGTGGACCTAGACCGACACCTAAGTTGTTTTTATCAAATAATGATATAGAGTCAATTGGGTCGACCCTGTCAACTAAACTTTTGGAAAGGTTTAGGGTTAGATTTAGCTATACATACACATCTATTTCCATCATTTATTAGGAAGAGAATAGGAAAAATATTATATTGTGCATCTACTTATCCACCATTCTACTTGAGGAGCATAACTTAGGGTTTCAATACTTTATTTGGAGATACAGACCTTATCTTGTGGAGAAGTCTTTTGGATGCATAAAGAGGTCATGTAGCCTAGATCTAACTTGGCCTTATTATCCTTATAGACCAAAACAACCTCTTGCAAATCATCTTGGCCAAGGGAGAGATTGAGGCTCGATGGGTTCGTATTCAAAGGTAAGTATTCCTAACTTTTTTCCTGCTTTGTAAGAGTAGTTAAATTAGCATTTGTACTTATCTTTCATGCATTATATTTTTTTATACTTTGACATGAGTATAGATATTCTATGCATGTTTACTTTTTTTGTTTATTACTCCCACTGTGTACCACAAGCTTTGGTGAGCACTAGATAAGATTTTACTTTAATTATCATTTACTTTCTGAATATAAAAACATAGGACCTAGATAGGGTTATTGGATAGTATTACTTGACTAAAGGCTTTAGAACCCTCTCTAGTGATGTTATTATTGTAAGAGATCTCTTGGTTATGTCTAGTAGATCTATCTTGGTCATGACCTTGAATATCTAATGTATCAACAATCAAAAGTGTAAGTAGGATTTATCTTCTCCAAGCTAAGATTGATTAATAGATGAATTGCATTTCCATTTGCATACATTCTGATAAACCTGATGTGAATCAAACCCTTATAGGTTTTCTTTAACACTTCCATTTTTTCATCATATTATTTATTTTTATTTTTTCAATATTATATCGAACATGTCAATATAGTTATAATAGTCTACACACATGTTTAACATATAGTCACTCTAAAATGACTATGTTTTATCTATGTAGGTCTTCTCCAAATATAGGTGACTAGATCGATCAGTTAGGTATAGTTTTCTTATTCAATTCTATATTTGTATACATAGTTAAACCAGTTGACTTTATTCATAATTTTCTTATTTTAGCATATAGGTCTACAATTAGTCGAGCTAGTTAACTTTGTTCACAACTTCTTTTTCAACACACAAGTTTTCCATACTCCATCAAACTAGTTGACTCTATTAGTATAATTTATGAATAACCATTTGAGAATCATAACATAAAATTTTATAATCTAAACATATTTAAACTCACCAAGGTTTATTCTTACTCTCTCTATCATTTCATTTATTTATTTTCAGTACTATTTTTCACAAGTTTGCAGTCTATAAAATTGTAGCCCTATAGCTAACTGGGTTCACCAATTTGACACAGTTCTATAGTCTATCTTCTATCTAGAAGATAGAGTCGACCTATTTTACTATGTTATTCCAAATCTTTCTTATATAGAATAATAACAACCTAGTTGACTCTATTCTACACTCTTTACATACAATGTCATCTAAACCAATTTTGTACTCTTCACAATCAAGGAATTAACCTCTTTTTGCTAGTAATTAATTCACCTTTATTTTAAGTTTATTACATGTTTATAATAATAAACATAGATTAAATAGGTTGTTTTTCATTTATAGTTTTAGTCACACTATTTTTCTCTTTTGCACACACTTCCTGATCACTTTATATACAAAAATCATTAAACATTTGTCTTCCCAAGGTCTACCTACTTAGATTTCATCACCAATGGGAAGCTGACTTGGTTTTTTGGCCAAGTATAAACATGTGGTTGTTTTTATATATTGGAAAATAACTCAACATCTTTATCACTAGTGGATTGTTGAGGGGGTAGGCCCTAATACCAAGCCAGTACCATCACCAATACAAGTCCCTTTCAGCCTAAACTTTTTGAAACTAGACTTAGATTGATTTCTAGTTCCTCATTACATCCAAGTTTACAATCACATTAGAATTAAAATTCATTGTAACTTAATAAAACTTAAGGATGACCAATTATTTATAATTTACTTTCAAGTTATTGTTTTCTCTTTGATCATTATATGTTGTATTGCAAAATTGGTATTAGCTAGCATTAATGCAAGGTTTGTGTTGTGTGTTCTAATTGAATCAATCACATTTATCTAATTGCTTGTGTGCTTAAATTCATTTTCTTAGATATTATATTACATTCATATTTTCAAAACAATGTCATTTATATTGACATGATCTCTTAAAGATTGTTTAGCCTATCTACCTATAGTACATAGTTGAACTGTCCAACTGTGTCTCGTTATCTTCTTGTCCAGTCCCTTATCTAAGTAATACATAGTTGATCTATCTAATTATATCTTTTTATTTATTGGTATGCTCCTTGTTCGGTAATACACAGTCAACCTATAGGACTATGTTCTCTTTTACTTTATTTTGTTCTTTGGTTTACAAAATGCAATTAACCAGTTTGACTTTGTATCTTATTTTTAGAATTTTATTTTCATCACCTCTATAGCCTCCTTTTCTCATCATTGATTTCTTATTTGAATATAATACATATTTGAATCCAATAAACATGATGAGTCTTACCCATCCCAATAGGTTTCCCCAAAAATAGCTTGTGGCTTCCGCATTATATGAAAGTAATGTGCACATTGCCACTCTCATTATTAATTATGGGACTCCTCATTCATCATCAATTAATAATCCTCTTTTCTCCTTAAAATATGATCCTAAATTAGAGTACACACCTAAAATTCTCTTCTTCATTAATAGATTTCTTCAAAATAGAGGAAAGGACCCATCAACTATTTATAATATGATGGCAGGTGCTCAAGTAGAAGAACCTCTCTCAACCTCCCCTATATTCTCTCATGGATTTGGGGGTGACACTTTATTTTATTCTCAACCTTTCCCTTCCATTTTGAATCCTTCCCACACCATGACTTATTCTTTTATGACCTATTCAACCTCCATGCCAAGTATCTCAACTAACATGACAAATTCAACATCTAGTTGGGCTTTTCCAAAGACCCTCCTCTTTCATCATGCTACTATTACATCATTTTATACTAATTCTAATCATGCTACTAGTGATTCTTTTTCTTATAATGTTAACCATTCCACTAGTGCATCTTTTAATACACATGCCAATCATACCACTAGTGATTCCTTTTCTACCAATGCTTCTCATGATACTAGTGTTGTGCAAGCCACTACTCATATTACAACCCAAGCCACTAATAATAATACCAATGCTTCACATGTTGTACACACTAGTCAAAATATTTCCCAAACGCATCAACTCTTATTGTAAACACTCAATGAAATGAATACTTTTTAAACCATAATGCCAATCAAATGATGCATATGCAAAATCATCTGTTTCACCTTCAAAATAAACCCTACAAGTTCCATGAGGAGCAAAAAATTCAAATGCCCCCTCACCCACCATAGGGATTCTCATGGTAACCTCATTCTTCAACCACCCTAGTTAATAAAATGATCAAACATATCTAAATAAACCTCTTATACCTCAAATTTTTTATATCGACATGGGAGGTATCACACCTACCATCAATTATAATAGGTCCATTAATCCCAAATTAGATGTAAAAACATTTGTAAATATCTATAAATATTGGGTCAAATTAATACCTTTGTTGCTACCAATCTATTAGCTAAAACACTCTCTGGAGATGCTTTAGATTGGTACAATCAACTAAAATCACATTCTATCTCTAGCTTAGAAGATCTGGTTAACTCTCTAGTATAAGAGCTTCAAACTAGTGACCTCCTTGAGAATACCTCGGCTCACTTCATAAATTATAAGCAACTTGAAACCAAAATGGCTTAAATCTTTCATTAAATGATGGAAGAACTTGTCTAATAAATGTGAGCATAACATGGTAGATGATAATATTTTTCATCTATTCATTAATTCTCTCTACCCCAAGTTGCAATATCAAGTTAAGACTCTCTATTCAATAACTTTGGAAGAAGCCCTCAAATAAGTTAAGCACCAAAATTTTCTCATGCACCCAATTTGAACCATCCCAACCTTCTGTGGGAACTCACATGCTCATTAAAATTTAAAATCATCATGCAACCAATGATGTTGTCATGGCCTCTCCCACTAGTCTAAACTAACCCACCTAGGCTATGACAAACAAAACTATAAGATCATCTACTATGGTGGGGTCGTATGGTGATAGCACCCCATCCAAAATGTCATGGTTCATAACCATAACTAGGGATCCCCATTTGATCTCCTCTGTCATAGGATATACGACACCAATACTAGATAGGCATTAAATCACATATATATCTCAAATCATCTATCTACCATAATCATAATATAATTAGTATCTTATTTAAAAAAACTTAAATCAAATAAATTAAAACATTTCACATTAGTGCTAGTGTCACCAATCATGGTCTCCCCATCTGCTCACCTATCGATCACCTCCTATGTTAAACTCCTCTATATCAATGCAAACCCAAAATTCACCACTTGAGCATGCCATAATCCACTCCTTAGGGGTGCTTCTATAGACCAACTATGTCATGGAATAACTACTAGGTCCCCTTGTGTAGCAAATAGCATTTGCATATCCTCATATCAATTGTGTGTCCATCTATTATGAGGATGTGATGGTTATTGTTGCCTCTACTTTGGTACCTATTATGCCCCTATATCCACATCCATTTCCTCTCCCTATGTTGGCTCTATTTCCACTTACTATTATGCTTACCAATCTATGGTATAGCATGTTGAGGCTTTATCACTAATATCTTCATAAGTACCCCTTCACTTGCCCTCCCTCTTGGCTTTCTAGCATGTCATGCCCAATAATTAGGCACTACTAGAGGGGCCACTAGATGGGTAAGTTTAAACTATTTTGATAAGTGTGCCACTAGATGCAACTCCACCCATGATGTGTAGTGGCCCGTGATCCACACCCGTGCCAATCCTATCACAATGGTTGACCAACTAGGATATATAGCAATTATGTATGTATAGGGCTTCCACACAATGTCCCCTCACATTATATTCTTTAATGTTTGCACGTAGGGTATGGCCCACACTACATGGTCTTATCTTAATCTCAAGACCTGAGGTAACCTATCATTGACCACATGGGGCAACCCAACCAATCAATACATGGGAAACCTCTCATATATCTATGCACTTAGTAAAATCATAGGCCCCATGGTATTCTACCCTTTGGAGAACATCCCATATATATCATGTATGAGATGGACCTAGATGATAGCCCAAAAATCATAGAGTGCTCCCTAATCCAACATAGACTGGCACAAGGCTATCACATATGTGGTACCTTATCATTCGATTTGTGACACATCACTGGTGTTATCACAAGTTCTAACACCACCTTTTAGATGTCCAAAATGGCCACAATATAAATGTCAAACAATTTAACCCTCAACCTAGGGTGAATACTATCTGAGTAGATACTAAATTAGGCTAATGATCGTCTCTCATCCTCATCCTCTAGTAAATCAGTAATCACTGGTGGCCCACCTATATAAAGTCTAATAAATGCATAAACATCCTATAGAGTGATAACCACCTAAATTTTGTCCCCATCCACTTCCCATTGGAAAGTGTTGGTCAACCATTCCTATGCTCCTAGGAACATCACAATGAGATCAATATTCAAAGGGATCTGTCTCATCTCCATGATGCTTGCAAAACCCAAGGCAACATGTCAAGATCTATCCACATCTATCAAATGATGCAAAAAATATGGTAGCCATGATGTATCTAACAGGCTTCAATATCTCTAGCATCTCTACAAAATATGAAACAACAAAGTATGTATCAGATCTCCATGTCATAAATATTTAAAATACATTCTTAACAATTCATAAATTAAATAATTCAAAAGTTGGTGTGATTTAGTTTCTTATTTTTCTAATTTTTTAATACAATCGGCCCATTTGATACTAAATCAGCCTTGTACCCATCTTGCTAAACAAAATCAACCCATTTGATACTAAATCAGCGTTTTTATTTCAGACTAAATCGACCCATTTGATGTTAAATTGATATTTTTATTTTAGACTAAATCAACCCATTTGATACTAAATCGACCCTTTCCCTTCCTCTAGTATACTCCATCAACCCTATGGTACATAGTCAACCTTCTTTAACAAACTAAATCAGCCATTTCTTACCAACTAAATCGGTCTTTTGGTACATAGTTGGCCATATCTTTATTTCAAACTATATCAACCTAATTTTATGCAATCAGCCACCTTTAGCAATACTATGTTGGCCCACTTCTACGTAGACAACCCCTATCTTCTATTCTCTTTATGAATTGAGTCAACCAGGTTGACTATGTTCTTTCACTGTAGTGACTTTTTGAACATTTACCATAAATGTCTTATGATTTATTGGTTTTACTTCTTCCTAAAATTTTCCTAGGGTCAGTTTCAGTGCCTAGATTTTGAATACTAGTCAAATTTTTATATCTAGCTTAATTTCACAGAAAATTACTCAAAATTTTTGAAATTCATGTTTTCTTACTTATGCTACACTCATTGTGACCATAGAGCATCCTCCCCATCTCATTTTTTATATCCTCACCATGATTTCTATCTAGTCTCGCAATGGGTATCTTAGAGCTCTATTTTCTTCAAATAGTAAAAATAACAAATGAATTGTTTTAACCCTATTTATATTTACTATTCAAAATTATTTACCTATCAAATATTTATCGCTAGATTCTATTTTTTAACCATATCTTTATTTTTAATAACTCTTTGTATGAATCATAATTTGTTTTGGAATCTTAACGTCGTAGATAATCTTTTCACATATTACATGTACATTTTGCAAAAAAAAACATTTTTTCTCTCTTTTTTGCTAATCTCTTCAAGTTCACCTAATGTTCCTTACATTAGACACCTTCACATTTATTTCACTTCATTCCTTATCTACACCATTAAGGTAAGTAAAGGCTTGTGTTTTTTAATTTTTCTCTTTCATTTATCTTACTTATTATTATAATTTATTCAACTTCAATGTTGTGTGTTTTTATGTTCTTTTATTGAAACACCATCCCCTATTACACCTACATGACATGTGATGAGCTTCAATCAGGCCATATATATATACACATAATATTTTCAAACTTTATCAATTACTGATGCTTTCTCTCTTTTAGGAACATGTCAAGTCTCAATCTCTTTGAGTGTATGCCTTAAAGGGTGCATCAGGAAAGGGGTGGGTAGACCATTGGTGATTCATAGGATTGTTTTCCCTTATACCACCACTTGCTATCAACATAAACTTATCTTACACATTTACCTAAGCCTTGTATCCTCTTTTTCACACTCTTTCAAGTAATCACCACCTTACTTAGCCCCTTCTTAAGCCTAAAACCCTTTTTAACAATTTACATTACACTATTAGCCCTATCGACCTTGTATTCAAATTGATAAAACATGTTAAGGGTCTAGGTCATCTCCTATCTGACCTAGACTGAGACCTGACTTGTTTTTATCAAATAATGATAGAGAATTTATTGGATTGACCCTGTTAACTAAACTTTCAAAAATCTTTAGGGTTAGATTCAGCTATATATACACATCTATTTCTATCATTTGTTAGGAAGAGAAGAAGAATATTATATTGTGTATCTGCTTATCCATCATTTAACTTGAGGAGCATAACTTAAGGTTCCAATAATTTATTTATAGATACATATCTTGTCTTATGGAGAAGTCTTTTGGATGCATAGAGAGGTTGTGTAGCCTAGATCTAACGTGTCTTTATTATCCTTACATACCACAACAACCTCTTACAAAATGCCTTGGCCAAGGGAAATATTGAGGCTCGACAGGTTTGTATTCAAAGGTAAGTATTCCTAACTTTGTTCCTCCTTTGTAAGATTAGATAGATTAGCATTTTTACTTCTCTCCCATGCATTAGGATTTCTTATACATTGACATGAGTATAGATATTTTGTACATATTTAATTTTTATCTTTATTACCCCCACTCTATGCCACAAGCTTTGGTGAGCACTAGATTAGATTTTAATTTACTTGTCATTTACTTTGGGAATATGAAAACATAACACCTAGTTAGGGTTATTGCATAGTATTACTTGAATAGAAGCTTTAGAACACTCTTTAATTATGTTATTATGGTAAGAGATCCCTTGGTTAGCTCTAGCTAATTGTCACATCTCATTTTTATGGACTATATAAATTATTTTAAATTAATAAACATTTACTATGGTTTTTTTACTTTGAGTAAATTTCACGTGTCTGAAGGTAATTATTATGCAATTGTATTTCCATAAATTAGAAAATAGATTTAAATATTAAATATTATCGAGATCATTATAATGTTTTATTTTGGCTATGTTTTTGAGGCACTAACATATTGACATTGACATTGAGTATGAATGAATGTAGGTACACGTCGAAGATGAGAACATGGTTGAGGTAGAGATGTTCTAGCCACTTGGTAAGAACTATCAGGATGGTTAACCCTGATGCACTCACACACTCACATAGTCTCATATTGCATTATTTTGAATGGTTTAATATGTATTATTATGTGGATGATAAATGTGATGGATGGTGAGATACTTAGAAAATATTGTGTTTTAATTACAACAGTAAGTTCCTTTCGAATGCTTGATTTAGTCATGAATACTAATATTTTTACATTTTATATTTTAAATGGTATAACTATGTTTTGAAATGACATATTTTCTTAAATTGATGTATGGTTATATATATTATTTAATCATAAATAATTAATAAACATTTCTTATTTATTTAAATATGGATGACCATATATAAATTAGACTTACTACAATTATAAATTTAAATTACAATAATTTTATATATATATATAATTTTAAATACTTCTTGTATGATTTAAGTGAATATTTATTTCAAAAATAAATTAACTATATTAATAATACATATTATAATTATAAATCTAATTATAAGAAATAAAAGAATTATAATATTGTCATGTAGCGACATGTAATAAATAAGCTTATTAAATTCTATTTATAGAGGTTTTTCTCTCATGCAAACTTGAACAAGACTACATTAATAAAAAAAATAAGTGAAAACTAATTTTTAAAATGCTAATAATAGTGGAGATTCAGAAATAAAATAGGGGACGGTAGAAATGAAAAGACACCCATCATGATTTTTAGCAATTATAGGCAAAAAATAATGATAAATTTGTCATTTCTTAATGAAATTTAAACCCATAAACTATTATGGAAATCTATAAAAGGAGGAACAAAACCCCGAAAGGCTTTGAAGATATTTGTAGTGATTAGTGAGTAGTTCATCAAAAAAGGAGGACATGATTTTATTTTCTAAACAGCGATAGAGAGAAAGAGGATCAGCAGCAGCAGTAAAGAAATCGACCTTTTGACAAGCACATATCCCCAGGTATTCTTCTTGTTTTTATTTTCATGATTTAAGGTTGCATATAACTATTAAAAAAAAATCTCTTTGAATTGTTAAAATTGTGAGACATTATTGAATGAAAAGAATTTAACATTTATTTTTATTTTTAAAATCTTTTTTGACAACGAATATATATATATATATATATATATATATATATATATATATATATATATATATATATATATATATATAAAGACCATAACTAGAGTATATACATTATAATAAATTGCATAAATGATTGAATGAATGATGTTCTTTTTATTGTATTATAAAGGTGTATTTCCATGATTGTTGCTTGGAAAAAGGGGAAATTACAGTCAGTTTATAGGTGAAATGGGTCGATATTTTCTCTTTATTTCTTTTATTTATTTATTTATTTATATATTTATTTCTTAGAGAAAGCAATATATTTAATTTAGTAATGTGATTGGATTACTTTTGGGCTAAGATGTCGAATGTGGATTATCAGAGATGGCTTCCTCTTTTCAAGAATTGCCTAGTTACTATGTTTTAAAGGTTTAGATCTAAACGAGTTGTCATTGAAATAGATGAATATTTTGTCTAGAAAACTTATTGATGTATATATATATATATATATATATATATATATATATATATATATATATATATCTGTTACATCTTATTGTGAGATAATATACATTTCATTATTTATAATTGCACCTTAGACATCAGGTTGCATCAAGTGTTCCCACCTATCAGTTGTTCCAAGTAGCTAGACATTTCATGCAGGACTGGGTTTCCTTCATGTCATGAAGGGATCTGAGGAAGTGTAATTGCTTCATGGTTGGGTGGAAAATCACCTGAGTCATTCTCCTGTCTCTTGAATTGTAAGAGAACCACTTGGTTCAGGGAAACTGGAGAGTATAATGATTTATTTATACTTGTACATGATCATTATAACTTGTATTTGGATGTTTTATGGTATGAATGTCAATGGAATTTGTATATTATTTTATAGTGCTTTCACTTGAATTTAGCATGATATTTTGAAAGATTTAATGATTTTTATTGATTCATATTTATGAGATTTATCTTTTTCTTTTAATATTGTAAGTGAGCAGATTAATTACATTATTTTACTTTCGATTATTTGTGATATTGTAATTTAAATGGATTATTTACTTTATTTAATTTATTTACTTTGGTGATGGTTTGAGTGGCTTTACATTTTGGTATCAGATCTCTATATTGAACACTAGGGCCTCTTTTTGGGACTATTATGCTAAGTTGTTAAGTTGATGTAGATTATTCATTATGAATACTAGAAACACTGATCATGGTGAAGGATCAAGAAGTGGTTAAAATGGAAGAAACTGTGGAGGTGTTAATAATGATCAAAATGAAATATTGGATCGTATTATTTCTCTCTTGGCTCAACATGATACTAGAATGACTGCCCTTGAGCAAGAACTCAGAGGTAATCCTAGAGGGAAAAATACTAGTGAAACCCCAAGAGGTGCTAATGTAAATGAGAATCCAAGGATAGAACTTCAAGTTCATGAGGTTGGGGTTAATGCTAACAATCAAGTAAGGATTGTAGAGGAGTTGAAAAAGGACCTCAAGAAGGTATCACCACTTAAATTTGATGGAAAGACAACTAAATATGGAGTTGAAGTATGGATCATAGAAATAGAGAAATACTTTGGGCTTTGAAACCTTTCAAATCACACAAAGGTAATGTGGGGATCATATCAGTTGACTAGTGAAGCAACAACATGGTGGGATAATGAAATGGAAGATAAGAATTTGTTACCTGGTGAAATAACTTGAGATATTTTCCTGTAACATTTTTGGAAAAGATGGTTACCACAGCTCTTCTTCGATTAGAAGATGATGGAGTTTCAAATTTTGGTTCAAGGAGGTATGTCTGTAACTAGTTATTGGGAGAGGTTATCGCATCTAATTAAGTATGTTCCACAGTACCAGATAGATGAGAGATTTTAGATCAGGAAGTTTATATTAGGCTTAAGGCCTCAAATTGGAGCAGAGGTAGACATTCATAACCCACTCACTATGGATGTCATTTTTTAGAAAGTAATTAAACAAGAGTAGAAGTACAAGTGGATAGTTACCATAAGCAGAGAGATACAAAGTTTACCAATAAGAGACCTCAAAATAATTTATATAACTATCAATGTAATTATAATTAGAAAAATAATCAAGGTAATGACAATCAATAGATCAGGAATTTGAAGAGAGATAATAACTCTCAAGATGAAGATGGTGGAAACCAGTGTAGAGGCAACAAAAGAGGTGGTTATAACAATAGAAACAACAACCAATGGGAAAGAACTGAAGGACAAAAATCACCTAAGGGTGGATGGTACATTTGTGAAGGAGAGCATTATGCAAATTCATGTCCACAAAGATCAGCTAGAAGAGGAAACAAAAATTAGCAAGGAGCACCACAACATTAGATTCATGCCACAGTGGACAATCGGCAAGCTAACTTTCAGGCAGCACTTATTCAATTTCAAGGTAAGCTCTATGGACTACATGTTTCTATTTTAATTTATATTGGTACCACATAATGTTTTGTAGATCTTAGAGTAGTATCTAAGTTATTAATTAGACCTAGGCATATGGAAAACTCTTGGATGGTACAATATGGTAATAAAGCAGAAAAGAGAGAAGACTCATGTCTAGCATGTAGTGAGTTAGAGCTTCCTATTTTTTAGACGCAAATTAATCTATATGTATCACCTTTAGGGTCTTTTGATGTAATTTTGGAAATCAAATGGTTAACTGAACATAAGTCTCTAGTAAATTGTGAAGATAAAGTTGTTATATGTTTGGATGACTTAGGAAATCAAGTGGAGATTAATGGATCTAAGAGACTTTTAGAGATTATAAAAATCTCGACTATTCAATTGAATAAATCCAAGAGGAAAGGGTGTGCCATTTATGTCATCCAATTAAAGGACCTTAATAAAGAAAAACTAGTATTCAATGACTACCCAATCCTTAGAGATTTTAGAGATGTATTCCCTATGGAGTTGATAGAGTTACCACCGAAGAAGGAATTTTAATTCTCAATTAATTTGCTACCAAGGACTAAGCCTCAATCGAAGGCACCCTATAGGAAACTACAAAACTATATGAGCTTAAGGCACAATTGCTGGAACTACTAAATCAAGGGTTCATTAGACCTAATGTGTCACCATGGGGTGCATTGATTATCTTTGTAAATAAGGATGGTACTTTGAGATTATACATTGACTATATGATGCGTAACAAATCTACTATTAAGAATAATTACCCACTCCCAATAATAGATGAGCTCTTTGATCAGATGAAAGGAGCTACAGTGTTCTCAAAGATAGACCCTAGATGTAGCTATCACCAATTATAGATTAAGAATGATGACATATCTAAAACATCTTTTAGGACTTGATATGGTCACTATGAGTTCACAGTGGTACCATTTAGGTTGACTAATGCTCCAACAACCTTCGTGAATTTCATGAACAACATTTTTAGAGATTGTTTAGATGATTTTGTGTTAATCTTCCTTGTTGACATATTGATATACTCTAAATCAGTGAAAGAGCATGAAAGGCATTTGAGGATAGTCTTACAACACTTGAGAGAGTGAAATATTTATGGTAAACTATCTAAGTGTACATTATTTCAAGATAAAGTGCACTATCTTGGTAATGTGATCTCAACAGAAGTGATTAAAATTGATCCTGAGAAGATAAAAGTGATAATGGAATGGTCTACACCTCAGAGTGTGATAGAAGTCAAAAGTTTTATGGGATTTTAAGGTTACTATAGAAATTCTGTGGAAGGTTTCTCAACTATAACAGCACTGATTACCTCGCTACAAAATACAGGTAAGAAGTTTGGATAGATAGAAAGGTGTGAGCAAGCTTTCTAAGTGCTAAAGCAAAAACTCATAACTGCTCCTATCCTGACCATATCAGATCCTAATGGTCACTTTATAGTTATAATTGATGCTTCTGGAGAAGGAGTAAGAGTGTTGATGTAGAATGAACAAGTGGTTGCATATGAGTCAAGAAAGTTAAAGCAACATGATTTCAACTATGTGTCGCATGATCTTGAGCTAGACACCATAGTTCATGCACTTTAGATGTGGAGACATTATCTTCTAGATAATCCCTTTGAGTTGAAGATAGATCATTTAGGGCTCAAGTATATATTTATTCAACCTAACCTTAATGTATGAAAAACAAGGTGGTTATAATTCCTTAGTGAGTATGACTTTGGAATTGAGTATATAAAAAGAAAGGAGAATAGAGTAGTTGATGCTCTTAGTAGAAGAAGACATTTGGCTACCATGGTTATAATGAGATCCAATTTGAAGCATAAATCAATTCAGAATCTTCAAGGGGATGAACATTATGAAAGAGTAAATCAAGCTTTAGAAGTAGACCCCTTAGATCATAGGTATGATGGTTATGTGATTGAGTCAGATGGACTTTTGATATTTTAGGGAAGGATGTATATTCTTAACTCAAGAGAGTTGAGTAAGTTGATGCTTGAGGAGATCCACAATGTACCTTATTTAGGGCACCCTGGAGTGACCAAGATGGTAAAAGGTTTGAGACCTTTATACTTTTGGCCTAGACTTAAGAAAGATGTGATCGAATTTGTGGCTCGATGTTTGGAATGCCAATGAGTCAAAGTTGAGCATGTGCATATAGAAATATTGTTGTACCCACATAATGTTCCTGAGCATAAGTGGCAAGTAATAATTATGGATTTTATTCAAGGGTTTCCCATGTTTAAGAATAGGCATGATGTCATCTTAGTAGTCATGGACAAGTTAACAAAAGTAGCACATTTTATTCCAAAAAATATTTTAGATGGTTCTATGGTTATAGCTAAGAAATTTGTTCAAGAGATTTTTTGATTTCATGGAGTACCTGAGATGATCATTTCAGATCGAAACACTCGCATGACATCCAAATTTTGGACAAATCTTAATATAGCTTTGGGCACAAAGTTGAATTTCAGTTCAGCATATCATCCTCAAACAGATGGTCAAATAGAAAGAGTCAATCAAGTTGTAGAAGATCTTCTCAAAATGTATTGTATGGATCAGCAGTATAAATGTGAGAAGTATCTTCCATTGGTAGAGTTTGTATATAAAAATTCATACCATGCATCTTTGGGAATAGCATCACTCAAAGCTCTTTATGGGTGTAGGTGTCAAACACCTATCAGTTGGGATAAGGTGGAGGATATAATAATGATTGGTCTTGATATGTTAAGGGAAATAGATGATCAGATGAAGTTGATCAAAGAAAAATTGAAGCAAGCTTTATATCGTCAAAAGAGTTATGCAGATAGGAATAAGATGCATAGATATTTATTAGTTAGTGATAAAGTCTTCATGAGGGTCAAACCTCAGAAGAGTTCAATTTCATTTGGAAAAGTGTCCAAACTTACTCTTCATTTTGTAGGACCATTTGATGTCTTGGAAGTGATTAATCCTACAGCATATAGACTATCTCTACCACCTACACTCACCAGAATCCATAATGTTTTTCATGTCTCTTTGCTTAAGATTTATCATCCTGATGTGTCACATATTCTTGATTGGCATGCTTTACAGGTTCAAGATCCAGGAGTGGTGTTGGTGGAGCCCACTTGAATCTTGAAGAGGCACAATGTTAAGTTGTGAAGTAGAGATGTGATACAATATAAAGTCTAGTGGGATCAATATTCAGAGGACAATGCCACATGGGAGGATGCAGAGGAGATTGATATATCTTTTCCTCATTTGAGGATATAACATAGATTTATTATTCATGCATGGATTATGATACTTTGAGTTGTTGTTATTGTTTTATGATACTTTGATACTTATTGGTGGTTGATTGATACCTTATTATTTTATTATGTAATAAGACATCGGGATGATGTCTCTTCCAAGTGGGGAAGGATGTCACGTCTCATTTTTATGGACTATATAAATTATTTTAGATTAATAAACATTTACTATTGTTGTTTTACTTTGAGTAAATTTCACGTGTTTGAAGGTAATTATTATGCAATTATATTTCCATAAATTGGAAAATAAATTTAAATATTAAATATTATCGAGATGATTATAATGTTTTATTTTGGTATGTTTTTGAGGCACTAATCTATTGACATCGAGATTGAGTATGAATGAATGCAGGTACTCATCAAAGATGAGAACATGGTTGAGGTAGAGATGTTCTAGCCACTTGGCAAGAACTGTCACAATGGTTAACCCTGATACACTCACACACTCGCATAGTCTCATATTGTATTATTTTGAATGGTTTAATAATCATTATTATGTGGATGATAAATGTGATGGATGGTTAGATACTTAGAAAATATTATGTTTTAATTGCGATAGTAAGTTCCTTTTGAATGTTTGATTTAGTCATGAATATTAATGTCTTTACGTTTTATCTTTTAAATGGTATAACTATGTTTTGAAATGACGTATTGTATTAAATTGATGTATGATTATAGATATAATTTAATCATAAATAATTAATAAATGTTTCTTATTTATTTAAATATGGATAACCATATCTAAAATAGACTTACTACAATTGTAAATTTAAATTGCAATAATTATTATATATATATATATATATATATATATATATATAAATATATAATTTTAAATACTTCTTATGTGATTTAAGTAAATATTTTATTTCTAAAATAAATAAACAATATTAATAACACATATTATGATTAGAAATCTAATTATAAGAATTAAAAGAATTATAATCCTGTCATGGAGTGACATGTAATAAATAAGCTTATTAAATTCTATTTATAAAGGTTTTTCTCTCATGCAAACTTGAACAAGACTGCATTAATATAAAAAAATAATCAAAAATTAATTTAAAAAATGCCAATAATAGGAGAGATTCAAAAATAAAATAGGGGACGACAGAAAGGAAAAGACACCCATCATAATTTTTAGCAACTATAGGCAGACAAAGAGTGATAACTTTGTCATTTCTCAATGAAATTTAAAACCGTAAACTATTCTAGAAATATCAAAAAGGGGGAACAAAACTCATAAAGGCTTTGAATATATTCACAGTAGTTAGTGAGCAGTTTATCAAAAAAGGAGGACGTGATTTTGTTTTCTGAACAAGGATAGAGAGAAAGAGGATCATCAACAATAGTAAAGAAATCGACCTTTTGGCAAGCACATATCCCCAGGTATTCTCTTTGTTTTTATTTTCATAATTTAAGGTTGCATATAACTATTTTTTTTTTAAAAATCTCTTTGAATTGTTAAAATTGTGAGACATTATTGAATGGAAAGAATTTAATATTTATTTTTATTTTTTATTTTAAAACCCTTTTTTACAACAATATATATATATATATATTAAAAGACCATAACTAGACTGTAGACATTATAATAAATTGCATAAATGAATGAATGATGTTCTTTTTATTGTATTATAAATGTGTGTTTCCATGATTTTTGCTTGGAAAAAAGGGAAATTATAGTCGATTTATAGGTGAAACGGGTTGATACTTTCTATTTATTTCTTTTATATATATATACTTATTTCTTGGAGAAAGTAGTAGATTTAATCTAGGAATGTGATTGGGTTACTATTGGGCTAGGATTCTAAATGTGGATTATCAAAGATGGCTTCCTCTTTTCAGGAATTGCCTAGTTACTATGTTTTAAAAGTTTAGATCTAAACAAGCTATCATTGAAATAGATGAATATTTTGTATATATATATATATATATATATATATATATATATATATATATATATATATATATATATATATATACACACACACACACCACATCTTATTATGAGATAAGCTACATTTCATTATTTAGAAGTGCACCTTAGACATAAGGTTGCATCGGGTGTTCCCACCTACCAATTGTTCCAGGTAGTTAGATATTTCATGCAAAGTTGGGTTTCCTTCATGTCATGAAGGGATCTAAGGAAGTGTAATTGCTTCATGGTTAGGTGGAAAAGTGCCTGAGCCATGTTCTGATCTCTCAAATTGTAGGAGAACCACTTGGTTCAGGGCGACTGGAGAGTATATTGATTTATTTATACTTGTTGTACATGATCATTGTAACTTGTATTTGGATGTTTTATGGCAAGTATGTCAATGGAATTTGTATATTATTTTATATTGCTTTCACTTGGATTGAGCACGAGATTTCCAAAGATTTAATAACTTTTATTGATTCATATTTATGAGATTTATCTTTTTCTTGTAATATTGTAAGTGAGCAGATTAATTACATTATTTTACTTTCGATTATTTATGATGTTGTAATTTAAATGAATTATTTACTTTATTTAAATTATTTTCTTTTGTGATGGTTTGAGTGGCTTTATTTATAGATATGGATCTTGTCTTATGGAGAAGTCTTTTGGATGCATAGAGAGGTTGTGTAGCCTAGAGTTGACTTGTTTTTGTTATCCTTACATACTGCAACAACCTCTTGCAAAACACCTTGACCAAGGGAGAGATTGAGGCTTGACAGGTTTGTATTCAAAGGTAAGTATTCCTAACTTTGTTTCTCCTTTTTAATATTAGATATATTAGTCTTTTTACTTCTCTCCCATGCATTAGTATTTTCTATACATTGACATGAGTATAGATCTTCTATACATTTTTGCTTTTTATGTTTATTACCCCCACTTTGTGCCACAAGATTTAGTGAGCTCTAGATTATATTTTAATTTACTTGTCATTTACTTTGGGAATATGAAAACATAATACCTAACTAAGGTTATTGCATAGTTTCACTTGACTAGAAGTTTTGGAACCCTCTCTAATTATGTTATTATGGTAAGAGATCCTTTAGTTAGCTCTAGCTGATCCATATTGATCATGACCCCAAATATTTAATGTATTGACAATCAAAAGTGTAAATAGGATTTATCTTCTCTAAGTTAATATTGATTAATAAATCAGTTACATTTTCCTTTACATACACTTGGCACCATCACAATATATTGTGAATGAATAATATAATATTTGAACTACTTAATAGTTTTCAAAACTACATATACATGTTTCTCTTCTAGAGAATATTTTAACTCATGGTCCTAGAGACTAAAACTCATTAAATCAATAGGAGATTTAATACCTTCATCATTCTTCTAAATCAATATGGCTAAGAGAGTATGTTCTAAAGCATAACAATAAATGATGAACTTTTTTTAAAAATATGAACAAACCAGAGTTGATGCACAATCAATAACAACTTTTATTTTCTCAAATATTTCTTTTCCATAATTACTCCATAGATTTTTCCTTTCATCATCTCATCAATATGTCTGGTGAGTTCTACAAAATCAGGGAAAATCTTCTTTAAAAAATCACTTTTATGAAGAATGAATGTACATGTGGTTTACTAGTTGGTAGAGAAAGCTTCTGGATCGCTTTAACTCTCTCTAGATATTGATCCCTTATTTGAAAATAATGTGCCAAAGAAGTTTCCCTTTAGTCACCCCAAAAATAGAATTTTTAGGATTGAGGTAAATACCATGAAGTCAACACTTTTTGAAAACTTTTTCAAGGTATTCAAAGTGATCTTCTCTCTTTTTTTAAAACACTATGAGATCATCTAAGTAAACCACAATTATCTTGTTCTTCAAGTCTTTGACTGCAATATTCATGGCTCTCTAAAATGTAGCTCATGAATTAATCAATTTAAATGGTATACATTGATCTTATTTGTTAACCTCATTTTGATTATAACCTAAGAAACCATCCAACATTGATAGCATTTATGAACCTATAACTGCCTGAAGGACTTGATCCATAACGGGAATGGATAATTGTCTTTGAGAGATTCTTAATTTAAATTTATAACATTAAACATAAATTCTAATGTCTCCATTCTTTTTATAAATTGGTACTATATTGGCAATCCAAGTTGAATTATGAATAGGAAAAATAATCTATTCATTCAACATTTTTTTAATATCTACAAATATTGGTCTTGTGAACTTCAGATTGTATTATCTTTATTTCTTTTTGAATGGATTAGCATAAAGTTTTAGAGGAAGTATATGTTGCATTTATTTTAGATGAAAATACTTTATATCTTCATATGAATATGCATGAATGTCTATATATTTTTTAAGCAAGCTGACAAATTTTCTATTTTCTCCTAGTGAATAATATTTCCCAATATTAACCAACCTAGGTTGTTTTTCAGAGCCAATGTTCACTTTCTCATAGTCTATCAAATTGAGGGAATATATTTGTATCTTTCTTTTGATGAACTTGGAATGATTATCAAAAAGGTCTTCTAATGAAACTAGGCCTTTAGGAATCTTATTCCTTTTTAGTTTGATTATATCTTCTTCATCTTGTTCTTCAGCAATGCCTTCCTTATGAGTTTGAGATGAAGATTATATGTACAATGAATCACTACCTTCAAAATATATATTTCAAAACACATCAAATTTTTGAAAGAAATGATTTATTAATCATCATTGAAGACTTTTCAGTTCTCTGAATTATCTTGTATACTAGATCGATAACCAATTCAATTATATATTTATCTGTATCAACTTTTGAATGTGGAATCAATAATGAATTTGATACTACAAGTATGTCTATTTTAGAATTATTTTGTCTTCAGATAGTGTAAATAGAGAACACATCAAAACTCTCTATATTATCCTACACTTTGTTTATAAGATGCCTTTACTTGATGCTGGCCTTTGATCTATTTTACGATAAGTTCTACATCACCCAACACTTTCAAGTTTTTAGTTCTCATTTTTTCTACAACCTGTAATCCAAATAAGAGTGTTTCACATTTTTCATTTTTGTTAGTATAATAAAACAATAACCTATAAAAGAAATGAAATATTTCATTGCTCTAGAATATTAGAACAATTCCCACACCAAATCCTATTAAAGAGAAACTACCATCAAACTCTAATGCCCATACTTCATTGGGATTGATTTTCATGATTTCTGGCATATCCAAATATTTTTATAATATCAATAAATAATTTCCTATACCTACATCTTCATACAATATATCCACCCTAAGGTCATCCAATTTTTAAATGTATACTTTGTTTTCAATTATGGTTCAAGGTGTTATTTCACTCCTTTGATTTGGATCATTGTATGTGACATGTATTACTGAATTTCACCACCAAGTTCCTTATATAATTTTCTCTCTAAGAGAATATCATAGGTAGTTGGGATATAAATTACCATAAAGTTAATCTTAATACTCTTCTGAGGGAAAGAATTTAGGGCAAACTGAATGTCTTTGATTTGGCCAACAAGTGGAATTTTATTTGCTTCCATTGCGTAATAATGACCAATTTTTTTGGTACAAATCAAGCCAAGGGCATGAGCAACTTTGGCAGGCATTATATTATCAGATACCCCTGTATCAATTATACAATTACTAACTTTACATCCCTTAAGGAATAGTGAAATATAAAAAGAGCCAACCTTATTAGACTTGGAAGTTAATGTTGCCATGGATTTCACTAAGATGTAGAAGACAAGATGGTTAATATTCCTTTGACATTAGTCTTATTTTGATTAGGATTTTTGTCTTTGATAAATTCTACTAGCATCTATAGTTATCTGGATATACTCTCAAATATTCAACTTGTGACATTTGAATTTTAGTTTTATTGATATGTTCAATTGTATCAAAGGTAGGTAGACTACCATAAGAAGAACATTCTACAGGCTGAAATATATTTGCATTATTATTGATTAAAAAATTACCATTTGAATGACCATTTGTAGTAATAAGGGAGGGATCACATGTTTTATCCATTGGCTAGTTTCATTTTATCTGAACAAGAGGTAGTGTTCTTTGTGAAAGAATAACTTTCATAGATTCTTTTTATCCATTATTTTTTTTATTTTGAGCTCTTGTGAAATTGTGAATGATTGATTGTTCATGTCTCTAACATTATCTTTTTAATCATCTAAATTATATTCCAAGAATGCATTTGTAAAGTTATCACCAAGTTCTTAAATTTCACTCTTGAGGATCTATATTTTCTAATTCACTTTATTCTTCAACTTCTTGATACCCAAGTATTTTTTCCATTTCTAAAACAACATTCATAAGTAAATTTATATTTGGTTGTGGAGGAGCTTCCAAAGTAAGCTTCTGCTAAGGATCTTGGAATAGATCATGATTACCTTGAAAAGGAATATAATTCCTTCTAAGAATATCTTGATAAAGAGCAATGATGGTTTTTTGAGAAAGTTGTTTTTACAAAGTTGTTATATCATTAGCCATTTTTTACAAAAAAATTTTATTATAAAACTGACCTAATCTATGTGCCTTATCTTTTGATGTTTCTTTTTTTATTCTCCCATCCATTATCATGTCATCTTTGATGTCAACATCTAATATATAGGATGCATTCAAATTGGTTACTCTGGTCCTTCTCAACTAATAACTCACTTCTGATAATTGAGAATTGATTAAGAAACATTTATGATTCTAATATGTTGGCTTAGTAGTTGTTGATATTTTATGAAGTAACTTGTTAAATTTAGCTATGAAATATTTCATGGGTTCATAATCTTATTTCTTAATTTGAGTGAGTTGAGGCAATAATGCATGTGTATATTCTACTAGTTTGAACCTATTTTCGAACTTAATTTTCATATCATTACAATTGGTTACAACTCTTAGAGGAAGATGATAGAAACAATCTATTTCTCTAGGTTGTGGATATGGTTGAGTGGATCCACTAGGAGTTTTGACGAATAGTCTTACTATAATATCTTCATGTTCAACTCCCAGAATTCTACATGCTATGGAGAAAGTAGCAATATTTTTATCTGAAAGTTGTTTACCATCACTTGAAAATTTTAGAAATTTATTCTACGAACCTTTTAGAAGTTCATGTAACTATCCCAAAGCCAATAGGCTATACATGTTATCCCATGGTTGAGCCATGGTTGGAAAGATTATTTGTAATAGGATAATAACACCTAATAAAACAAGGACTTAACTTGTGATTGTTATTTCTTATGATTGTTTATCTTTCTTAAAATTTTCAGGGAGACTAACTAATTTCTTGAGTTTACCTTTTTGTTCAGAGTTCAACTTGAATTTTGAGGCTTCTTGCAGTTAATAAAAAGGATCAATTTCACCCTTTGATTTATTAGCTCTAGTGAATCTTTTTTCTACCATTTTTTATACTATTGATGAGGGCTGATCCAAATTGAAGAATTATTTGATTTGGTCACCTTTGTCGAGCTCTACATGCAACTAGTGATTTAGCTCATTGTGTCAAAATGACACGCTCTTCTTATTCTTATAATACCTAAGCAACTCTATGAAATTGTATTGAGCTAGTTTTATAATCCCATATAAATGATCTCAAATACAATGAAATATCTTCTTACATTTCATTTAATCAATCAAGATTTAGCTAAAGTATTGGTGCTTGTACTATTTAAATACTCATTAGAATAAACTCTTACTATATAAATTCTTTGAGTGGCTAAATGAACTACTCTTCATTCTTTTCTTCTTGAAGTAATTTCAACATTTTTTCAAACAATAGCAGTGCATCTCTGTCTATATTTATCACTACGGTGAGAATATTGAATTGAACGTAACTTGTTTTTATATCCCAAGCTAGTTGTTGAAGACTTAAAGCAATATCCTCTTTGCATCTTCTATCCAATTCAAACTAGGTTGATGATTAGGGTCTTGAATAACCAAAATAGTGATAAGTGAAATTTATTGATTTTGAGTTTTTGGATGTGCTCTATGGGCTTCCCTACGTGTAATAATTCTTTCTTCACAATATTATTCTTGATTTAGAATTACTAGAATAATTTGAAACTAAACTAAAAAAACTTTATTAGAATTCCAAGTGAGTTTTTTTTATATTTGAAATAATATCCAACTGTGTAGATTATTCTAAATCTAAATCAAGTTGATAGAGTGGTCCTTGATTTGATGGCAAAGTAATATGAACCAAAATTTTAGAATGTAAGTTACATGAGTGTTGCATAAATGTGCCCCATGGTGAGCACCAAAAACTATTGGCTTGAAAATTTTTCAAGATGACAAATGAATGTTTTTCATCAATAGTCATGAGACAAAGTCACTCTCCTATTAACAATGGGAGCTACTTTTATAGAAAGGCAAAAAAGATGCAGTAAAAGAAACTATTCACAGTAAAAATGACTTTTAATATGGTAGTAATTTTAACCATAAAGTATGAAAAGTGATAGAAAGAGAATATGAAAGGAAGGTAATAGAAGAAATAAATATGCATAGAAAAGTAGAATAATAACAGATCCAGTGGGCTAAACTTAGAGACTCACTAGAAATGTCAAAAAGGAGGATGACTTCACTAGAAGGAAACATTTATCATTTAATGGGTAGGAAAGACATTACATATTCATAAGAACATAAAACATACATCAAAATAATTGTCTATTATTGATAACAATAATATGACAACTATCTTGTATTTCCTCATAAAATTAGAATTTTTTACCCCACCAAAGTTTCATTAGTTGTATGAATTAAGAATGTAGATTCAAAGAAAAAAATATACAGTAAAATCCATATATTTTTTTACTAATTAATCATAATATCAACAACATTTTCCAAGAAAATAATTAAATATATATGGATGTACACACATACATTGTCTATGAAGAGATTTCAAACATAAAGTTTACAAAAAAATTCCTTATATTGATTCTCTTTGAGTTGTAGATACAATCTCCTCTTTATATGTTTTGATAGAAAAGTATAAATGTTAATAACCTTTACAAAACTAGGTGGGTTATAGTGCATAACCACTTTTTTTTACTTTTTAGAAGATTGAAAAAGTACAATAGTAAATTTACACATCTTAAAAACTTGCAAAAACACATTAGGCAATTTGCACAATTAGAAAAAATGTGTTGGCATTTTTGCTCGACTTTAAAAATTAAAATAGCAACTTTTCACAACTTACAAAAGTGTGTTAGAAAATTTACAAGACTTAAAATTTGCAAAGGAAACATACTATGTGCAAATTACTATTACAAAAATATGAAAATAAAAAAATGCAAGAATGACTCAAAAAGTTCCAAGTAGGAAACTAGTCAAATTTTAATGATGAACTATTCTTGTTTTTATTCATTGAGGATGATCTAGATCTTCTTTTTGTCTGATTATGGTTTCTTCTCTTCGTATTCGTCTAAAATTTTGTAGGATTTCTACCACTTTATCTTCATTTAGGCCATTTGAATATGTATCATCCATCTTTGCATTACAATGTAGATCAACCATCTTTTGAGTTGTTCCTTGAAGTCTTTTTAACATCACATTGAGATTATCTAAATTATTCTAATATTTGATCAACATCTAAATCGATCTATAATTGAATAAAAATTTAGGAGTTAGGATTTTCTTAATATTATTTTTGAATTTATTGACAATGATTTCCTCATAAACCACTTTCCCATTATCATCAGTGTATGTGCACTTCAATTTTTCTACTCCTATTATTTCAAGGAGGGCATCACCTCCTATTGACTTAGAATCATTGATTTTCTTTAATAATTTCTTTGACAATATGAAACCTAAACTTATCATCTCCTAAAAATTTAGTGAGAGATACAACTTATTCTTCTTGAACGAGGTCATCTAGACAACTATAGGAAAAATCTTCTAATTTGGGAAGCAATCCATTCCATTTTTGTACCTCCTCAACATACTTATCTTCATCTTTTGTTGTTTGATCATATTTTGACTGGATTTCAAAACACATGGTCATCATTGTATGAATGGTAGTGACACCTTGCTATAAAATTTTCTCATACCATCCTTTTGTAACCTTGACCATATGACCAATTTATTATAAAGCATTCAATGTGTTGGTGTCTAAAATTTGATTCATAATTAAATGGGAAGAAATAATTAGTCTTGCAAGTTTCTATGCCACTAATGTCAATTGTTTAACCTTTTCCCTTAGTTAGTTGACTTTGTCTTGGTCCATTTTATAAAATAATGTGTCAATTGCAGATTGAACATTTTCCTTCACACCTTCCCTTGTGGCTTTCCCAAGTGTATCTTTGTGATTTAATAATCAAAAGCCTCAACATTGTCTTTATATTTCTCAATAGGAGGGACTGATACTTATGTGTATCTATCCCCTTTGATCTATGATTACTCTAAAACTATTCTAGGATTCTTCTATGCATGAGGAATATTTTTCAAAATATTGAAATCAATCTCATGTGGATGCACAATTTGATTTCTTTTCTTGACTATCGTATTCAACCAATCAGGGACTTCTGTACTATGAGATTGTTGCACAAGAGCAATGTTAGATTCATTTTGAGTCTTAGGAGGAGAAAGAGGAGTTTTCAAGGCTTGAGACTTTTCTTATAAAATTTTACCTTCCTCTTTTTCTAATGTATCAGTTGGAGTTTTAGGAGAATATTTATGAGGCAATTCAACAATTTGAGAAAGAGTCAAAGGTAATGAAGTATCACGCTGAGAAGGAGAAGAAGGTGTAAATAGAAAGGATGTATCTAAATCTAAAAACTACTATGCAATATTATTTATCAAGGTTTGGGATTGAGCAAGAGTATTAGGAGGAACTTCTTTCGAAATAGAAATGTTAGGAGTACTAGATTAATTTTCACCTAGCCTTCTTATTTTAATATTGAGTGGTTTTTTCACTGGAATAGCTTCCATGATGGCTTTAGATTTTATTTTTGATTTAATTTATTTTAAATATTTATTATTTCCTATTGTTGAAGATGCTCATATTTTTGCTTGATATTGTTTTTAAGCACTTCCCAATATAATCTCCCTCATAGGAGGAGGAAATCTTACTTTATCAACATTAATACTTTTACTTCACAACCATTTAAGAATCCTATTCAACACCACCTGGGTCATGTTAATGACCGAAGTAGATTCTTTTTTATGCCAATCTACTTTTGAAAGAGGTTTTGATTCACTTCCTTATTCTTTATAAATAGGGTCCAATTCATCTTCATCATCCATTATTTTTTTCGTGATTTCTACTATATCAAATATAATGACCTATTCTAAATTGAATCATGAGTAATAATGGATTCTCACATCTCTTTCATCATCATAGTCCATCTAAAAGTCTTCAAATTTTATACATGTTGATGTGTATAACCACAAATATTTTTAATTAAGCCTATGGCATCAAAAGAAGGTCTATTTTTGAATGATCAAATACTGACATGGGTTATTTCTTCATCAATTAATTTTAATTTAGCCAAAGAAGCATAAGTGCACCAACAAATAGAAATAGAAAACTTTATTCAAACTTATGTTTATTAGATAATAACTTATGTGTCTTAGTAAACTACATTACTAGTTCTATTAAGGCCCTTTATCATCTACATACCTTGGAAGCATGTGTGGAGCAATCTCACAATCATAAATTTTTAGATAAGTGAAAGTTAGTAACTATATAAACCAAGCTCCCCATCTATAAATATATGTAATATATTGAATTAATATCCTCAATTTGTATGGTTTTGGTTCAGTCATTTGAATCACATATTGTAAAAAAGCATCATTTAATCTATGAAATGATGTGTACTTTCTTTCAATATGATTTGGGGATAGAAATCATATATTTTTGCATTTTGCATGTCACCCATTATATTCAAGCCATTGTAAAATATTCTCTTGGAAATATTATAGACGAGATAAGAGGTCATGTAAAACTTAGAAGTGGTATTTACCTTTATTAGTTTCTTGTGAATAGAATCATTGATCATTTCCAATTGATGTATTGCTTGTTTTGATAAATGATACACACACACACATGCCCATATTTGAAACTTTATTGCAATCAGAATCCCCACTACTCTATGTAAGAGTGTGATCATATCATTGACTTCATTTATGAATTCTAACCTATAAAATATTCTTAAGAATTCTTCTTGTTGTATGCTTTGGTTTTGTCAACCATTTTTTGTTGACCCACTTAAAACAAGAACTAGTGTGGAATCCCAAAATTATTGAGTAGATGTTGGAGTCAAATTAACAAATGTTTTTTTATTAGGTAACTAAATCAAGTGATCAATATGATATATACCAAATCACAAGATATATTCTCCTTTTGAATTCCTGACTTCTCTCTTCTTTGCATCATAATGTTTATCCATTATTAGGACTAGTTTTTGGCACTATATTGTAACTAGGAAGGTAGTTTCTTGAACTAATTCACTATCATGGATGCTTTGACCATAATCTATCTTATGAACCCCACTTATTTTATTCCAAAAATATTTCATGATGAGGTGACCTAGATCAATATATGTTATTTCCTCAACATTTGAATCTAGGTATGAGGGTGGAATAACCACTTGAAACTAATACTTCATGTTTGTGTCTTATTTTGATTGAGAACCCTTTTTAGGAGGAATCTTGTTCAAGGTTATTTTATTTGGAGTCTCTTTGATTTGGGTCTTAAATGTTGACATCTGATGAAAACCACTTGCCTTTTAAAATAACTAAAACTTGAGTTGACCCTATGAAGAGAGTAGGAAATTAAATGTGCTCAAGCAAGTAGTGGAGTTCAGATAGTGTTTATTTCCTTTATGTGGATTCTAAAGTATGTTTGAGTAAACTATGGGTTTTGAGGTGTGTTTATGTAGAAGGTGGAGTCCACGGGTCTATTTGATAGAGGATTAGGATCTGAGAGGTGTTTGAGTAGACTTTGAAGTCTACCTATGTCATGAGCAGGGTTAGAGTCTATAAAGGTGTCCATCAATAGGTCTAAGTCTAGCAGTGATCCAATCAAGGGAAAATTTTGATAAAGTTTTAAACAATGCTTGGTGTTTGGTGAATTTAAAGACCAAGATTGGAGTCCACCAATATGTCTATCAGAGATCGAGATTTGATAATTGTATAAATCAATGGCAAAACTTGATAAAATGCATTAAGGAAAATGGAATATACAATGTGTTTTAGAGAAACTTCTAAAGGAGAAGCTTAATAAATTTGAGCAAACAATGTTAAAACTATGTGAATTTATATGTCGATTTGACAAACATAAACCCTAGCTTTTGTCTTTTGATAACAAGCTGAAAAATAAGAACCCTACAATGGTAATGATAATGATAAGGTAAGATTATAAATAAGCGTAAGGAGGAATGGAGGGTGCAAGGAGGAAGGATAAAATTAGTGAACAAAATAGAAGTAATGGAAGGAATTAAAGCAAGATTTGAAAGATTCATCCATGTCAATATAATAGCTAAAGTAATGGTAGTCATTTTAGGGTGCATCTACTAGCATTGGGATCCATGGGATTACTCGATAGTATGTCAAGTTTTGAGGTCTACATTAACAAAGATCAGAGTCTATGTGTGCTTTGAACAAGGGTAAAATCTAAGGGGTATGTTCATAGAGGTATTGGGATCCGTCGTGTGTTTGGACATGCATCAGATTCTGGGGACTATTTGACAAGTTAATTCTACCATGTGCTTGAGCACACATCAAGTTCTGACATGTGCTTGATCACACATCAAGTTCTAATGTGTGTTTGAGCACATATCAGTTTATGACATGTGTTTGAGTACATGTCAAGTTTTAGTGGTCTACTAGACAAGTGACAAAAATCTACCATGTGCTCGGTAAGTCATTAAATTTTGATAAAACAAAGGAATTAAACAATTTTTATCATTTCCTTCATTGACCTTCTTGACTGGGACAAATAAAAATAACTTTGACCAATTTTTTGACTCATTGTGTCTTTTTTTATTGATTACAATCAAAAGACTTATCATTTTTATTTTTTTGACTTTCATTCAAAAACTAGTACAACATAGTTTAGGTGTATATAGTGTGATCCTTATATTATAGAATTTTAGAGAGCATATACCATAATCAATTTTTAGAGTAAGAAAAGGAAAAAATATAGATCTCAAAAGTACAAATCGGTCAATAGAGTTTTCAAAGGAATAAATTTGGGAATGAGGCACTAAATAAAATGTATAGTGAAATAATACGACAGTAGGAACTACAAAGATAGTTAATGACAAAGGATATCTAATGTCACGGTAGTGCCAACCATCAAAAAAAAGATGGCATTCATAGCATAGAAAGTCATTATAGGAAACATTGAAAAGGTAAAATCACACACAAAAACCATCAGACTTAAAATTAAGGAGAATAACGACGTGAAATGAAGATTAAGGAATTAATGATGGTGTCAATAAAGATTTGGTAGTTAGATTTATATTAAATCCAATGAAATGAGGGGAAATCACACTTGAAAAAATAGAAGTAACTAATTAACTTCTGAGATTCAACTTTTAGCAAAGTTTTTGATGCAATTCAACCACAATGAACAAAAAATGGAAATGCACCAAATCCTTGTACCAATGTTTGATGCACAAAAGGAAGATATGGGTATTGATTTATCAATGAGGAAATATAAATGGCATGATATATATCCATTTAAATTCATAGATGTAACCAACACCCAACCACAATTAGCTATTTCACAGTCAAGAGCCCTTACACTACCAGATAGACTATGAAGTTCAAATGCAGAAAGATTGGTAAGACTACCTATCTTAGAAAAATTGGATGAAGTAATGATGACTATCTTGAGTCAATATAATAAAGGCAACATACATATTTCCAAAGACATGATTATTAAATCAATGTTGTCACAATGGTATAGGCTACTTGATTACCAGTAAGAGGAAAATCACAAGTGCCCTACAAAACCAAGAGTTTGTTGATCCATTCAGATATAAAGGAGACATACATCTGAGCATCAAGATGAATCCCCATTGACCAAGTGATTGATGCACTTATGTGAGTATTGATAGAGTACATAAGGAATAGGTAATGATGGACTACCAAAAGTGTGAGATAAGATGCCAAAGGAGAATTTGATATAACACATTGAATAATCAGGGTGGAAGAAGACTTCAATTGGTCAAATTTTCTCATCTAAGATCTCATCACCAATATATAAAAGGTATTTTTAAGAACACTGCAGGGCTTTAAGTATCAATTTTTTTACTACTTTTATGTTTTACATAATTAAAATCACCAGAAAGCCAAGTTGCATCGAATGTGGATTACTATTTGATAAATAAATTCACAAGCATCACCTAAATAATAAATAGAAAACATTATGCATAACTTGGGATGTTCAATTAATGGTGGATCTAAATTCATGGATTAATTGACTCATACCATCAGTGCCCCAAGATGTGCTCAAATACTTACAGTGAATTGTTATTGTGATAAAATTTCATAATGGTGTCTAAATTCAAATCCATGAATTAGACAAACTACCAGTTATGCCTCTCAAATTATTCATCGATCCTAATTATGCCAAGGCATAAGTAATAATGTAAAAGGCATTGGTTGTAATATTAGTGAAACCATTATGATCTATGCCTCTAGTGGTAAAAAACCACCACAATCAATGTAGACATAAGCCAAAGAGCAGCCATAACCTCAAGAAAGTGTGTTCACATAGAACAACCCACAAGCACAATGCTCTTCTTCATAACAAGTAATTTTAGGAAAGCACAAATATCTAGATCAATGACCTTCACCACCATCAAATAAGATTTGTATAACTACTATGTGGCTCACAAATAAGTAGATGTCAAAGATCCCAATAGAGTATGAATTGGAATCATTAAGAGTCACACCAAAGGAAGTCTACAAATCACTATTGGAGGACATAAAAAATGATGTCTATGAGGAAGAATAATAAAATATTTTTTTTAAAATTTGAATCCTATTTGCACTTTTGAAGTGCACAACATTATCCCAGCCATTTTTTGGTGAAAATACCTATGCTTCCTCCATCTATCATTAATTATATAATTTCTTAAGAGTAATAAGCAAAACACAGAGCGATAAACATTTTTTATGAAGGATCACTAGGCCACTACTCCATCATGATTCATGGCCACACAAGACCAATCCATAACCATAAATTCATAAATATAAGATGTTGGTCAAGAAAATATATTTGAGGAATCCAACACACAACACACAATTCCTTTGAGGTCATTGACGAGCAAACCTTGAACACATGACATATCTAGGGATTTTATATCCATTATAGAATGCATGGGAACATTAATTGTAGCATAAGATGCTGAGAAGGGATCTAAATAAGAACAAGAATAAAAATCTATCATGTAGACTCACATATCAAAAAGTATAACAAGATTTTGGTTCCCCCTGCTTGTTCAAAAGTATATGTGTATAAATGCTAAGTGGTTGTATCTTTGTCTCCTTCCCTACCACCTTCACCACCATTGTCATCATATTCTCCAACATCACTGTGTGAACCCTTAACTAGTGAATCTTTGGCAACATGGGTGTACTAAAAACAAGCTTCAGTAGATCAGACTCAAGCACAAAAATAACTAGAATAAACCACGCGCTAAGAAGATACTGTAAAACAACAAGTGCAGGAAGCTATGAAATCCAACACTGATGCCAAGAAGGTTAAGGCTGAGAATTATATATATGGATTACAAAGATTATTATAGCAATCATTGTTCATGAAAAACACAAGAAATGCATAAATAACTAACAATCTAGGCCAACTTGTTCAACAGGGTGTGCAAATGACAATTAAGAAGTCAATAAAAGAAATAAAACATACATTACCTTCCTAAGAGCATCCCACCATCCATATGTGACTTAAAACATTTTTTTACCCTTGATTTGGTGCTCAAGTCTTCAACAATGGTACAAAGCGAGCTCCTCCACCATCTGAAGAACACCTAGTATAATCTAGGCTCATGATATGAGATCAAATCTATGCTTATCAATGAATCTATCCTATTGCATATAAATCATGATAATCAACCCAAAGAAAGGTTGTGGAGAGAATCTTACATTATAAGTTTACATAAAATTAACTTTAAAATGGTGGTCTTGGCCCTCCTATTTATAGATTTTCTAAATTGATCAGGATCAACCATGATCGTCCATTTCAAGATCAAGATATGTGGCCATGAATTAATCCAATTATGTAAATAAAAATCCATAAATATACTCATAATAATTTGGGAGGAAGGGGCATTAAATAGGCATGGAAATCCATAATTCTAATATTTATTGCATTTATGGCTTATGGATGCCACCCTAAAAATGACCTCGCTTGATGATGCAGTTAATAGGAATCATTTTCCAATAAATAAATATTCAATAACCTCCATGGAATTCTTACTTAAGTTCATAATTTGGTTTAATTTTCTTAAATAAGATTAATCAATTTTAGTGCAATTCTTTGGAAATTGGTGTACTTCATTAATCAAACTGGTCAAAAATTTATATTAATGGGTCATAATTTGATTAGAGAGGAATTAGAAGATGATGTTAGTTTTAGATTAAGGTAAAAATAGGTTTTGAAGGGGCCCCGAAACCCTGTACAAATCAAGAAAGATAAAATGTTACAAACCGCCAAGGAAGGCAAACCAACTGAAAAATAGTAACAAGACCAGGTTTTAGAAGGCCCTGAAACCTCAACAAAACCAAGTTTAACACCCTGAAACCATGCTAAAACAATATTACATTAGCAACTAGCATAAATCGTGACAAAAGAACCCCATAAAATCATTGGATTCTCTCTCACCAAGAAAGAAGAAGACACCGTCAGACCCAGCAATAGTGACGGCCATACCTAGGATCGACCCCTCAACCCCTGCAAAATGTGCAACCCAAAACGCCCCGTCCCGTCGCCACCACCGCCCAACCCGTCCACCCTAAAGTCTGCAACGATCACCCCCTACACAAGAGGAAATGCCACCATGGCAATCTAAATATCTCCAGAAAAACAATGATCTGCTCAAAATAGGGTAATGGTCAGCACGGCAGCCACAAAATGAAAGACCGAGGAAAAATACAGATCCACGCAATTTTCAAGAACAAGGCTCCTCCGCAGCAAAGGGTATCTCCTTTTACCCCAAACAGGGTGTCGCATCTCAAAAACAAACCATAAAGGAATCAAAGATTCCCCCATCCAAAAACTATTTACTTTGAAAACCAGATCGTGGTGGCCGTCCAACTCGGATTAGAAAACCAGTCCAAGTTCCAACCACAAACAGAGATCCGAAGCAAAATAAAGAAAAAACCGTGCAATAAGGGTAACACTTTTTGCTCCGCGCTAAACACCCAGAAGATGATGTTAGTTATGTACGGACTGTTATCCCATTTAGGACATTTTCAACACAAAATAACACATGCACATATCTTGTGCTTCTAAATTAAAATAAAAGAGTGATCTAGCGTACCAAAATGCATTTTCACCATTTTAACACAAAATGATTTGATCAAAGTTAATAATCACATTAAATACATTACCCTATTTAAGGATACATTAGCCTAAATTAGCACTTGTATATGACAAGCTTGAACCATTTAGTGCACTTTTAGTGATTTTGGCCTAATTTTTGCATTTGAATACATTTCGAGTAAGATTGACAATTTTAATACAAATGGAGTTAGGAACTAGATGTCTATATTTTACCCCTATTTGAGAAGGCATAGTGAGACATTCAGTGAAGCAACATCTTTTCAAACAAAATAGTTGTCAAGAAGAAATTGGAAATGACCCATGATGCCCCATCGAGAGGACATACTAGGATGAAAGAGAAGGATGGACTCTCAAAAAAGAGAGAAAGTGAAATTAATCCATGGAACAGATTAAATATAAATGAGCTAATGCTTGCATGATTTAATTATATCAGTGATCAAAATATAATTAGATCAAAATGGGCCCCAAATATGGGGGGAAAAGGAAGGATACAATCTAAGAATATAAGCAACACACTATGAACACACCCAAAACTAGGGTGTAAGCTTCATGCTTACAAAATGATCAATCTCAAGACAAGTTGCGCATTAAAACATTGCCAAAATGAGGACAAAATTCTGTAGAGCTCATAATTAGAAAAATAAGATAAGTGCCTCCAAAGATAGAAGAAATAATAATGTGCTCCTATAGAGAAGATTTGATTATGTGATAAATAATTTTTCCCCAGTAGGGCTGATTTTGATCACTGATAAAGAATGGCTTGCCCCTGAAGGCCAATTTAGATTTATGACTAGTATAAATGTTGTGCCCCTATAGGGTAGATTGGTAAGCAATAGCTCAAGGATATAATCTATTGGATAGATTAAAAATGAGTGGGTACAAACATAGATGTGATGGTATAATGACTGGACTATTCATAAAACTAGGCATACAAGGATGCACAAAGTGATGAAAGAGATGAAAATAATAATGAAGGTGGCCGAACTGACCCGAGATACATCATGTATCCAAGCGCTACCTACATAATCCAAATGGACCTCAAGCCAATGTAGTTCACCCAAAAGTGGGAGAGAATGGAATGAGAGATGAATAAAACTAACCAACATTTGATTACACTCATAATGTATGTCAAGAGATGCACATCTAAGCATAGAGTCAAGTGTGAGATAATCCATTTGTACCTAGTTTCATTGGTGTTCTTGAGAGATGTTCATTGGAGTTGCATCGATGTTGAGACATAGAATCAAAGCATAAAGTGATTGCTATTACAAAATAAATTAGGCATCATAAGTATGAATAAATGATAATGACATGGAATTTCAACTATGATGAGCCATTAAAATGTGAATATTTATAACTAAGGATAATGATAATAATTTACCAAAACTAGAGTTACAACTATTTACATTTAAACAACAACAAAAAAGATAGAAAATTAAAACATAAATGAATTGAACTTAAAATCAAGATATGAACAATCAAGATTTAAGTAGGAATGAGAATGTTTAAACACAAATCAAGAACAACTTAATGTTGGGGATCAACCAACAATAGATTACACTTGTGAAAGCAATAAACGCAAAAATAAATCAGATAAACAAATAACTGGAATGAGATAATAGCAAGAACAAGAGATACAAGAAACCACCCTGAAAACTTGTAATAAAAAACTCTTTACAAAATGAATACAATTGAAGAAAACTTCTTTCTTCCACACCTCTCCTAGATGTATAGATCTCTCACTAGATCTCTATTCCTCAAGAGCTTTCTCTCTCAAGAACAATCAACTCCAACAAACCTAGATTGATTCAATTCTGTATTGTTCTTGAACAATCACACACAATGAACTACTACAATAATTCACACAAAGCTAAGAAGATCTAATTCTACATATAGAATTAGGAAACTTGAGCATGCACTTACAACAAATAGTTAAGCCTCTTGAACAAGGGCTCTAAAAATAATATTGCTAATAATAGAGACGTGAGCTTAAGACTACAACTTAAACTCATCATGCAAACACTCGCTTCTATCCTCGAAAATAGCTTTCTGGACGCACAGGTAACCGACGTTGGTTCCTGCTGCTTGCTTGTGACTGCCATCGGCCGACCCACTGCTGGCGTCGGTGCCTCTGCAACTGCACCTGGCCGACGTCGGTTGCTCCTGACCGACGCCAGTGTCTGTGTAGACCCGAAACTATCAAAGTGTGCTTCTTGGTGAAGATTTTAGCTCCACACCCTAACAATCTCCCACTTGGAGATAAACAGCTGCACCAGTACCTGTACAGCAACATCTTCTAGCTCCTCCATCTTCAACTCAATCATGAAGACCAACAAAAGTTGAATGAAAATTCAACTTCTCCTTTGTAACCAGCTTGGTTAACATATCAGCCGGATTCCTATCTGTATGGATCTTCTCCAGCTTCAACTCACCATCTTCCAATACCTGTCGTATGAAGTGATACCTTAGCTGTATGTGCTTTGTTCTTGAATGAAAGGCTGAATTCTTAGCCAAATGGATTACACTCTGACTGTCACTATACAATCTGCAACTCTCATGCTCCCTACCAAGCTCATCCATGAACCGTGTCATCCATATCATCTCTTTGCTAGCCTCTGTGGCTGCAATATACTCTGCTTCTATAGTTGACAAGGAAATAACCTTCTGCAACTTAGATATCCAGCTAACCGTTGTTCCACCTACAGTGAAAACATAACCTATAGTGCTCCTCCTACCATCCAAATCACCTGCCATATTTGAATCTACATAACCATGTAGAGAAGTATCTGAACCTCCATAGCACAAGTGCCTACTGCTGGTTCCTCTCAGATATCTAAGGATCCACTGAACTGCTTTCCAATGTTCCTTACCTGGATTGGCCATATACTTACTTACAACTCCCACTGCTTGGGCAATATCCGGTCTAGTACACACCATTGCATACATCAAACTCCCTACTGCAGAAGAATATGGAACCTTACTCATGTACTCTACCTCATCATATGAATTAGGACATTGTTCTTTACTCAACTTAAAATGTCCAGCCAAAGGTGTGCTTACCAGTTTAGCATCCTGCATATTGAACCATTTCAACACCTTGTCCACATAATCTTCTTGAGACAATATCAACCTGTGATTTTTCCTGTCTCTTTTAATGCTCATGCCAAGGATTTTCTTTGCTGCTCCCAAATCCTTCATAGCAAATGTTTGAGCTAATTTCACCTTAAGCTCAGAGATATCCTACATGTGAGATCCTGCAACCAGTATATCATCTACATACAACAATAGAATAATATATCTACCGTTATCAAATCTCTTGAAATACACGCAATGGTCAGATTGACACCTACTGTAGCCATGCTCAGTCATAAACCTGTCAAATTTTAAGTACCATTGCCTAGGAGCTTGCTTGAGGCCATACAAGCTTTTCTTCAATCTGCACACAAACTTCTCCTTACCCTTGACCTCAAATCCTTCTGGCTGTTCCATATAAATTTTTTCATCCAAATCTCCATGAAGAAACGTTGTCTTAACATCTAGCTGCTCAAGATGCAAATCCTCAAAAGCAACCAAAGACAATGCAACCCTTATAGAAGTCATTTTAACAATAAGAGAAAAAATCTCACCAAAGTCAATACCTGGCTTTTGTGCAAAGCCTTTTACCACCAATCTGGCCTTATATCTCATCTGTCCATTCTCACCTTCTTTCAACCTGTAGGTCCATCTGTTCTTGAGTGTTCTCTTACCAGCTGGCAATTCAACCAAATCCCATGTTTGGTTCTCTCTTAAGGACTCCAACTCCTCAACCATGCCACGCTCCCACTGACTCTTGGACTCCACCTGTATTGCTTCTTCAAAACTCTTTGGTTCTCCACCCTCAGTTAGCAATAGATAAAATAAAGAAGGAAAATATCTAATTGGAGGCTTACTCACCCTTTCTGACCTCCTGATGGATGTCTGAGACTCATTCACAACACGCTATCCACCCAAATTCTCTGACAGTGACCGACCTCGGTCACCTCCAGACCTGTTACTAGCCGACGCCGATTCTGTATGACCGACGCCGATGCCTATCCTACCGGCGTCGGTCTCTGTATGGCCGACCTCAGTTTTTGTTCTGCCGACGCCGGTCCCTAACCTGCCGACGTCGGTCTCTGTGTTTTTCTGCAAGTGATTATTTCTTTTTCCCACGAGCTCATATTGGACCTTCACCTCGTCCAATTCACCATTACTCTGCTCAGATTGATTCAGCTTCCTTAGCTGATCACAATACATCACTCTTTCGTTGAAAATAACATCACGGCTCCTAATTACCTTGTTAGTTTCTAGATTCCACAATCTGTAACCAAAATCATCTGAGCCATAGCCAATAAACGTGCACCTCATAGACTTAGCATCAAGCTTCTTTCTATTTTCTTTATCTATGTGCACAAAGGCTTCACAACCAAAAACTTTGAGATATGAGAGATCTACCTTTTTACCTGTCCATGCCTCTTCTGGAATACCACCATCCAGAGCTGTAGAGGGTCCTCTGTTAATCAGGTATACTGCAGTGTCAATAGCTTGTGCCCAAAACTGTAAGGGCAAGCCAGCATGCAATCTCATACACCTTGCACGCTCTATTATTGTCTTGTTCATCCTTTCAGCAATACCATTCTACTGAGGTGTCCTTGGAACCGTCCTTTGCCTACAGATTCCATGCATGTAACAATAATCTCTGAACTTATAACTGCAGAACTCACTGCCATTGTCAGATCTCAGGAACTTCAATCTTTTACCTATTTCATTCTCAACCATAGCTTTCCAAATCTTAAAAGTCTCAAATACATCAGATTTTCTCCTAATACAATAGATCCATACCTTTCTTGTAGCATCATCTATGAAAGATACATAGTACTGTGATCCTACAATGGAAGCAACCTGAGCCGATCCCCACACGTCTGTGTGAACAAGCTGTAACTTATGCCTCTTCTTAGTAGACTCAGTCTTGAGAAAACTAACCCTTTTCTATTTTCCAAATACACAGTGCTCACAAAACTCTAGATCTATGCCTTTTAAATCTAAAAGCATACCTTTGGACTTAAGAATTGACATCCCCTTCTCACTCATGTGGTCAAGCCTTGAGTGCCACAATTTAGCATCCACATCTGAAGTAGATAATACAGAAGGATATTTGTTAGTAACACAATTACACAAATAGAGAGTACCTTCTCTCTTACCTCTGGCCATAACAAGTGCACCCTTGGTCACCTTCTAAGATTCTGTTGTGAGAGTTACTGTACAACCCTCATCTCCTAACTTTCTTGTAGAAATCAAATTTCTCTTCAAGCTAGGAACATGCATCACATCTCTCAACACCCATGTGTTGTTGTTCTGCATCTTCAGCTGCACTTTACCTTTGCCAATTATTTTACAGGGCTCATCATCCCCTAGATACACTATTCCAAAATCTCCATGGATATAGTCACTAAAATATTCCCTGTTAGGGGTAGCATGAAAAGATGCACCAGAATCTAACACCCAAGATTATATAGTATTATGCAAAGAGAAAATTAAAGCATCTTGTGCAATACCTGCAACCTTGGCTTCTTCCTTTCCTTCGTGTTGATTGTCCTCCTTAGGATTTGACCAACAATCTCTGCTTATGTGCCCCATCTTTCCACAATTCCAGCATTGTGGCCTTCTGCCATTTCTGGATTTAGATCTGCCTTTCCCCTTAGATTTGGATCTTGATCTGCCTTTCTTGCTCTTCTCTTTCTGCCTCCCCCTGCTCTCAAAACTTAAAGTGTTCCCAGATGTCTCTTATGTTCTTTTCCTGCAAATTTTCTCATTCAAGATAGCACTAACAACATCCTCTACTTTCAAAATATTTGATGCAGATGCAGTATTACTTACTACCATTACTAAGCCATGCCAGCTTTCAGGCAAAGAACATAATATTAAAAGAGCTTTTATTTCATCATCAAACACTATATTGACTGAACTTAATTGATTCACAATTCCATTGAAATCATTCAGATGAGTAGAAACATATCCACCTTCATTCATATGCAAATTAAATAACTGCTTCATAAGATATACCTTATTAGAAGCTGAGGGTTTTTCATACAAATTTGCTAACGTAGTCATCAACTCTACCGTAGACTTTGCCTGTGATAAATTAGATATCACAGTGGATGCTAGACTCAGTCTTATAGACCCCAAAGCCTTTCTGTCAAGAACTTCCCATTCTTCATCCTCCATGTCTTTGGGCTTCTTTGCAACCCCACCTAATGGTAAGTAGAGATCTTTCTAATACAGATAATTCTCTATCTGCATTCTCCAATGTTGGTAATTTTTGCCATTGAACTTTTCTATTCTCAATTTACTTTCATCTGCCATTGCTTCTCCCACTCAAATAGAAATCCCTGCAAAAACCCTTGTGAGAACCTGTAATCAATACACACTACACAAATCTGAACCACCTATTATTGAACCTGAGCTCTGATACCACTTGTTGGGGATCAACCAACAATAGATTACACTTGTGAAAGCAATAAATGTGGAAATAAATTAGATAAACAAATAACTAGAATGAGATAATAGCAAGAACAAGATATACAAGAAACCACCCTGAAAACTTGTATTAACAAACTCTTTACAAAAGGAATACAATTGAAGAAAACTTCTTTCTTCCACACCTCTCCTAGATGTATAGATCTCTCACTAGATCTCTATTCCTCAAGAGCTCTCTCTCTCAAGAACAATCAACTCCAACAAACCTGGATTGATTTAATTCTGTACTGTTCTTCAACATTCACACACAATGAACTACTACAATAATTCACACAAAGCTAAGAAGATCTAATTCTACATATAGAATTAGGAAACTTGAGCATGCACTTACAACAAACAGTTAAGCCTCTTGAACAAGGGCTCTAAAAATAATATTTCTAATAATAGAGACGCGAGCTTAAGACTACAACTTAAACTCATCATGCAAACACTCGCTTCTGTCCTCGGAAATAGCTTTCTGGACGCACAGGTAACTGACGCCGGTTCCTGCTGCTTGCTTGTGACCACCATCGGTCGACCCACTGTCGACGTCGGCACCTCTGCAACTACACCTGGCCGACGTCGATCGCTCCTGACCAATGCCGGTGTCTGTGTAGACCCAAAACTGTCAAAGTGTGCTCCTTGGTGAAGCTTTTAGCTCCACACCCTAACACTTAATAACATGAGATCAATATATAAATAATCAAGATCCATTTGGACCATTAAGATGTACTTGAAAAACAAAACAAAAGAACAAGACCAAACAACAACATAAAAGACTAGAGAAAAAAGAAGAAACAACCAAAGGAAAGAAATAAATAAATGAAGAGGCAAGAAAGCACAATAAAACACTAATAAAAAATCAAATAAGCACACACAAACAAGAACAATGTTAGTGCAGTTTGAAAATAATTGTTTAGGTATTTGTAGTAGAGGCGTTACTTTCTATGACAACGTAACAAAAATAAGGACCCAAAGTTGCCCTATAGATGATAGGGAAACAATGAAAAATAAATAGTGGAAGAAAAGGAAAGGAAGGGGGATGGCCGAGCTGAATCCAGATGTACAAGACAAGTGGACATTGCCTACATAGTTCCATGGATGCATGGCCCAATATGAAATTTAGGCTAAGTGTTTTTCTCCCAAGAAGTGGGATAGAAGAAAAGGATATGACCAAAAAAACTTGATTAATTTTGTAGAAGAAAAGGGAAGATGAGAATGGTCTTGCAAAGTAGCAAGTCAGTGGGATAAATGAGAATGTTCTTGCAAAATAGTGAGCACAAAGGAGATCAGAATGTACAAAAGTGTAAGACAATGTTTTTATTCTTTTATGGATTGTTTTCTAATGTTTTTGTGTTTTTAGGATAAAAATATATGTAAGGGGGAACCAACTAATCAAGGAGATGCTTGCAAAGAGTAAAAGTTCCAATAATAGCTAAGTTAGTTGCAATGGCACATGCTCACAAATTGACAATAGTGAGGTCCTAATAAGGCAATAATGTCTACCAAATAGTATCAAAATAGAACAATGTGTAGCAGAAGATAAAATCTGAAGAACCATGTAGCAGGAAAAAACCATATGTTATGGTATTTGTGTTCATTTGTCTATAGAAGCAATTACAAAAGACCATTCTTATTGATCTACTTTGTAGAACAAATCGATTGTATTCATAATGCCTATGAGTCATAATCATAATCATGATCATAATTGGTCAAGGGATAAAAGTGTTTAGGTTACAACAACCCAAGACATGAAAAGAATGTGTTTCTCGAAGAGAATGATCCAAAATGAATAGGATCCAAATGAGGATGATACAAAATGAATGTGGTCCAAAAGAGGATGGTCCAGGGTGGGATAAAATGTATTTAGAGTGCCAATGGTCCAAAGCTTTTAATGTCCAGAGTCATGAAAATAATATGGTTTTCGAAAGAATAGTCTATGATAGGTTAAAATGAATATGGTCCATGAGAGGACGGTCCATGGTATAATGGTAGGAGAAAATACTTTAGCACAAGTTACCCCCAAGTAACATGTCTTGTAGACAATGGTTCAAAGTTGTCAAGTATAGAACCTCTTAAGATTGGTGGGGATCAATCAACAAAATTGATTACTATATGAAAGCAATTATATGCGGAATTAAACCAGATAGATAAGTAACTAGAATCAGAAATAGCAAAGAACAAGAGATACAAGAAACCACCCTAAAAACTTGTATTAAACTCTTTACAGAAGGAATTACAATTGAAGAAACTTATTTTCTTCCACACCTCTCTCAGATGTACAGATCCCTCCCTAGATCTCTTTCCATCAAGAGTTCTCTCTCTCTCAATCAATTCCAACAACCTGGAATGATATACATATACAATCTGTATTCTACTTCTACAGTAGTGTCTACTAAGCTATGAAGATCTATCCCTAATATAACTTTAGAGATTCATGAGCATACAATTACAGCCACTAGATGCACCTCCTAATCAAGGGCTCTAATCAGTTCTACTTAAATTAGAAATGTGGACTTACAACCAACACTTGATCTTTACATGCAAACATTCTGTTCTCGCACGAAAATAGATCTTGGACACATGTGACTGACATCGGTCCCTGCCAGTATGTCTGTGACCGACGTCAGCTGCCTCTGGTCTGTTCCTGACCGTTGTCGGTGACTATGTGATTCCTGTAACTTGCAACTTTGCTCATTGGTGAAGCTTTTAGCTCCACACCCTAGCAATCTCCCACTTGGAGATAAACAGCTACACCAGTACCTATACAGCAACATCTTCTAGCTCCTCCATCTTCAACTCAATCATGAAGACCAACAAAATTTGAATGAAGATTCAACTTCTCTTTTGTAACCAGCTTGGTTAACATATCAGCAGGGTTCTCATTTGTATGGATCTTCTCCAGCTTCAGCTCACCATCCTCCAATACCTGTCTAATGAAGTGGTACCTAAGTTGTATATGCTTTGTTCTTGAATGAAAGGCTGAATTCTTAGCCAAATGAATTACACTCTGACTATCACTGTATAGTCTGCAACTCTCTTGCTCCTTTACAAACTCTTCCATAAACCATGTCATCCATATCATTTCTTTGCTAGCCTCTATGACTGCAATATATTTTGCTTCTATAGTTGACAAGGCAACAACCTTCTGCAACTTTGAAATCCAGCTAACCGCCATTCCACCAACAGTGAAAACATATCCTGTGGTGCTCCTCCTGCCATCCAAATCACCTGCCATATCTGAATCTACATAACCATGTAGAGAAGTGTTCAAACCACCATAGCACAGATGCCTACTGCTAGTCCCTCTCAGATATCTAAGGATCCATTGAACTGCTTTCTAGTGTTCCTTTCATGGATTGGCCATATACTTACTTACAACTCCCACTGCTTGGGCAATATCAAGCCTAGTACAAACCATTGCATACATTAAGCTCCCAACTGCGGAAGCATATGGAACTTTCCTCATGTACTCTACCTCATCATGTGAATTAGGACACTGTTCTTTACTCAACTTAAAGTGTCCAGCTATAGGTGTGCTTACCGATTTTACATCCTGCATATTAAACTGTTTCAACACCTTGTCCACATAATCCTCTTGAGACAAAATCAACCTGTGATTTTTCATGTCTCTCTTAATATTCATGCCAAGGATTTTCTTTGCTGCTCCTAAATCCTTCATGGCAAATGTGTGAGCTAATTTCACCTTAAGCTCAGAGATATCCTACATGTGTGATCCTGCAACCAGCATATCATCTACATACAACAACAGAATAATATATATACCATTATCCAATCTCTTACAATACACACAATGGTCAGATTGACATCTACTGTAGCCGTGCTCAGTCATAAACCTGTCAAATCTCAGATACCATTGTCTAGGAGCTTGCTTGAGGCCATACAAGTTTTTCTTCAATCTGCACACAAGTTTCTCCTTACCCTTGACCTCATATCCTTCTAGTTGTTCCATATATATTTATTCATCCAAATCTCCATGAAGAAACGTTGTCTTAACATCAAGCCGATCAAGATGCAAATCCTCAATAGCAACTAAAGATAGTACAGTCCATATAGAAGTCATTTTAACAACAAGAGAGAAAATCTCACCAAAATCAATACCTAGTTTTTGTGCAAATCCTTTCACTACCAACCTGGCCTTATATCTCATCTGTCCATTCTCACCTTCCTTCAATCTGTAGATCCATCTGTTCTTCAATGTCTTCTTTCCTGCTGGCAATTCAACCAAATCCCATGTTTGGTTCTCTTTCAAGGAATCAATTTCCTCATTCATGCCTAGCTCCCACTGACTCTTAGATTCCACCTGTATTGCTTCATCAAAACTCTATGGTTCTCCACCATCAGTAAGCAATAAATAGAATAATGAAGGGGAATATCGAATTGGAGGTTTACTTACCCTGTCTGACCTCCTGATGGGCATTTGAGACTCATTCACAACACGCTTTCCACCCAAATTATCTGGCAGTGACTGACCTTGGTCACTTCCAGGCCTGTAGCTGGTCGATGTTGGTTCTACCTGACCGACGTTGATTTCTATATGGCTGTCATCGGTTCCTGTATGGCCGACGTCGGTTCCTTCTTGACCGACGTCGGTCTCTGTGTTTTCCTGTCTGTGATTATTCTTTCTTGCAAGCTTATTTTGGACCTTCACCTCATCCAATTTTCTATTGCTCTGCTCAGATTGATTCAGCTTCTTGAGCTTATCACTATACATCACTTTTTCATTGAAAACAACATCACGGATCCTAATTATTTTGTTAGTTTTTAGATTCCAAAACCTGAATCCGAAATCATCAGAGCCATAGCCAATAAATGTGCACCTCATAGACTTAGCATCCAGCTTCTTTCTATTTTCCTTATCAACATGCACAAAGGATTCACAACCAAAAACTTTGAGAAATGATAGATCTACCTTTTTACCTATCCATGCCTCTTCTATAATTCCACCATCTAGCGTTGTAGAGGGTCCTCTATTAATCAGGTAAACTACAGTATCCACAGCTTCTGCCCAAAACTCTAAGGGCAATCGAGCATGCAATCTCATACACCTTGTACGCTCCATGATTGTTATGTTCATCCTTTTAGCAACTCCATTTTGCTGAGGTGTTCTTGGAACAATCCTTTGCCTGTAGATCCCATGCATATAACAATATCAGTTGAACTTGTGGCTGTAGAACTCACCACCATTGTCAGATCTAAGGCACTTCAATCTCCTGCCTATTTCATTCTCAACCATAGCTTTCCAAAACTTAAACATGTCAAAAACATTAGATTTATTCTTAATACAATAGACCCATACCTTTCTTGTAGCATCATCTATGAAGGAAACATAGTACTGTGATCCTCCAATAGAAGAAACTTGAGCTGGTCCCCACACGTCTGTGTGAACAAGCTGCAATTTTTGCTTCTTCTTTGTTGACCTAGTCTTGAGAAAACTCACTCTCTTCTATTTTTCAAAAATACAGTCTTCACAGAAATCTAGATCTATGCTTTTCAAATCTGGAAACATACCTTTTGACTTAAGAATTGTCATTCCCTTCTCACTCATGTGGCCAAGCCTTTGACGCCACAACTTTGCATCTACATCTGAAGTAGATAATATAGAAGGAGAATTATTAGTAATACAATTACATAAATGGAGAGTACCTACTCTCTTACCTCTGGACATTACAAGTGCACCCTTGGACACCTTCCAAGATTTAGCTGTGAAAGTTACTGGACAACCCTCATCCCCTAGCTTTCCTACAGAAATCAGATTCCTCTTCAGGCTGGGAACATGCATGAGATCTCTCAACACCCATGTGTTGCCATTTTGCATTTTCAGCTACACTTTTCCTTTGCCAACAATCTTACATGGCTCATCATCCCCTAAATAAACTATTCCAAAATCTCCATGGGCATAGTCACTAAAATATTCTCTATTAGGGGTTGCATGGAAAGATGCACCAGAATCTAAAACCCAAGATTCTATATTATTATGCAAAGAGAATATAAGAGCATCTTGTGTAACAATACCTGCAACTTTTGCTTCTTTTTTACCTTCATGTCGATTGTTCTCTTTTGATTTTGACTAGCAATCTTTGCTTATGTGCCCTATCTTTTCACAATTCCAGCATTGTGGCTTCCTACCATTTCTGGATTTGGATCTTCCTCTCATCTTTGACTTAGACCTTGATCTCCCTTTCTTGCCCTTCTCTTTCTGTCTTCCCCTGCTCTCAAAACTTAAAGCGTTCCCTGATGTCTCCTCTGTGCTTTTCCTGCAAATTTTTTCATTCAAGATTACACTAACAACATCATCTACTTTTAAAATATTTAAAGTAGATGCAGTATTACTAACTGCCATTACCAAGCTATGCCAACTTTCTGGTAAAGAGCATAAGATTAATAGAGCCTTAATTTCATCATCAAATACTATTTTGACTAAATTTAATTGATTTACAATTCCATGGAAATCATTTAGATGATTAGATACAGATCCACCTTCCTGCATTTGCAAATTAAATAACTGCTTCATAAGATATACCTTATTAGAAGCTGAGGGTTTTTCATATAAATTTGTTAAAGTAGTCATTAACTCTACTGTAGACTTTGCATGTGATAAATTAGATATCACAGTAGATGCTAGACTCAATCTTATAGATCCAAGAGCCTTTCTATCAAGAACTTCCCATTCTTCATCTTCCATGTTTGTGGGCTTTTTAGCAATCCCACCTAACGGTAAGTATAGATCTTTCTGATATAGATAATCTTCTATCTGCATTCTCCATAATTGATAGTTCTTGCCATTAAACTTCTCCATTTTCAGTTTACTTTCTTCTGCCATTGCTTCTCCCACTCAAACAGAAATCCCTGTGAGTAACCTGTAATCAATACACACTAACCAGATCTGAAACACCTATTAGTCAAACTAAGCTTTGATACCACTTGTTGGATATCAAGCTCTAAACCTAAAACCAGGCTCTGATACCACTTGTTGGGGATCAATCAACAAAATTGATTACTATATGAAAGCAATTATATGCAGAATTAAACCAGATAGATAAGTAACTAGAATCAGAAATAGAAAAGAACAAGAGATACAAGAAACCACCCTGAAAACTTGTATTAAACTCTTTACAGAAGGAATTACAATTGAAAAAACTTATTTTCTTCCACACCTCTCTCAGATGTACAGATCTCTCCCTAGATCTCTTTCCCTCAAGAGTTCTCTCTCTCTCAATCAATTCCAACAACCTAGAATGATATACATATACAATATGTATTCTACTTCTACAATAGTGTCTACTAAGCTATGAAGATCTATCCCTAATATAACTTTAGAGATTCATGAGCATACAATTACAGCCACTAGATGCACCTCCTAATCAAGGGCTCTAATCATTTCTACTTAAATTAGAAACGTGGACTTACAACTAACACTTGATCTTTACATGCAAGCATTTTTTTCTCGCACGAAAATAGATCCTGGACACACAGGTGACCGACATCGGTCCCTGCCAGTCTGTCTGTGACTGACGTCGGCCGATCCTCTATCGATGTCGGTTGTCTCTGGTCTGTTCCTGACCGTCTTTGGTGACTGTGTGATTCCTGCAACTTGCAACTTCGCTCATTGGTGAAGCTTTTAGCTCCACACCCTAACAAAGATGCACAATGTTCATGGGCTTTAGAAGTTCTTAACCATTTAGAGTATCTAGTCTATATGCCCTTGATCCATAGTTCATCATGATAATGTATGGTCCTAGCTAATTAGGTTAGAACTTATCTTTTTCTTCCATTCAGCATTTGTGTTCTTATGGTTATATTTCAAGACCAAATCACCAATCTCAAACTCTCGAGGGAGAATGCACTTGTTGTAGCTTCTCTACAATCTTTTCTGATAGGCTTGAAAGTTTTATAGAGCAGCCAAATGCTTACTATCAAGAAGTTATAGTTATTTCAACCTTGAGACTCTTTATTCTTCATCATCTTCAATATGCTCCAAATATACTCGTAATGAAGGTAGCTTAATCTCAATCAAGATAATAGCTTATGTGCCATAAACAAGGGAGTATGGAGTGGCTCATGTAGGTGTTCGATGACTGGTTCTACAAGCCCAAAGGGTAAGAAATATTTGCAAGTGCCAATTACGACCAACATCATTCATAATCTTATTTAAAATGGCTACAATAGTCATATTTGACACCTTAGCTTATTCATTGCCTTGCGAGTTATATGGTCTGGATTTTTTGTGCTTGATTTTGAATTTTGCACAAAGGTCTTTTACATCTCTAATTACAAAGGATCCACCATTATTAGATATAATGTGAGATAGGATGTCATATCAGCATATCATATGGTAATGAATGAATTTGGCTATCTGCTTCTCAGTGACATAAGTGAGAGGAATGGCCTCAATTCACTTAGTAAAGTACTCAATAGCAATTAAAATGTGTTTATAGCCATCTGATGATGTTGGGTTTATTTTCTCACTGAGATTGAGGCCCCAAGTAGAAAATGGCCAAGGTATTATGATTGGCTATAGTGGTAAGGAAATTGCATGTATCAAATTTCCATGTTGTTGACATGGAACACATTTCCTCACATAATTGGAAGCATCTATCTCTAATTTAGGCCAATAATAACCTATTTTGAGGAGCTTTTTAGCTAGGACTACACCATTGGTGTGGGCCCCACACATTCCTTCATGAACCTCCTTAAGTGTTATCTTGGATTCTCTCGAAGATAAACAATGAATTAGCATTTCATCATAGCTTTTGAGAGAGAGCGTGTTTCCCAATAAGGTATAATGGGCTAGACAGTGAAGGAATAGTTTATGTTGGTTATTGGATAAGATAGGTGGAAAAACTTGATCATGGAAATAATTATTATAGTCTTGATACCAAGGTAGTTCAGGTGGGAGATTGGGACCAGCAATGGTGCATACCCTTTCTGAATCTAGCATAATATGTGTAAGTTAGAGAAGATTTTCAATTAGAAATTGATACTCTTTAGCTATGCCATCAATTTGTATCATTGACCCAATTGTTGACATTGCATCGATAGATCTATTATTGGCCTTTGATACTTATTCAAACTATAGATATCTAAAATGAACCTTGAGATTATCAACAATTTTCTTGTAAGGTACAAGCTTTTCATCTCTAGTTTTATATTGATTAGTGGTTTGATTGATGATCAATTAGGAATCACCATAAATCAATAAATATTGAATATCCCATTGTATGGTAAGATGAAGTCTTGTGATCAATGCCTCATGCTCGGCCATATTGTTGGTACAATAAAATTTGATGTGGAATGCTTTGGTAATCATATCCCCTTGCAATGTAATCAATAATATGCTAGTTCTAGATCCACAAAAAGTGAAGGAACTATCAAAATATAGTTTCCATTATTCAAATTCACACTGCACTTCTTCCACTGTCATGATAGAATCATATAAAAAGTTGAATCTGAGTGGTTGAGTGTCTATAATAGGGGCTTTTTCTAGTTGATTATCAATAGCATGCCCTTTGATAGATTTCTAATTTTGATGCTCAACATCAAACTTGCTTAAGAACATGTCCCATTTAGCCATATGTCCTATGAGAACTGCTTTGGATAATAAAAACTTGAGAGGATCCACCTTAGTGATGACAATAGTTTTATTGTTCAGCATATAATGTCATAACTTTTGGGAAGTGAAGACCATAGATAAACACACATTCTCAATAGGTGTATAATTGTGTTCATAAGCCACCAGTGTATAGATTGAATAATATACTACATGTTCTTTACCTTGATCATCATGTTGGTCCAAAAGTGCCCCTAGTGCATGCTCAGTTGCTGATATGTAAAGAAGTAGTGGTTGTCCAGGTGTTGATGGTCTCAAAACTGGTGGGTTGGCCAAATATGTCTTGAGCTTCACAAATACTAACTGACAATCTTCATCTCATTGAAAAGTGACCCCTTTCTTCAAGAGATGAGTAAATGGGTGGCACTTATCTACCAGTTGAGAAATGAACCTAGGATTGATTGTATCTATCCTTGCAGGCTTTAGAGTTGTTTAAGATTTGAAGGTGGAGGCATTTCAACAATAGCCTTGACCTTGGCAGGGTCTGTTTGGATCCCTCTTTATGATACAATGAAACCTAGTAATTTCTTTGAAGTGACTCCAAAGACACACTTCTTAGGATTCAGGCAGACTTTATATTCATGAAGCCTCTCAAAGATTCTTCATAGAACGTCAGGATGTCTAGCACATGTTATTGATTTTGCTAGTATGTCATCAACATAGTCCTCAACAATATCATGCATCATATCATGGAAGATGACAGTCATGGCACATTAATATGTGGCTTCAGCAATCTTTAACCCAAATGGCATGACTTGGTAATAGAATGTTCCCCATAGAGTGGTGAATGCAGTCTTGTGTTGATCTTCTTAGGCTATCTTGATCTGATTGTATCTAGAAAATCCATCCATAAGGGACAACATCTCATACCCAGTAGTAGAATCAATGATCATGTCAATGTTGGGCAGAGGAAAATCATCTTTTGGGCATGCTTTGTTGATATATTTTAAATCCATACAAAGACATATACCCTATGGCTTCTTGTTGACTATAACTATGTTTGATATCCATTCAGAATAGTTTAGTGGTCTAATGAAGCTTGTTCCCAATTACTTCTCCAATTTGGATTTTACCAAGAGGGCAATATGTGGATGCATCTATCTCAATTTTTGTTTAACTAGTTTGGCATCTAGATGAATAATAAATCGATACACTACCAAGTAAGGGTCTAAGCCTATCATGTTTGAGTATGCCCATGCAAAAATGTTAATAAAATCCATCAGAATGGATATAATGTGTTCATGTTCTACTTCAGTAAGGGAATCTTTGATAAATAATTTTTGGATCATCGTATGTTCCCAGGTTCACGTCAACAGTGTTCTCTACAAGAATTGTAGATCCATATTCAATAATAGTAGGCAAGGTGTGATCATGATCATATTATTCTTCTACAGGTTCTTGTTGTTCCTCTCAAAGCTCTAGATAATGTGATGAATCTAAATCTTCCATTTTAGGTAATGGTCAGGTAGCAAAACTCTCTATAAACTCAAGAGCAAGATTCTCAAACATTTGTTGTTATTCTGAAGAGATTCTTGTACTGGTTATAGAGCTAGTACTTAATGGACCTTGAGCATCTTTTGAGGATGAGAAAACTTTCCCATCCAAGAGTGCCTAAAATAAGTTTTCACTCAAGGGCTTGTCTTTTTATTTACTTTTTCCATAATCAACAAATGCCTCAAAGAGGTTTTCACCTGAAGATATCGATGTTTTATCTTTGTTATGACCAAGAAAATTTACCTGATCCCCAAAGTAGGTAGAAGGATCCAATGAAAAATCAAAGCCTTGTTTGTGATCACCAATGGACAATCCATCTCTTAAGCCCATGTATTCTACAATTGATTCTTCATTTTGAAAGTCATCAAGGCGTATGCCCAAATTTTTTTGTCCCAATCAATGAGTTCAGGATGGAAAAGGCATAGGGAATAATGATGTGTTAAGGCCATAATGGCATTTTGATCAGATAGATCCAAGCCAACAAGCTCATCAAAAGGGCTATAATAGGATGTTATATCATTACCAAGATTCTCATCACTAGTTGATTCAAAATAATCACTATCAAAAGTCATGAGGTCACCCCCAGGCGGTATAAATCTAAGACCATGATTCAAATTAGGTACTCTAGATGATAAAGGTTCTAGGATTCCTTGGGCTCATGGGCCAAGGCCTTTTCTTGTATAATCATAGTTATCCATGATCTAATTAGGGATAGGATATTATATATTCTAAAATCAATCAAAAATGCCTTCAAAATATAACTAGTCTCCTTCAGTTAAAGCCTCTTTATCCTATTTTGGAGAAGTAGCAAGTACAAATACCATAGGTGGTTTCCACTATTCTTTCTTCTATTGTCAAATCAAGTTGGGTCTATTTGGGATTTTGGAAGGTTCGGGTTTACCAAATGTTTTAGTAGACTTTGGCAACTTAGCAATATGGAAGGCATCCTTGAGACAGTATGTGAAAATTCCCACATCTTTAATAACAACCTATTTTGCAAGAGTTATGGGAAATGGATCAACCAAAGTGAAAGCAAGGAAATTAGGGTTGATATAATTGAGTGGATGTGGATGTGAAACTATCATTTTTTTCTTATTTTTAATGAATTCAGAACTAGGATAATAATTATAATTATGGAACTCAACCTCAAGATGTTTGCAATACTGATAAGGCTTTTGATCGACAAGAATAGTGACCTCGATCCCATCATGGGGAAACTTAAGGTACTGATACAAGGTGGAAGGAATGGCATGTACTTCATGAATCCAAAGATGACCAGGAAGTATTTTATAAGGTAACTCAGTGTCCATAATATGTAATAAAGTGTGGTGGGAAACAGACCCAACAATGATCAATAAATAAATGATACCAGAAGACTCCCTCTTGATGTTGTCATAAGCCTTTATGGTGATCATCTCTAGCTGGATATCCTTCACAGTGTAGCCCAATATCTGTACTAGTTTGAGGGACACTATGTTCATCCCTAAACCATTATCTATAAGAACCCACTTGATCTTATGGTTTTCAATTACTACCTCAATATACAGTGGGTTTTTATGGTTCAGACCTAGGGTGGACATGTCTCTTTGATAAAATGTAAGTTGTCAAAATGAAGACAAGTGTCCCACTAGTGTTTGGAACTATTTAAGATTAATATCTTTAGGAATAGTTGATTCTTGTAAAAGGATATTCAAAATAGTTCTATTGACTTAAGATGTACATAAAATATCTAAAATGAAAATCTAAACAAGGGTATTACTTAGTCGATCTGATAGACTATAAGGCTTTTCAAATTTAGGACAAGATGGTTTAGTCTTGGTTGGCATTGTATTTGGATTCAAATCTAAAGTTGTGATGTTCACATTGGGTTCAATAAAAGAAGAGGGAAAAGGGTTGTGAAGGGTAACTTGCAAACATCTAATTGTGACTGCACAACCTAGATGTGGCAAGGAACCATTATAATCATAAGATGAAGGAAAACAGCCTTGGAGGGTGACTCATGGGCATCTAGTTGCATTGGAGCAATTTTTATTAATGAGGAGCCATTATAATTAGAGGAAGGGTATTGTCCAAAAATAGTAACCCGTGCAAATAGAGTCACAATAGAATTGTACAAACTCGATACGATGTTACTAGAGGGAGAGGGTGTTGACCCTTTAATAGTGGGTCTAGTACTATGAGGAGTATGAGATGGTTCATGAGTTTTGATGGTAACAGTGGCAATGTGGGTTACAAAAATGCATCCCACTACATTTTTATAGTCATAAGGCATGTTGTTGTAACCCAAGTTGTTAGCATGGGTATTATGATCCTGATTATGATCGTGTTGGTTACTATTTTTATGGCATATCCACTTGATTTGTCTATTCTTCAAGTCCCCTTTTCATCTTATTTTGATAAAACCATATCCATTTGATTTATTTATTCTATGAGAGGTGCCTCAAAATGAGATGGAAAAGGGACTTGAAGAATAGAAAAATCAAATGGATATGGGCATATCTCATCAAACTTATACTTCTTGATCCTATTTTTAGTCTCTAAACATGACATAATCTCCTTCATAGAGTTTCACTCTTGCATGTTTGGTGCATTCATGGGATGAAAATATTTTTTTTGGGGTGTATGTGCCCTTGCTACTATTGTTGGGGTGGTATGTGCACCTATTGTTGCATGGATTTATTAGGGATATACACCCTACGACCCGCAACTTGGTTTTGGTTTGCTCCTTGAGTCGAGTAAGTGATCCACTGATTCTTTGGAATCTATTGCCTTAAATTATATGTGCTCTATTGATTTTGAGGAGTCTACAGTTTATTTTCCAAATTACGTGTTGGTTGAGATGAACTAGCCAAAGTGTTTTTTATGATTTATTCAATGCATCTTGAATGTTTTGGTTTTTGGTTTTGTGAAGGATCAAGAGCTTCTTGGTGAGTTAAAAATGTATGCTCCATGTCTAGTGGAGCATGTTGTAAAAAATTTTGGGATTTAGGTTTTTCAATTGAGACATTTTTATCCATCGGTGTCATGTTCTCAACTAGATTTTATGTTGGTTCAACCACATTCCCTTGTTCCTTAGAATCATCATTGTGGATTGATGTAGCAACTAAAGAGTATGTCAAGTCTGTGATAAGTTGGTCTACATATCATGGACTTATCTTCTTAATCTTGGTGATAAGATCTTGATTGATAGGTTTTGACTCTATAAGTATTTCCTTACCTTTTCTAGAAGGTATGTTTGTTTTTAAAATGTTTATAAAGGATTGTTCTCATTGTTGCTCTCCTTCTCTAACTAAGGTATGTAATTGTTCTATGGGAAAATCCGAGGCTAGTTTAGCACCAGATTCAATCAACCTTAGGAGGGCTTCATCCTTGTCCTCTTGGGGTTGATATTCCAAAAAGTCTTTCTCAGATCCAATAGTTGTGGGAATGTATTCAAAGACCACAGAATTGTCTTGACCATCATCAAAGTGTTCCTCCTCATAGTTAGGGCCATAAGATACCCCACTATGAGTGTACCTTTGAGTCATGTCTAAAAAAAGGTTTGTTCTCTATGTTTGACTAAATTTTTTTTTTTAAATTACAAATGTTTAACAAGGTATGTGTTTTGATCTTTTCTAAACAAATGACAAGGTACCAAAGATACTATAATAAAAATGAGGTGGTGTAGTACCACACAATTATAAGAATGTGCTCCTAAAATTACTCAACCTTGTGTAGGGTTGAAACCATATAAATCGAAGGAGGGTATGATAACTCAAAGACCTAAGTGTAACCTAGTACACTAAATGTAGGTTAAGAGATACATCAATACCGTAAAAGCTAGTTTAACTTTGATGAGTTGCCACTATAAAATTAGAAGAAATCCTTTCATATTAGGAAGGTGATAATGTGAACCAAGAAACTCAAGATGTGAAAACATGTAATAATTCTTAAGTATAAAACTAAGACCAAATGGTCAGTATAATGCCACCACATGGTAATAGGAGGTAGAATAAAATGTGTTTTAGAACTTAGAGTGTGAGCGATACACTTGATGACCTATGTTCACAATGATCAAATGATAAAGATGAGTCTATAAATGACCTTCAATATCAATGGGAAATTAAACCCAAGTTAACTCAAGTCAAGTGTAAATGGTAAAACCAATTAACATGTTTAACCTAGAACTTAGAAAGGTGCAATTCCAAATTTGAATTATCAATGAAGGACTTAAATATTTTGAAAATGGGTCTAGACTCAAATGGGCAGCATAACTATGCTAATTAGACAACACAAACACAATGTTTAAGATAAGGATTTGAACAAGGTAAAGACTTATTTGAATTTAACTAGCTTAACGCCTCCTTATTCAAGAAATGGTAGATAATGTGTTTGGTTACGACGTTTGTTTATAAACAAGTTTTGACTCAAATCAAGACCAAGTAAGTAAAGACTAAAAAATACAACTAAGTAAATCATCCTAATCCTTAAACTCAGAAGGTTGCTTTGTATTATTGAAATATGTCTTTATACGTGTCCTTAGAAGGAATTAAATTATTAATCCAAAAATAAAAACACATGAGTTGGTAGGGTATTTTACACCCCCTTCTCCCAAGAGACTATATGGTGATATGGACCTTTGGGTTACTGACCCTATATCAACAATACTCTGCGGTAAGTGGGGTTGTCTAAAACTTAAAATTTACAACCATTTATATGGTCCAAAGTGTGGCTAACACTAGAGATGAAACATGTCAATTGAGTTCATACCAATCAAATTACTATGCAAAGGTCTATTACTTTGCATAGCAATTCCATCCATGTATTGCTTATTAGAATCCCTTGGTTGACCAGACCTAACTCAAGTTTTCATTATGAAAGAAGAGGTTAGCCACTCAACCCCCTAGCTATCATAGTATGCATACCCTAATTTATATACTCCACCATGGAGTGGGGTTGAAATAATGGCGAGAGATGAATCCCCGAGTCAAAGCTTCCCTAAAGAACTCATGAAGGAGCAATGACCTCCCTTCCACAAACCAAATGCATAAAATAAAATGATCTAAGTGAAAAGGCTTTAGAGGTTATTCGTAGATCACCCAAACCATACGGGTTTTGGGAAGAGCCTAGACAACTTCATTTTCATACCTTGGATAAAGGCACAAACGTAATTAAAAGATGCTTTTGGTCACTTGAGTTCCCTATAGGCGATGGGGGGAGAGCATACACGCATGATTCTTTTTGCTCAAACAATCTAATAAGAAAAATATGACTTGCATAAAATAACACTTTTAAAAACTTGAACTTTAAGTGAAGTGAAAGTTTTAAGCACTGATTGAAATTTTCAATGAAGTTCTTGGCCCCTTGGACTTAGTTTACAAAAAAATTGAAAAACATTCACAAAGCAATCAAATAAACCATCTAATTTCCTTGTAAACACCAAAGGGAAGGTTCAAGATTTAAACATGCTCATCTAGGTTCCTTTTAAACACCAAAGGGAAGGTTAAAGATCTAATTATGTTCAAATGATCACTTTTCCATGTGGGTCCTATAAGAAAATTTAGAGAGTCTCCTTTATATTTGAAGCACAATTTGTAATGAAACAAGTAATTTTGGATTTCTTGTTCTCATGTTCTCTATTTTAAAAACACAGAGACTAACATTAGTCAATAGTGATCGATGTTGGTTATTTCAAGACCGATATCAGTCATAAAATAATCTTTGCCAATCAAAAATGATCGATAACAGTCACCTGTGAACCCTTAGGCAAAAAATATTTTGACAAAAAACTTATTAGCACAATGTCAGGATAAAATCTTCAAAATAGACTTTTGGATCAATAAATAATGTTCATACCAGAGACTTAAAAACTCAATTTGACAACTACAAACTTGAGAAAAGCTCTAAAATGTAAATTTTTAAATGTATTTTTGCCTGCAACCTAACTGATGCCAATTAGCCTTGACCGATGCCGGTTACACAGAACTGACATTGGTTACTATGTGACCTATGTATCAACAAAAAATGTTAAAAACATGGGAAAAAGATCATAAACATTGTTTGTTAAGGATTTTTAAAGACTTTTAATGGAATCTAAGGTTGCCAAAGTGCCTTCCTTGCTTGAGATGGATGTGTTGTCCCACTGAACGTGCCAAGATGTAGAGATGGATTATAAATATGGTTAGATCAAGCATTAGTCAAGAAAAACACAAGAAATTCATAAAAAACTAACAATCTAGGCCAACCTATTCAATAGAGTGTGAAATTGACAATTAAGAACCCAATTAAATAAATCAAACATACATTACCTTCCCAAGATCATCCCACCATCCATATGCGGCTCAAAATGTATTTTTCTCCTTGATTTGGTGCTCAAGTCTTCAACAATAGTGTAGAGAGAGCTCCTCCACCATCTCAAAAACACCAAGTATAATCTAGGCTCATGATATGAAATCAAATATATGCCTATCAATGAATTTATCCTATCACATATAAAAAATGATAATCAACACAAAGAAAGGTTTTGGAGAGAATCCTATATTATAAGTTACACAAATTAAGCTTAAAAATGGTGGTCTTGGCCCTCCTATTTATAAATTTTTCAAATTGATCAGGATCAACCATGACCATCCATCTCAAGATCAGGATATGTGGCCATGAATTAATCCAATTATGTAAATAAAAATCCATAAATATCCTCATAATTATCTATAAGGAAGGGGTATTAAAGAGGCATGGAAAGCCATAATCTAAATATTTATTGCATTTATGGCTTATGGATGCCACTCCAAAAATGGCCTAACTTGATGATGTAGTTAATACGAATTAATTTCCAATAAATAAATATTAAATAACCTCTATGTAATTCTTATTTAAGCTCATAACTTGGTTTAATTTGCCTAAATAAGATTAATCAATTTTAGTGCAATTCTTTGGAAATTGATGCACTTCATTAATCAAACTAGTCAAAAAGTCATATTACTAGGTCATAATTTGATTGGAGAGGAATTAGATGGTGATATTGGTTTCATATGGACCATTATCCCATTTAGGATTTTGTCAACACAAAATAACACATGCACATGTCGTGTACTTCCAAATTAGAAGAAAAGAGTGATCCAGAGCACCAAAATGTGTTTTCATCATTTTGAATCAAAATGATTTGATCAAAGTTAATAATCACATAAAATACATTGCACCATTTAGGGATACATTATCCTAAATTGGCACTTGTATACAACAATCTCAAACCATTTAGCATATTTTTAGTGATTTTGGCCTAGTTTGTGCATTTGAGTGCATTTTGAGTAAGATTGAAAATTTCAACACAAATGATGTTAGAAACTGGATGTCTACAAGAATAAAAAGGTTGAAGAGTAGGCCAGAAAGGAACAAGAGGATAAAAATAAAAATTAACATGAGGTACAATATGTGCAAGAGGTACATATAAATAAATCAGAGGTCAATCTGGCAGCCAAGAAAACTAAGGAAAAGAAAAAGGAGGATCTACATAAACAAGAGGAACAATGTAATAAATATAATGCTGAAACAATAGCCATGGAAGTTGAAGAGAATAAAAAAGAATACCTACACAATTAATAACTAAAAAATAAATTTACTAAGGAAAAAGTAGCGAAGGATGTTGAGGAGCAAGCTGAAAAAGAAAGGGCTTAACAAACGTTGAAGGAGCTAGCATAAAAAATGGTAAGAGCACAGTCAGAATAAGCTACCAAATAAAAATAAGAATAAGATAAGAATCACAAGAAATAATCAAAATCAAAATTTTAAGGATTTAAGGGTCTAGAATAAACTATATAGCATGCAACAGAGGCAAAAAAGGGTTGGATCGCTTACAACTAATAGCAACTATCAACTACATCTGTAGAATCAAGATCAACCTAGGGAGGATCTCAAGAAGAGGCATTGTAGGATAGATCTTAAACTAATATACATTGGGTGTTGGATATATAATCCCCACCCTTATGAAGAACATCATTCACTCTCCTTGTCACATAAATTAGACAACAGTTTGCATCATTAACAACTAATACAACTTCACATGTGTTGGTGATGATAAGCCAAGAGCTATCACAAGGTGTTATTAAATTAATCCTGACAAAATAAATTGAAGGATCTTATGTTTTGCAAGAGTCCATTACACAGAAATTTTTAGAGATAGATCAAGATAACATTTAGTTTTAAGAGGAGAACACAGAGTTCCATGACAAACTCACTAAGGTACACATGTTGATAGACAATACCTACCCAGTATTGGTCTTATAGGGATTGGGAGAGAAATTTATGTCATAGGATAAGTAGCTCATGGCTATCCTAATTTAGCTTATAAAATAATAGGTTATCACACACCGATTTCAATAACTTTGAGTTTAAGGTCAACAACTGCTAGTTGAATCTGAAGTAATCTTCAAGCTACTTGAAGAATATGAACAACGTGTTGCCATTTCCATTCACCAAGCCATATAACTATAATTCATCATATTAAACTGGAAGAATCAACTTTAGGATGCTTGGAAATAAATAACTCTAGACCTATCCAAATTTGACAGTTTCAAAGTAATCATGGAAAGTCAAATGTCCACACCAGTAACCACAGACACTACATTGAAATAATATTTAGCACTAAGAGATAATGTGATATCAATAATGCACACATGGGAACTATATATGTTGTAAATCATGTTTGAAAGCATGCAAACACATAGGTATGTGGTATGATTGGATTTGGTCAGTAAATAAATTCAACAAAAGGTGGCTCAACATAAACCTATCATCATAATTGTTGATGAAGACATTCAAATAATCATACAAATCCAAGCTCCACTGCACATATTATTTATCTTGGTACAAGATGTTTTGGCAAATTGGATACAATACAATCAAGACTTAATAAATTTAGAAAACTCGGTCCAAGAAATTGTGGATGAACCTTAGTTCATTCCACTAAGCCACCTATCACAAGTATTGAAAGATAAAAAAGCATCTCATGTAATGCAACAAACTCCTCCACCACAACCACCTTTTGCATTAGATTCCATACTAGCAACAACATTAACAACTGCCCTAACAACTTATCGATCACTTTAGGCTAGCTCAACTCCAGCTTTGTAGATTATACCTCCACTTGTTTAGTAAGGTACTACAAATCCATAATTTATCAAGTTTGAAGATTGTAAACTTTGGGAAGGTAATAAGTTTGGTAAATCAGGGCCAACAAGGTTGAAAACTCGTAAAGGGTGGCCTCTTAGTTACATCAATTTATTAAAAACTAAAAAAGGGTTGTATATTGGTACGCTTCTTATTTGAAAACTTGAAAGGGTGGCTAAGTAGTGCACAAGAGGTGAAAATCAATAAATGACACTTCAAGCGATAACCTCAATCATTACATTTTGATCAATTTCATAGCTCAATGCATGTAGTTCCACCATCTCCAATTTTTGGTACACTTCTTTCAACTTTGTCTTGGGACAAGACAACTATTTAAATCTGGGAAAGTGTTGATAGTAAACTATAAAGTAGGAAATATTCGTAGAAGTAACATATAAGTGACAAGTGTACGATAATAAATATTTTTTAGAAAGTGTAGGTGTTGGAGTAATCTCAAAATTTTATAGAAGATGAAACACCTCCTTCAGTAATAGGATTAAAATAACATGAATGTGAAGCGACATAGCCTCTTCGTAGTTATATAAATACTTTGTATTGTAAAGAAAAGGGATTTGATCCTATGTTTTGAAAACATAATGTTATAAAGATCACGGTTACCTTGAAATTTTTATGTGTTATGTGTTTTTTGGTATAAGTTGTCTGATTTTTTCATTTCATTTCCTGTGTGAATTTGTGTATGGACTATTACCTTGAAATGTTAGTGATGCATAAAGTGTTTTGAAATAGATAAAATGCTAAGTCTAATTGAATCTATTGTGAGTAAAATCAGAGTTAATAATGAACTTCCTTGAAACCCTTAGAATTTGTATCAACAGTCACCAATCTAAAATATTAGCATGTTTTGATGTAGGATTCCAAGATCCTTTGCTAAAAGTCAGTTTGGTTGAGGGATTTGAATAGGCAGAACTAGAAAGGATGGTCAATTAGGACAAGCTACTGGCACAAGGTTTTAAGAAATGAGTGGTATAGGATGTTCATGTCTATACCAAAATAGTTTAGTTGCATCAAATTTATCGTTAAGGGTAGTGGATTGAGATGTGATATTGTTCCAAAAGTCTCCAAAGTTGAGAAGGACAAGGTAGCGAGCTCTTGGTCTACACTAAGTTCTATAAATCGGGTAAAGTGAGGTTGGAGGATACTAGGGATTTACCTTTCTCTATCAGCTTGGGTTTTCCTGAAAAATGTCATCCATGAAATGAATGGAATATGACTAGGCTAGACCCAAGGATAAAAAGGAAAGAATCAAATTTATAAGTTATTGGTTCAATGGGCTAGAAGATAGATTTGTCTTGATAGTGGGGATTTTTTTTGTTGGGTTTTCTTGTCAAGAGCGTCTAATTGACTAATGATGAGGTTGTAAAAATGAGTAGAATAAAAAAAATATGAATCTTTGAGTTTGTTGCTTTAAATTTATTTACTGGCATAGGGGTTGGCACTCTAGGAAACCTTCATACTCAATGCAAATAAGTTTGTTTTGGAAGTTTTATTCAAGAGTGAGATAAACGTTTATTTTAAAGTTTTGAAAGTATTGTTTATTTCTTTTATGTTTATTTTTTTTCAAGCATGTATTGTTAGGGTGTGGAGCTAAAAGCTTCAACTGTTTGCAGACACAAGGAAGGATGCTGAAGAACCAGATGCACCGGCGTCAGTAGTATGACCGACGTCGGTCAGATGCAGTGGAGAAGGAGACCGGTGACGGCAGACAATCGACCGATGTCGGCAGCACCAGACAAGCAAGGACCGGCGTCGATCACCTGTGTATTTCCAGAACTGCTATTGATGAACAGTCAGTTAAGTGAAGCGAGTGTTTGCATGTCAAATGACTAATTATAGTCACGAGCTGCGTGTCTAATTATTGTAACTAGAGTTCTATTTTTGTAGGCATGGGATCCTATTTAAAGACCCATAAGGCATGTATTGTAAAGACCAAGAAGGCAAGTAAAAGCATTGAAGCTAGCAAGGTCAAGGAGATCAGCTGAAGCATTCAAGGAGGGATAATAACTTAGGCTTTAAAGTTGTTGTGTTGAGCAAGAGAGAGAGGGAAGAAGGTCTTGAGGTGTGGCAAGCCTTTGAGGTGGAGGAAGAAGTGGCATCTTCCTTATTGTATTTTCTTCTAGTAGTATTTAATACAAAGAGTGTGTATTGTCTCTCAAATTCTTTGTTGTCTCAAGTTTCTAGTTACTTTATCATTCTGGTATAATTTCGTGTTTAATTGCTTATAAGAAAGTAATCAATTGTGCTTCCATTGGATAAGGGGTCACCTAACAGTTAGTATCAGAGCATATTGATTGTTGTAGGTATTTCTCCCCCGACAAGTGGTATCAGAGCTACGGTTTGCAGGAAGCAGGGTATTATTTTTGATTACAAGTCATTCACAGAGTTTTCTGATTGAGTGGGAGTTCAGCAATGACAGAAGAAAGTAGGCTACGAATGGAGAAGTTTAATGGCAAGAATTATCAACATTGGAGGATGCAGATTGAGGACTATCTGTATCAGAAGGATTTGTACTTACCATTGGGTGGGGTTGCATGCAAGCCCACAGATATGAAGGATGAAGAATGGAATGTTCTTGATCGGAAGGCTCTCAGTTCCATAAGGTTGAGCCTTGCATCATCTGTGATTTCCAGCTTATCACAGTGCAAGACAATGGAAGAGTTGATAAAGTCCTTGGCAAATTTATACGAAAAGCCCTCGACTTCTAATAAAGTATATCTTATGAATCACCTATTTACTTTGCAAATGCAAGAAGGTGGATCGGTACATACTCATCTCAGTGATTTCCATGGTTTGGTAAACCAACTAGCTTCAGTCAATATTGTTTTTGATGATGAGATAAAGGCTCTCTTAATTTTATGTTCTTTGCCTAAAAGTTGGGACGGTTTGGTTATGGCAGTAAGTAATTTTGCATCTGCTTCTAAAATCTTAAAAGTTGATGATGTTGTGAGTGTGATCTTGAATGAGAAAATACGCAGGAGAAGCACAGGTGAATCATCAGAGAATGCTCTAAGTGCAGAAAGTAGGGGATGGCAAAGGGAGAAGGTTGAGCAAGGGAAATCAAGGTCGGGAAGGAGATCCGAGTCCAAAGGTATTACCTACTGGTTTTGTGGAAAGAAAGGACATATGAAGAAGGAGTGTTGGTTGAGAGATAAAGAGAACCAACATGCAGGTATGGAAGAAGCAAAGGATGCAAATATTGTGATGCAGGACGCTCTCATACTTTCTTCGGATAGTCAGGTAGGATCATGGATTTTAGATTCTGGTTCATCTTTTCATGCATCCCCAAACAGAGATTTGTTCTATGAGTATGAACAGGGAGATTTTGGAGTGCTCTATTTAGGGGATGGTACGCCTTATCAGATAGTTGGCAAAGGGAAAGTGCAGCTGAGATTGCAGATTGACAACACATGGGTGTTGAAAGAGGTCATGCATGTTCCAATTTTGAAGCAGAGTCTGATTTTTGTAGGAAGGTTGGGAGATGAGGGATGCACAATAACCCTCACAGCGGATTCTTGGAAGGTTACCAAGGGAGCACTCGTTCTAGCAAGAGGTAAGAAAGTAGATACTCTTTATCTGTCTACTTGTATTACTGATTCTACTTCTGGTGTAGACTCGAAGATGTGGCCTAATAGGCTTGGTCACATGAATAGGAAGGGAATGGAAGTTCTTGATTCAAAAGGTATGTGTTCAAATTCAGAAAGCATAGATAGAGTTCATTACAGAAAGAGGGAATTTGATGCTTTTGACAGAAACAAAGAAGCCTTAGTGTTTATGGAGGAGATGAAGGACAAAAATTAGTCACAGGGGCTAAATAAATCTGAGTAAGGCAGCATGGACAGAGGTTTTATCCAAGAAAAGCTCGCAAATGAAAATTTCATCACTTAAAGGAACACACAGACACCGATGTCGATCGCCTGGAACCGACGTCGGTAATCCAGATACCGACATCGGTCATGTGCAGACCAGCAGGGTCGGTAGGTCGGGCAGGAGAAATTTGATGTCAGTCATAAGGACCGATGTCGGCAGGGGGGACACCAGCGTCGGCCAGGGAAATGATGTCGGCAGTCAGGGTCAGTGTAGGGAACCGACATCGGTCGAGAGCAGACTGGGAGATGGCCGAGATCGGTCACTGGAACGGATGATGGGTGGATAGCTAGCTGTCAAGGAGTTTCAAACACCCATATGGAGGTCAAAAATGGTAAGTGAACCTCATATTCGTTGTTCACCTTCTTTATATTGCTTACTGATAGTCATGAACTAGGAAGATGGAAGAAGCAATGCAGGTAGAATCCAGAAACAGTGGGAGCTTGGCATGGATGAGGAGTGTGAGTCCTTAGAGAACCAAACAGGTATTTTTTGGTAGTGTTGTCAGCTGAAAGGAAGCACTGGATAGAGGGATGGATTCCCGTTTTAGAGAAGAGAGTGGATGGACACATGAGACAGAAAGCTATGGTTTATGGTCTTGAGTAGGCTGCAGAACAATGGAGGTTTGACCATTGTATTTTATCTTTACTAGGTTGGATAATATTAGCTACATTATCCTGTTACTGTATGGTGTTACTTGTTGCAGGGTTTCATAAACAGGGAGTTTTCTGAGCTAAGGGTAGAGTTGGTTCAGAAGTATGTCATGGAGAATTTGGGAGCAGCAAAATTCTTGTGGCATAAGATACAGGTATTGCATCACAGGTTTGCGTGGTGGTCTTCAAGAGTGACATTGAACAGGGATACAAAGCCTAAGGAACAAAATAGATGGTGTACAAGTACAGATACAGTAGCAGTTGTTTATCTCCAAGTGGGAGATTATTAGGGTGTGGAGCTAAAAGCTTCAATTATTTGCAGACACAAGGAAGGATACTGAAGAACTAGATGCATCGGCGTCGGCAGTATGACTGACATCGATCAGATGCAGTGGAGAAGGAGACCGGCAACGGCAGACAGTCGGTAGCACCAGACAAGTAGGGACCGACGTCGGTCGCCTGTGTATTTCTAGAACTGTTGTTGACGAACAGTCAGTTAAGTGAAGCGAGTGTTTGCATGTCAAACGACTAATTATAGTCACGAGCTGCGTGTCTAATTATTGTAACTAGAGTTCTATTTTTGTAGGCATGGGATCCTATTTAAAGACCCATAAGGCATGTATTGTAAAGACCAAGAAGGCAAGTAAAAGCATTGAAGCTAGCAAGGTCAAGGAGATCAGCTGAAGCATTCAAGGAGGGATAATAACTCAGGCTTTAGAGTTGTGTTGAGCAAGAGAGAGAGGGAAAAAGGTCTTGAGGTGTGGCAAGCCTTTGAGGTGGAGGAAGAAGTGGCATCTTCCTTATTGTATTTTCTTCTAGTAGTATTTAATACAAAGAGTGTGTATTGTTTCTCAAATTCTTTGTTGTCTCAAGTTTCTAGTTTTACTTTATCATTCTGGTATAATTTCGTGTTTAATTGCTTATAAGAAAGTAATCAATTGTGCTTCCGTTGGATAAGGGGTCACCTAACAGTTAGTATCAGAGCATATTGATTGTTGTAGGTATTTCTCCCCTGACATGTATTTGATTTTATTTGAGTTACACAAAGAGTACTTGTTGGTTTTAGATTTGAATATTTCGTTTGACAAGGTTTTGTTGAGTTTGTTTGTGTTTATAGCACGGCTTTTTGAAATGAAATTAAAACTATGTTATTACTGAAAATAAGAGTTTGAAAGCAAAGAAAGTAATTTTTTTTTGGGAATATTTATGCATGTAATACTAACAAAACTGAAATTAAACTAAATTATTCAGTTTTTGATTTGATTCATTTTTTGATCTAAAGAGTGAAGAATTTTGTATATATTTATTAGGATGAATTATTTTACTTTAACATTTTGATATGAATGAAATGAGAATCTAATGTATATATTTTAAACCCTAAATATTCAGATGGAAAAACTAAACCTATAGTTCAAATTTGGTATGTTTATAATGCGATTTATAAATTTTGAGATCTAATTTATATATGCAAAGGTAAATACAAAGTTTTCATTTTTAATTGTTATGAATCTTGTATGCAACTAAATTTGATGTAAAATTAAATGAATTATGATTTTAAATTTTGATCTATGTTTTTGAATGACTGTTTCTAACATGCAAGAAGGTATAATGACTCTAAATGCAATTTCTCTTTTTGAGTTTTTCTAATTTGTATGAAAGTTGTTTGTATGTGTTATGTGTGTTAAAACCTAAAACTAGAAGTTGTTGGATATAATTAAAACAAAAATTATTGATCTATCTTTGATCTAACACGCAAATTATTATGATCTAAGTTCTACTATATATGGATGTAAAATATGAATGATTGAACAACTTTTCAATGCAAAGATAAGAAAGATGAATTATTTTTGAAAAAACTCGCATGACTTTTGTGAATACAAACTAATCTAATAAACAAAACTAATTGTTGGGGATCAACCAACAATTGATTACACTTATGAAAGCAATAAACACGGAATTAAATCAGATAGATAAGTAACTAGAATCAGATAATAACAAAGAACAAGAGATACAAGAAACCACCCTGAAAACTTGTATTAAACTCTTTATAGAAGGAATACAATTGAAGAAACTCCTTTCTTCCACACCTCTCTCAGATGTATATATCTCTTTCCCTCAAGAGCTATCTCTCTCAAGTACAATCAACTCCAACAACCTGGAATGATTCAACTCTGTACTGTTCTTCAACATTCACATTGTCTACAACAATTGTCTACTCCTACAATAAGCTAAGAAGATATAATTCTACATATAGAATTAGTAAACTTGAGCATGCACTTACAACCAATAGTTAAGCCTCTTGAACAAGGGCTCTAAATACAGTCTTACTAATAATAGAGATGCGAACTTAAGACTAAGACTTAAACTCATCATGCAAACACTCAGTTATATCCTCGGAAATAGATTCTAGACGCACAGGTAACCGACATCGGTTCCTGCCTATTTGCCTGTGACCGACGTCGGTCGATACCTGTCAACGTCGGCATCTCCCGCACTGCTCCTGACCGACGTCAGTCACTCCTGACCGATGCCGGTGACTGTGTAAACCTGCAACTTATCAAATGTGCTCCTTTGGTGAAGCTTTTAGCTCCACACCCTAACACTAATAACAAGAAATAAAACTAAAATCTCCAACCTGACCAAATCAGATTACAGATGGAAAAGAAGAATATGGTGAGATCAATTGATCTTCAAATTGCTAGCTCCATGTATTGCTCAATAAGTGACCTGAAAACTCTTCAACAAGAGGAAACATAAAGAGGACGAAATCACACAAATTGAAGAAAGAAACTATTGAACAATGGTTGTTTACTCACAAACAATAGAGTATTATGTTGCAATCTCATAGTCTTCTTCCTTCATTTTGTGTGGATGACCAAAAGATTACTATGAACCCTGTGTTGAGTTCTTTAAAATCTATAGAAGATAAACTACAGTTCTCTAAAACTCATATACTCAAATCTTAATGCAATTTTTGGGCCTAAAATAAAGTAAAATAGAGTTACTTTTAATAATAAGAAGAGGTTGCATGTAGGATTTAATTGAGATCCTGTTAGAGTTAACTTAAAGGTAGTCAAGATTAACTTGAATATGACTAAGATTGTACTAGGGCATTAAGAAGGTGAATGTAAGACAAAAGCATAAAAATGTGAAAAAAAACATATAAAACATTTCAAAATATGCATCTCATAATTCAATTAAAAAATTCATGCAATAGTGGTAAAACTATCATTTTATGCAGGTTGCAATTATGCAATGATTGCAAAGATTAGTGAAAATGTTGTAGCAGGTTATGCGACCACTAGGGCAATGGCGTAAAATGTTGTGATGATTTCTCTATGCCATAAGAAGGTTTAAAATTTGAGTGCAAACACTTAGAAAAATAAAAATTTGACAGTTTAAAGGGCAAGAAAGGAAGTAAAAGATAAAAAGGGGGAGAGGAGCAAGTATGAGCATGTTTTATTTATGCATGTCCTTGCATCATCATAGGATATCATAAAATGTTTTGTTGTGTAAAATTTGGGTGCATACAATAAACTTATTGTATTATCACATAAATTGAACCATTTTACAATGTAAAACCAAGATTCAAGCTTTTGTAACATTTATACAACACTGTACTATATATTACAATGCACACACTTGATTGTGTTTATTCAATGTTTAAGAGCCTTTATTACATATATGATTGTCTCAAAGTGTTGGAAAATATTGATTGTCTCAAAGTGTTGGAAAATGTCTCAACTTTGAAAACATCCCATATACTTCCACAAACTTCCCACATGCCACCACCACTCTCACGAAATTAAAGGTAATGCCAATCACTTGGCAATGTTTACCATGAATTTTGTGGCATTTAAATACTTTAAAAAACACCCATCGAACCCTATACCCATGGATAAAAGGTTAAGTGCCTGACCATTGCACCATGGAGCTCAAACATTATATAATGGGGATGATTTTTTATTTGAAGCATGGTTTTTAGTGTCATTCCATGGAGACAAGGCATGTGTGAGAGTGATAGAGAGACTTAGAGATTTATAAAAGGCCTCGAACAACATAGTTTTGTTTCGAGAGTATCTCTTTGACAAATTAAATCTCGTAAGATGAATTTGAATACTTATGAATATTGTAAAGTGATTTTTGCTACAATTAATAAGGAGTGATCCCCCCATTGGAGCAGCTTTGGAGACGTAGGCTTTATAGCCGAACTCTGTTATCAAATCAAGTGTGGTATTTTTGTCAAATTGGTCTCTTTATTTATTGCACTCTTAAATTTTGTATATTTTGGATAATTAAAATCTGAATTTAATTTTTTAATCATTTTAAAATTTGATTTTTAATTAAATCATTAAAATAAGGTTTCGATCCTTTACAAGTGTGTTTTCTGATGCTATGACACTTGTTTGATTAGATTACGGATCAGATTTTTGGTATTAGAGCAAAATTTATATTTAACTGTGTGGATTACTAGTGTATGTTGATAAGGTCGAGATCTAGGTGGGGTGAAGGATAATTAGTAGAATATGATCCAAAGATTGGATCAAGACGTACTGCAAAAATGGGAGATGAGTTTGAGTCTAAATGAGATTTCTGACAATCCTTCTTGGAAATGAAGGACATGGTTGAGGAAATTTACCGTGAACGATGAATTAAGATGGAGCATGATGGAGGTGGTAAAAATTTTGAGAAACCTTCCTCCTCTTCGAGTGACAGTAAAGACAAAAAAGTTGTTGAATCTCTTCCTTCACTAAAGCTAGATATTAAGTTTGAATTGCCGATGTTTAATGGTGAGATTAATGCAGAAAATCTAGATAACTAGATAAAATAAATTGAAGTATGTTGAAGGGTCTAGAAGATTGCAGATGATGAGGCTAAAATTCACCTAGATACTCTTTGAATGGGAGGCACAGATCTCATCTGGTGGGAGAGTAAGTTGAAGGAAAGTGATATTAATACAGGTAACTCAATTTCCACTTGGATTTAATTTGTTGATGCACTCAAAAAGCAATTTTATCCTTTAGGCTATATGCAACAAGACATGATGGATTAGCAATCTTTTAGACAAACTAAAGGCTAAAGTATTCAAGATTATACAAATTTAAGAAAAAGGCTTTACTTTTGAATATTCCTCTTTATACACAGGAAACACTACTTAAGTATATAGATGGGTTACATAGTTACTTGAAACACATGATTCTGGTTCTCAATTCCACTAGTTTAGATGAAGCATGTGTTAAAGTCATTCATTTAAAGGCTAGAGGAAAATAGACAAAAGAATATTTTCCTAAAATTAAAAGTAAGCAATCTAAAGTTAAGCATTCTAAAGGGCAAAGTTCTAGAAAGGGTAAACAAAAATACACTGTTATTGTTCATAAAGAAGAGGGTAAGTCATTTTGCAATCATTGCAAGAAAAATCATGATGAGTCTAAGTGTTGGAAATTACATCCTAAGTTAAGTCCTTCTAACAGGTTTAAGAAGAAAGATAAGAAAGCTAATAGTGTAGTTCAGGATCTGGGTCCAGACTCTGGGGATGAAACTAAGATCACAACTATGAATATGCAAAATTGTTCTTCTCTTTCTGTTTCTAGCACTAAGTCATCTAATGTTGATTCCTCTTCAAAATAGAAATCTCTGCATGATGATAAGAAAAGAAATGAGTTGTTCCACATTATGGTTGTTGCAAAACATATTAAGATTGACACTCTATTTGATAGTGGATCACAGGCAAATTTGATTTCTGAAGAGATTGTTAAAAAGTTAGGCCTACAAAAAAACTCCCCATCCATAACCCTATCCACTTGGTTGGGTGTGTGATGATGCAAAACTACAAGTAACCAAAACTTACAGATTGAAATTTGTCATCACATCCAAATTGTGGATGAAGTTGATCTAGATGTAGTCCCTCTAGTCATATGTGGGATTGTTTTAGGAAGTCCTTATCTTTATGATAGAAAAGCAATCTTTTATAGGGAGGAGAATAAGTACTTTCTTGTTAAGGATGGCATTAAATATATAGTCAGAGCACATCATTTTAAGACGAGTCTTTCCTTGGTTACAGTAGGGTAAATGAAAAGACTAGTCAATTCAAGCAAGAATTTTTGTCTCATGTTGATTAAGTCTAAGGAAAAAGAATATCCCAGACTTTGGAAAATTGTGATCCTAAACATAATAAAGAATTGGTTGAAATCATTTCTAGTTATGATGATGTGTTATAGGATCCCAAAGGGTTACCTCCTAAAAGGGCAGTTCAACATGAAATTCAATTGTTACAGTATTCTCCTCTCCCTAACATTGGCATGTATAGGTTATCAGTGGTGGAAAATGAGGAAATCAAGATGCAGGTAATGGAACTTTTGGAAAAGGGTGTTATTTGTCCTAGAACATCTCCTGTTGGTTTGCCTATCATTTTGGTGTCAAAGAAATATGGAACATGGTGAATGTGTGTTGATTTCCGTGCTTTGAACAAAATTACTATTAAGAATCATTACCCTCTTCCTCATATTGATGATTTGCTAGATCAGTTAATAAATGCTATCTATTTCACTAAGTTAGACTTGAAAAGTGGTTATCATCAGGTTAGGATTAATGATGGTGATATTTGAAAAACTACTTTTAAGACAAAACAAGGATTGTTTGAGTGGATTGTCATGCCTTTCAGATTATGCAAAACACTGGCTACATTCATGCGATTGATGACTGATGTTTTTAGGCCATTCATTGATGATTTTTTTATAGTCTACTTAGATGATATTTTGATCTTTAGTCAGTCATGGGAAGATCATGTGATTCATATTAGGAAAGTCATGGATGCATTAAGAAGGGAGAAACTTTATTTGAAATTGTCTAAATGTGAATTTGGCAAGACCTCTTTGGTTTACTTGGGTTATATTGTAGAACATGGTGAATTGAAAATTGATCCTGCAAAAGTGAAGGTTATAGTTAAATGGCCTAAACCCAATAATGTAATTGAGGTTAGAGTTTTCTTGGTGTAGTACAATATTGGAATAAATTCATTACTAATTTCTCACTTATTGCATCACCCTTGCATTCTTTGACTAGTACAAAATAGGTCTTTCAATGGGGAGGCAAGCAGTAAAAACCCTTCGACACTTTGAAGACAAAGATTAGTACTTCTCCTATCTTGGCACTTCTTGATTTGTAGCAGCCATTTGAGATCGAGACAAATGCAAGTGATTATGTTGTGGGAATTGTTCTGATGCAGGGAAAGAAGCCAATATGCTATCATTATGAGACCTTCACAGGTGTGGTAAGAAACTATCTGACTTATGATAAAAAAATTGTATGCATTGGTTCAAAGTGTTAAGAAATGGAAACATTACTTGATAGGCAAGGAGATAGTAATACATACATATCATCAACCCCTTCAGTATCTCCAATCATAGGCCAAGCTAAAACAGTCTAGGCATTTTTGTTGGATGGGTTTCCTACAACATCTAAGAAAGGTATTTAGAATAAAGTTGTTGATATGCTTTATAGGCCTCCTATGGTAGTTGCATCTATTATTTTATAGCATAGTTCTTTGACTCATGAAAGTTATAAAGAACATTATGTTGATGATGTTGACTTTAAGGATGTGTACAAAGACTTGATGAGTGGAAAATAGGTAGAAGAATCAGAGTATCATGTGCATAATGGACTTTTGTATCATTTGGGTAAACTTTGAGTTCCTCAAAATGAAAGGGTGCACATGATTAGGAAAGCACAAACTTCTCTTATTTATGGTCATTTTGGAGTTGGTAAAATAGTTGCACATTTGAGAATGTATTGTTATTGGCCCCGTATGAGGGAAAATGTTGCCAAATATATCAAGGGGTGTGTTCTTTGTGCCACAAGAAAACCTAGTAACAAGAAACTGGGACTTTACACTCCCTTACATGTTTATACTCATCCCTGGGAAAGTATTTCCATGGATTTTGTAGGGGGTTTGCCTATGTCAAGGAGGAAACCGGATTACTTGTATGTGGTAGTGGATAGACTTAGTAAGATGTGTGTTTAGATTCCTTGCACTAAGTAGATTATAGGGGAAGGTACAACACACTTTTGCTTTCAGTATGTATGGGTTCATTTTGGTTTGCCCACTTCTATTGTTTCTAATTGGGATTCTCAATTTTTTGGGGAATTTTGGTCAACATTTTGGGAATTGATGGAGACTAAGTTGAATAAGAGCACTACATTTCATCCACAAATCAATGGTCAAACAGAGGTTGTAAACCATACAGTGATACATTTACTTAGGGGTTATTGCAGTAAACATCCCAAGTTGTGGGATGAGAATTTATGTTATATACAACATGCTTACAACCGTGCACTTCATTCTTCTACTATGAAATCTTCTTTTGAAATTTGTTATGGATATTTGCCTAAATCTCCTCTAGATGTTTGTTATGAATAGGATTCAACTATTGATGAACGTAAAGACGCTATTAAATCCAAGAAGTTCATTGAAAAGATACATCAAGTGCATCAGACTGTCCAAGATCAATTGGAGAAAAGTTAGGCAAAATACAAAGCAAGACATGACAAACATCGTGTTGATCACCAATTTGCTATAGGTGATTTGGTATGGCTTCACATCAGTAAGGAAAGGCTGATAGGTGAAGGTAAAAAGTTGAAACCAATCCGGTATGGTCCTTTTTAGATTACGAAAAAGACTAGTATAAATGGTTTTTGGTTGGATTTGCCATCTTATATGCAAATTTATTTAGTTGTGAATGTGGAAAATCTGAAATTGTATGAGCCTCTGATGATTGTAGATCATGATGAGAGTGTATCTATTCTTTCTGTTGATGATTTTACTCCTGAATATCTAACAGAACTGTAGAAAGATATAATACTTGATAGGAAGGTTCAAACTTCACGAAGGGGAGATGTTGAATAGCTTCATGTTGGTCTCAAAGGGATGCACCTAAACAAGGCTAATTGGATGGAAGCCAGAAGAGTGAAGGAGCAATACCCTCACCTCTTTACCAATTAATCAACTTTTGGAGGTCCAAAAGCTCCTAGCGGGGAGGATTGATATAGGAAGATCTATATTTCGCTTCAAAAAATAAGTCATTAAATCGTAAGCTGATCATTGTCATGGCGAAGGGCTCATTGAGAGATTTTCAATGCATTTCATAGATCGCAAAACAGAGCTTGTATGCGCAAGTTATAACACATAGAAGTTTAAAAAATTGGGGTTTGGACGTCAACAATTGGCGAGTGCTCAACAATTGACGAGTGAATGAAAAGTGGCGAGAGGAGATTAGACCACGTGGTGGGTCCTCAAGCCACAACGTGGCTTTCCACCATTCACTATGGTCTAATTTTGTATATTATTTAATTAATTAAATTTCATTCTAAAGCCCCTCCAACTTTCCACATACATGCCGCAAGACTCTATGTTCCATGCCACGTTTCATTCCCTAACATCCACGTTCTATCCACCTAACATCCCATTTACTTCCACAAACTTCCCACATGCCACCACCACTCTCACGAAATTAAAGGTAATGCCAATCACTTGGCAATGTTTGCCACGAATTTTGTGGCATTTAAATACTTTAAAAAACACCCATTGAACCCTACACCCGTGGATAAAAGGTTAAGGGCCTGACCGTTGCACCACGGAGCTCAAAAATTATATAATGGGGACAAGTTTATATTTGAAGCATGGTTTTTAGTGGCATTCCGTGGAGACAAGGCATGTATGATAGTGATAGAGAGACTTAGAGATTTATAAAAGGTCTCAAACAACATAGTTTTGTTACGAGAATATCTCTTCGACAAATTAAAGCACATAAGATGAATTTGAAGAGTTATTAATATTGTACAAAGATTTTTTCTACAATTAATAAGGAGTGATCCCCCCATTGGAGCAGAGTTGGAGACGTAGGCTTTATAGCCGAACTCTGTTATCAAATCAAGAGTGGTATTTTTGTCGAACTGGTCTCTTTATTTATTGCACTCTTAAATTTTGTCTATTTTGGATAATTAAAATCCAAATTTAATTCCGTAATCATTTTAAAAGTTGATTTTTATTAAATTGTTAAATTAAGGTTCTGATCCTTTACAAGTATGTTTTTTGCTGCTATGGCACTTGTTTGATTGCGATTACGGATCACAACTAGTGCTTGTGCAAAACATTTAGCTTGCGCATAAAAAAAAATTCACACATTCATGCAAAGTTGAGACATTTTCCAACACTTCTTAATTTATTTTTATCTACCTTGTTCAATAGTGCACATACTTTTGATAGTTATAGTTAAATTACTATGTTAGATGCCCTCATCATTTCCTCCCTACATAGAGGAAATTATCCCCAATTTCGACGGATGAATCAAATATGCCTTGTAGATGCCAAGATGAGCCAAGGGAAAATGGAATCTGACAGAGTATGAAATACATGCAAACTACAAACAATGATAATGGGTTACCTAAGTGAATATATATAAATGTCAAAAGAGAGGAGTTGCAACACTTGGGAATAAAATGTCTTGTAAATTGATATTCATTATGGATGCCCAAAGGATCCTCACATGGAGATCCAAGCTCTACAAGTAGATGATGTGCAAGGAAAGATCATATTGAGGAAATAACAATGTAGTGGGTAGAGGGTTTGATCTAGGGCTTGAAACTTAGTCATAAGAATTGCTAAAATTGAAGTCAATGGATGTCCTCCTTACTTAAGAACAAAATGTATGGGATGGAATGAAGGAGGAGACGATGCCAACATTGAAGTTGTGAAGAGTCCATATTAGAGTTGTGAGAAATTTCACTTGAGAGCATGACTTGTCGTCAACTGAGAAATGAGATAAGCAATATGGAGTTCATCTTCAATGTATTGAAGTTCAAATTGATCTGAGAAAGAAGAGTGAACTATAGTTGGAGAGATAGGAATAGGTTTGACATGGTTCTTGAATGCAACTATTACAGGAGCAAGTAAGGTGGTGAGGCGGTGGTCAAAAGACTTGCTCACAAGCGAAACCCACTCTAAAATAGTCGTAGTCTCCAAAATACCATCTTCACCATCGGTCATATACCTAAGCATTTGTGATGTATGTGGTGCCTCTATGGTTAGGATTTTGAATAGTTCATTTCATACAGGTTACCAAAAACCTTAACATATACTACCCTTCTATTTTCTTGATGGGCCTATTTATTAAGCAAGGATAGTAGATTATCTTAAATGATCAATCTAATCTTGTTCAAGCCCTCTCTACAAATATTTTATGACCTCGAGAAGATTGATTTATTCAATGATTCATTTTTTTGGATGGGCTTTCCCAATAAGGTCAATAAACTACACTTTGGAAGATGTATCATACTACAATTCCTTTGCAATACTTGATTAGTTTTCAATGTTCAAAGAGATCGCAGGTAGTATATGTAGGAGACATTGATAAGTTGGAATTGATGCTTGAATTGTTTTAGTATATCTAAAGACATGTATGATTAGTATTGATGTCAAAGGTTTGGGATCAATCCTGAACCTCCATCTTCTCCATATTCAATGGACATGTACATAGTTGGCCATTCCACATCTTCTCTATAAAATTGAGAAAAACTTGTGCAAAACAATTACACATGTAAACTGCCCACTTCCCTTCAAACAACATTAATATATAATCTGCTAAAATATTATTATCAATTATATTTTTTGCTTTGTCTGTTGAGTTGTGGAGCTAAAAGCTTCACTGAATGTGCAAATGTGGAGGTTGTTGGGTTACACAGTAATCGACATCGGTCAGAGCCAACCGACATTGGTTAGGGGTTGACCGACATCGGTTATTTTTAGCTACACAGTAATCGACATCGGTTATGGTCAGCCGGCATCGGTCAGACAGAAATCGACATCGATCACCTGTGTGTTTCCAAAACTGTTCTAATTTTAGACAAATAATTAGTTTACATGTAAAGACTAATTTTAGTCTTGAGTCCGCGTTTCTAATTATTGTTTGCTTTGGGATCTATTTAAGAGACCCATGAGGCTGTATTGTAATCAAGGTAGGCAACAACAACCATTGAGTTGATTGTCACTGGAGGGAACAACTCGGTTATTGAGTTGGTTGTAATTGATTGAGAGAGAAAACTCTTGAGGGAGAATTATTGTACACCCAAGAGGTGTGGGAAGAGTGAGATTTCTTCATTGTATTTCTTTCTGGAAGAGTGTAATACAATATTGTATTATTTCTCGTATCTCTTATTCTTTATTGTTTCTGATTTCTAGTTACTTATTACTTCTGATTTTATTTCGTGTTTAGTTTCTTATACAAAAGTAATCAATTTTACTCTAAGGAGGTCCTAACAATTGGTATCAGAGCTTGGTTACACTAACAGTTGGTATCAGAGCTTGGTTCACTAACAAGTGGTATCAGAGCAGGTTAGTGTTTGTTGATTACAGGTTCACTCACAAGGGTTTCTGTTTGAGTGGGAGTAAAGCAATGGCAGAAGAAAGTAAACTAAGAATAAAAAAATTTAATAGTAAGAATTATTAATTATAGAGGATGCAGATAGAAGATTATCTGTATCAGAAAGATATGTACCTACCATTGGGTGGGGTTTCAAGAAAGCCCACAGATATGCAAGATGAAGAATGGAATGTTCTTGATAGAAAGGCTCTTGGATCTATAAGGTTGAGCTTGGCATCGTCTGTGATTTCCAACTTATCACAGGCAAAGACAACGGTAGAGTTAATGGATACTTTGACAAATTTATATGAAAAACCCTCAGCGTCGAATAAGGTATATCTTATGAAGCAATTATTTAATTTGCAAATGCAGGAAGGTGGATTTGTACATAGTCATCTTAGAGATTTTCATGGATTAGTAAATCAGTTAATTTCAGTCAAAATAGTTTTGGATGATGAAATTAAGGCTCTCTTAATCTTATGCTCTTTATCTGAAAGTTGGCATAGTTTGGTAATGGCAGTTAGTAATACTGCATCTGCTTCAAATATCTTGAAAGTTGATGATGTTAGTGTAATCTTGAATAAAGAAATTTGCAGGAAAAGCACAGAGAAAATATTAGGTGCTTTAAGTGTTGAAAGCAGGGGAAAGCAAAGAGAGAAGGGCAAGCAAGGGAAATCAAGGTCAAAGATGGGCAGTAGATTCAAATCCAAAAATGGAAGTATAACCTATTGAAATTGTGGAAAGAAAGGACATGCAAAGAAAGATTGTTGGTTGAAAGAAAATCAACATGAAGGTAATAAAGAAGTAAAAGATGCAGATATTGTTGCACAAGATGCTCTTATATTTTCTTTAGATAGTCAAGTAGAATTATGGGTTTTAGATTCTGGTGTTTCTTTCCATGCAACCCCAAATAGAAAATTTTTCAATGATTATGTCCATGGAGACTTTGAAAAAATTTATTTAGGGGTTGGTGACCCTTGTCAAATTGTTGGCAAAAGAAAAGTGCAGTTGAAATTGCAGAATGACAACACATGGGTGTCGAAGGATGTCATGCATGTACCCATCCTGAAGAAGAATCTGATTTATGTAGAAAATTTGGGTGATAAGGGTCGCACAGTAACTCTCACAGCTGAATTTTGAAAAGTTTTCAAGGGTGCAATTGTATTAGTAAGAGATAAGAAAGTAGGTACACTTTATCTATCTACTTATATTACTGATTCTCCTTCTGTTTTATCTATTTCAGATGTAGATGCAAAGTTGTGGCTCTGTAGGCTTGGTCACATGAGTGAGAAGGGAATGGATGTTCTTAATTCAAAAGGTAAGCTTTCAGATTTGATAGATCTAGATTTTTGTGAGCATTGTATTTTTGGGAAACAGGAGAAAGTGAGATTTCACAAAATTGGGTCAACAAAGAAGCACAAGTTGGAGCTTGTTCACACAAACGTGTGGGGACCAGCTCAGGGAGCTTCTATTGGAGGATCATAGTATTATATTTCTTTCATTGATGATGCTACAAAAAAGGAATAGATTTATTGCATAAAGAGAAAATCTGATGTTTTTGACACATTTAAGAAATGAAAAGCCTTGGTTTTCAATGAGAAGGTGATGGACAGTGATCAGCTCAAGAGGCTGAATAATTTTGAGCAGGGCAATGTTGATTTGGACAAGGTTATGATCTAAAATGAGCTCACGGGTAAAAATCATCACTCACAGAAAAACATAAAAATTGATGTCGGTCAGGTGAGAACCGACGTCGATCAGGCAGGAATCGATGTCGGTCAGGTGAAGATCGAAGTCGGTGATGTCGGGCAGGTGAGAACTGACGTCGGTCAGGTCGGTCAGGTGGAACCGACATCAGTTGGGTGCAGACCGATAGATGATCGAGATCGATCACTGTTAGAATGAAATTTGGGCAGACAGCAAGCTGTCAATGAGTCTCAAACACCCATGAAGAGGTCTGAAAGGGTAAGTAAATCTCTAATTCGTTATTCCCCTTCTTTATACTACTTATTGCTCACTGATGGTGGAAAATTAGGAAGTTTTGAAGAGACAACGCAGGCAAAATCCAATAAACAGTGGGAGCATGGCATGAATGAAGAAATTGATTCTTTGAAAGAGAACCAAACGTGAGATTTGGTTGAGTTGCCAGTCGGAAAGAAAGCACTGAAATACAAATAGATTTACAGGTTAAAGAAAGGAGAGAATGGACATATGAGACATAAGGCCAGGTTATATGGTCTTGAGCAAGCTCCAAGACAGTGGTATTTGAGGTTTGACAGGTTTATGACAAAGCATGGCTTTAGTAAATATCAATCTGACCATTGTGTTTATTTTATCAGATTGGATAATAGTAGCTACATTATCATGTTACTATATGTAGATGATATGCTTGTTGCAAGTTCACACATACAGGAAATTGCTGAGCTAAAGGTAACATTAGCTCAGACATTTGCCATGAAAGATTTAGGAGCAGCAAAGAAAATCCTTGGCATGAGTATTTCTAGAGACAGAAAAAATTACAGGTTGATTTTGTCTCAAGAGGATTATGTGAATAAGGTGTTGGAGAGGTTCAATTTGCATGATGCAAAACCAGTAAGCACACCTATGGCTGGACAGTTCAAGTTGAGCAAAGAACAGTGTCCTAAATCACATGATGAGGTTGAGTACATGGTATGTACTAGATCTGATATTGCCCAAGCAGTGGGAGTTGTCAGCAAGTTTATGGCCAATCTAGGAAAGGAACACTGAAAAGCAGTTCAGTGGATTCTCAGATATCTGAGAGGGACCAGCAGTAGGCATTTATGCTATGCAGGGTCAAACACTTCTCTACATGGGTATGTAGATTTGGATATGGCAAGTGACTTGGATAGCAGGAGAAGCACCACAGGATATGTGTTCACTGTTGGTAAAACGACGGTTAGCTAAATTTCAAAGTTGCAGAAAGTTGTTGCCCTGTCTACTACAGAGGCAGAATACATTGCAGTCACAGAGGCTAGCAAGGAAATGATTTGGATGACTTGGTTCATGAAAGAGTTGGGAAAGGAGCAAGAGAGTTGCAGATTGTACAATGATAGTCAAAGTGCAATTCATTTGGCAAAAAATTCAGCCTTTCATTCAAAAACTAAATATATACAGCTTAGATACCACTTCATTAGATAGGTATTGGAGGATGGACAGTTGAAGCTGGAAAAGATCCATACGGATAAGAACCCTGCTGATATGTTAACAAAGCCGGTAACAAAGGAGAAGTTGAATCTTTATTCAACCTTTGTTGGTCTTCAAAATTGAACTTGAAGATGGAGAAACAAGCTTGAAACAAATTAGAGGATGTTGCTGTACAGGTACAGGTGCAGCTGTTTATCTCCAAGTGGGAGATTATTGAGTTGTGGAGCTAAAAGCTTCACTGAATGTGCAAATGTGGAGGTTGTTGGGTTACACAGTAACTGACATCGATCAGAGCCAACCGACATCAGTTAGGGGTCGATCGACATCAGTTATCTTCAGCTACACAGTAACCGACATCGATTATGGTCGGTCGGCATCGGTCAGACAGGAACCGACATCAGTCACCTGTGTGTTTCCAGAACTGTTTTAATTTTAGACAAACAATTAGTTTGCATGTAAAGACTAATTTTAGTCCTAAGTCTGTGTTTCTAATTATTGTTTGCTTTGGGATCTATTTAAGAGACCCATGGGGCTGTATTGTAATCAAGGTAGGCAACAACAACCATTGGGTTGATTGTCACTGGAAGTAGGCAACAACAATTGGGTTGATTGTCACTGAGGGAACAACTCGGTTATTGAGTTGGTTGTAATTGATTGAGAGAGAGAACTCTTAAGGGAGAATTACTGTACACCCAAGAGGTGTGGGAAGAGTGAGATTTCTTCATTGTATTTCTTTCTGGAAGAGTGTAATACAAGATTGTATTGTTTCTCGTATCTCCTATTTTTTGTTGTTTCTGATTTCTAGTTACTTATTACTTCTGGCTTAATTTCGTGTTTAGTTGCTTATACAAAAGTAATCAATTGTACTCTAAGGAGGTCCTAACATTGTCACCCTAGATTTGCTATGGGTCTAACTTGATATTGGGATTGATAGGAGTGATAACATTTTATTATGATTATATAATTTGATTCTCAGGGCGTGCTTAACTGATAGCACTCAAAACTCCTCTTAATTTCAATATCTCATCAGAAATATTATTGGTTTATGAAACTTTGGGTTGCTTTCATTCCTATTTTTGGTTTACAGTTGGGATGCTTCAATCCTTTTAATCATATTTACCCTAAAAATATTTATATAAGGCACCTTAGGTCGACAACGCTACTCTCTTTAATGCAAGGTGATTCCCATCATCCATCCATAAAACTACACGCACATCCATTCCAAAAGCTTTGTTCTGATTTCGTGGATCGTGGAAGCTTAAGAATTCAACATTTATATAGCTGCTCATTCATCTTCTTAGCAATTTAGTCAGCCCAAATGCATTGAGTTTGTGCTAGCATCTCCATTATGTATCTACTGCACCAAAGTGGCATCTCATTGTTCATGTCTTATAAAAGGAATATTTCTATGGCAAATTGGGCACCTTTTTTATACACGACACTCTTTATGGCATCCAAATCAACACCATGGTATTTAATTATTGCCTTCAGATCATTGACAACTTTCAAGTTTCTCTATCATTGGTTTATTTAGCATTTTTGTTAGACATAATTTCTCTCTTCTTAGATATATCATCTACATCATTTCTCCCTCCCTTCTAGAAATAATTCATCCCTCAATTTTTACATCTTCAAGTAATTGAGACAATTATAATAATTTATGATCACATATGTTATTAGGTTTTGTGGATGTAATTAAAATAATTTCATTTCATTTCAATTCAATTGTTATCCTCAGCACTTTAAAACAAATAAATATTGAACTCTTCCCTATGTCATGTCACTAATTCATTACAACAACCAAACTGTTGTTAGTTTCTTCAAAGTGTTATGAAGCTCAACTCCCATATGATGATGTAAAAAAAACTCGTACTTGCATGCATGTGTTGTCATACCTGCTCTATCTTTATCTACTTTAAACCAATTTTCCTTTTGGTGTAATATTGCCTTAAATTTTATCCATTAATCAGAGTTGGGTGTCAATTTTCTTTTTATATCAGCGTGTTGTATGAAGCTTTTGTCAAAGACTTAAACTAATACAAATATTTTAAATGCATTTATCTGAAAAACATCGAGAGATATCAATCTGGAGGCACCTATTTTGGATTTGTTATATACCACATTGATTAAAAAAAATATTACCTTATCCGTGAATTTCCCTCTGATTGGTAATGGCCTCAATCTAGCTACACCATTACGTCGTGCTTGAACAACGATTTTTAGGGGGGGGAATTGGGCACAAAACTCCATAGTATGCCCAAGTTATTATGATTTTTCTCCTTCTCTAACCAAGAAGAAAAAAAATTATATGACAGTCAAATGAAATTTAAATTTAAACTTAAAAGTGCCCTCTGACACTCAAATAGACATCAAATTTAAGATTGTATATTTTTATTGGCATCTCCCATCATTACACTCAAATAGGCATCAAATTTAAGGTCAAATATTTTCATTGGCATCTCCCACTATTACACTCTTCCACCATTCCCAGAAAACATTATACTTTATACCTATATAATTATTTTGTAAAGGCCTTCTCATTGCAGGTTTTACTTGTCTTTAATTTTCCAATCTATTTTAGGAATAGAGCGTCTGGTTTAAACTGCATTTTCTTACTATGTTTATCATGCCGATGCTTTTGCCTTCATTGATTTGTTTCAATTGGCAAGCTATAATTATTTTCTCATTCAATTTATTCAGTTCTTTTTAAAATAAAACTTCTATTATATATGGTAGAAAATATTTACCAGGAATAATGCCCAGACTCCAGAGTATAGTTCATAGGCAAAATTAATTGACCAAGCTCCTCAGCAAGCTTTGATTGAACAGATAAAGAACAAGAACCTAAAAGACCTTCCAAAAAAAAAGACAAGGAAAAGCTAGACTAACTACAAACTGTAAACAAAACTCGATACATATCAATATTCAAACTTCCCGTTTTCACTAATATTTAAAATTATTATCAAAATTGCTGAACTACATAAAGGCTTTGAAGCATAACACACCAGAGATGCTTTCTATGGGGATTTCAATTTGGCCCTCCTTTTGCAAGAGTACCAAACGGATCCCACTTGTTCAATTTGAATTTTGACCAATCTGTCTCTCCTCATCACTCGTTTAATTTTCTTCTATCACCCTTAAGCCTGGTTCAAGCAATTCCATAGGCACCGCAGCTTCTTGTGTATACTTCAGCTGATAATTTATCAGTCCAACCCTGTTTTTTGATCTCACGGGTTTTGAGAATAATGGATAAAGCTGATCTGTGGGAAGCCTCATCTTGTCCATTTGCCCTCGGGTAATATGTAGTTGAATTACTATGCTTTCTTCGTAAACTTGCAACATTTCCCTGATCACCTCAATTATAAAGTGAGTGCCTTTGTCACTGATATATACTCAAATCTAGTTACGATATATTCTATATGAAATTTGCTATACTTTTAGCTGTGTTATCCGTTAAAACTTTAACATGGTAAATGCTGTATTGCAACCAATAAATATCAGCAATGCCCTTTCGTATATGTGTTCTTGAATGGTCCGTAAGTGTAAATCTCATTTCTCTACAGCTCTTTTGGCATTTTAGGTTCAATGGTTGCAAATTGGCTTGCATTGGTCAGCTCATTCTTTGGCAGGTGTCGCTTAATGTTACCCATTTTACCAGAACCGCATTTTTTTCTTCGTGGCTTTTGTGCTCTTATGTCCACCTCCAAATCCGTATGCTTTCAATATGGATTCAATCTCTTCCTCCATGACACAATAATATTGGGTCTTTTCCCCATGTAATACAACGGCTCATGAATCAAATAAGAAGTCCTTGATTTTAGAATACCCTTTTACTCTGTCAATAGCAATTTTGCCGCGAAACTCATGGTTGATAAATATTGTCCAATTTCTCTATACCATTTTGGTGGAACATCTATGCGGAACAACCATGAATCTAGATGGTCATCCCTAATTCTATCTGTTGGCTTACCATTCTATATACGTAATAGATGATCTGAAATTACTTAACTGTTACCTTTTTGTACCACCATACAAACGGTAAATTATTGTAGCCGGAATAGTCATTGTAAAATTCTGCCATGGATGGGGTATTAATCGAGTACAACAAAGCTCGGTGATTTACAAAGAATACGAACAAATTTTTCAAGAGCTATTGTTGAAATTTCCCGACCACATAACCTTTCCCAACGACTCTCATTTTGGTGTAATATAATTCTTTTCAGCTTTAACAATTGGCTTGCAATATACAATGGAGAATCTAACTAAAAAATCCCTCTTGTGCTGATGTACAACCAATGGCATCTTTGACACATCCTCAGTGACAAAGATCTTCTTATACCCATTTAGGTATATTACAAAACAGGAGCACGTATCAACATCATCTTCAAATTCTCAATAGATCGATGTCCGTATGCCCCAATTCAAATAGTACCTCTTTTCTTGAGAAATAATGTAATGGATGAGAGTGATGATGTTGCAAAATTTATAAAACTTCTTTGCCACGCAATATGTCCCGCACAGGGCTTCATCTGCCCTACATTATAAGGGACTTGCAACTCACTTCTTTCTTGGATTTTATTCGGGCCTCTGTTCATTTTTTATGGTAATGGTTATGCTATATCTTAACCAGTCAACCCAGCCCAACAAACGTAGTCGAGAAAGGGGTAAATCATAGTTTCTAGAATCTTTGGAATACTGCAGGTAGAAAACCATGTATTTTAAAATTTAACCTCAATTAACACAATACTAAAATGTTTAATTATTTGAAATATTCTTCGCTTAGTTAAATATGGTTCCAGAGCTCTCACATACAACGTAGATATTAAACACTTCCTCAGTTTTGCAATTATTTACCTTCAAAACAAAATGAGCATCATCATTCCAATACAAGATCGCTGCCTCTACTACGAATATTGTTGTTTATATGTCTAGAAAACATATATATATAATGCAGACTGAAGCTACACTATTAAAAGATTGCAGATTTGTCAATACTACCCAGTATCTTCAATTTTCCAAAAATAACTTGGTATAGTTACTAATAGCCAAACTCCAACCATTAGACTAGTGTGGCAATATCTTTAGCAACATGCAGATATGGAACAAGTACAACTCAAAATAACACATTATGAATCCTAGAACCATGAAATACATTGGAAATTGATCCACCAATTAGCAGGAATCAACAAAGAGAAGTTTCACTTAGTATTCACTGGACAACAAAAGAGCTATAGAAAAAATGGTAATTAATCATCTTTAAAGCACGCTGAAAAAAGTGTTGTTGGTATGTGGGAGACTCATCTATCGCCGCCACAAATTTACAATTTCATTGCACAGTTGTACGTATAGTTCCCAATTCTAATGTTAAACACAAAGAGTGGAATTGCATCTTAATGAGATAAATCCAGTAAACATTAAACATACAATATATTTACTTAGCTTGACGAGCTTTTCTAAGGTTGACAGGCTGTACTACTGGCATAAAATATAAATACAACAGCTTATGTAATTTTCAAAATATTCTAAAACGCCAAGGCCAAAACCAAGATGGGACATGGCAGATACTGTGTATGCACAATTTTAGAAGATTATAATTGTGAAAATGGTATTCAGTTTAATAATCATACATTGAACAAAGTGTGCAAACTTTTCTATCCAGATTATAAAAAAGATCTGAAACATTGTTTATGATACTGCCAGAAGGCTAATGGATCAACATGCTACTATCAAACATTCTTTGCACCTGCATAAACTACCGTATAATTACATCTTCAGGATTTGTAAAGCAACTTCCAGTTTACTTCCCTGCACTCCTTGCCATGGCAAAATGCTTTTTGTGGAGTTTCTCCAAAGGTGTTGTCTTGAGAAGAAATAGTCTTGCAGCACGCTCAGAGAGGCTACCACCGCATTTCAAACCACGAGATTGTAATTCATTCTTAAGCCTTTCAAGACCCAACACCTGCAATGACAGTTAAGAAATTTTAATATAAACATTCATCTCTACATAAAAATGGGAAAAAAGAAAGTCAGTCCCTCCTCCCTTAATATAATCAACCCCAAGCTAAGCAAATGTATTGATATTAAATTCTGGACAAGAAAAGCTAAGCAGATAAGGTAATCAAAATAAACAAGAAATAAGTACCTCCATATCCTTGGGCGTGTTGAATTCTTCAAATTTAAGCAGACCTCCGATGCTAGTCTTACTGTCACAAATGTTTTCCATCTCGCCACATACATTGGTTATAACAGAAGTGGATCCGGAAGTAGCTTCTTTCTCATCACAACTATTATTGTTCTCTCCTGACGGGGAATTATGCTCGTCTGGCTTCAACTTCACATTATGTTCTCTATCATCACCCTCTCCTGAAGAGGAATTAGGTTCCTCTCTCTTCAACTCCACATTAGGTTCTCTATCATCACCCAAATCAGTACATGCTATCTTCTCATCACAACTATAGCCATCCTCTCCTGACAAGGAAATGAGCTCGGATTTCTTAAACTCTACATTAGCTTCTCTATCACCACAATGATTATCATTTCCTGAGGAAAGATTAGATACTTCTTGTAGGGCAAAATCATCACAAGAGCCAGTTTCTGCCTTTGTATTTCCCAAAACAGCTGTCGTTTCACTATCTGATGCTGACTCTGCATTAGATGTATTGCTGCTACCACTTTCTTCATTCCCCTTCATCAAACTAGCGTCTTGCTTCAACACTTCCATCTCTTCATCAATATCTTCACCTTCCTCCTCTTCATCTTCATCTTCTTCTTCAAGCATCCTGCCAAGACAATATCAGCAAATTGTAAGTAAAATGCTACAATAGTGACAAACATCTCTTAAGGTCTGATTGTTAAACCTGATTGCAAATGCTCCTGTTCCAAATCAATTTGAAGACATAAAAGTGTATCTTAAGCACTAACACACAACTACCGAAGTACATTTTGTTTCCTATATGATCTATGCAAAGAAAAAATGAAAAAAATGACACATCCTGGCTAGATTTGTGTTTCCTCATAAGTTAAATTGAATAATAATCTTCAATGTCACGCTCATTTCTGCCAAAGAATGATACTAGCAGTAAAGTCAACATCAATGATTTATAAAACAGTGCCTGATATAGCTCACAATCCACTTAAATAAAAATAATAATATGATGATACAGCTTTATAGAAATCTATACCTCAGATAAAGCCCCTAGACAATGAGAACACTTTTAACAATTTACAGCAAACTAGCCTTCCAATAAATTCCTGGAGAACATAAACCTAAATATAAAAGGCCCAGGCAATAAAGTGGTTTTCACTTAAAAAATTTCACAGCGTAAGCTAATCTTCCCCCTGTATATTCTCGAGGGTGAAAAATTCAATGATTGTGATTAGAATCACAAAATAAGGATACCATCTACTTAGAAACAGGCATTTTTACCAAAATCAATTAACTCTCCAAAAAACTTAAACCAAAGAAACTGGAAACCCTAGATAATAAAACCCCCTAGATCCCTAAATTTTTTAATTATTTAAAATAAAATCACTGGGAAAAAACATGGTCAAATGGGATTATTTAATTGGTAATAATATTGAGACTTCCATAACAATGCCCCTCAGAATCAAATATCAATAGATATGATATGTAAATGATATTGTGTAAAATACTGTATGACTCCTTCAGTGCGGCATACCCCAACGAACTAGACATTCTTCCCCCTGTATATTCTCGAGGGTGAAAAATTCAACAATTGTGATTAGAATCACAATATAAGGATACCATCTACTTAGAAACAGGCATTTTTACCAAAATCAATTAACTCTCCAAAAAACTTAAAACAACGAAAACAGAAACCCTAGATAATAAAACACCCTAGATCCCTTAATTTTTTAATTATTTACAATAAAATCACTGGGAAAAAACATGGTCAAATGGGATTATTTAATTGGTGATAATATTGAGACTTACATAACAATGCCCCTCAGATTCAAATATCAATAGATATGATATGTAAATGAAATTGAGTAAAATACTGTATAACTCCTTCAGTGAGCCATACCCCAACGAATTAGACATACTGCAACTTACAATATCAGGGCAATGAAAATTTTAATGAATGAGTTATTTTATAAGTATGGAATGGTAGGCAAACCTTCCCATCTCTAAAAAATCTAAAAAAAATTAAGTATTGTAGGCAAATATTTATATAAAGTATAGAATTAACTACAAATACATGTATTTTGGTGAATCTCGTAATTTCACATATGTTATACAGTAAAACTGCGCAAACAATTTTTCAAAAATGTCTAATTGGGAAATTGAATTTTGGGCATCCAACAGAAGGGTAGAATTTCACCATTTGTGTGATTGCAAATGTGCTTTGGCAGTATGAAAGTATGCTTCTATTTATATCTGACGCCAGACGAGTTTGGCTATCGTTGGCTAATATTTCACTCAGATTTTTGTTCCCCAGGCCAAGAGCCCTAACCCTAGTTATCTTTAGCCAAAATAAAATAGTTTCTTCTTTGAAATTTCAGAAAATTTGGGAAACTTTTAGTCAATTGGCAGAATAAATAGAGTCCATATGGTGGCGCTTACCTCAAAAAGAACTAAACCCTACTTTCGTAATTATTTCATGGCAGGTGTCCATGAAATTTGAAAAAATATAGAAAAGCAATTCCCCTGCCATAGCACTAACCATTACCCCCAAAAATAGGTATATAACAAATCCAAAAAAAAATACTAAAGAACGAAACCCCAAATTTCTAATTCTTTTAATGTCAAACAAATATATATATATATAGAAATTATCTTTTATGATGAACAATCGATCTGATAAGTTATAGGATGGCGCTCAGGAGGAATTCGCTGGGAGGAGCGAAGCAGATGCCACAAGAGAAGCAGGCAAAACAGAAGAAAATAACGAATAAAGTTGGGCGGAGTCAACATAAAGCAGGTATTGACTTGCGGTTTGAAATTGATAGAATTTGTTCAGAGAATCCTTTTGCAGGTTGACTTTCAGCTGTGGAGACAGAGCTCTTCTCTGATAATGATCAATCCCTAAAGGAGCCACCTCCCTCTGCCCCTGTTTTAGACCCTTTTCCTACTGAGGTGCCCAAGGCAGATTTGCTTGAGATTCTCATCGACAATAAGGTTCTCAATGTTGGCAAATCTTCTTCTATCATCATTGGCCCTAGCCCTGAGTTGATTCTAGAAGATTTCGAAATGCAAGAAAATATCAAAACTCTGGAAGAATGAGGTATTCTGGTTAGGGTGTTGGGCAAGTGGCCAGATTTTGGTTTAATTGAAATCTGGGCTGTGATAAACTGGGGCAATGATGTTGGGATCAAGTTTCTCCCAAACGGATATTTTCTAGTTATTTGCCCCTCTAGCAAAGAAAGAAACAATGTGTTGGCAGAGGGTCCATGGTTGCTGAATGGAGCGGACATTGAAACTCAAAAATGGAGCCCTAATTTTGATTCACTCAAAAAACCGAAAGCTTCTCTTCCGGTTTGGGTTCGGCTCTTTGCCTTGCCCATCAAATACTAGGGGGGAATCTAGTCTTCGGCCAATTGGAAACCTACTGGATGAATACATTTCTTGTGATCCTTCTTCTTTTGATGGTTCGGTGGCTACTTTTGTTGGAATTCGGGTTAAGTTGGATCTCTCGGCTGAAGTCCCTGAGTCTATTATTCTAAAATCTTTTGGCCGAGAATGGACTCAATCTCTCAACCTTAAAAGAATCCCTTTTCGCTGTTACGGTTGTCATTTGACTGGTCACATCAAGAAAGATTGTCCCCATCTTGGTCAACCTCCCCTCAAAGCTGCTCAAAAACTGATCACTGTTTGGAAAGCAAAAGTTTCCCCTCCCTCCGAAGATTTTATCAAAAGAAATAACGGCACTTGGTTCAGTCTCAACCATTCTCTTCCTTCTCTGGTTGCCTCTCCTTTGGCTGGCAGTCTCCTAACTGATAAACTGGAACCCTCTCAAAACTGTTCTTCCAGTCTTCTTTGAACTCTTTCTTTGGCTCAAGTTCCTTCAGATCAGCTCCTTGAGACAAAAACTCATGCTATGGAAAATGGTGTCTCTTCACATTTGGATAAGGCAGTTTGTAAGGTAGGAAATTTGGAACCTGTTCTCTCAGAAATTGTTTTGGATTCTGTAGATCTTAGCAAGGAATCCCTCCTTGCCCAGATTTATGAACAGGTCAGGCCTCTTGAAGATGTTAGTGAGTCAGAGGAAGATGTTGGTTCCAAATAAAATCTATCAATTTCTCAAACGGTTTGCCATATCTCTGAACCTAACTTTGGGAAAAAAAGTAGAAGAGGTTGTAAAACCAATTTTGAAAAGATTGTTGATCAGGGTTTAATGGATAATCAAAAAACCATCACTGGTCTTTTTTCCTCTGAATTGCAAGGGGTGGAAAGCTCTTCTCTGAACACATGAAGCTCATTTCTTGGAATGCTAGGGGCCTCAATGCCTCTAACAAGTGATGCTTGGTTAAGCGTCAAGTCCTCCCCCTTTTTCCAGAAATTCTCATTCTTCAGGAAACTAAACTTTCAAAAGAGGAGGCGGATCTGTTTTTACTCTCTGATTGGAAATTTTGGAAGGACTGGTTCGTTTATTCTGATGGAGCTTCTAGGGAGTTGGCCACTCTCTGGAATCCTTGTAAAGTTAATGTCACTCAATGTGGTATTGGAACTAATTGGCAATGGAGCCTTTTCAAAGATTTGTCCTCACACATCACTTTCAATTTTTTCAATGTTTATGGTCCAAACAATTTAGATGCTAAAAGTAAGTGTTGGGAGGAGATTTCTCAAATCATTTCGTCTAATCCGTCAAAAAAATTTGCTATGGGAGGTGACTTTAATTGTTATCCTCAGTCTGACTGATAAACAAGGAGTGGGAAGAATTCTCCAATCCCATAAGGATTTCACATCTTTCACCTCTTCTTTGGATTTGGTTGATTTAGTTCCAAAAAAATGTTTGTACACATGGACAAATCGTCGAAAAGGCTTCAGCAACATTGCAGAACGTCTGGACAGATTTCTCATTAATCAACAGTGTTTGAGCTCCAACTGGGTTCACGAAAGTCAAATACTTCCTATATCTGGGTCAGATCATATGCCAGTAGATTGGATTATCATATGGAAGATCAGATTTCTCCTTTGACTCCCTTCAAATTTGAACTGATGTGGCTAAGAGATTCCACTATTTTTGAATATGTCAAATATTGGTGGAATGTTTTTCCTAATATTACGGGTAATTGTATTCATGTATTTGCCAAAAAGTTGGTTTTTATCAAAAATTGCTTCAAGAACTGGACCCGAACTCACTTCAAAAACATTTATGCTGAATCTACAAGAGTTAAAGAGGAACTCTCTGCACTCAATGAGTTAGTTTTAAGTTTTGGAATGAATGCATAAATGTATAAACAGGAAGACTCTCTTCTTGTCGAGCTTGAATAGCTTCATCTCAAAGAAGAGTTATATTGGAGATAGAAATCCCGGGAATGTTGGTTAAAGGCAAGGGACAAAAATACAAATTTTTTCATTACTCTTCCAAAGCTAGAAGACGTAGTAACAGAATTTCCAAGATCCAAGACAAAGAAGGAAATGATTTAGAGTTATATTCTGAAATCAAAGGGGAGTCTTTTCGACATTTTAATAATCTCCTTGCTTGTGATGAAGCCTCAGATTTGCGAACTCAGGAAGACTTATTATGGTATATTCTTTCTCTTGTTACGCCACAGTAGAATAGTTTTTTAATGGCTCCATTCACCTTTGATGAAATCAAGAATGTAGTTTTTGAGATGAAAAAGGATAAGGCTCCAGGCCCTGATGGCTTTCCTGCTGCCTTTTATCAATCTTTTTGGTCCATCATTGGGGAAGATGTTACTGCTGTTGTGGAATATTCAAGAAGGGAAAAAAGAGTAAGTACATCCATCAATTGCACTTTCATTTCTTTAATTCCGAAAGATACCACTCCAACTACTTTTAATGATTTTCGGCTGATTGCTCTCTGCAACACCATTTATAAAATTATTACTAAGGCCATTTCTTTCAGACTGAAATCTTTCATCTCCTTGCTCATTTCTCCTGAACAAGGAGGCTTTTTTCCGGGGCATCACATTCAAGATGGAATTATCATTGTCCATGAACTTCTGCACTCTTTATCCCATAATAAGTAAAAAGCCATGCTCGTTAAACTAGATATCAGCAAAGCTTATGATAAAGTTAACTGGAGATTTCTCTTGAAAGTCCTACACTGCTTCAGATTTGATAAAGATTGGTGCAATTGGATTTTCAATTGTATTTCTATGCCCAAGTTTTCCATCCTTCTCAATGGAGGTCCAGTAGGATTTTTTGAAGCTACTCGTGGTATTAGGCAGGGAGATCCGATCTCCTCGTTTTTGTTCATTCTCATGGCTGAAGCTTTAATAGATCTATGTGAAGTGCCAAAGAGAATGATTTGATCAAAGGTTTATGTGTCATTGGTGGCATTCCGAATTTAACACATCAACAATTCCCTGATGATACCTTTCTCTTTGGTAGGGCTTCAATAAGAGAAGCTAGGACCTTTCGTTCTATTTTGGATTCCTATGCCAAGGCATCTATCAGGTGGTAAATGACCACAAGTCTGAAATTTATTTTGTCAACATTGCACTCAACCAGCAACCTTGTTTAGCCTGGTATCTCAATTTCAGGATTGGTAAGCTTCCTTCCAAATACCTTGGTATCCCTCTCTTTGTTGATACTGGTAAGGCTAGTCTTTGGGAAAATTTAGTTTGCTCACTAAAAAATAGGTTAGACTCTTGGAAAGGCAAATTCCTTTCCTTTGTTGGACATTTGACCCTCATCAAATCTGTTTTGTCTGATATTCCGATTTATCTCTTGTCGGTTCTCAAAGCCCCTCCGAAGATTTTGGAAGCCATGGATCGCATATGTTGATTCTTTCTTTGGCAGGGTACTGATGACAAAAAGAAAATTCATTTTGTAAATTGGAATAAAGTCTATAGCTCCAACAAAGCTGGGGGAGCTGGTAGTAAGAGAATAGATATTCAAAATTGGGCTTTGGATGCCAAATTGATCTGGGAAGCTTTTTCTCATCCAGATACTTTAAGCAACAAAAATCCTCCTTCTGAAGTATCTTGGTACCACTAACCCATTGGCGTTGCTCACTTGTGTGGCTCCTCCCTCTGACTCTCATATCTGGAATTTTATGCTTTCTTGTTGCCCCATTACTGTTAATCACATCTCATGGGTTATCAATAATGGTAGGACAGCAACTTTCTGGGAGGATTCTTGGAATGGGCACAAGCCTCTTAGTGAACTCAGAGAATTGGAGGAGACCAGAGTGACTCTCATTGTTGTTTGGGGTTCGAAAGTGTCTGACTACATTGATCTGAATCAATTTGGGCCTCTGATTACAAGTTCTTGGAAATCCTTTGATACTGCTCCTATTCCTGATAACCAGAAAATGCTTCTTCCTTCTATTTTAAAAATGCGCAAAGTTTTTGTGAACTCCAAGGAGGATTCCATTTGTTGGACTGGTGCCATCTTGGGTAATTACAAGGTCAATCTGGGATACAAGCTTGCTGACTTGGGACTGGAAAGCTGCACCAAGACAACTCTTTTGTGCTGGAATGACAGAGGCCTTCCAAAGGCAGAAGCTTTTGCTTGGCTTACTACTCAGTATAAAATTCTCACCCAAGACCATCTTCAAAACATGGGCTAGATTGGTTCTCCCAGGTGCAGCTTGTGCTGCCAGGATGAAGAATCTATTGATCATCTATTGCTTCTTTGTCCCTTTGCTGCCAAATGTTAGGATTGGTTGAGTATCAAGCTCAATTGGTTTTGGCCCCGTGCCCCTTCTATTTCCCAGATGTTCTCCTCTTGGTTTTTGGGCCACGATAATGATTCTCTCCGTGCTCTCTGAATTGCTTGTCTAGCTATTTTGATTTGGTCCATTTGGAAAGAACAAAACAGCAGAATTTTTTGTGATAAAGCTTCCTCTCTGGAGAACCTCTTGACTAAAGTTGAAATTTCTATTTCTGAGATTGTTTCCTCTCATTCCGAAAAAAGGAGGCTAATCTTTCGTCCTGGGACATGTTGGTTCGTCCAAATTGGATGATGATCAAAGTTCCTCTAGTTGATGGAGCAAATCTCACGAGTGATGGATTTCTACTCCGAAAAGGTGCTTCTTGGACTCCTATTTCAGGCTTTTTTAAATTGAACTTTGAAGGAGCAGCTCGTGGTAACCCAGGGGCCTCAAGTGCTGGGTGTTGTATTAGAGATTGTACAGGGTCTTTGATATATGCTTCTTCTGCCAGGCTCTCCAATGGTACTAACAATGAAGCAAAAGCCCAAGCCTTGGTTTTGGTAGTTCAGCTGGCTCGTCGTTGCGGCATTGAAAAGTTGATTATAGAAGGGGATTCCATGGTCATTGTCAATGTTATTCGTAATCACTGTGGGAAATCTTGGAGATTGAATAATATCGTCACCCTTGTGTGGTCTTTCTTGGACAAAATAGATTCTTGGTCCATTGTATATTGCTACAGGGAAGCCAATAGATCTGCCGATTTCCTTGCCAATTGGGGGGTGGACCATCTTGATGAAATTATCATGGACAACCTCATGTTTGTGTGGCCAGGAATTGAAGACACTTTTCAATATTAATTTCAGCTTCCTTCCTCTTTTGATGCTTCACCTGTTGGGACTTGTGTGCTGTCTGATATGTTGTTCTTGCTCGTTCGATACAATATTTTTTGCCTATGTTGCATAGATTGCCACTTTGTGATGAGTTTTTTGGCTCAATTTGGCTGATTGCCATGATTTCTCCTCGTATCGTCTCAGGAATTTTAAGGATTGAGGATCCTGTTTCTTTTGTTTCAATTCTTGGCAGCAGCATTTGGAGAAATTTGTCTTTCAACTTTTGTTGCTGGTTCACTGCTGCATGGCTGATATTGTGTGGGGTTCTTTCCATGAAATACTTTAAGCTTGCAGGGGATGCCAGACCTTTGATATTCACCTGCAGCAGCAGCAGTGGTGGCAGCTTGTGGAATGCAAAATGCGCAGTGCCTTTCCATTTAGGCCTCATAGTATGACTATTTCCGAATTTGGGGCAGTAGGAGATGGAGTCACTCTTTTTACTCATGCCTTTCAGAATGTCATCATCTACACACACAACTCTGATGTTAAAGGGGCTATATTACGCAGATCCCAGAATTCCGAACATTGGCCTGTCGTGACCCCCTGTCTTCGTATGGTTGAGGCAGGGAGTTACCAGGTGGAAGGCATTGTTGTCCAATTCATGGGGCCATCCTTTCAGCCGTGGTCACTACAGGGATCCATGGACTAATGATGGTCAAGGAGATGTTTGGTGGCTTTGGTTCCACTTTTTCTTTTTATCTCACTCGCCCCTCCTTGTTGCGCTGATAGATTCAACTGACTTTATTATTTCAGTTTAGTCATCCTTGAACTCGCCATTTTGGTCCATCCCCCCAGTATTCTGCAGCAATGTTCGAATTAAGATTGTATTCTTTCCTTGCTCCGCTTGTCTCTTCTAACACAGATGGCATTGTTTTGGTTTCATGCTCAGATGTCTTCATTGAGGACTGTTACATCAGATGTGGTGATCATGTAGTTGCTATCAAAAGTGGTTGGGTTGTATATGGTTTTTCTTTCGGTCACCCTAGCTCAATTTTTTTTCCACCACGTGTTTGGTGAATCACACACAAGTTTGCACCCTGCCTTCGGTTGTGAAATGTCTGGGGGTTTCAAAGATGTTCATGTTCTTGATCTTTGCATCTTCATCACAAGAATAGGTCTCAGTGTTAAAACAACCCCGATTGAGGTGGTTGTGTGATGGATGTTTATATTTCTATTGTCTTCAAGATAATTGTTAGGGTTGTATTTGGGTTGTTCCTGTGGTTGCTATCTTTTGTTTTTATCCTATTCCTTTGGTGGCAGCCGTTGTGTTGTTGCGCTTGTTTTCGTTCCTTTTGGTTTCTCCCTGGTTCCCTGGTTGGTCTTTGGAGTTTTTGTTTCGTTTCTTGTGTTTCTGCTTTGCCCTGGGCTCGGTTCGCCTTATGGCTGCTGACTCACAGTTTGTTCGGTTATTTTGTTTTCAATAAAGGGGATGAGGACCCGTGTAACCTCAATATCTATCCAAAAAAAACAATATATATATATATATATATATAGAAAATCAATAACAGCCGAGAATGAAACCAGAGCCACTTTTTCATACCAGATTAAATAACTCGGTTTTCGAATTCAGCTCACGACGTAGGCGGACTCATAAAATTTCAATAAAAACTAAAACCAAAATTAACAGAAAATGAAACCCTACAAACCCTAACATTCTTTTTTCGTAAACTTACCATAATTTGGCTCTCTTGGAGACAACCGTAGTATTCTCAATCATCTTCCTCTTGCCACTCTGCTGAAGCTTCAAAGCCTCCAGCAAACCATCCTTAACAGCAGACTCGACTCCCTCCATGGCCCGCTCGGCCTCAACCCTATATTTCTCCACATCCACGGCCCCTTCATCAAAACCCTTCTCCCCCTTCTTCTTCTTCTCCTTCTTCAACTGCTTCTTCAAATAATCCTCCGCCAACTTCTCTAACTGCCGCTCCTGCGCCTCGGCCTTCCACTCCTCCAGCTTTTTCTCAGCATTCACATGCCGCAGCCGCCTTCCGCTCATGTCACGACATGCGTCAAAATTGCTGGTTTTCTTCTGCCCGGCCTTTGTGGCCGCCCCTCTCAGCAAAGATCCAAACCCTCCTTTCCCACCGCGAAGGCTTAAAAGAACATTAATTTGTGGGTAAAAGCCGTCTTGTGCAGCAACAAGAAGGGCATTTTCACCGATTTGTCGAGTGCCCGAAACAAGCCTTTGCAACTGCTGTGGGATTTTAATCAAATCAAAGATCTTGTTCTTCAGATCTGAGGCTTTCAGATTGGGCGTGGATATCTGAAGGCATTTTGTTTTGCCGTCCAGACCCTTGACGAAGATCTGATACATGATTTTAATGGCGATGATATGACACAGATTTCTCGGGAAAATTTTCTGCAGACTGAATTATATGCGTGGGCGCTTAGAAGACATGTTTATCTTAAGGAAGCGATATATATAACATTGCCTTTTTAATTTTAGAGTATTAATTTGTATGTTTAAAAATAAAAATGGAAAATAGAAATAGATACGAAATTACGATGGGTCGATGTGGGAGAAAAATCACGCTTTAAAAAACAATAAAATTAAATTGAGAAAATAATAATCTTTGGGAAAGGAATAGTAGTTAATATTTGTAATATATAGATCTTAAGTGTATAAATTTTAAAATATATATATATTAATATTTTAAATATGTTAAAATGTAAATGTGGAATTAAAAAAATAAAAAGTGAATATATAATTTTAATTGTTTTAGTAATATAAGAAATATATAATACTAATAATTTAAATTATGTATAAAAATTATAAATCCAAAATCGTTATTAAAAAAACTAATAATTAATGTGAAATTTAATTAAATAATATTTTTTTAAATTTGTATTCACATTAAAAATTATACATAATAAATTATATCTAATACCATTTATATATAAATATAAATATTTTTTTTAAAAATAAAAAATAGATTTTTTTTTTCATTAAGACTGATTGAAAATGGGGATCATGTCAAATAGGAGTGGACAACCTTTATTAAATGTTACCCATTTTTCTAGGCTTAAATAATGATATAAACAAAATATCATGGAATTGTATTTCAAGTGTTATTTTTTGAAATAAGTTTTTAATTAAAATATCGACATAAATGAAATATTCTATAAGAATATGAATAGAATATTCTTTAATATTTGATATTAAACTTTAGAATTCATAAACTATTATGTTATTTCAAAGTTTTTTTATTGGTTACAATTAAAAAAATAATTTGTTTCAACAATTCCTAAAGTAACATGCATGGCAAGGACTAATAACTTTTTATTGTCCGTGGAACTTGTAAGATTTAATTATAGATGTTTTTAATTAATTTATTTATTTTTCTCTCTCATTTTTTTGAGGGTGTGGGCGTGGGCGTGGGCGTGGGCAGCGGACGAGGTGGTATATATCTAATCCAGGGCACGTATTGTGCATCCCAAGCTCTTTCATCCGACTTTTTTAGGAAATCGGGACAAAGGCCTTATGTGTACCTCAAAATATCTAATTTTGGGTGGAGAGCTTTGATATTATTCTTCTTACACAATGGCAACCAATTGACATGGTCATGTGTGTCGAGGTCTCCTTTGACTTATGTGGATGTATCCTTTTTTTTCGCTTTGTGAATGTTATGATGTTGACTTGTGTGTCAATAGGGTCCTAATTTGAATTCAAGATATGTATAAATACACGAGCACTCTAGAGCATTTAGGCATCTATTATCATTTAGTTATATATCAATCTAAAAGGCATCTAATATTTATTATTCATAGGGATTTATTGAGCATTTACAAACATTTAAGGAAATTGAGCAATCATTGGAGTATTCATTGTAGCATTGAAGTTCATGTTAGCGACACATTGCATTACAATGATTCACATGGTTGATGAATTACTAACATTGTTAAAGTGATGTTTTCGATATTGGACATAATTGAGAGGCTTAACAAATATCAAGGAGGCTCAACAATTAGGTAAGTGCACCATGATGAGGGGCCAAAATGATGATGCATTGTTAAAATTCGTTCAAAAAACATTAAACACATACACACAAGTCATTAATGTGTGTGCATTTAGGCTTGTGTGATATCCCCTTCTAATAGGGAATATAAAATGTCAAAAGCTCTGAACAACTGTAATATCCCCTTCAAACAGGGAATATAAAAACACATGAAGCTCTAAACACAGATACAAACTTGCAGAATAGATTCAAATAAGCATAAACAAATCACAGTATAATCTCTCAATAGCAAATCAAAGATCTCATCACTTGTTCTTCTGGACGATTACACAATTGAGTCTCTGTTATACAAAATAAAATAATATTAAAATCTGGTCTTAAAACCCTGTGTTTTGCTAATCTGGTAATGAAATCTGAATCTAGAAGGGTCTCAGCCTTTCTATGTCGACACACAGACGCCGTCGTCAGTCGATATCTCACCGACGTCGGTCGTTGTTGGTCGAATTTCTGCCGACGTCGGTCGTCAGTCGATCGATGTCGGTCACTGGAAGCTCTCTCTCTGCCGAGGTCGGTGCCTGAACGGATCTGAACGACCCTGTACGGACTTGGTACAGCCGCCAACCTGTCTGTTCTTAACCCCTGATAGCTGAACACCCTGATCTCAAGAATATAGATTCTAACACATAAGATCTATCTCTGTATAACTTATTGGATCAAAACACTAAATAAAAAAATACCGGTAAATACTGTGATAACTTCTGAGTGAAGTTATCTCTCAAACCTGGAATTCTGTGATAACTTCTGGATGAAGCTATCTCTCAGATCTGGACCTCTGTGATAACTTCTGGATGAAGCTATCTCTCAATTTGGCAATAAATCAGCTGATATCTCACAGCCTCTAAATCACACACAATGAAGAGGGAACGTTCTCCACTGCAATGGAATCCTGGAACCCTTGGCTCAGTCTTCACAGAAGAATTTCTTCAAAATCAATATCAATTCATTTCATACATAATCCATAATGGCCTCCATGAGAAACCCTTATACCCTCAAAAGATGTGCTTGCCCTAATTAGGGTTTCTTAAATTAGAATTAGGGTTTCTAATTAAAAATAGGCTAAATAATTAATATTTGATTAAATCAATCAAATATTAATATCTCCCTCAATACATGTCAGATCCTCGAACCGATCGAAGCAGGTGAATCAGGGAGTGATTCTGCACATGACCATACCAAAATAAAGGCGCTCCGTTGCATATCAAATATCCCTAAAAAGTAGGAGCTCAGGCCCAAAGTGTCTGAAATAATCTGAATGAAAACCAAATATAGAAATCCTATGAATCAAAGTCAAGCCAAGCTCCATTATGACCCTCTATCCATCCTATTAACCTACGAAGGTCGCATAATAGACTAATCATCAAGACTGTGAATGTCCATGAAAAAGGGGACATGACAATCCGCCCCTCCGAAAATTGCTTGTCCCCAAGCAATCTCGGAACAATGAACTACTCGATCCACCTGGATCCTAAGGAAAAAGTTGTGTAACATCCATCATGTCACCAATCAACCCATGTGAATAAATCATCAACATCAACAGCATCAACAGTATCAAAATCAGCAACTGAAAAACTGCACTCGACACCCAAACAACTATCTGAAGACCAACTGTAGATGCCGATAGAAGAAACCAGTCTATGGAACTCAAGCCAACTAAAATATCAACCCTGTCAAAATTCAAGTCCCTATCTAACTGATACTCACACCCAACTGGACCGTGGATATGACAATCATTGGTACCTGAGTCACTGACACCAAAACTAATCTCTAGATGCAAAGAAAAATAAGGAGCATACCTCACCGTATGATGCTGGTAAGAACCCCCAAACTCTGCTACTGGCTCACTATTGCCAAACTGGGACTCAATGGATGACTCTAATCTCGGCTCAACGAACATCACCTCAACATCCCTGTAAGGTAACATAGTAGAAAGGGTTCATAAAATCTCCTCACCCAATCTGCTAATAGCACTAGTACCTCGGACAAGAACACCTTCTGTCATCTTATGTGAGTCTAGACGAACACCTGCACTATCCAGCAAATACTCCATGAATGGTTCAGTGCAGTAAAAATTATATGTGGAAGCATCAACATACTCCCCCACACACCCCAACTAATCTCTCTGTAAAGGTGGCACAACCAACTGTACCACACTGTCATCTGTGTGAGAATAATCAATCTGGAGACTTGATTCCACTGGTATCCCAAACTCATCAGAATCAGGTACTCCCAAATCTTGAACATGTGTATCAGCATCAACAACATGCTTCTCAGCAACAACTGTAGGAATGTACTCATCACCAACCACCTCAATATACAAATGATCATCCATACTCTGTAAATCAACTCCAAAGCTCATATCAACAGACGGAGTATCAACAACTATAGCATCACTGTCTAACTCTTCCATACGAAAAGAAACAACCGGTGAAACTAAGTCCTCAAAACTGTCCACTACATTCTCCTGAATGTCATCTGCAATAATAAGATCCTGGGACTCTGCTACAATCTCTGCCATAGTTGAGAGATCATCAACCCTCAGTGCACTAACATCTGAGCACACCTCTACACCCTGAGTGCAAGCATCTAACTCATCCTCATCTTCACTATCTCCTATCTCATAATAATCATAGGACATGTTGCGCTCTTGTCTAAGTGATCTGTAGTGGTCTCTTCTCAGCTTAACAAAGCGATCAAAAGACAACCTCTCCTGAGCTCGTGGAGTTAATAACTTCCACTCATCCTTTGCTGTCATATACCGTGTGGGTTTGTCTTTGGATGTAGGATATGAAAGAATTTCATTCATCCTCCTCTGGGTTTCATCCAACTGCTTCAAACTGTGTTCCAGCTTCTTCATATCATTGTCCCACTGTTTCTGAGTATATGAAGGCATCATGATACTTTGCTGATTCAATCTACCCAAACTACCCAACAGGATGGCAAGACATTAGCTCTGATACCACTGTGATATCCCCTTCTAATAGGGAATATAAAATGTCAAAAGCTCTGAACAACTGTAATATCCCCTTCAAACAGGGAATATAAAAACACATGAAGCTCTAAACACAGATACAAACTTGCAGAATAGATTCAAATAAGCATAAACAAATCACAGTATAATCTCTCAATAACAAATCAAAGATCTCATCACTTGTTCTTCTGGACGATTACACAATTGAGTCTCTGTTATACAAAATAAAATAATATTAAAATCTGGTCTTAAAACCCTGTGTTTTGCTAATCTGGCAATGAAATCTGAATCTGGAAGGGTCTCGGCCTTTCTGTGTCGACACACAGACGCCGTCGTCAGTCGATATCTCGCCGACGTCGGTCGTTGTCGATCGAATTTCTGTCGATGTCGGTCTTCAGTCGACCGATGTCGGTCACTGGAAGCTCTCTCTCTACCGAGGTCGGTGCCTGAACGGATCTGAACGGCCCTGTACGGACTTGGTACGGCCGCCAACCTGTCTGTTCTTAACCCCTGATAGCTGAACAACCTGATCTCAAGAATATAGATTCTAACACATAAGATCTATCTCTGTATAACTTATTGGATCAAAACACTAAATAAAAAAATACCTGTAAATACTGTGATAACTTCTGAGTGAAGTTATCTCTCAAACTTGGAATTCTGTGATAACTTCTGGATGAAGCTATCTCTCAGATCTGGACCTCTGTGATAACTTCTGGATGAAGCTATCTCTCAATTTGGCAATAAATCAGCTGATATCTCACAGCCTCTAAATCACACACAATGAAGAGGGAACGTTCTCCGCTGCAATGGAATCCTGGAACCCTTGGCTCAGTCTTCACAGAAGAATTTCTTCAAAATCAATATCAATTCATTTCATACATAATCCATAATGGCCTCCATGAGAAACCCTTATACCCTCAAAAGATGTGCTTGCCCTAATTAGGGTTTCTTAAATTAGAATTAGGGTTTCTAATTAAAAATAGGCTAAATAATTAATATTTGATTAAATCAATCAAATATTAATATCTCCCTCAATACATGTCAGATCCTCGAACCGATCAAAGCAAGTGAATCAGGGAGTGATTCTGCACATGACCATACCAAAATAAAGGTGTTCCGCTGCATATCAAATATCCCTAAAAAGTAGGAGCTCAGGCCCAAGGTGTCTAAAATAATCTGAATGAAAACCAAATGTAGAAATCCTATGAATCAAAGTCAAGCCAAGCTCCATTATGACCCTCTATCCATCCTATTAGCCTACGAAGGTCGCATAATAGACTAATCATCAAGATTGTCAATGTCCATGAAAAAGGGGACATGACAGCTTGGTGGTTAGCAAGCCTAAACACATATGTGTTATGATGTGTAGACACTATAATACAACTTTCTAGGATTAATTAATTATTGATTTGAAGGGATCAGCTTTCTAGGATTAATTTGTCATGTATCTGAAGGGATTTACAACATTATATGTATAAAATAAACATTTAATAGATTGACATTTTCTATTCTTATACTTTATTTTTAAATGTACTTCTAGGGTGTTTGAGAGTGGTTTCAAATATCTAGGAGTTACAACGAAGAATATAGTTTTTGGAGGACCCCTTTAGATTTAGACTTTGCCAGCTTTCTGGATTTTAGGATTTCAAGTCAATATTGTATTCGTAGGTGTTTAAGTGTGAGATATAAAGCATGTTATGCACTGTGAAGTGACCTTGAAGTATGTGATTGCACGACATGATTACCATGATAGAGTCCAACTCAATCCCATGATATTTTAATGATGGGAGATGCATTTTGAAGTTCAATTGATGTAATTTTTTCATTTATTAACCTTTTAAATGCAACCAATAATGATTGGTTATTACCAATCGGGTGTTATTATCCCCAAATCAACCAATTTTATACTAACAACAGATAATTGTGACTCATAAAGACCAATTATAGTCAATCAAATGTGTAATTATCCCTAAATCAAGCAATGTTTACACTAATAAGGGTGAATTTGATGCAAACATGGTTAAGGGGTCCAATGAAAGATGACCTTATATCATGTGGCCGATATATTCAACATAAACAATGTATTGACTCATAGAGCTGAACATGGGAACATATTGAAGTAAGATTTTTTTATTGATTTTGACGGAGGAATTATAACTTGCACACACACGTATTATCTGATTATAGAATTTACAAACTACTTGTAGTATTACAACAATCTCTTTAGAGATGTGTTACAACCTATCTCACTCTTAGACTTAGGGCGTGCATAAATATATGCTTGAACAAGGCTTGGTTATGTTCAATTTAGCACTCTTCTTTCAAATCTTGCTTGCTCTTAGCCTTTGTAGAGTCTTTATTTGTTTGCCTTCTCTAACTAACTCGCCAACCAGCTCTTCTCACTCAACTATTTATGGATAATTATAAGTTATCCTCCTTCCTAAGATGCTCACACATGATATATGCATGCAAATAATAAATCACTAGAAAGTTGGAATGATTCCTTCTTCTAGTTGTCAATAAAATTGTCATCATATGACTCTTCAGATTCCATCCTATTAGAATCTACAGGTTGTTAGGGTCAATAGTATCAATCATTTGTGACACTTGGCACCTTAAATAGAACATGGATCAAAGTGATGCATATCCAACTAATTATGTCACTTCACAAAAATACAATCTTCCAAATCCAACACATTTATCAGTTGTGCAATATCATGGTGAATGTGAAAAGGTTTGTAAGAATGATGCGCATACAAAACAAAACCTAGATCTTCAAAGTCACAAATTTAAGTCATAATAGATGGAAATATACGTGTAGAAGATAATACACAAGTTTGAGCGAGACCTTCCCAATCATCTTGTTGTGTGTGGGTCTACAACTTCACAATGTCATCGTAAAATAGAACTATTGTGCAAAATTATTCTCTTTGCAAGATTCCTCTTTTCGTATATTTGCACGAAACTTCCCAATTACTTCTCACATAAATATTCGTATTAGCCTTGTGTAAGACTTCACAATTTGTGCAAGTCTTAAGCTTTTCCATCCTTTGATGATCCAAATTGCACACATCAAAGTGGTTGCAAGGAATTATATATGTGCATGCACAAAGGTTGCAAATAACATCTTCAAGAGACTGACAATAAATAAGAAATTATGCATAGCTACAAAACTACTTTTTTATACATTAAGTGTTTTGACTTATGCAATATTGCTTGTGAACCCGAATGCCCCTACATTAAACAACCAATGTAAGTGAAATGAACCATGAGTTTATGCTCATGCACATTTCAAGAATTTTACTATTGTTATTCCATATTAACTTCTGATGCACTTATCCATGTTGCATTCTCAACTTCTTGGCCTTTCCACTTCACTAAATATTCCTTGTACTCCTTTCCATGCATCATCTTACTGACTCTAGAATCAATCACCTTATCCACTTCTTAATGTGCCTTCTTAGGCATTTTTTATCTTCAATCAATTTCCCCAATTTTTGTGATTGTGTTTTCTTCACTATTTTTTTGCTCATAAAAAAGGTACAAAGCCGCCACATTGAAAATAGGTGAAATATGTATGCCCTTAGGGAACTCAATCTCATACGTGTTGGAAGAAAATTTGCTCAATTATACATGTTCTAATTTTCTTCCATTTCAACTTGCCATACATTCTTTTTAGGAAGCTCTACTTCCTCATGTGTGTTAAGACCATGTATCCCACTTGATATTATAATTCCCTTATTTTTAAGAGCGTGTGTTACTTGTATTGTGCAAAACTTCTTTCCAATTATTTGTACATTTGTTGACGTATGTTGCACATGTATGCAAAAAAGTCTTTTGCTTTATTACTCTTCCTTATCTCATCTCTGATGTCACATAACTCTAAGACTCATCTTAGACTACTTCCATAAACAATCTAATATGGGGTCTTTCTATTACTTTGATTTGCTAAAATGTTTTAAGCAAATTCACCCTACACTACAATTAAATCTCATGTTCTTGGCTCTTCTCCAATCAAACATCACATGTTACCAAGACTCATGTTGACTACCTTCGTTTGACCATCCCTATGAGGATGATAATTGAACTAAAATTTAACTTGGTTTTTAACTTCATCCACAACATCATCCAAAAATGTCAAAGAACATTTGTACCTTTATTAAATACTTTGATGGGTGTAAATCTATGCAATCTCACTACTTCCCTAGAATTTTTTTTAGCTATATGCGTAACGTCATCAATTTTCTTACACACAACAAAATGAGCCATTTTGGAGAATCTATCTATAATCACAAAAATAGAATCATGGCATTTCTGCATTCTAAGTAATCCTAAAATAAATTATTTGTTGTTATGTTCCCATGGTCTCTTCGAGATAGGCAATGGTTGATACAACACCATGTTTTTATTTCTTACTTTTTCCAACTAGAAAATTATACTCTTTCACATATTTATGCACATCTACACTCATCTTGGGCCAAAATTAATTCACATCCAACTATGCAAATGTTTTTCAATGCCAAAAAGACTAGTTAATACCCCATTATGTTTCTCCTTGATCAAATTTTTATGCATAAAACCTTTGGGTACGTACAATTATTTTCTTTAAAAAATAATCATTCTTACACAAAATAGTCTAACCATGGTGTTTTATTCTCGTTCAATGTTTTTTCACATGCTTTTCATGTATACTTGAAATCTTCATTTTCTACATACAACTCCTTCATATTATCAAATCCTATGAATTCTATGGAGTTTTCTTTGGGATTTTCAAGTGGAGGTTTCAAGATGTGAATCCACAATGTAAACTCTAAATGATTTTTCATAACAAAAATTTTGAAGGAATTTTTGGTGAGATTTTTCAGTGGTGGTTTTGAGATGCATTTCAATGGTGCAAATCTCATAAAATTTTCCACATTGATAATTTTTGCATAAATTGATCCGATACAAATACCATAAAAGTTTCCATAAGTGCAATCCCATAATACAACTCTTGTAAAATTCTCCCCTTTAAATTTCAAATTCATCAAAAACCAACAATACACATACACACACACATTTGTATAATGGAGAATAAAGTGGAGATTAAATCAAATATAAAAATTCAAAAAGGCATGTATGTGGAGAATAAATTTGAGTTCAAATTAAATCAAAATTTAAAAAAATGAAAGCAAGTGTCATTCTCGATGTTTGGAGTTAAAAAATTAAAAAGTGAATACTCATGTGAATAAATTTGATTTTAAATTAAATCAAAAAATGAATGAAAGCGTTATTCTCCATGTTTGGAGTAAAAAAATAAAAAATCAATATTCGTGTGAAGGCACCCATTATTCCCATGCCATCCAAGACATTGTTATGTAAATCTTCAAATCAATTTTTATAACCCTTATAATGTCATTGAGATTACAAAGTGCCTATTTAGAGTCACACCTTTTCCAAGCTTATGGAAGTTACTTATAGCCACACCACATTCAAGAATTAGTTTTAAAAGGATAAAAAATACATGTAGGCGGAGAATAAAGATGAGCTTAAATTAAATCAAAATTAAAAAAATGAATGAAAACGTCATTTTCGATGTTTGGAGTTAAAAAATTAAAAAGTGAATATTTGTGTGAATAAAGTTGAGTTTAAATTAAATAAAAATTAAAAAAATGAATGAAAGTGTTATTCTCCATGTTTGGAGTTAAAAAATTAAAAAATGAATATTTGTGTGAAGGCACCCATCATTCCAACACCATCCAAGACATTGTTATGTCAGTCTTCAAATCAATTTTTATAACCCTTCTAATGTCATTGAGATTATGAAGCGCCTATTTAGAGTCACACCTCTTCCAAGCTTTTGGAAGTTACTTATAGCCACACCACATTCAAGAATTAGTTTTAAAAGGTTAAAAAATTCATGTTTTACTTATAGGAAAGGTAATAAAAGAGTTTTAAATGTATATACTACCCTTGGGTGCCATTTTCAACATCCTAGAAGGATAAATAATAAATTTTTAAAGCTCGAAAATGATGTGGTTTAATTTTCATGTCTTTTTAAGTTTTAAAACTTCATTTTTAGCTAGGGTTTCAATTGCATGACGGATAAAAGCTAGAGATAAATTTTATAAATTGTTTTCATCTATTTGTGAGCATCTAAAATGCCATTTTTAGGTTGTCAAGTGGTGTACATTGTTTTGGCTATATCTTCCACATCCAAAGTCTATTTTGACTCCTGTTTGAAGCTTTGAAAATATATTTCAACAAACCATCCCATGATAAGCAATATATCATTCCTTATAAATAATTATGATGGGAAAATATTTTGAAACATGTCCTATTATAAGTGGGTGCCCAAGTAAGTGAACATACAAAAATTTAAAAATCATGCAATTTGGGTCAACAACACATGTTGATTTATCTATGATTAGAATATGCAAATTGGTTGTTAGTTGGTCGGATTAAGACACATGGATCTACAACACACCCTTATGAAGATGCTAGGAGCAAAAATAGAAAGTGAACAAACACACATACTTTTCAAAAGCACAAGTAGATCTCCTAAAGTAAGTGTGATTTAGACTAATAGTGTGTGTTCATCTCCATATGATTGGAGTAGGTGAATTGGATACCAATTAGTTTGATAAGGACTATAAAATGCTTGCAACACATCAACAACATGATTCCACAAGTTGGATAAGGCACCAGTCACTAATGAAGTTAGAGTTCTCTTGCATTTCACTAGGGAATGCAATCATACTCAATGTCTCAACATCAAAGTCAAGCAATCAATGCCAAGTTAATTTGATGACAAATTGATCCCATTTGGCATGATATGTTGTCTCGTAGAATCTACTTGTCACATAAAGACTTGTTATCTTGGTGAAATAATCTTTTACACATAATGTCATTATATATGAAAGTCCCACACTTGAAAAGTTCCATAAAATGTAACGTTTGACCAAGTGCATATGATTATCCAAAGATCTCAAAGGAAGTATAGAAAAAATAGTGTGTTAAGCTAGGATGAGTCACATGATCAAAGAAGAATGCTCTTGGTGGTGAAGTGGAAATGTCAGACAATATTACCCAATGGACCAGGCTCAATGGGTTCCTCTCAATGTCTCAAATATGACAAGGTGGCCAAATTTTGTGGGCTTGAATTGAACAATAAGATGACTTTATATGTTTAAGTTGTGTCAATTCTTTTGAATTAATTGGTTTTATTTAAAGTCATAAATGGGAGAGAATTATTTCATTTATGAATTAATTAAATATTATAATATGCAAACCACAAGGGCACTTAAATTGTCAACTCAAGTTAAGTTAAGATGAGTCTAAGTCAAATTAGATACCTAACTAATTCTGGGATGAAAATTTATAAAAGGACATGATTGTCATCATAAAAGGGGTTGGTTCTTCTTTTCTCTTAGCCCTAGAAGAGGGCTAGTTGCAACTTTGTGTGTACAAAACTTTTATAGATTTATGAATATAAGAATACAAGTCAGATGAATGTTGCTTTGAGAGTGTTAATGTTCTTTGGTTATGGAATGTGCTTTTTGTTCATAGTTAAATAAATTTATCAATGCTTCAATATTTATTCATTGTATGTAAAATTCTGATGATGTGAACTTTGTATTGTGAATCTCTGTAGATGGACTTTGTGCCATATGCATACTATATGAATACAAGAATGACTTTATGCTTCCAAGTGACTTTATTCCATGCATTTTCTATTTTTTTTTCTCATTTTTATATGAGATAAAGGGTTCCCACTCATTTACATTCCTTTCTAAGTTATCTAAATGGTCTTCTATGTTTATTTCATTGTGGGTGTCTTGTCTCCTTTTTTTTCATTTCCCTCTACTTTCTATCATTCTTTTTTCCTTTTTATTTATTTTTACTTTCTAGTCAAAAGTATCTAAATTCCAAAAAACACCTCATTATATGAGGGAGTTTCCACTCTCAAACACAAAGGAAAAAAAACCTATTCCATAGTGATTTTCCAATGTTTCAAACTTATATCATTGTCATTGGACCAGTCATTGAAATAACCAAATAAAGTACATTGATATAAAATATTATCAATAGTTTCTGGTGATTCCATTGGGGATCAAGGTGATTTTTACATTCAATTTCCAATATTTCAAGGAATCTCCCTTGGAATAGAGGTTTGCGACTCTACTATAGTGAAACACCTGGTACCTACCATTTTTTTATTCATGATATGTCATTGGTTTTATCTGTCATATGGGGAAATCATTTTTGTCTTTTGGCTTTGACCCAATATAATGAATTACCATCGAGTTTGAAGAAGAGATTTCCAAAGTTTTGGAGAAGATTCTCAAGATGTGGATGATTATATCATGCTTTCAATGTGGCCTACGACATCTTAGGAGTTATACAAAAAGATGTCTTTGTGAGAATTTTAGGTAAAAATCTTATTGGACCTACTACTGAATAATTTTGGCACTTAGAAGATGTATGAATTATGAATTGTAATATCGTAAAAAATAAGTTCTTGAATAAATTTGAACCAGTTGTGGACATGTGTGCATTGTTGTCCAAGGTTTTAAACATCCAAAAGAAATAATAAGAGTATATGAGATATTTTGTAGCACGCTTCAACAAATTATTAAGACTAATTCTTCGGGCTAATAAACCAAGTCTCAACAACCAAATTTGTCTCTTCATTGATTCCCTACATCTGGAAATCAAATTTATCTTGAAGAAGAACAAAGTACATGATGTAGAAGTTACACAACAAGAAGCTATTAAAGTTGAATATGACATGATCTTATCGAAGATATTGAAGAAATAATTTTAAAACGTACTCCAAATACCTTAAGTGGTGAGGAACCAGTAGAACCTGATATGAAGAGAAAAATATTTTACATGGAGAACCCTCAACATTTAGAACAAATATTCCAAGAGAAAATCCTTGATCAAGCATGTCAAAACTTCAATAAAGAATAAGATAAAATGCTCATTGCTCTACATGATTGTTTCAAATTCACAATCTTGGGATAAAGTGAGATCTTGAAGGAATAATTGATTGATCCATAAGAAAATGAAGAATTAAACTTCCTCATTGGCAAAGAAGAGAAGATTATACCTATTCTGCATGATTTCTTCAATTTAATAGTCCTAGGAGAAAATTAATTATCTGAGAGACAACATATTGAACCAAAAATATAAAAAGACAATAATGGGGAATGTGTTGTTTTAATTTTCAAAGGAGAGGATAATGTTGAACCAATATCATGTCAAGAAGAATATCATTCTTGTCTTATAATGAAAGGCTTGGTGATCAAACTTGAATATTTTCTTGGTGTTCCCTTTATAAAATAATTATTTGGAAGATCTAAATCCAAATAAATCAAGCCTATATATTTTTAAGACCATAGTATTTTCAATGTTGAAATCAAAGAAGATGTAAAGATGAAGCAATAGAAATGGTGCCCAATATTCATTTCAAGTAAAATGGAAACTATCTAGGTAGAAGAAATGATGGAGATGACAATGATTCATTCAATGATGAGTTTGTCTCTACCTATATAAGCATTTTTTCAAAGAATACCTTTCCTCAATATATTCCAATTTTTTTATTTTTTTTTGTTTTTCTAGCTCAAGAAGAGATACACTTCTCTTTAATTTGGGTCCTAAATCTAACACATACATTTGAATTCATTGGAGAAAACATTGAAGAAGTCCAATGTTGTCCAAAAATTATCACAAAAAAATGGATAACATACAATGATATTATTTCATATCATGAAGACACTAGTGGTAAATCTCTATGTAAGTTGAATCACAAAAAAGTGCAAGATATATTTGATAAGCTTAAATTCAAGCATCCATGCCATGAAGTATTTGAGATTCCCAAACAAATGGAAAAAAAGTCTCGTGCTTTTCATAAATTATTTGTGGTGCAATTTCAAATTGTAAATAAACCTATGGTTTTAGTTCTATTCATTCACAACCATCTCAGTATGCACAATCATTGTGATTCATCTTCCTTCCACCTACTTAGCCACTTATGATGAACATATTCAGGTCTCATGAGTCAAACCCATTGTTTTGAAAAGGTAGGTACTTCTACCAGCCCATTGATGGATTCACATAATTTTTCATCCCTATGGTTCCCTTATACATTGTTTCATTTCCATTTCCTTGTTCTCCATTATGTTAGTGTGTTTCCAATAAATGCATCAATTGAATTAAGTCCCTTGGTTATGTCTTCTCAAGTTTGACTTGTCATGACCTCGTAGCCCAGTGGATATGACATTGTTCTAAAACCTAAATATTATAGAACCTAAGATATTTTTTGAATAGTCCATGTCTTTAAACAAAGGCACATGTTGTACTTAAAAAAATTTCATATGTAATTTTTGTGTACACCAATAACATATTTTTCAAAGTGATCATTTCAATGTCATCTTGTGAGTCATGTTGATGGTTTTTAAATATTTGTACTTTGAATTCCACAAGGAGCAAGTTAGGTTTGAGAAGAAAATCATGCACAAGTAAATATGATAACACATGGATCAACATCAACACAAATGATTTTTGGTATTTATTTATTTTAACAAAAATTATCTACAAAGTTAGTTTGAAATTGGCATTTGATAGTACTCAACACTTATTTAATTACCAAGAAAATATTGAAATCAAACAATGAAGTTTTAATGGCATGACCCACTCATATTACAATCATAGGTCCTTTTAGAATTTAAAAAAAAAATTGTGTCTCCACTGGTGTTGAAAAAGTGGAGTTTTATGGAAACTTTTTTCAATGTGTTTTTTTAAAAACTTCATAGTAGTACAAAACTCATAGAATTCCCACAATGGATATATTTATGAAGTTTTCAACACGATTTGTAAGTGGAGTTTTTAAAATGATTTACAAGTGTAGAATTTTGAACATTTTTCAACGGTGGAAAATTCATAAAATTCTCCAAAATCAAGATTTTTACATAGTTTTTCTCTCAATTTTCAAGTGGAGATTTCAAGGTGTGATTCTACAATGCAAACTTGTAACGATTTCTTGTAACAAGAATTTTGGTCAAGTTTTTTGGAAAATTTTCAAGTGGACGTTTCAAGATGTATTTCAATGGTGCATATCATGTAAAATTATCAACAGTGGGGATTTTTGCATACATTACACTAGTACATATCTCATAAAATTCTCTATAGGTGCAATCCCATAAAATTATCTAGTTTAAATTTTCAAGTTCATTATTTTTTTAAAGGATTTTATTATGGAGAATAAAGTGAAGAATTAATTAAATATAAAAATTAAAAGACATGCATGTGTGGGGCCCCACCCATTTCTAATGCCATATGGAGAATAAGTTTGACTTTATATTAAATTAAAATTAAAAAAGGGAATTGAAGCGTCATTCTCCATGTTGAAGTTAAAAAAATTAAAAAGTGAATATTCATGTGAAGGCGCCCATCATTCCAATGCCATCCAAGGAGGAAATATTGTTATGCAAGTCTTCAAATCAAAATGTTGAACCTTTCCAATGCCATTTTCATCCATCTGCTAATGCTAGTGAGGGGAATACATAAGTTTTTGTACATATTCAACCATTTTACATTGCTTCAAAGTTTTTAAGAAAGAATACAAAGTGCCTATCTAAAACCATAACTCTTCCAAGATTCTATAATTCATAAATTAGTTTTTAAAGGCCAAAAAATGCATGTTTCAGCTATAAAAAGGTAAGAAAAGAGTTTTGAATGTATATACTACCTTTGGGCATGTTGGGCCCCTTTTTGTGCTAATTAGTGACCCACACCAACTCAGCACATCTCGATGTGAAGCAATCATTATAGATGGTTGCTCTTTTGGTACTTTTGGTGTCAGTTGGAAGAATCTTGGAAGATCTTGTGCTAGTTGGCAGACAATTGCTTAGCGCTTAGGTTTTAAAGGACATCCCTTTGAGTACTACAAATGGTGGTTGGAGAGCATGGGTAATAGAGTAGTGGATCTAGTGGAATAATGACCCCCAATGATAGCTCAACACCTGATGTGTGCCCATCTGACCTGACGCAAAGATGCTCCTTTGCCTATAAAAATAAGCTTGAACTCGAAAAAGTGGGAGAGATGAATTAACTCAATGAAGCTCTACAAAAATTAAGAATGCCATTGATATAGTTTGAGTTAGTATGGATACTGAGAAGAATATGCATTATAGTGCCCAAGCTTGTCTGTGAGCCATTGGGCATGAGTAAGTAGGAAATGAGCTAATGTTTTGTTGATGTCATGAACTATACTCTAGTGATGAAATTTGATTAAATGGAAATGGTGTTGCATATTTACTTGGTTGTTGATCCATTTCATATAGTTTAGCACCATTGTATGATTGCAAGTTAAGTTTTATATGAATAATGGCATAATTTTCAATTTTGAATGTATTACAATGTAAAGGTCTATTTTAGATAACTAATGGCATCATGTGCCATATAATGACTTCAATATACTTATCAAGTCAACTAAGTGTTGAAACTGGCATGCAACGAAGCCTTAATAATCATGCCTAGAGTGCTAACTTGAAGAATGAGCACCTGGGCATAAGCCATTCCCTTTATTTGAATAAGCATCTGAATGACACTTAACTTGCTACCCCTATGACTTACATCATTAAGAGCTATAACTAGCCAAACATGAACTTGCACCAAAAAACTTATGCCCTTGAAAATTGTGTAACTAGTACAATACATAATTATACCACCATGACTGGGACTAGTTCCCTTAAATAGGATTGTACCTCTTGATCTCATCCAAAATGGATCATGCCAATAGTCTGCCTAAACCTATTTTGTAAATTACTAAGTCCCATTGATACTAAGGTTACACCATGTTTTAACTAGCCCAACATGGCCCATGATCCCTTCACTGTTGCACATTGGGTGAGTGCACAAGGCTTGCACCTTATGTAAAATTAATGCCAGTGCAGTAGTGCATTTAAATGTTGTGCACCATAAACTTTTACTATGCTTGTGCCTAGCTATATCAAGTATAAAACTGACTTGGATTGATTGCTAAGCGCGTGACTAAGCACATGAGTTAAATGAGGAAAATTTTCTATAATAGAGAACCATTTTTAACATCTTGATAGGATAAATAACAATTTTTTAAAGCTTTAAAACTCTCTAGTACAATTTTGATGTCCTTTTAAGCTTTCAAAGTTCATTTTCAACTAAGTTTTTGATTATACGATAGAAAAAATGCATAGAGATTTTTTATAAAATATTTGTAGTTGTTTGTGACCATCCAAAATGTTATCTTCATATTGTTAGGTGATATACATTATTTTGGTTGTATATTCTAAATTTGGAGTCCATTTTGAGTCTTGTTTAAAGAATTAGAAAGCTATTTCAATGAACCACCACATGGTAAAAAATATTTCATTCTTTAGAAAAAAATTGGTAGGAAAATATTTTAAATCACATCCTCTCACAAGTGGGTAGGCAATCAAATGAACAAACAAAATTTTCAAGACTATGTGATATGACCCATCATTGCATGTTCATTTCCATAGGATTGGAATAGGTGAATTAGATGTTAGTTGGTTGGATCAAGGCACATGGATCTATGACACACCCTTATGAAGATGATGGGGGAAAAAATTAGAAGTGAACAAACACACATATTTTTCAAAAGCATAAGTGGGTATCCTAAAGTAAGTGTGATTTAAATTGGTAGTGCATGTTCATATGCGTACAATCAAATTAGGAGAATTGGCTTCCAATTAGTTGGATCAGGGCTAGTAAATTCTTTTAGCACATCATCAACATGATTTCACAAGTTAGATAATGCACCGATCACTAATGAATCTATAATTCTCTTGCATTTCACTAGGGAATGAAATCCTACTCAATGCCTCAATGTCAAAGTCAAGAAATCAATGCCAAGATAATTTGATGAAAATTTATCCCATTCAATGTTCTAAGTTATCTCATAAAAAATACTTATCACATACTATATTTTTATCTCAGTGAAATCATCTTTCACAAATGTTGTTATTATATATGAAAGTCCCGCACTTGAAAAGTGCTTCAAAATGTAACATTTATCCAAGTGCATATGATTATCCAAAGATCTTAAATGGAGTCTTGAAATATAATGTGTTTTGCTAGAATGAGTCACGTGATCAAAGAAGAACACTCTTGGTGTGAAGTGGAAATGTTGGACAATATTACCCAATGGACCGGGCTTAGTGGGTCCCTCTCTGTGTCTTGAATATGACAAGGTGGCCAATTTATGTGGGATCAAATTGAAAATTAAGATAACTTTATATGTTTAAATCATGTCAATTATTTTGAATTAATCAATTTTATTTGAAGTCATAAAGTGGAAAATTTTTATTCATTTATAAATTAATTAAATAATAAATATGCAAACCATAAGGTCAGTTAAATTGTAGATTTAAGTTGAATCCTAGATTGAGTTTGAGTCAAATTAGTTACTTAACTACTTTAGGGATGCAAATGTTAAAAAAATATATGATTGGACCATTGTAAAGGGGATTGTTTCTTCTTTTCTCTCAGCCCTAGAAGAGGACTAGTTGTAACTTTTTGTGTACAAACATATTTATATATTTATGAATATAAAAATACAATCAAGTGAGTTGTATGTTACTTTGAGAGTGTTAATGATCTTTGGTTATGGAATATGCTTTGTTGTTCATAAGCAAAGAAATCAATTAATGCTTCAATATTTCTTCATTGTATTTAAAAATCTGGTGATGTAAATTTTGTGTTGTGAATCTTTGTAGATGGACTTTGTACCATATGCATACATTATAAATACAAGAATGACTTTGTGCTTCCAAGTGTCTTTAATATTCAATGCAATTTTTATTCATGTTATTCTTTTCATATGATAGAAATGATTCCCACTCATTTACATTCATTTCTGAGTTATCCAAATAGTCTTATGTGTTTATTCTATTTTGGGTTTCTTGTCTCCTTTTTTTTCTTCCATTTCCCTTTAATTTCTATCATTTTCCCTCTTTTTGTTTCCTTTGTACTTTCTGGTTAAAGTTACCAAAAATCCTAAAAACCCCATCATATGAGGGAGTTGCCCCTCTTAAACACAAAGGAAACTCACATGTTCCATGGTTATTTATCCAATGTTATAAGTTTATGCTGTTATCATTAGGTGAGTCAGTGAAATGACCAAAGAAAACACAATGACATAATTTCTTTCCAACAATAATGGTATTTTTATAGCCATACATGCCAAGTTGTTCATTTCAGAATATACATATGTGAGAAATGCATGCATGGCAATATATTTTGTAATCCTATCTTCAGCCTGTTTACTTTGAATACCATCATATTGAGAATTTTGTTTAGTTTGTAGGATATAGTCATATGAAAGAATGGTTTCATAAAACACCTTTCTTAGTTTATTTCAATATGCAAGTGGGTGTTCTTAGCATGTCTTTCCATTTGATAATGAGATTTTGTTCTATTTTGAAGGAGTTTTCAAAGGATAGTTAGAGAGGAGGTTTTGAAATGTTGGAACTTCTAGTTGTAGAGTAGATATAAAAGGGTTTTTTATTTCTCACTTATTGTGCATTATCAAAGGAAAAGTATTTTTATGATATTAATAGTTTAAACAAATATTTTTTTCAATCTCTTAGAAGAAATTTTAGAAATATATTTTTGAGATACTTGTATTCTTTTAAAAGATTTACTTAATTTTTTAGTTGTTTAAAAGCTACAAGAAATTTGGGTTTTATTTCATGCCAAATGTAATTAAGTTCAAACAAGACTGTATATGACTATGTTTGAAGGATTTTCATATCTTCTTCAAGGATAATATTACTAGATACTTTGAATATGTCAATATAATTGTGTGTGTCGATGATCTAGTCATTACTGGTAGCTCAGTGAAGATGATTGATGCAATAAGGAATGATCTCTAACTATTATTTGACATGACATATCTCCATCTACTACACTATTATCTTGGTTTATAATAATGGAAAAAGGGGTAATACATATTTGTGTCTCAAATGAAGTATGATAAGACATGCTCAAGAGATTCCAAATGATGAATTGTAGGCCTATTATAACACCTATGGATATAATACTTCAGTTGTGTCATTTAGATCCATCACCATTAGTAAATGTCACTCTGTATCGATAGTTGATTGGGAGTCTCACTTACTCAACATACAGTTGGATAGATATTAGCTATGATGTTAGTTATCTTTTAAGCTTCATTCAAGAGCTAAAGGTGAGCTGACAGAAAGCAGAAAAATAGATATTGAGATATATTCAAGATACCATGGAGTATAGCCTAGAATACAAGAAAAATGATAAGTTCTTATGACAAGTTACATGGACGCTTGATCACGATGGGTTTATTGATGATAAAAAATTCACATTTGGATTTGTTTTCTTTATTGGATTTGATCCTCTCTCATGGGGGAACAAGAATCAAAATTTTATTTTTTGATCTTCTAGTGAGGTAGAATATCATGCAACTATTATGAATGGTAAAGGCATTCCAACCCAAGAATTTGAAGTGTTGGAAACAAAACATCACAAAGGAATTTACAGATATGATATGCAAAAATAAGGGAGATTGTATATTATTGAAAAATGAAGCATAAAAAAGCATGCTAGTATAAAGGAAGGCACTTACTTATATAGGCAAGGTGAAATACTGAACTAGCTAAATTGGCCAATGTGGGATAAAACCTCACATAGGATGAACTCACTACAAGATGAAAATACTAGATAATATACTAGCAAATGTGAGAAATACATATGAAATACATACTCTAACACCCCCTCTCAAGTGAAGATAGGGGCTAATAAAATCCAAAAAATAAATAGTGGTATATCCATAATATGAATCCTGGTAACTAGGCATGATAAGATACTCATGTACAATATGTATCCATGAAATGAATATGGAATATGTCCTATGAACACCCCTAAGGAAAATTTATGAAACCCCAAGCATGGCACATAACTCAAAGAAATGAGGTGATTCAAAAGGCTTTAGGAAGATGTTTACAACATGTTACTGAGTTAGAGTGTACTCCAAGCTAAGAATGCCACCTTGAATGTGTTGATGGATGAATTGTATATATACCTTAATGTGTTTGGTCCACTAATGCTCAATTGGGTTACAAAATATATGAATTGCATTCTAGTTGTCACATCAAAGTATAGTGGGTAAATCTTGTGCAAAGCCAAACTCTGTCAACAACTGATGAAGCCAAAGAACTTACTAACTCACTATAATTATTGCCCTATAATCAACCTCTATAGATGAAAGTGCAATAGCTTGTTACTTCTTGCACAACCAAATAATAGGTGAAGAACCAAGATAAAATATGTAGCCAGAAGTGAAATGCATATCATCAAGATAACCTACCCAATCTGAATCACTGTATCCAACCAACTGAGTATAACTTCTGGTGTAGTATATTCCAAAATGAGTAGTGCCTTGAAGATATCATAAAATCCTCTTGGTAGCCTATTAATGACTATCATGAGGGTCATGTGCAAACCTAGATACAAGTTCAAGTGCAAATGAAATGTCAGGGCGAGTATGGATCAAATACATAAGACTCCCAACCATTTATTTATATAATGTAGGATCACAAAGTGGAGTAGTACAAGAGGCAGTGAGAGTCACTCTAGAATGAAAAGGAGAAGGACTTGGCTTGCAATCAACCATGCCAAAAATTTTAAATAGATAAAGTGTGTAATTTTGCTAACTCAAATAGATCCTTGTATCTGACTATGAAATCTTTAGACCAAGGAAGAAATGTAGAAGTCTAAGATCAGCCATGTTGAACTGTGCTAAAAGTGTTTGTTGAATAGTCTTAATCTAAGATGAGGAGCTACATGTGAGAAGCAAATCATCAACATACAAGACTAGAATAACAATGTCCTCCCCAATACATTGAATACACATTATGGGATTATATTGGCAATGAACAAAGTCAATAGAGAGAAGAAATGAATCCATCTTCTCTTAATAAGCTTGAAGGGCCTATTTGATACCATAAAGAGACCTCCTATGTTGACAAACAAGATAAGAATCATGAACAAACCAAACATGCTGCTCCATATAGATTTCCTCATGAAAGTCTCCATGCAAGAAAGCATTCCTTACATCCATCTCATATATTGACCAACCCTATGATGCAACAAGAGAAAGTACAAGATGAATAAAAATCATCTTGGAAATGGGCACAAAAGTTTTAGAATAGTCAATACCTTTAACTTGTGAGAATCCCTTTGCAACAAGATGTACATTATACTTTTCAATGGACCCATCAACTACATACTTGGTGTGGTAAATCCATTTGCACCTAAAAAAAATTCTTCCTTTAGGAAGAGTGACCAAATACCAAGTGTGATTATTCATCAATGATGAATACTCATCTATCATTGCATCATCCCACTCTTGTATCCTATGATCCTATGAAAAATACTATGGATCCCTAGAGAATGTCTGATATAAAAACCCAGTACCTGTAGAATGTGTATGATAATGCCAAGTAGGTGGAAGATCCTATATGAATGGTGTTGCCTCAACAACTATAGTATGAGCCCACCTAGGCATAATGGCAACATCAGTGTGAACAAGATCCTCATCCTCTATGACCTCCTTAGGAATCTCCTGAATTGGATCCTCAAAGAATGAATCCTTGAGAGGAGGTGAATCATGGAAAGAAGAAGGCATGGAAGAATATGAAGAGTCATGATATGTGAAATGTTCATCAACCTGTACATGTGTTCAAAAATGAAAATCATGAGTATCAAAATATCAAAAATGATAAGTTCTCATGTCCTCATAATACCCTACAAAAACCAAAGGTTTGATATTCTTGTCCAATGCTTTCCTTTTCTTCTTTGGTACAAATGCCCAAGTAAGGCTCCCAAAGACTCAAAAAAATGAGACATCAGGATTAGATCCAAACCAAGCCTCCTCCAAATTCATATGCTTAAGTACTTTATGTGGTGTGTGGTTTTGAATGTAATTCACACAATTAATTGCCTTTGCCTAATAAATAGTAGGTAAATCCCATGAATGCATCATGTAATTAACCATCTCTTTTAAAGTTTGATTCTTCCTCTCTACTAAGCCATTCTATTATGGAGTATGTACAATATAATGTTGGTGAACAATACTATAGACTGCTAAAAAAATAGTGAACTCTCAACTAAAGTATTTCCCCCCATTATCTATATGAATTTTCTTGATGCAACTCGATGACTGTTTCTCGACCAAAGCCTTAAAGAATTTGAAGTGAGCAAAGTCATCACTTTTGTACTTAAGAAAATAAACCCAAGTACACCTTGATAAATTATCAATGAAGGTAAGTACATACTTAGCTTCGTTGAAAGAAGGATTAAGAAAGCTCAAGTGGTGAAGAAGCTCTCGTCAACATACCCTTAGGAAATAGATCCTAATGTTATTTCCCCAATGCACAACCAAGGGAAATTCCATAAAGACATGAAACTGTAGGAAGACCCTCTACCATACTCTGAGCATTCAACTCCTTCAAATATTTATAGTTTAGGTGTCCAAAACTCTCATGCCAAAGTTGACTCTCAGAATCTACATGAGAAAATAAACACATCCTTAGATAAGGAGTATCATCAAAAACCTCAAAATAGTAAAGTTGAGAACTATGATCAATAACACCTTGTGCAATGAGTGTGTGTCTCTAACAAATCTCAAATTTTAGCACCATGTAATGTGAAAGTGACTATCTTTCCTGAACTAGAATGATAAATCTGATACACTGAAAGTAGATTGATGGTGATGTCTAGAACATATAACGCATCATTGATGCAGCCACCATGTATATGTATGCCACCCTTCACTTTAATAAAAATGAAGGAAGAATTTCCAACATCAATGTTGGAAGTGGAACTCAGACCAAGAGATATAATGGACTGCTTAGTAGAAGTCATATGGTGTGAAGCACCAGAATCTAGAACCCAATTGTCTAAAATAGATAATTGTGATCTCCTAACAACATTAAGTGCTTTCCCATGCTCATGAGATGGATAAGGAGTGGAGATAGCGATCTTGTGTTTCCTAACGACATCCTCTAAGGCTTGCATTCTCTTGAAACATCTAGACTCTTCGTGGCCAATCCCCCTATAATAAGAGCAAGATAGGTTAGAATTATTCTTGGATTTGGTAGATGGTTTGGGTTTAGATGTAGAAGTGTTGGTGGGCTTTGGTGCCTTTTGAGGTGGAGGATGAGTGTTCTTCTTCTCACCCTTAGATTTTCCCTTGGACTTAGGATGTGAGGCCACTAATGCTTTTTGAGAGGTGAAAGACTCAAGGTGAGACAATTTGGATTTCTCCCTAGTGAGTCTCTCACAAAAAAATTCTAAATCTGATATTTTGAATGCGATAACTAATGCCTCTATACTAGAGAAAAAGGTAGAAGAAAAGATTTGGAATGGGCCACTCAACTTATACAAGATCAAATACACACACTCTTCATCTTTTTTTCTCATCCACTCCCATTTAACTGTGTCAACAAATGCTTAAACTTTATAAGGTAGTCTACAATGGAAGCAAATTTATCTAGATTTAGTGAAGTAAGCTCCACTTCAAACTGTATCACTCTCAAGTGATCTACTTTCCCAAACAAACCTTTTAACTCAGTCAAAATTTTGAATGGAGAATCATACCCATCAAAATGAAACAAGAGACTATCACTCACATATCCCCCAATCAAGCCCATTCATTCTTCAAATTTACATTGATGCTAAAATTTTCAAATTCATGAGTGAATTGTGGTTCTGTTTCTCTCATGAGGGACCATAATCCTTTCTGTTTTATTATTATTTCTATTTGAGGTCTCTATGTGTGGTAACTATGGGTAGTTAAAGGCTCACAATGGTTAACACCAAAATTAGAATCCATGCTAACTAATCACCAAAAGCATAAAGAATTAAAAGGATACAAAAAAATCAGCACCGAGATAACCCTCCAAAAGATTGTATTATAGCCCCCCCTAATTTTGGCACTTTATAAAAATAGTGCATTTTTATAATTTAATGATACCAATGGATATAAAATCAAAAAACATTCATTTAAAAAAAAATCAAATCTGAGTTATGGTTCAAAAGTTACAAGCGTTACGATTTCTTGTAAAAATGAGTTAAAACAATTAAAAAATACTAGAAACAAATTTTAGTGACCAAAATAGAAAAGAACATAGTCATCCAACCACTCGTTGGAACCATAACTGAACCATGAACTCAAAAATGCCAATGAATATGAAGAATGATCCTCTTGCTTAACACTATATTTATGCAAGTGAACTGTGCTTCTACTTGAGGCAAAAATTTAGCCTTGTAAAAGCAAAAATTGAATGGGCAATTGATTTTGAGAGGATAAAAATGGAAAATAAAATTGTTTTTAGCTCCAGATCTCCCACAAGTACATCCATATCAATATAAAAGGATCCAATGATAGGTTTGCTTCAAATCTGATGAAATATTTGAAAGGAAAGATGACACTAATGTAGAAAAGGGCACCCTGGCCAACTGATTAGATAATTTGTGGTAAAAAGGCAGATATGGTTTGCAACACAGAAGTAGTAGACTTGATGCCAAATTCATATCTTTGATGTCTTGAAAATCTAGTGCCAAGATCAAGTAGTAGATCTAAGATAAAAGAAAGAAACAAAAAAGAACTCCAATGCACCTATCCTCCTTTATCAGTGCTAATATCTAAACAAAAAATCCAACGCAGTGATTAATAGATACATTGACTAGCTTTGATGAGGTGATTTGAGATCTTTCAATGCTTCAACATTGTAAACAGATAGGTAGATCCAATGCCACAACTCTAAAAAAGGGCAGATCTGAAGATCACTTGAAAAAAGAAAGATGCCACTAGTTTTATTTCAATGCTCAACTAGAAAAAACTCAAAAAAGGATGCCAAACTCTAACACCTTTGCTGGATGTAAGACACATTTTTTTAACGCTCCACCAGATATTTCTAGGATGCTAATCTTAGATATATATAAAAAACTCAAAAGGATGCAAAACTAAAAGTGATGCCTAACTCATAGTAGATCTTGAAAAAAAGGAATGGTGTCATCTTTATTTGAATCCAACGCTTATCACAAATCTGAAAACAACAAATTAAAATCAATGCTTATCTTTTTTTAGCAAATGGATAGATCTACAATGCCAATGTTAAAGGAGAAAATCAATGCTTTCTTCCAATGCCTATCTTTTCCATGTAAACAAGCACCACTTTCAGATGTGAAGTCTCTATGCCTTAGTAGATCTCCGTAGCCTCTCCTCTCAACTTCTTCTCCTCCAAAGGTAATAAGAAATGATTAAATCTATAATAATAAGCATATCTCCATGATAATATTGAAAGAAAGAGCTTCAAAATCTTTGAAAAGGCTTGAAAAAGGGCACTAAAGGGCACTGAGATCTTCTCGTACACTTCTCTTATACGCTTCCTCTTCATGACAAAGAAGAAGCAATGACAAGAGGGAAGTGGAATAAAATTATCTAAATGTCCCAACCCTTATTGAAAATTGAGTAGTGCTTAGGCCATTGACCACCACTGAATGTCACTCGCACTACTCATGTAGCTAATCTTGAACCCCAAGATGAAAGGTGGAAACTAAATATTGGGTTTACTTTGAGTAATGCCTAGGCCATTGAGAATCATTGAACCTCAACCACATTACCTCTTTTAACTTAATCAATTGTTGCAAATAGACTTATAGATTCAAAGTGATTACTTATAGGTACTCTTGATGTCAAAAATAGAAAATATTTCTAGTGTATATGTTCATGGATAATATTCATGCCCTATAATTTGATCCAATGCATCCTAACATGATACAAAATTATATGCATCTATATGTTATTTTGAAAACTTGTAACATATGCTCCTAAAATATGTGTGTATATGCATGGCAAATGCCTCCATAATCTTTCTGAATCAATAAGTATATAAAAAATTATAACTTTTATTGCTATAAATTATGTGCATATTCATGGCATATGCCTCCAGTTGTGTTTGAATCTATGAATATATGAAAAGATGAAACTGATAATGCTATAAAATGTTGTGCATATGCATTACTTATGTCCCCAAAATTTGTTTCAATATGTATGTATCTATCCAAAATCTAAACCATACTGATATTCTAAACTAATCTAAACTCTCAAAATTATGTAATTTGTGCCAAAACCTAAATTTTATGTTCATGTAGGTTTGCATCTCTTTGACAAGCCTACTAATATACCACCCTTTTGAGGTGAGGGATGTATCTTGTGAAATACTCATCTCAAAATAAATGTGTTAACCACATCATATTATGTATAAAGATGTAATCAAGTAGAAATATGTTCTACCATATGGAGAATATGTCATCACAGTATGAATGTGTTGGGTTTTTATTCTCTTAATCACATTTTCTTTAGGCACTAAAGAGTATCCCCAACAAGCATGCATGTTGGCTTTCATGCAAGACTAAGTCTTGCATACTCACTCAAAGCATGCAATAAAAGACCTATTCCCATGTGTTATGTTTCTCAATAACACACTAGTCATACACTTGAGTTTATTCATATATTTGATTATAAATTACATAGAAAAAGAAATATATGACTATAGACCTTGACTCATCAATCACAACAACCATAAACATGAAGATAAATTCCATGAAGTACAAAAGGATGTATTTGCAAACTCATAATTCATGTTATATAAATCGCATGATGAATGATAAGCCATAAACAAGTTATTACCAATGCATTACTAAGGATCAACTATCAATTATTTGAAACACAACACCTGAACTAGTTGTAATATCCATAATTCTATATTATAGAGTCACTATATGTAATCGATTAACACTCACTTTACATGATTCCATATAGGGTTTTTTATACTTGTTTTTCCCTAACCAAGTAGTTACATAATAAATGACAAAAGGATGATTAGCCAACAATATTTTAGTAGACTAAGAGTCTTGGCAGTCTTTCAATTATTCTCTCCTAAGGACCCAGGCCTTTGCACCCCCTATATTCTTATTCGATGCTAGATCCTTGCTACCAAGTGTCCTCTTTTCTATGGGCTAGTATGAAACTCATGATGATTAAAGTCTTTATGGTCCTTGAGAATCACTCCTCAACTATCTCCCATTTCCCTTACATTCCCTAAGTCTTTTGCTACTATTCTAAATCCTATGCTCTTGGGTTCTTTGTAATTATGTTATATTTTTTACTGGGTCTTCTTGCACTTGTTATCTTCTACACCTTTGTCCTCTAGTGCCTCACTAGTTCTATACCATGTTAAACTTGTGTAATGTAAGTTCTGTGCCATGGTCTTCTTGTGCCATGTTCCTCTTGTGAACCTTAGTTAAAATTTGGGGTCTAACATCACCCAACACTATGCTCTTAGTCCATCCTAGACTAAGTCTTGGTATCGACCTCGATCAAAAACTCAGGATCAATTTGTTCAATCTGCTTCCTAACACTGTCCCAATGTGACAAAGTGTCAAACAATTTGGATGTTATCTCTTCTATGCCTACCTTTAACTTCTTCATCTCCTCAAGTTAGTTAGGAAATTTGTTAGCCTTATCAACCAATTGATCGAGGGATGCACTAGCATCCTTCTGAACCTCTTCAAGTGTAGTGACCTCAATCACATGTCCTTAAAAAGCTACAAAATTGGCATCAAGTTGCTATCGATGCACATTTATTATTTATTCCATATATTCAACATCTTTAAATGCCTTTGCATGCTCAGTGTGGTCTTTTATTAGGAGTGTAGCATCCATGAACTCCTATCATTGAGACTCCTCTGCATTGAGCCGAGCCTCCAAAATTTTATTAGGCTACGGTAGTTTTTCAAAAATCCAATCCAAGATGGGGATCACTTCCCTAACTCTTTTGAGGGTATGTTTACAAACCTTCATAGCTTTGGTAAACTACTCAGCCTCCCATAATTCTTCATTTCTCAGAATGGGCTATTCCTTGTAGCATTTCAATAGGAGATTTACTAGGGTCTCTAATTTATCCATAGCTTCTCCATCCAAAGACACTCCATTTGCCAATGCCGGTTCTTGGCCCAAAATAGATTTACACAAATTTGAATTTTTTACTTTGGCCTTTATGGATTCTTTCATTTGTTGCTTTAGTGTAGCCACTTCTTCTTCTTCTTCAAGTGCCTTCTAAGTGACAACTTAGTTCTCATACATTACCACTACATGGCCATGTTTCTTCTTTGCATTCTACGCATTAGAATTTGAAATTATATTTTGGCATGTGACTTCAAAAACCATTTTCAAAAATGCAGTGTTATCTTACAGAGAAAATATCTTCTCAGGATCAACCCAAAGTTGACAACATTGGTGCTTGAGAATATAACATGAGGCTATCTGAAAGAATCTCAAAATGGTGTTTTTCATTGTAAATGTCTAAAAGGAAGGACATTTGTTGCATTATATCAATGGTTGTATCTTGGGGAAGGAAATAACCATAAATAGAGCATCTTATCTGGGATGCTTGTTTGATATTGAGTGCACAATTTGTTAGATGCATCAATCAAAGGTGGTTGTACTTCAAAAATGGTAGGCTCCTTTCCTTTGTTGTGATGACACTCAAGAATTTTGACCTCTATATCTTTAGCTAAAGAAGTGCTACTAATGTCCATTCTACTTATTTGCTAAGTATCAAAACCATCCCCTCTTCACCAAATGGACCCCCAATATCCAATTGTGCATCATTAAAGGTGGTCTCCTCCTCTCATATTGGGGAGGGTGTCTTTTCGAAGTTATATTCCTTTGTTTCTTCCTTATTGACTTTAGGTTCTTCCTGCATTGGTTGCATAGGGGGTAATGGTGTTGACCTCTCAATTTCTTTTTCTAGTGTACTTTATAGGATAGCCCCTAATGGTGAAACCCTTGGTGGTAATTCCCTTGGTTGAGAAGTTCTTAGAGGTGAATCCTTAGGTGGAAAAGACCATGGAGGTGAAGCTCTTGGTGCATAAACTCATGGAGGTGAAGCTTTTGGTGGTGAAGCTCATGGAGGTGAAGCCTTAGGTGGAGAAGCCCATGGAGGTGAAGCTCTTAATGGTGGCACTTAGGCAGTCCTTTATTATTTTGAAGGATATGCTCATAAACTTGTGTTAGCATCATGCCCAACCCTCTTCTTCTTCACAAGATGTGGTACAAGTGGAAGTTTTCCCCTTACATCTCTATGCCTTTTGAAGATTTCTTCTTGGGTTGTAGCATGTAAAATAGATTGTACATTTATTCTTTGAACATTATCTACTTGACCTTGATGTCATTCTGATCAGTCTCCTGCTTCTATCTATAGGATTTCTTGACAGAATAGACATACATCTTCTAAAGAGTGTGAGTCTCTAGGTCAATTATATCTGATTTTAGGGTGAGAGGTTGTGCATAAAAAATGTGATTCACTAAATTGATGAAGTCCTGCATCATAAAGGCATAGGGTAGCTTTAACCAAGCTAAAATTTCTCCAAAAGAGACTGTCTTGATTCATGCCAGAGAGAAAAGTTATTTTACTGCAAACTAGGCTTCCTCACCAACCTGAATGAGCAAGTCTTTAGGAATACACCATTCATTGCCAAATGCCTCCTTCATACCATCATACCACAACTTCATCTTATTCTTATATGTAGGGTTGATATTATTGGGGCATGTGAACAGCTTATAACACTCAGTGATGAACTTTTATTTAGGTGGGTATGCCCACTTTAGTTTGCCAGAGGTTTAGTTTGGTACATCGATCTCATCAAATACCATTAACAACAAAAATACCCCCATAAAAACCTATGGCATGGTATCTGATGGGTCTTCTCAGCATCCTTTTTGATCTTGTGGGTAAAATACATTACCCAATTATATTTTAGGCCCTCAATCACCTGGTGAGTGATGTAGAGGTAAGCCACATCTACCTCTTTTCAATGATCAGTTCTGCCAATATTGGTCATGATGATGCATGAAGCTACCTGAAGGGCAGGATCTTGTAGGTTTTTGATGTGCATGGCATGGCCTTGCTTCTGGTACATGAGAACCATTATTGTTTTCCCTATTTCCTTTGAGTTTTCCAAGTAAAATTCTACTTCCATGACAAAACATTATAGTCTTGACACCTTGCTTATTCTCTTGGGTGTAATCTTCATGCTGCACCCAATAAAGTAGAGGTAGTCCTCACAGATGTGTAAGAGTATAAAATTTACTAGTTCCACCAATTTTCCAAAATATGGAATGTTGAACAACTAGAATAGCCCTATAAAGTCCAAGGCATTAAAATTTTTGAGGTCATACACTAATCTATTTTTGGTGTTCTAGCACTCAACTAAGTAGTCATTTTGTAACTCAACCTGATTTCTTGGTTTACAGTGTTTATAGTCAAATATGGTACAAGAGGGTACTTTTGATACCCAATTTTTCATGCACAACACCATCTCTAATTACTACATCTATTCTATTATCAATGGTGGGGGTGGAGGTGTTTGTGCCTTCTTTGCTTGGTGCATCATCCCAAATTCTTCACCTTTCATGCACTGTACTTGTTCTTTAGGTGTTTCTTCTTTGATTAGTATTGCTTCCCCCCAACAAAATTTACTTCCTCTTCTGGTATGGTTGGTAATGGATCACTTCATAAATCCTTCTTCTTAGGCTGCATCACCCTCCATGGAGCCTGAAGGTTGAGGCATGGCTGTCCAACATTCCCAAAAGAATATGTGTTTTTGGTGTATATGACTCAACTTTTCCTGCTTCATTGCCCTTTAATGGGAAACATATACTTTTGCAACATGCAACTACCAATTTCTTCTATCATAAGTCATGATTCAAGGTTATTTTGTGCTTGATTATTCAGTTAATAGCCTTCTCAATAGCTATTCATAAGATTTCAATGCTTTAAACTTGCAGTTGCTCTTGATTCGCCTAGACTTAGTTCACTCTTTGGTTCTGTAGAACTCAAATGAAATCAAGGGAAAAAGTTAAAATGAGCTCTCAAGTCCTTTTTATAGGTTTGAATGGGTAACTTGCATTTACTACCCCCTTCTTTTTGACCATCACTTCTCTTAATTAATGATTTTATAACAAACACTATTCTTTTCTCATCGCTTCTCACCATAAATGCATTTAATGGTATTATCTTGTCACAATATTGGCACACTTATCACTACTACTCCTCCTTTAATATTAATGACACGTCTTGTGCCACACTTTTCTTTAGAGTGAAAAGCAATTATTCAATTTTTTGAATATTCAAACTATTAGCAGGAATCTCTTATACTAGGATCTTTTAAATCACATGCGCATCCTTATAGTTCTTAACATGAACACATGTATTACACCTTACCCCACACTAAAATTGTGTCATCCTCCACAAAAGTATGAGTATAAAAATAAACAAAACTCTTATAAAAGAAACATTGTGCACAACTAAGGTAGTACTTTACTTAAAAATAAGAAATCCTAAACTAATGGCATAAGCCTTATTTTACAAAAATTATACTTTTAAGTAGAGAAATATGGTCATCCGGATACCATTTTAATGTCTAGGAAGAAATTGGCCATCCAATCTTTGTAAATGGTAAGCATCAATAGGTTGAATGATATGAATGATTAAAGGACTATCCTAGTGAATATGAAGTTTCCCAAAATGGTGCATGAACTTGGAGTCATAGAGCAAGACTTTAATTCCAAGGGTAAATGTTTTATGCTTGATGTGTCGATCATGCCATGCCTTTTATTTGCATTTCTCCATATCTTGACTCCAATGAGCAAGGAAATAGGCTTCATCTAACTACAACAAAGTATTCAAACATGCTTTTAATGACAACACCTCATCTAATTATCCAATGTATGTAATACATAGAGATGGTACTAAGAATTCAACCGATAGAACTGATTCTATGCCATACATGAGATTAAATGGTGTGTTCTTGCTTAGGATCTTATAAGTTGTTTGGTAAGCCAAAAGCACTATAGAAACTCTATCAACCTAGTCAGTGTGGCCAATATTATAAATCTTTGTAAATGTTGTGCCTAAGAATTTATTGAATGCCTTGGTAGTGCCATTGGCTTGGGGATGATACAGTGTTGTTTTATGATGGGAAATCATAAACTCAACAAGTAGGACACAAATATTTTTATTGAGGAAATGTGTACCAAAATCACTAGAAAAACTTAATGGGTGACCAAAATGGGTTATGATATGTTCCCATATGAAGCACACAATAGTAACAATAGTACAATCCCTTGTTGGCATGACTTTAGCCTAGTGTGTGAGATAATCAATTATTGTAATGATATAATGGGAACTTGTACATCATCCATGTAGATTGATGGGGCTAACAAAATTAATGGCCCACTTTTCAAATGGTTCTTGGGATATAATAAGATGTAACAACATGACATACTGATGATTTAGTTTTTTGATGTGCTAACAAATATCACATTTCCTAACATGCAGTTTAGCATCTTGAAAAAGGGAAGGACACCATAGTCCATCTAGTAGTAATTTACATGCAGTAGCGTCCCCAACATAATGTCCACCTATAATGCATTTGTGAACTTCTTGGAGTACTTCAGAACACTCATATTTCATGACACAACATCAAAGAACTTCATTGCTCCCAAGCTTGTATAGGTTCCCTCCAATGAGCTGAAAAGGTGTGGCATAGACTATGAGTTATTTCTTAGCCTATGGAGTTAGATAATCAGGTGTTGAACTAGTAGTTAATAAAGTTACAATATCTTCTAATTTATCAAGAACATGAGAAGCACATAATAGTTATGCATCAAGTAGATCATCTTCAATGGCATGCAGTGGTTCTCTAGAATCATTTAAAAAAAGATGGTTAGGACCATATTAGTTTTTCCTAGTTTGACCATGATAGAGAATTGAAATTATTGAAACAATACTATCCAATGATAGATGAAACCATATAACATAGGTTTATTTACCGAATATTTTAAAGCTTCATGGTTTGTATAGAATACAAAAAGATTGGCAAAAAGGTATTGTCTAAATTTATATAGAGCATAAACTATTGAAAGTGATTTGCATTCTATGGTGGTGTAATTCCTCTCAGCTGGAGTAAGTTTTATACTAGAAAAATAGATAGGGTGATCAAGGTGACCTTCACCTAGTTGTGAAATGACTACACTAATGACCGTTTCAGAGGTATCAACATGGACATGGAATGGTTTTGTCTAATCAAGGAACTGTAGAGTCAGAGTAATGACCAATTTGTATTTTAAGGCCTCAAAGGTTTCTTGGCAAGAGCGGGTCCAGATGAAGTGTTCATTATGTTTTAAGATTTCTTCCAAAGGCATGGTGATCTTTGCATATCCTCGAATGAATTTCCAATAATACCTAGTATGTCCTAAAAAGGCATGAACTTTATGTTGAGACTTTGGTGCTGGGAGGCAAATAATGACAACTACCTTTTCTGGGTCTACCAAAAGTGCATCCTTGTAGATAATATGACCTATAAGAACACTGAAAGGTGTATCAAAAATACACGTCTTTAAATTCATTGATATTTTTAGTACTTGGCAATGCTCAAGCATGAGCCATAGATTAGAACAATAGTCCTTTACCAAACCATAGACTATCAGTTATCTAAGTAAAATTGAAGGAATTTATGGATGAAGTCTTTAAAGGCCTTAATGAATATATAGGAAAATATAGTATGTGCATTCTTCAACCCAAAAGGCATGATGATATATATGAAAGATCCCCATTTGGTGGCAAACGTAGTCTTAAGTCGATCCTCCTTGATGATCTGGACCTAATGGTACCCAAAAAATCCATTTGTGAAAGTGTAAATTTCACACCCAATGACACCTTCAAGGATTTATTCTATGAAAGGCATTGAGAAGGGATCAATAATGCAAGATGTATTAAGTATATGGTAGTCAACACAAACCCTAATGCATCCATCTATTTTTATACTTATGACCATGGGGCTGACCCACTTGGATTCATCAATTGGGGTTATCACTCTGGTGTGCAGAATACTATCAATTTCTCCTTCATGCGTGTACATAAATTTGGATTCATCTAATATGGCCTTTTCTTGACTGGTCGAGCACCATCAACTAGATTGATATGTATTTTGACTAGAGATAGATGAACACCTTTCATCTCACCATAACTTCTTGAAAAGACACCTTGGTATTCTTTTAATAATTTGAATATTTTTGAAACCTCTGTGTTAGTCCAATAGTTACCTACGATAACTATTTTTGGTTTTTCCTATGTTTAGATGTTGTGCTGGATAGTTTGAAGAGGTTTTGAATATGGGTGGTTTGCATTAGAACTAGTATCATGAATAGTTTGGGCACCATAGTTTGTAGGGATATCCATATGATTTGCCAATGGGTTAGGTGGTTCAAAACTTTCACCTTCATCCACCTGAAACACTAGTTTTTGCTTCCCTTATGAATCTATTCATCACATTCCTGAGCAAGGATATGGTCTAGTATGGGAATGGGTTATTTAGATGGATCATTAAAAAGAACTAAATCTTCTTTTGGTACATCATATATATATTGCACGTGATATTCAATGGGACTAGGGTCACCAAGAACTACTTCATGCATAACTTAGAGTGTGATTTACAAATCCATTCTTAGAGATGAGTAAGATAACATAGAGTTCATGCTTTATTTCAACAGATGCCAAAAATGGGTACCTATATTGTTAAGGTGTGGAGCTAAAAGCTTCACTAAATGAGCGGATGCTAAAGTTGCTAGATTTACATAGTCACCGATGACGACAAAGAGTCGACCAGTAGCTGCTAACATCGGTCATGTATCAACCGACGTCGGTCATGTGCAGACAAATAGGGACCAACGTCGATCACCTGTGCGTCCAGAAAGTCTATTTTTGTGGATGAACGGATTGTTTGCATGATAAGTTTAGTTGTTAGTTATAAGTCTGCATTTCTATTTTTGGTAGGACTATTTTAAGCCTTTGATTAGGAGGTGTATCTGATGGTTGTTAATGCATAGCTCATGATCCCTAATTCTATATAATAGGGATAGATCTTCATAGCTTGTGTGTAAGAAAGAACTATACAAGACATATTGTATATGTGTATCAATCTAGGTTGTTGGAATTGATTGAGAGAACTCTTGAGGGAAAGAGATCTGTACATTTGAGAGGTGTGAGAAAAAAGTGTGATTTTCTTCATTGTATTTCCTTCTGGAAGAGTTTAATACAAGTTTTCAGGGTGGTTTCTTGTATCTCTTATTCTTTGCTATTTTTGATTCTAGTTACTTATTATTCTAGTTTAATTCCGTGTTTAGTTGCTTACATAAAAGTAATCAAGTTTGTTGGTTGATCCCCAATAAGTTGTATCAGAGCTCAGGTTGACTAACAGGTGTTTCAGATCTGGTTAGTGTTTGTTGATTACAGGTCACTCACAGGGGTTTCTATTTGAGTGGGAGAAGCAATGGCAGAAGAAAGTAAACTGAGAATGGAGAAGTTTAATGGCAAGAATTACCAATTATGGAGAATGCAGATAGAAGATTATCTGTATCAGAAAGATCTATATTTACTGTTGGGTGGGGTTGATAGAAAGCCTCAGCTTCAATTAAGGTATATCTTATGAAGCAATTATTTAATTTGCAAATGTAGGAAGGTGGATCTATATCGAATCATCTTAATGATTTCCATGGAATTGTAAATCAATTAAATTTAGTCAAAATAGTTTTTGATGATGAAATTAAGGCTCTTTTAATATTATGCTCTTTACCTGAAAGTTGGCATAGTTTGGTAATGGCAGTTAGTAATACTGCATCTGCTATAAATATCTTGAAAGTAGATGATGTTGTTAGTGTAATCTTGAATGAAGAAACTCACAGGAAAAGCACAGGGGAAACATCAGGTAATGCTTTAAGTATTGAAAGTAGGGAAAGGCAAAGAGAGAAGAACAAGTAAGGGAGATCAAGGTCTAAGTCAAAGATGAGCAATAGATCCAAATCCAAAAATGGAAAAAGAAAGATAACCTGCTGGAATTGTGGAAAGAGAGGACATGCAAAGAAAGATTGCTGGTTGAAGGTTAATGAAGAGAATTAGCATGAAGGTAATGAAGAAGCAAAAGTTGTAGGTATTGTTGCACAAGATGCTCTTTCACTTTCTTTGCATAATAAAATAGAATCTTGGGTTTTAGATTCTGGGGCCTCTTTCCATGCTACCCCAAATAGAGAATTTTTCAATGATTATGTCCAGGGAGATTTTGGAAAAGTTTATTTAGGGGATGATGAGCCTTGTAAAATTGTTGGCAAAGGAAAAGTGCAGCTGAAATTGCAGAATGGCAACACATGGGTGTTGAAGGATGTCATGCGTGTCCCAGCCCTGAAGTGAAATCTGATTTCTGTAGGAAAGTTGGGTGATGAGGGTTGTACAATAACTCTCACAGCTGAATCTTGGAAGGTTACCAAGGGAGCACTTGTATTAGTCAGAGGTAAGAGAGTAGGTACTCTCTATTTATGTAATTGTATTACTGATTATTCTCCTTCTGTATTATCTACTTCAGATGTGGATGCAAAGTTGTGGCACTGTAGGCTCAGCCACATGAGTGAGAAGAAAATGACTATTCTTAAGTCAAAAGGTAAGCTTTCAGATTTGAAAAGCATAGATCTAGATTTCTGTGAGCATTGTGTTTTTGGAAAATAGAAGAGAGTAAGATTTATCAAAATTGGGTCAAAAAAGAGGAAGCACAAGTTGGAGCTTGTTCACACAGATGTGTGGGGACCAGCTCAGGTAGCTTCTATTGGAGGATCACAGTATTATGTTACTTTCATTGATGATGCTATAAGAAAGGTATGGGTCTATTGTATAAGGAAGAAATCTGATGTTTTTGACACTTTTAAGATTTGGAAAGCTTTAGTTGAGAATGAAACAGGCAGGAGATTGAAGTGCCTTAGATTTGACAATGGTGATGAGTTCTGCCACTATAAGTTCAACTGGTATTGTTATATGAATGGAATACGTAGGCAAAGGACAGTTCCAAGGACAACTCAGCAAAATGGAGTTGCTGAAAGGATGAACAGAACAATATTGGAGCGTGCACGGAGTATGAGATTGCATGCTGGTTTGCCCTTACAGTTTTGGGCAGAAGCTGTAGATACTGTAGTTTACCTGATTAACAGAGGACCCTCTACTGCTCTGGATGCTGGAATTCTAGATGAGGCTTGGACAGGTAAAAAGGTAGATCTTTCATTTCTCAGAGTTTTTGGTTCTGAAGCTTTTGTGCACATTGATAAGAAAAATAGAAAGAAGCTGGATGCTAAGTCTATGAGGTGCACATTTATTGGTTATGGCTCTGGAGATTTCAGATTTCGATTTTGGAATCTAAGAACTAAAAAAATAATTAAGAGCTGTGATGTTTTTTTTAATGAAAAAGTGATGTATAGTGATCAGATCAAGAAGCTGAAGAATTCTAAGCAGGGCCATGAAGATTTGGATGAGGTGACGATCCAAAATGAGCTCGCGGGAAAGAATAATCACAGACAGGAAAACACAGAGACTGACGTTGGTCAGGAAGGAACCGACATTGGCAATACAGGAACCGATGTCGGTCAGATAGTGACCGACATCGGTCAGGAAGGAACCGGCATCGATCATATGGAATCGACGTCAGTCAGTTACAGGCCTGGAGGCAATCGAGGTCGATCACTATCAGAGAATTTGGGCGGACAACGTGTTGTGAATGAGTCTCAAATGCCCATCAGGAGGTCAGAAAGGGTAAGTAAACCTCAAATTTGATATTCCCCTTCATTATTATACTTATTGCTCATTGATAGTGGAGAACTAGAGAGTTTTGATGAAGCAATATAGGTAGAAACCCGAAAACAGTGGGAGCTTGGCATGAGTAAGGAGATTGATTCCTTGAAAGAGAACCAAATGTGGGATTTGGTTGAGTTTCCAGTGGGTAAGAGAGCACTGAAAAACAAATGGGTTTATAGATTGAAGGAAGGAGAGAATGGACATATGAGATATAAGGCCAGGTTGGTAGTGAAAGGATTTGCACAGAAACCAGGTATTGATTTTGGTGAAATTTTTTCTCCTGTACTAAAAATGACTTCTATTCGGACTGTATTGTCTTTAGTTACTATTGAGGATTTGCATCTTGAGTAGCTTGATGTTAAGATAGCATTTCTTCATGGAGATTTAGATGAAGAAATATATATGGATCAGCCAGAAGGATTTGAGGTCAAAGGTAAGGAGAAACTTGTGTGCAGATTGAAGAAAAGCTTGTATGGTCTCAAGCAAGCTCCTAGACAATGGTATTTGAAATTTGACAGGTTTATGACTGAGCATGGTTTCAGTAGGTGTCAATCTGACCATTGTGTGTATTTTAAGAGATTGGAAAATGGTAGATATATTATCCTATTGCTGTATGTAGATGATATGCTGGTTGAAGGTTCACACATGCAGGATACCTCTGAGCTTAAGGTGAAATTAGCTCACACATTTGCCATGAAAGATTTGGGAGTAGCAAAGAAAATCCTTGGCATGAGTATTAAGAGAGACAAGAAAAATCACAGGTTGTTTTTGTCTCAAGAGGATTATGTGAACAAGGTGTTGGAGAGGTTTAATATGCAGGATGCAAAACCGGTGAGTACACCTATGGCTGGACACTTCAAGTTGAGCAAAGAACAGTGTCCTAATTCACATGATGAGGTAGAGTACATGAGTAGAGTTCCATATGCTTCCGCAGTTGGGAGCTTAATGTATGCAATGGTATGTACTAGATCGGATATTGCCCAAGCAATGGGAGTTGTCAGTAGGTTTATGGCCAATCCAGGGAAGGAACACTGGAAAGCAGTTCAGTGGATTCTCAGATGTCTGAGAGGGACCAACAGTAGACATTTATGCTATGGAGGGTCAAACACTTCTCTACATGGATATGTAGATGCGGATATGGTAGGTGACTTAGATGGCAGGAGGAACACCACAGGATATGTGTTCACTGTTGGTGGAATGGCGGTTAACTGGATTTCAAAGTTGTAGAAGGTTGTTGCCTTGTCTACTATAGAGGCAGAATACATTGTAGTCATAAAGGATAGCAAAGAGATGATATGGATGACACGATTCATGGAAGATCTAGGAAAGGAGCAAGAGAGTTGTAGACTATACAGTGATAGTCAAAGTGCAATTCATTTGGCTAAGAATTCAACCTTTCATTCAAGAACCAAACATATACAGCTTAGGTACCATTTCATTAGACAGGTGTTGGAGGATGGTGAGTTGAAGCTGGAAAAGATCCATATAGATAAGAACCCTACTGATATGTTAACAAAGCCGGTAACAAAGGAGAATTTGAATCTTCATTCAACTTTTGTTGGTCTTCAAGATTGAGTTTGAAGATGGAGAAGCTAGAAGATGTTGCTGTACAGGTACTGGTGCAACTGTTTATCTCCACATACGGGTATCCATTCTTAGAGATGAGTAAGATAACATAGAGTTCATGCTTTATTTCAACAGATGCCAAAAATGGGTACCCATATGTCATCCTTCATGAACATACCATGCTCTAGCCAAAGTTCATAAAGTTTCATAAAAAGAATGTACCCAAAAGTACTCTAGTAAGAAAGACTCTTTAGGTTTCCACATGGATTCACAAGCTTCTATGTGTAGTTTTGGTGTTCATAATACACTATAGTTGATTGTACCCCAGACACAGTTATCATGATGAAATTGGTGATGCAAAGTAAAACATACTTGATCCCAATGGACAAGTTGCTCATTATGGGTTCACTACCACCTTGTGATTGTGTCATAAAAAAGGTGAACCAATGATTGCATACGATCATTATTAGAGTTATAGAAGTCTTTAAGATACTAGATGAAGTCATAGACTTCTATTTATTTGTGAAATTGAGGAGCTTTATCAAGTATTTCTAATGGTACATCCATAACTATTTCTCTCATGATTTATCTAATAACAAGGTGAACAAATCTATGGAATTTATGGTATTGACATATAATGTTCTCATAACTACAAATTATATTGCACACTCTTCTAGTGAGGTCATAATCACCATGGGCCCAAAAATTACAAGTATTACTTATAATATCAAAAAAGGATTGAGTGTTTATCCATTGGAGGATACCATCAAGAGTGGGATCATGATGCTCACCATCTCTAGCTATGATGTTATAGATGTGGTTAATATCTTCTTCTGTACTAACAGGTTCCATGTATGGGTCCCATGTGTTTGATATAAATAAATAATAATGCATTGATCAGTATTCTCAAAACTAATGTAGCACTTTTTGAAGCTCAAGTCTGCATTATTTGCATAGCACCAAGGTCACCCCAATAGAGCTATAAAATCATTTGCCTCAGCTAACTCGATAACTTCAAAATCAGCTTTGAAAGGTACTCCAAGGAGATCAATTGTTGCATCCTTAAGGATGCCAATTGGTAGAACATGAGTTTTATTAACCATAAACAATACGTGTGGTGATGGTTGCTATGCTAGACTATCCATTTGGTGCCATGCATCCTTTGTAATGATGTTAACCTTAGTACTAATGTCAACCAAGATATCCCAAATCACCTAATTGTCGATGACAATATTCACTAGTATTTCCTTGTCCTCTTGAGGGCTAGGAGGAACTGGAGTATCTTGTTACTAAGCATGATTTAATTGATGATCTTCAATTGGATAAATCAATTGAGGTTGAGTGTTAGTTGGTGTTTATACCTAATTTTTAAGCCAATCACTCAATTTTACAATAATTTCCTCATACAACATATATTTACAAAGTTATTGGAAATCATCTCATGCCATGTTTTGAGGTTCTATGACCTTTTGTAGATCAACATATTATGTTGCTTATTAGTCTTTAATAAACTATATTTCTCCTTGTAGTTCCTATAACAACATCATAGTATCTTGGAGCACATCTTTTTATTATTGGGCATCACTATACTTCCTTGCATGAGGCTCTTCACATCGTATCTTCTTAATAAGACAAATAGATGTAGACTAAGATTGTCCACTGCTATACGTAGTGATATTAACCTATTGAGCTATTAGGGTACTAGAGCATGGTCACTAGTGAGGTTTCTCAATGTGAAGCATACCTGCACCTTTTTCATTTCTTTCCTTAGTGATGGCCGTGTATAGATTAGGACATTATTCTAACTGATGCTTCCTTTTACAAAAAGCACATGTTTGGTAGACTGGACAATTTCATTTATAGTGATCTAGAGATCCACACTTATAACATGTTCTTAGTGGGAAATGACCACCTCTTCATCTTTGTCCTCAACCTCATCCATGATATCCACCATTATCTTGATTATTGGAAACATAGGTTTGGTATGTACCACACACACATGCTTCATATATATCATTAATTAGTTAATGACCATTTCTCTCATGAGTGTAGGCATCACATATTTTTCAATATTCAAACACCTTAGAATGTGTAGCCTATTGTAAGAGAGGATAAGAGTGTACATCATACTCTTCATGGCAAATTTCACATAACTACTTCAGTACAATGCAAATGTTTCTGCATGGGCAGTTATTCTATTATGACCTTCAGACTCACAATCAATACACCAAAGACCATTATGATTATCGTACACATTTTTTGTAATAAACATCTCTAATTGTGATGCCATTGAAGATATTTAAGGTTACATAAAATGATTGATTATAGTGTCAATGCTGCCAATAGATTCCACATGGAGGGTGGCTTCATGTGGGCTAGTAAAGGTCCTTTGAGACAATGTTCATCTAAAGTGAAGCAACAAACCTCCCACAAACCATTGGGCATGCTGAGCAACATTAATTTTGAAGGAAAGTTTGGATAAAAGTGTTTTGAATTGTGTATCATACTCCCATACACTTTTAGTAATATTTTGTTTTATATCTTTTAGTGTGAATACTTTATTGCTCAAACTTAGGAATATCAAATTCCCAAAGAAATGCCATCTTGAGCTGATCATAGTCAATTACCACTTGTAGAGTGTTGAAATTACTATACCACTTATGCACTCTTTTTAGAAGTGTGGTCACAAATTATGTGGCCTTTTGCTTAGAAGAAATTATGCCCCACACCCTCCAAATGAGTTTGCACTTATGGACATGCTCTACAACATTATTTATGCCCTGATATTTAGGGAAATGAAGTGTCATTTCATAATATACTATTGATAGTTGAGGTGCTTGCACTGGTGGCTATTAAGAACCCCCAAATCCTATTCCTTAAGGGGGAAGTCCATCACTTCCTCCCATGCCACCTCCTATTCTACCTCCAA